>CM040745.1:35041340-35641340 GCA_022829145.1 Albula goreensis
CTATCATATTTAGAAGAAAACTGAGAAATTTTGGGGGAAACCCAATTTTTTCAAATTTTGAGGTAAGGCTATAGTCTTATGTGTTTTCCCGATTTCCGGCGAATTACACTTTTCCCATTTACTCTCCTCAGAAGTATTTGTGACGACTCTGGGTGTCCTGGGCAGTAAGTGGTCATGGTTTCCTATCATATTTAGAGGAAAACTGAGAAATTTTGGGGGCAACCCAATTTTTTCAAATTTTGAGGTAAGGCTATAGTCTTATGTGTTTTCCTGATTTCCGGTGAACTACACTTTTCCCATTTACTCTCCTCAGAAGTATTTGTGACGACTCTGGGTATCCTGGGCAGTAAGTGGACATGGTTTCCTATCATATTTTGTGGAAAACTGAGAATTTTGGGGCTAAACCAATTTTTTCAAATTTTGAGGTAAGGCTATAGTCTTATGTGTTTTCCCGATTTCCGGTGAATTACACTTTTCCCATTTACTCTCCTCAAAAGTATTTGGATTTGACTCTGGGTATCCTGGGCAGTAAGTGGACATGGTTTCCTATCATATTTAGTGGAAAACTGAGAAATTTTGGGGGCAACCAATTTTTTTCAAATTTTGAGGTAAGGCTATAGTCTTGTGTGTTTTCCTGATTTCCGGTGAATTACACTTTTCCCATTTACTCTCCTCAGAAGTATTTTTGACGACTCTGGGTATCCTAGGCAGTAAATTGACATGGTTTCCTATCATATTTTAGAGGAAAACTGAGACATTTTGGCTAAACCAATTTTTTCAAATTTTGAGGTAAGGCTATAGTCTTGTGTGTTTTCCTGATTTCCGGTGAACTACACTTTTCCCATTTACTCTCCTTAGAAACATTTGTGATGACTCTGGGTATCCTGGGCAGTAAGTGGACATGGTTTCCCATCATATTTAGTGGAAAACTGAAAATTTGGGGGCAACCCAATTTTTCAAATTTTGAGGTAAGGCTATAGTCTTGTGCTTTTTCCTGATTTCCGGTGAACGACTCTTTTCCCATTTATTCTCCTCAGAAACATTTGTGATGACTCTTGGTATCCTGGGCAGTGAATGGAAATGGTTTTGTATCACATCTAGTGGAAAACTGAGACATTTTGCGGGCAACCAAATTTTTTCAACTTTCGAGGTGAGGCTTTCATCTTATGCTTTTTCTCAAAAAATTTTCTGAGGAGAGTATATGTGAAAAGTGTATTTCACCGGAAATTTCACTTCATCTCAAAATTTGAAAAAACTGGGTTGCTCCAAAAATTTCTCAGTTTGGCAATAAATATGAATGAAAACCATGTCCATCGACTACTGAGGATACCAACAGTCATCAGAAATGTTTCTGCGGACAGTAAATGGGAAAAGTGTAGGTCAGTGGAAATCAGGAATAAAAATAAGACTATAGCCTTACCTGAAAACTTGAAAAAATTGGGCAAAATAGGCTAACAACTGTGTTATTCTAGCCTATTTCATTATATACATAATACTGTACTCGTAGAGATGACATAGCTGCATACCTTTATCTTTTCAGCTTTCCTCCTCCTCTTCTTTCCTCTTTTTCCTAAAACAGGTACCTGTTGGGTTCGACATTTTCTGTTTTTCCCTTTTTGTTGATTTGGCACTGCAGCATCAGTACCCATCCCTCAACACTGTCAAATGAGAGTCAAACCCAAACCAATTAACCTTGGTGGTATGCAGACTAGTTTTATATTTTTCTTAACAATTTCAAACAAACCAGAAAAAAATGCAACAATATGTCTGTGAAACTACATATCCACCGTATTATGAATTGTGGTTTATTTGGTTGCATTTCGTAGTGTGACTCAGGCTTGACCCAAGCCTTTATGGGGCCATGAGCAGAATTTATATTTTGTGTGGTAGTCACATGTACTACCACACCTTATGTGGTAGTCACATGTAGGTGGGTCTTTCACAGATACCACAACACCCAAATGGTCTCCCCCCAAAATAACACTTATGGTCTCTCACAGGTTCTCTAATCATTCCCACATGGTCATCTATTGATCCCACGATCAAGCTCACATCTTTCACAGATCACACACCTGTGGCCTACCACGGGTACTGTTTCAAAAAACAACCTCATATTCCAGTCACTTCTGAGGACATCTGCTAAAATAAAACACTCTTTATTAAAGGTGCTCAGACAGAGAATTAGGAATGTACACACAGAGAATCTCCAGCACCACACCGACATGTCTACCACAATCTCCATGTAATTCCTCTACCACCTCCATTCAACCAAAGGAATTCAGAGTATCAGTCATATCAAAAAGATTGAAAAACCAAAAAAAAAAATCAATAAAACTTCCGACGATCCACAGCTTCATATCTACAGTGAGAATGTTATTTACAAGCTTTACAAAAACAAAAACACTTCTCGGCCTTCTCCAGAAAGGAACCAAAAAAAAAAAAGAGCGGATAGAGTCCTCAGGACCACAGTCCTGTTCAAGAGTCCGGTCCATCAGCGGAGCGGTCCGCTTGGCATTCTACTGGACGCGGTACTTGTAGAACCAGCACAGACCGCGTGTGAAATTCCACCCCAGGCAGAGGGAGAGGACGTAGAGCAGGGCCAGAACAGCGAACGGGTACAGCAGCACTACTGTGTTCTTCAAGAACGGCAGTGCTGGAGGAGGAGGTGTCGAAGAGAGAAAAAATTGATAAGCATGTGCCATGATGTTCAATAGGGCAAGCCCTACAGAATGTACCACAGGAGGGCTTATAGGATTTGTAGTTGTATGGTTTTAAAGGATAGTACATAAAAACCATTCCTGAATGAAAACCAGAAGGCATGCACTTTGTGGTACTTAATGAAGAAAACCCTACAGTGTGTAGAATAGGAGGGATGATAGGAAATGTAGTTTACTTCGGGTTTAAATTTACTATACATAAAACCTCTCGTTCTAAACCTCTCTTCACATCTCCAACTTTACAGAAATCCTTGAAGAGATTCTCTATATTTCCTGGAGACCAACAATGCTGTCATTTAAACACCTATCTTTGGATGAACAGCAGCAGAGGATCCAAATACAGGCCGTGATAAGCTAACAACTGGAACTAATCACAAACCGGCATGTAATTGTTAGCTAACAGCTTTCTGAGATACCGCACTTTGTGTGAAATATAGTTCATACTCAAGGGGTCGCTGGTCGTTCAGTTCAGGACTCACCGCTGTAACCCAGGAAGGTGATGTAGACGTAGTAACCGATGGCTGTCAGCCACAGTGTATTGCCCACAAAGTAACCCAGGAACCAGTCTGAGTTTATGACTACTATGTCTACAAAACGAAGGGAAAAACAGGGGACAAGGTGAGCACACTCAATGGAAACATTTACATGTATGACTGTCTTTTTCTGTCTGCCTATTTATACATGCCCATCTGTTTCTTTTTCTTCCTGTCTTATTAGATAGCTAGTCTGCCTGTTGATATACATCCTTGTCTGTCCATGGTTGTGTCACAATCACACAATTGCAAGGCAGCTGCCCACGAAGGCAATATTTGCATATTTTTGCATACTTGTCCTCTGAAAGTATTTCCCAAATGCATCACCTCAAAGAGTACTTCTCAGGGGTATTTTTTCAGCCGAACTTGAAGACAGTTTCCTATGAATCCCTCTCTATGTAAGATATCTCATGGATGCGACAACCTTAAAATAAAAATAAACTTCATTTCTGTTAACATCATGTTTGCCAATGGCAACACTTTAGTCAGAAGTGAAAACAAGAAAGTGGTTTCAAATGTAATGAATCAGGCATTTGGTTAGTTTAATTTTGCCTAAAATATTATTAGTTTTGGCATAAATTTGAATGACAGATTTATTTCCAGATCATTACATTTTATTAAGCTATGTTGCTAATCGCCATACTTAGTACATTCATTAATGTACATTAGCTAATGAACTTTGAGTCCAAATAATTAAGAAAAATTGTACTACTATAATCATTTGGGCTTGCAGAACAAGGTAGCAAGCAAGCTCTCTAAATCGAGATATTGTTGAAAAACGTATAACTTTTGTTAGCTGTCAGACCATAAGCCCGCTTCTGTCACTTGTGAACAGTGATCAGGGTTCAGCTCCAATTCTGTTTTATACTGTTTCACCTTCAAAGTGCATCTCAAATTTTTTACCTTTTGGGTCTTGTCTTTTCAGTTTCTATGCTCTGTTCAGAGACAGCTGCCTGTGTCCTTTGAAGACAAAGTTATGTCTTATGAATGAGACACAATCTGAGTGTTAATATCCCTGTCTTCTGTCTGTCTTCATATCTGTGTGTGTGTGGGGGTGTATGTATGTGTGTGGTGCTCTACGCAGGACTGACGGTTGATGAAGAAGAGCTGTAGGAAGTGCAGGATGACCAGCAGCGGATAGAAGGCGTTGAGGTGCACGTCGAAGGCGTAGCCCCACTCCACATCGTAATCTTTGCTGTGGTGCTTCATCAAGTATTTATTTGTAATAATCCTTAAGGTGGAGGAAGAAAAACTATGATATTAAGTCAGTGTGCAAAAGCTGAATTGTAAAGATCTCTGAGGCTGCGCACAACCACAGATTGCTCTTTCCTAGGCTAGGTACTGTATATTGCTGACATTAGTACTGTACAGTAACTTAAGCTATTATTGCTCAGTTTTCCAGTTATGACAACAAGCTATTCTCAAAAATCAGGTTTAAAGCAGTGGACTTCAAACACTTGGATCTACATCATGTCAAATAGGAAACAGCAGAAGGTGCATTGTGTTTCCTCACTTTGTCATCTACGTCATGTCAAACTGAAAAGAGTAGAAGGTTCATTGTGTTTCCTCACCACATGAGGGTGGAGATGAGCAGCCCCACCCCGATACAGTCAATGAACACCACCCACAGCAGCAGTTTCAGTGTCTCCACTAGTCCCATGTCCAACACAAAGCCGAAGCCCACAGTTGATACTGTTGAAAGAACAGAAGCATACAGCTTTCACCTTGCGCTGCTTTTTTTTGAATGCCCCCCCCTTTTTTTAACTTTCACACTGGAATTAACAGGACCCCATTCCTTGGATGGATGCTGTGCACAAAGGAATTTGATTCCATTAATTACCCTGTTTCAATGAGCTAAATAGCTGTCTACATGAGTGTCTGTTTACTTGAAGCTTAGACCATGGTAAAATGTGTTCAAATTAGCTAAACACTGTCCAGCTCTCATCTATGAGCTTTTCAATAAATAGCTTATGTGTTTCACTGTGACCAGGAGGGTTGGTATTTCAAGGCTCAGTGTAGGCACAAGATCGGCTCAGCTGTCAGGACCTTGAGTAAGGCTCCTGGAGGGGTAGGAGAGGGGGGAATCGGCCTCTGGTTAATCTAATAAACTCTAAGTCACTTTAGATAAAAGCGTCAACTAAATAACTGTAATGTAATTAAGAGAACAAGTTAGCACAAAATCTAACGTACGGCCCTCCAGTAATGCAATTCCCCAGCCCTGTTCTAGTCACTCATAACCCACAGGCTCCTGGTGAGCGGCTTGGAGTGTTGTGGAGAGCAGTAAGCAGAAGATCCACAGCCATCTTAAACCCCGCTGACCACAGCTGGTCGAAGTCCTTTGTGTTCTATGGCTGCACACTCCCAACCAAGACTCAAACCAGAGAGGCCTAGGCTGTAGGCCTCAGCCTGCACTGGTGGTGCATGCCTTTGCAAGCTGAAACACTTTGGGGTGTTGTGGTGATCACAACCCCAAATAGAAACTCCTCCCCCCACTCACCACAGAGCCATATGCTGAGCAGGACCAGGAAGGCGGGATCGTCGCGGGCCCACTGGTCCTTGGTCTGTTTCCTGTAGTGGAAGTTCCGGTAGACCCTCTGCGGGGAGGTGAAAAGGTAGAGCATCTGCCAGGCTGCGAACTCAAAGTCCATCTGCCGGAAGCGGAAGAGCCGCCGCAGGTACTTGTATCTCTTAGCGCCAGCCGTGTGGCGAGCGGCGTCCCTGGCGCTAAGGCTGCCATTGTCCTGACTCAGCGGGGAGTAGGAGGTGGAGGTGGTCGGCAACATTGAGCTGGAAGGGGGGTCCAGGAGGTAAATAGTTATTATTATGATTATTTTTATTATTATTATTATAGTGCAGAGTTGGGTGGACAATATAGACTGTATGGACAAATATTACAACCAAACTTTACTGTAACAAATTACATTTCTTTGCTCTCTGACCAATACAATGATGATGGACCACACAATGACTAGTCTACTTTAAAACCCATTTAAACTGTATTCATCATGTAGCCAATACATTTTTATTCTGGAACACTGAACCATGCAGTTTACTTTCCCCTCTAATACTCACCTCTTAACTGGCACCAATGTTTACTTTTAAATACTACAGACCTAGATGCCACATGGACTAAAATATATATGTGGTAATTAATGTATAATAATTTCTGCTTCAAGCCATAACGGGAGAAAAATATTGATATAAACAAAATTTACTTGTGTCAGCACGTGGTGCAAAATCACAACAAAACATTAGATGGGTTTATAACGTTTGGTTGTAAACGTTAATGCAACCAGAACTTGAGGTGCATGACCTGAGCATATTAAAACACATATCACTAAAACGAGACAAGAATAAAATCACTGAAAAACCTGATCAAATGAAAATTCCAAAACGCAAAATAGAAAGGATATTTTATAGGATGTCTTTATTTTAGCACCAAACCAAGTCACAAAATCCTTCACTCAAAGTTCCCTGTGTAAACAGCCAAAACTGGATGGGCCAGAATTCTGACTGAAATCTGGTCAAATGAGACATCTTGCCTCTTTCATCTTGCCAGGTTTTCTTGCTGTTTCTCCCCATGCATATTACTGTCGTTGTAATAATGTTTGATGTTGCGCTTGTTGCAATATAGAATTATCTTGAATTGTGCATTAGGGACGAGATCCAATTCTGTTGTCCACCTGACAGGTTCAAGTTAGATTTTATCATTTTATCACTATGTAATCATTCCACGACAGCCTGTATTTATATTATTTTTTAGCATTCCGTTAAGATGCTGTATGTGTAATTACAATTAACACCTAACAATCAACTCTAGGTACTCAAGACAGGATACGACACAAGTACTGTATGTTAGATTGTGCGCTGTTGTTGGTGTCATGTGACACTGCACTCCCTTCTAATTTTTTTTTTTTGTAACGTTGACCGCATATTTATGATTATAGCCTTAAAGAAAGTTTTACTATTGACATAGAAATGGCCACGAATTACGCCATAATCCTGCATTCGAAATAAGGGACAAATTTATGCACAACCAAAGATAGACCTTAGCTAGCCTGGCTACTGTATATGGCTATCAGTATTGTACAGTAACTTAAGATATTATTGTTGTTCAGTTTTCAGATTATGACCAAATCACCAGGTGACGTGTTGTCATTTCTCAGCAGTAACATAATCTGATCTACAGGATCTAGTCAGCAAGCTACAACTGAGATATTTTAGAACCACCATTATTTTCTATGCTGGCAGGCGAGCTAGCTGTGTTAGCTAGCTAGCTAGCTACACCCTTCGAAATCAACCAGGCTGCTTTATTGCCATTTCACTTGCCAGCTGGCACATGTCAAACTTGTTTTTAACACAGTAACCAGGAACATCTCTTTGTAACTTACCTGCAACGATAGCAGTACCGCCGAACTTCCTAGAACGGTGCTTTAGCACTGAAAACTCCAGACCTGCTACTCTTTGCCTCTGTTCCTGTCACAAACTGAACACGTAGACAACAACGCGTATGCGTCAGCGTTTGGCATTGTGGGAAATGTAGTTAGTTGAGAATGTCGAAATAACGAAAAACAACGAGGCTTTAGGCGAATAGATTTAGCCATGTTCAGTGACTATGGTAAAATGGATTAATCCAAGTTCGTTTTCGTATTTTATATGTGATGATTGTGGTAAGGATTTGGGAGTAATAATGGAGGTCCAAAAATTTGGGGCAAAAGGTACCCGGAACCACAGAGGCGCACACACTTCCTTCGTCCCATAATGCTTTGAGAACTGTAATGTACATAACTCTACTTTCATAATAATTTGACTGTAGCGCCAATGTCGACTAACTGATAGAATAGATAGTTCATAGGAGCACAATTATTTTAATATTTCCAGGATCGCTTGCTGAAGCCGACTTTCATCTTTCAGAATCATGCCCAAATATTACGAGGAAAAAGAAGACGATTACAAAGCATGTGCGGGCTTAAGGGAGGACTTCAAATCATGTCTGCTTCAACACGACTGCGTTGTAAAGGTATCGAGCTAACCATCTTATAATACTATTTGTCATCATGTATATGTTAATGTGGGCCTAAAAATAGTGTCTAAAAATTACTTGTAAATGGCAATGACACTGAATTGTTTGCTGAGTTAACATTATTGCTTACTGGGTCCATCACATGAATTGATCTAGCTGTAATTGTATTTTCTTGTCATGTTGTTCGTTTTCAGGAGGGGAAAAAGCCAAGTGAGTGTCTTAAGGAAGGTCACTGCAAAGGCTTGCAAGTGTCTTTTTTCGAGTGTAAGAGGTCAATGGTAAGTGCTGTACAGACACTCTTGATTGGAAGTAGATTTCGGCACAAGAGGGCAGCACAAGAATTCCATTGGAGGGAGGAACCTTTTGCAACCCAATCCGTAGTAATCAATGTTCATGTGGTACAAAATGCATTTTTGTAAAAATGCTGACATGTAACATTATAGGGACCTAAAACTGACAAATGGTTTGGTCAGTAGGCCAGTCACCACAGGCATAATCATAAATGCAGAATATTAATTTGTCTGAAATGGGTGTGTGCATATTAGTCAATATGATTAGCCTATTACGGTACCTTGACACTATAAAAAGTGATAACAAATCAAGTACATCCAGTGCCGTTCCTATGATAATGTCACACAATTTGAGTTAATGAACATTTCATGTAAACACATGCTAACAGAGAACTGCCATAAGTGTACCTGTCATGGGAGAGTCCTCCAGGTCGAGTCCTGCAGGCCTGTGTAGGACTCGACTTGAGCAATAGTCATGACGTCTCAAAATTTCAATTGCTCCCTTTTGGTAAAAAACCACATGGCATAACTGGTTAATTGACCCTTCAATTGCACTGCAGGACAGCTAGGATGTATGCAAACAGGTTAACTATCATATTTTTATGAAAATGGACTTGTCTTGCTGAGTTATGGTAAACATCAACACTTCAATTTGATTTAGGTAATTCATAAGACATACAGTCATGTATTCTCCTTTATGATACCTATTTACAGTGTACTGTGTGGTTCTGTTCATTTTCCAGCTCGATACAAGATCACGATTCCGAGGAAGAAAAGGATATTGAGTGATATCGATGGAGGCATCTACACAAATGAGTTGCCATGAATGGCCCTCCTGAGTGAACTGAATTCTGGGTGTTGCTTGTATATAATAAATTAGGAGGTATCCAAGTCTATCTATACCACTTAAACTCTAAATGAGGGACGAGAAAACTATGTTTTCTCAGAGAAAAGTTTCTGCTGTAAAGAAATTATATGAACTAACATTTTGACCAGTAGATGTTGATGATTGGCATTGGAATGTGAAAGCATGGGTGAAAATTGTGCCTAGGGTTGAGCAACAATTTCTGATTTTCTGGAAAAAATTCTCAAGGTCTTCAACCTGAATTACAGGACAGAGTTCATGTGATGGTCCACTTCCCTCAATCAATGAAGGGAGAAAGCCTCAATTATTTATCTTCTATTGCATCTATCATGGTGGCCGGCGAATTTTCATTTGTGAAGAATTTCACGATCAGCTTGAAATCCCACAGAATGTGCAGTGTAAAAATGTTGGATTCATTTTTTCAAGGCAGCAGAAGACCTTATTAAACCACAGCTGTGGTATCAATATCCCAATATGTTTGCCTTTGTAAAATATTTGTACAGAATATTAAAAGTGTTTAAAGATGAATGTGGTCTGTTTTTCTCTGTCGTATCTGTAATAAATTAAGTAAAACATACATGTACATATATAGGGATGACAAGCGTATTCATGAAAGGACCACCACTGACATTACTTTTGATTTATTCAATACTTTCGGTTGAGGTATTGCCTCTCACAGTGTCTTGTATCAAACGGAATAAAAAAAACCTACTTAGCATTTTCCTTGGACTTAAATATTGTCTCACCAACATACCCTTGATAGAATAAATCCAAATTTCATACAGCATATTAAACCAATACCATCGTCTTCCATCCCATGAAAAAATGGCTAGGCACAACTGCATTATACATTTGAAAAATCACATCTTACGAAAACATTGTTTAATTCTTACAAATTTTACATTGTAGGGAGAGATTAACATGATCAAGTAAATAAACTCAACCAGTTGTAGTCCCAATAATTAAAATGAGAAACTGTGTTCTGTACAAGAAATATCGTACCGTAGAAGTGAGTTAGTTGTGTACAATAAAACACACACTATAAAAGACGTTACATCAAAGTTGGATCAAACACGTTTTTGAGACAGATATTTCATGAAAAAAAACTTTTGAAAAAGTATTTTACCAGAAAATTCAATGCTACATTTTTGTGTTCTGATGAGTTACGTTCCAGACAGACTTCGATTGAACCAGTGTTGTTTGGTCAGGGTTTGATGCTAGAGACAGCAGCTTTAATTTGAGGCCTCTGCTTGGCTCAATAAGACTTCATTTCAGTGAAGCCATTAGCATGGCCTTGAATTTCTCCATGTCCACCTTCTTCATGATGCAGGCTTTGTGCTCTTTTTGAGCATTTGCAAAGTGTCTACGATCATCATCCCCCGGGTGTGAGTCCCTGTCAGCTCCACGCTAACCGGCACCTGGTCGGACTCCAGCACGAACGAGTCATCGATGGCGGCCGCCATGGCGTAAGAGTCGCAGGAAATGAAGCCCATTCCAGCCACCATCTCCCTCTGCGCCCGCTCGCTCTGCGAGGCTTTTATGCTATGCTGGAAGATCCGTTTCATGAACCTGGCTTTCTCTGTGTCTTGGGCCAGCCAGCCATCACAGAACTCCTGTTGGACCAGGAGGAGGAGATGTTAGCAATGCTACCTCTCATGCCGATGTGGAAATTACATGTTTTAATTCCGTTTCAATCTATACAGAACCCTTTCTTCACACAAAGTGTGTAACGTTCACATGAACATTCATGGGGACACTCCGTGTTTCCACATACAGCATGGAACACATCCAGAGTTTCTTGTGGCTCGATTAATGGGTGGAGGCCATATACCCCTACCAAATTTCACCTACGCTTCACACAAATGAAGTTATTTAGCTGAGGTAGAAGTAAGTCATCTGACTCAATATTGACACTTACCCAGGGTAGCTTGCTGTGACAGGTGAACTCCCAGCATGCAAGATGCGTAGGACACAGGAATTCGTTAAGCACAATGTAAGCTGCTTCCGGGTCAGCGGCAAAGTTGAATTCAGCGCAAACCGTGGTGTTCCCTCGAGCTGCACGTGCGCACACACACATTCAAATCAACCTCAACAAAGCCTACTTTTCAACAGCAGACACCATGGGCAATAATTATGCAAACTGGTTTACATGATCGATGGGAGAGTGAGGAATCAGGAAACATGAAGTGTGAAAGCCACTATGTAGCGTTCAGGAACAGGAGCCAATAAAATTTGTTTGAGCCAATAAAAAGAAATGCTCTCGATTGGTTCTTCTCCAAGGCACATGATGACATAATGGCACCACCCACTCTGGATCTAATCCTACATTCTGATTTTTCTTGTTGCCATTCTTGCAGGTGTTCAAAAAGGTGGGGATCAGTCAGTGTTCCCTCCCATGATGTACAGGCCCTTGATTTTCTGTGGGAAGGTGGGGTCTATCCTCGCAGAGGGCAGTCAGAGGAGCAGTGGCCACTAAGGACACCTGCCATTGGAACATTCTACATTTAGACAAAACTGCATGCATGCTCATACATAAACAAGATACACAGGCATCTACATGCTCCAGTGTTTACAGAGCTGGCTGAGCCCGGTGAATTTAACAGAGAGAAGGACACACAACACACTCATATGGGATGTCTCTGGGTGGTTCAGAGTTGCTAGCAGTAGATCAAGAATTTTGGTTGAATTTTCAATTTGGGAAAAAATGGGAAATTTGTTATTTATGTATGAAAATTTTTAAAAACACTGACTGGAGTAAACCCAGGAGCATTCAGTTCTTGGAGCCCACAAAATGTCTCTGAATATTACACTGATCTGTGAGCAATCATGAGCTCTACAATTAAAGTCGCAACAACACCAACAGGTTGCTCACAATTTTCAGTCACAGTGTAAATGTTTTGGCAAAGATTAACACTAAATCTTTGCCAAAACATTTACAAAATTCTGTCTAGCTGGTCAGCATCTCCCATAATGATCTACCAAACTGATAAACATTAAAAATGTCTATCCGTTATAATCAAAGCGTGTTTATTTGAAGCACAAAAAGTGATGTTAAATCATTGTTCACATTTAAAAAAAAACAAAACAAAAAAACACTTGTGAGGTGACATTTAATCAAACTGGTGAGCTTATCTGTCCCAAAAGTTCACCACAGAGGACCATTTTCAGTCAGGAGGAACATTCTGCGACTCTTGTCATGGGTCACGAGTCACCACTGCTTGAATCTACTGTCTTACAATTAACAATGAATAACCCATATTTCAAGTTACAGTGATGGCTATGCAAATGTGAGAGCCAGGAGAATTTTAGGAGAACAGGTATGGCGAGTGGTGGGAATCAGGTGATGAAGCCGTTGGCTGCCATGTTGTGAAGGCCTCCTACCTCCCCAGGGTGTTCGTTGGCGATACGGATCATGGCTGCTACGGCCCCCTCCTTCTGGACCATCTCCAGGCCTGGGGCATCAGGGTCCGGGGAGTCTCCCAGGCCGTCCTGGCCGTGGAAGTGTCCAGCACTCAGGGTTTTCCCCAGAATGGGCTTAGAGGCACCACAAAACACAGGAATCTGGAAGATGGAAGGTGGAACCAGGAGAGATCAGAACCCATTCTGCCTCCCCCTACAGCCACATATGCCAGTGTGTACATAGACATGATTGTATCTCTGCTCTCCCATGCCAGAGCTGTGCAAGCTTGTGTAATATTACTATATTATTTTGCAGGGGAAGAGTGTCTGCAAGCTGGTCTGTGGGGCTTTTGGTTGAATTACTGCACAGTTGTGGTAGAACTAGACGGACCACAGGACAAAATGCCCATAAAGCCAGATGGTTACAGAGCAGGGAGAAAGTCACTTGACAGCTGTAGTGATGTGGATGATGCAATTGCATGTGGCTGTTTCTCTTCTAAAACCATGTGGGAATCACACCTCATTGAGAACAGGCATGCTATCCAACATTCCAGAACACAGTAACTCAAGAAAAAGCTCCACTTAAATCCACCCGATCCATCTCAGCTTACGAAAGGAGCATCAAGTCCTCCCATATGCACGTTAGCAGATACCTAATCAGATTTGTCCTTACCCCCCCACCCCACCCCCATCCCATCCCATATAAAAGACATCTCTCTCAGCAAAACAGTCATGTGCTGGAACTTTTTCCCCCTCCTTCTACCACAAATCCTCATCAAGTGAGAGAAACGGATGGATGAAAATCTTGTTTTGTATCCTCATTTAATGTCATGTGATTTATTCCCCTTTCCAATGAAAGATTCCACAATCACATGCTTCGTTAAAGCTATAAACACAATCCAGTTACCAGAATCATTGTCTAACTCCACCAGAACATGTGAGACGGCACAGTAACTGTAACCAAGCGTGAAAAAAACAACAACACAACTAATAAAACTCATCCAAGTCTGATTAGGTCACACAACTGGTCCTCCTGTTGTTTGCTTATTTTACCTTATTTGAATGTTAATTCTTTTAAATGCAAACAACAATTACAGGTTATACAGATAACCTTTGATATATAATTATAATGCGAGTAGAAATTAGGATTTTATTTCAGAACAATAAGCTCGTGTGCTCTGGAAGCTCCATAGGATTTTGATCCAGACTCACAATAAGTCTAAACATCTACAGTTGAAGTTCAACTGTTCTGACGCCCTACCTCAAGTCGCTGGCAGGCCTTGAGCACACGCAAGGCATTCTTGCATACGTTCTCCACAGTGGTGTTTCCATGCACGCAGGTGATGCCCAGCACCTTCACGTCAGGGGCGGCCAATGCAATCATGATCGCCTGGGCATCGTCCACCCCACAGTCCACATCCACTATCAACTTCTTCACCATGGTGGATCCTGGTCACCAGCACCAGAAAAATCCACGTGGGAGAAAAGTTGAAAACATGTACCTTTTGCACAGCAGACAGTTTGCACAGCAAACAGTTTGCACAGCGTTTCCTCATTGACTTTGTTGAAGCTGCATAGCAGCTCTTTCTTGCACCCCAAGCTAAACAGTTTCAATGAAGTAACCCGTCACCTGTGATTTATGGCAGTGTTACTCAAGGAGTGCAACGACTCATATCCTAAAATAACCGATAAAACGTCGTAGTTTTGGTAGTATGCCTTCGACTCGAAATGATCTTCATGTAAACGAGCAACTAAACAGACTAATTTAAACACGTAGCCGGTAATTTATCATTTTAACGGGGGTTACTCATGAGCTAGCGAACACCAATCGTAGGCTTTTCTAAAATCGGAGAGATAAACCTAATGATTTTTATTACACATAACTTACCTGGAGTCGAATAAGACAGAATTCTGCAGCTTGGTAAATCGGTGCAGCGTCCCGGATATCTGCTTCTGGCTGTCAATGAACTGTTCCACAGAGCAGTAAACCTTTAAGATGAGTTGCAGAAAAAGAGGGAGGAGCTCTGGTTAATGCACACGACATGTCACACAGTGCCAATGGTTAGCCTACTTGTTTGCCATATACTGACTGAACCCTCACATGGAGTGAGCGCTTTCAATTCAGTCTAGGATCTGCCATATTTGCCTTTTGGTGCAATGGTCGCCGTGCAATTTTCGGAATTAAGTTTTCAACACTCTCATTTCAGAGATCTCACCTGTACGATAACTTAATGAGAGTGAACATTTTGTAAACTAAAAAGGCAATCTTTAACTTAATAGCCTGCTATTCTTTTGCAGCTTTGATTACGCTGTCAGGTGTCAGATGCAGCAAATGTTGTCGATTATATCGTGCAGCTTTTTATTTCCTTTCAGCATGCAAATTCGAATGATTAACGAACAACATCACTTGAATTTGAGTGTGCTTAGGTTGTAAAGTTACCTCGCTGCTTAAGCAGCCATTTTGCGGACTTTAAACTCATAAAACTGGCTGAAACACTGCAGCTTAACAAGGCGACATTGTTCCAGTTTTGTAAAGGTTTCAATGCTGAGACATCAGAAATCCAGTATTACCTATTGGAAAATTCCCTTACCTGCCGGTATTTTGTGCGAAACTGCAATGCACAGACGACCACAGGCGAGTGCTGTGTCTCAGCGCCATTGTCTGTGACACATTAGAGGGTGCAGTTCGCTACCATACAATAACTCCGTGACGCTCAACGCATGGGCCGCTTCGGTTGTGCAGAAATGTATCCTGTGCATACACACATGTTCTGTAAAGTATTAAAACGTTTCAATCGAACGGGAGTCCGACCTTCAAGCGCCAGTTTAAGGTTCAAAGAATTTGCTTTTTAATTACTGCTTGCGATTTGTAGATTTTTGTCGCCAGTGTCCCCTACTAAAACCTGTCCTCACATTCTGGTAATATATAAAGTTATAACGAGCTTAATGTAAAATACAAATACAAATCTCCGTTGGCAACGCAGGCATTAGGCTACTTACCTTAAATGTGTTATTACACTTCTCAATCTATGTAGCCTATCAATTAATCGAGGTTGTTTGTGTGCATCAGATGACATTTACTCCCTCATACATTTTCAACATAACTTAATATTACTGCTAAAATAACAACACAACCTTCTTTGCAGTAAGAGTGTTTGACAAAGACACTTCGTGGCTCTGTGTGCTCACTGGCCTCAAGGGAACCTTCTCTCTAGATAAGGGGGTGTTCTAAGGCCCAATACAAAAGAAAAAAAAAAACAGCTTATGAGGGTGACATAATTCATTGCTCATCCCATTCTCCAGGTCATAGGACTCCATAGAACATGTGGTTTTCCTCTTGTGTGTGTTCTGGCTTTGGTCATGTGCCTTGGTGCTCCTCAATATACATTAACATGTTTTATTGAAACACTTGGCAATTTCTATGGAATACATTCTGATGGACTGCATGTAGCCTTCTGTTCATTTGAAATCAGTTTGGTTGCGTTCTGATTTAGGAGCCATGAACAGCAAAGTATGTGACAGATTTTGAGTTAAACCCTGTCCACTACCTGTTCTTTCGAAAATGAAACGACCACA
The DNA here is from genome assembly GCA_022829145.1 of Albula goreensis. Taxonomy (NCBI): domain Eukaryota; kingdom Metazoa; phylum Chordata; class Actinopteri; order Albuliformes; family Albulidae; genus Albula; species Albula goreensis. The sequence continues at coordinate 35,057,744 of CM040745.1, forward strand.
CCATAGAGACAGCATGTCCTATGTCCAACTGTAGAGAAAAAGACAGCTAAACATTAACAGTGTGACAAAGGGCATATGGACAGGAAGTGATTTCACTTCACGCTAACCTCTTTGCACACAGACTTTGGATGAATTTAAATCTAGACCAAGATGGTTCCCCTTCCCCTCGAGGGGAAGTAACAGTGGGGAGTAACACTTGCTATGCATGGAACTGTGGATACTCACAAAAGAGTAATTTATGACTAGAGGTTATAAAAAACATGACCCAAGACGCTTAAAACACTTAAAACTGATCAGAGTCCAGAAATAACCAACCAATGAAAGACATTGGGTATGTTTTCAACAATCTTGCCTTGAAAGTTTGCTGTCAGTCCTGGGAATAGGGAGTATTTACAATTATGGAAACTCCCAAATGCTATTGTGTAAAAATGTTATTTCATCCCAGTTGCAAGTTTCTTAAATCACCACACATTTAGATGTAGGTGGCAGTATTTAGTGTGAGAAAAACATAGCTCATAGGTAAAAGACTGTCTCTGTAAGTATAGTGTGAATCATGAAACACAACTCCACAGACTATTCACTTTACAGTTCTATCCAGGACTATTGGCACCCTTTGTGAACCAAACAGTCTTTAAAAATGAAAACCACATGCAATGGGCTATATTCTATGTAAAAAAAATGGAAAATTATATTCTATAACATTTATACATTTATAACTATTATAACTATATACATTTTACTGACCTTTGCTTTAAAGTTTAATGAGTCCTCCTGTGATTGTTGTTTGGTAAAATTCCAATTCGATTAATAAGATACCTGCTTCAAGTATGACTTTTTATAAATAGCACACAGGTAGTGTGCATGCTGGAGAGGCTCTTGGGAAACAGGAGTGAAGATTGCAGTGTTGCTGGCTTGCCTGCAGGGGTCACTGCAGTGCCTGACTAACCCCTTGCTCATTGATCATGAGTGATGACTGGGTTCTGAACAACCATATCAAGGTGCCAGGGGGTAGTGAGGGGTCCAGGACCCAGACTGAAATTCACCCAATGATGTGCGCTGGTCTGACAAACATTCTCTGGAACCTTCCTGCATTCCAAGGAGTGGCTGAAACATCATCAAAACAAAAACCAGCTTCCTGGCCTCCTATACCTTCATCGGACATCATTTCACGATTACGTTTCATTTGATTTGATCTGGCCGTGTTCAAAATAATTAAGTTAGCCCCAAAAAAAGCAAGGAAACAGATACTCTTAGTACATTTTAATAGCTTGATTATAGAGGATAGCATTTTGAGGGGGTTGGTTTGGCAGCACATTTTACAGCAAAGCAAAAAAAAAAAATGTCAAGATCCTATACTGCTGTAAGTATAACAAAAATACAGAGCAACAAAATTACATAAAATACAATGCATAAACCATGGCAGATGCACCCATGACAGCGTATTTATTAAATTATACAGTGCTTATATATAAAGAACACAAATGCAAAAAAATACAAGTGATCTAAAAATAACAAAAAAAAATATGGTTTCAATAATTTACATTAAAATATGTTAAGAAAAGAAAACAAAGGACACTAATGTGTACACAGTACAGTAACGCACAGATTGCATTTCACAGCTGCTGTTATGGACAGAATCATAATATATGCAGTGCACTGGTACTTCTGTTTAAAGTACACTTGTATGTGAAGCTCTGCTACATGCATTTTAAATTAAGACACTTTCTTTTTTATTTGTACCATTCATAATAAATACAAAAAACCGTAATCAAGCACCTGATATTCTGTCGACATCTGGGTTATTTCAAACACTTTCTGATAAAGTTTACGACACCGTCACATGATTCCTATATCGATAAAACAAATTCCAAATGCTGGTGCATTCTGAGGGAATAGTAGTCAAAAGATTAAACTTTTAGTCAAGTCCATTAGAGACACAAAAAGAAACGCATATGGAGAGAAACTCCAGTCCTTCTCACACTTGCGTTGTTATAACTTGTCAGTTTCAGCATAAATTTAAGCATAAAATTGGTCTGGTGGGATGACACCATTGTAAGTCACTGTATGCACATTTGAAAGGCAATGATGTAGTTGAAGAGCACTGTACTAGAAGACAACGATAACTCTGATATGCGGTTAAAAAAGGCATTCAAAACTTCCCTTATAGATATTTTACTTAAGCCTCAAAGACAATTTACGTTCAACGGGGATTGGTTCAATCGCCTGCATCCAATGGGGTCTTCTGATAAAAGGTACTATGTGGTTACTTCTTCCCTGCAATGTTTGTTTGATTTTGGCTCATTTGTGGTGTGGGACATATACAGTCTCTCCTTGCCACTGTGAGTTTTCTTCTGAAAATGCAAATCCCTGTTAAAAAATGGCCAACGGTGAGAGGCAACTCTGTGGTGGGTGTGTTTGGAATACTAAACAACTAAAAACAACAGGGGAATGAACACTGACTTTGCTTGCAGCTAGTTTCCCCTAAAGAAAACAACAACACAATAAGCGGTTACATCTATGCCATCTCTCAAACAGATACCAGTGCTAGTGGTCACACACAAACAACATAAATGGCACAGGACTGCATAATAGACACCCTCCACTATAGACCGCCAGTGTGGTTGTTTGATTGCAGCTTGAAAAGGATACCCTTAAAGGCAGTTTCTGTTAGCTCTGGTCTGAAATTTGGGACTGTGGGGTTGACTATGATATTAGATTTTAACAAAAATGCCCTGATATATCATGAGCATGGTAGTAAAGGCAACACACACCCATTTTGTTCCACACCTAATAACTATCATTTCTCCTCCCACTTCCTCTATGCATAATAAACACACACACACATAGTCAATGCATCCAACAGACATGTTGCCAGATTTTGATTTTCCCATGATGCACATCATGAATTCAGATTCACAGCCTGCCTCCTGCCTCCAATTGGATAAGTACAAAATAAGGAAACTATCAGCAAACTGCAACAGATAAGTTACCAAACTCTAACAAAACAACTCACTGAATGTATGTAAAAAATAGTAGTCAGGTGAAAAACGAAAGGGACACAAAACCCAGATTCCATCAGTGCTCTGAAACATAAGCTTTTTTGCTCCTATTTCACCTCAGCACTATTAGGTAGACGAGTTAATAGATCATTGTCCTTATGTGTTGCAGTGTACAGACAGATGTATTTTTTTCCCCTGGTTTCCTTGTTTGGCGGGGGGGTGGGAATATCCCTTGTGCTCAATAAACAATGCTCTAGAAATGCACTGACTTTTGAGGACAGACAGATGATCCTTGCAAACCAAAAATGTTCAAATGCAGCCCATATTCACACATAGGCCAGTAAAATGGATCCAAATGAGGCCAACAGCAGCAACATGCATTTCATCTCACAGAGCAGGGATGTGTGCAAAGTAAGCTCGAATGGAATCACTAATAAGAGACATCACTGGCCAGATATGCTTTTCTAGAGGGACATACAAAGTCAGTTTTTCCTGTTGCTCGTCCAAATGGAGGTATGATACAGACCCTCCACGCCTCGCTGAATCACAACGTCACTTACACTTCAGTAGTGCGGCTTTTTCGGTGCCAAATGGTAAACAGAACCTGTATTACTGCAGGCCATGTGAATGGATAACCAAATTACTACCGGGAGCATTTTATACAGGTTTCCAATTTAGAGAATGGACAGTATATTATTATTATTGAGTGAGGAAAAATGACGACTCTACTACAGAAGATGATGTGGTCGAAAAGGCTATTTTATAATTAATGTGCAGTTACCATACCTATACCTTACAGGTTAAATGTGTACCCAGTAGTACAGAGATTTCACCTCAAGGCCACTAACGCAGTGCAGTTCAAAGAGTCTTACTACTCTTTACAGTAACCAGATGGACAGCTCTGTATGTGTATTGAAAGGTCTTCCATTAACAAAGCTCAGAGTGTCCTGATTTGCTAACGTGGTTTAGAACAGAGCATCTGTATCTAGCATAGCAGTGCATGCAGCATTCTAGTTTCCAAAAGTAAGCATGTACAGTAGATGGAGGGAACGCTGGAGCTGGCCATCTGGTAATGTATAGAGCATCTGTGGTTCAATCTCAGGATATTCCAATAACTGTCCTGGAGTCCAGGCCACCAGGCTGCGCTGCAAAAGAACACTCCTCCGTGAAAACTGACTGCAGTCGATGTGATGACATCAGTGCATCGCCATGGTTTCCTCCTCCACCAGTCCATAACGGTGAGTTCTCCAGCCCAGTGCAAGAAGCGCAGCAGCGATGGCATAAACGTGCTATTGTTATACATTAATCTAGTCAAAGGTTTGACTATTGTCCCTATGTGTGCATTTGTGTGAGAGAAAAACATGCCTTATCTACAGTTAAGTAGTGACTCTTACGTGAACCATGAAAAAAAACATGTAAAAGTAAAAAAAAAAGGAAGAAAATTCTATGGCAGACTAACTGATATTCCTTTGGTTTTACCTAATGTTCCTCGTGATTTTGTGTGTTTCTATTTCATACGTATATACACATTGTAAGAATCTGTAGGTATGTCTTAATTAAAGATACACATAATCTATCACAGAACTTGTCACTTCTATCATATTAACAGTGATTCTGCACTCTGCACATTGGGGTATTTTTTCTGTGGCATTTTTTTTCTCCTGTCTCTATTGGTCAGGTCCAGAGGCTAGCTGTCCTATCAGGTGTCAACTTTACCAAAAGTCCCTTCTGGGGGCCGGTAATGTTTGGGGAAGGCCTTCAGCTGTAAAGAGTTAAAAGCATACTTGCGACATCCCACATTCTTCATGGTGTTCTCCCGTCGACAGCCCTCGCTGGTGGGGGAAGGGCAGGGGAGCCAGGGCAAGGTAGTAAGAACCGACAGGTTGAAGGGAAGAAACAAAACAAAATACCAAAACAAACAAAAAAGAACTGTGTTAAAGACAGTAAAGACAGAGCAAAGGACAACCAGACAACTGTCAAAGAGACATGTTAGCCTTCTGTCAGATCAAACAGTCACATGACCAGGAATAACCAGTAGGAATGGGGGGCAGGGTTGGGGGTGGGGTCAGCTGTGTCAATTCAGTGACAAAATCAGAAGCTTTCAATGTGCAACTGTATCAGAAGACACACTTTTACTTGTGGAAGAAACAGGCAAATAGCATAATATATTAGCAGTTACTTTATATCTAACAAATTTCTATTGAAGGAACCCTCTGTGTTTTAGTTTAGCAGGGAGCCCACTGTCACCACCAGGCAAAAGATCTCATTTAATAGAAGCCCTGCCACAACCTGTCATAAAGTGACTATTCAAAAATATCAACACATATCCTACAACCTGATTTCTTGCACAGTTAAACCTGAAGACAAGCGGCATTGTAATGTGTAATGAAAGTCTTCAATGGAAATATTTCACTTCCCTCAAGTCAGTAAACAGGATTGTGGTTTTGGTATGCACTGCGTAGACAATATTGGGTGGCCTTGGCCCCTCTGTGCACACTTAGATAATGGCGTTACATTTATACTCATGGTGACAATGAGCGGTGACGGGCAAAAAGCCCAGGCACCCTGGCAGGACGGCAGTGCGTTTTGGTGGCAGGAGTGAGGCGGCCTGTCCTCTACACTCATTCCTCATGACAAAAAAGCGGGTCGCCTGAACACCGAGGGCGTGAGAGAGGGTCGTCTCTCTGTTTCGAGAGGGCCCTGTATGAATGACCATTCGGTTTTCCTTTCGCCATTTGACTGCAGCAAATAAATCACCTTCCTGGCTCTTTATTGGTCACCTCACTATACTCTCTCATCTGTATAACGAGCTTAAAAAGCTTTAAAAAGAGCATTGAAAATAAGTTAGAAAATAAGTATTTATTTCTCAGTTTTTTTTCACATAAAAAGATGTGAAATAAATGCTTGCATTTAACCTGTTTCCAATGCTTGTTTTAAATGAAGCTCGATCCATAACAGAGAGGCTAACATAAGCAGCTTTCTCCCAGAAGGTGCGCTCAGATAGAGAAGTGGTAATCCTGTTTATGATATAGGGCTATATACTACACAATAAAAAACCTTCTCATAAAATACTCTACTAAAAATACACTCTGCCAAAAAAAGAGACTTTAAAATAGCTTATTTACTAGGTCTACCATTCTCCTGCTGCAGGAAATTGTGAGCTACTCCTTTTGAAAAGAGAATATCAATACAAGTCCTAACACTAACAAAATACCCTGCTGAAGGGGTAAGAAACATATGCAAAAAGAACAGGCACCACAAAATACCGTATCACTGTAAATTTTGAGTTTCAGATATTTAAAAACCAGCCTCGACCCAGTATTAACCAAACTTCGCTTTCACAGTACCAAATTAAAAGTGAACTGAGACTGTATCAAATGGCCTTAAGGCAAGTCATAGGAATCTCTAATAAAACCACGGATACAAATAAATTAAGTTATCATTTTAGGTTTATTTCATTATAGAGGTAATAGGATACTAATAAATAACAATGATAGTAATTGTACCTAAAATCTTCAAAAGACCTCAAAATAGTCAGCTACACGTTTAAACAAAGTACAATATAAACCATTTATGGTACAAATGCTTTTCAGTTGGCAGCTCCTTTGTTAGCTGATAAGTAACTTTTTTAATTGAAAGGCATAATACGGAATATAGCAAAAGACCGTGAGAAATGATCCCTGAAATTGTTGCTTAAAGAGGCAGAAACTGGGAAGTGCTGACACAAAATGGCGGACACAAAAATATCCAACTGTGTGACAGACAGACAAAGACAGACGAGCTGCCTGTCGGGCAGTCGGTCATCTAGACAGATGGACGGAACCGCAGGGCGGGGTAGCATTTGGTTACAGAGGAACACGGCAAGCGGGTAGGTAATGCTCAGAAACTGACAGACGGTGAAGAGGCTGGGGCTTAGCACCAGTAAGGGGAGAGAGCAGAGGAGGGGTGTAAGCTGAAATCACGGACAGGCAAGTATTCACACAGGGTCAATCGGTGGCCGTGCAGTTTGTTGATAAAGTTGGCGCATGGAGCTGAGGGGGGTGGGGCTTCGGGTGTGGGGGTGTGGGGGGCAGAGTCGGTCTGTGGTCATGCAATTTGTAGATCCAGCAGGTGCAGAGTCACACAGGGGCAGAAGGGCAGCGTGGACTGTGACCGTGTCAGCCATCCCATAATTCCTTTCATCTTGTCCACTGATTAATCTTATTACTGGAGTTTATTTCACAAGCAGCGTCAATGAAATCCGTTAAGGGAATTTACTGTCCTGTTATTACCTGCCTGATAACATGCATTTGGGGGCAGATTTCAACTTACACTGAATTTCCTTTTGGGAAAAAATATTTTTCCCTAATCAGCAAAATGGCTGGGATCCAGTCAAGCAAACTTTTTCTGGGTATGTGCCATTTCATTTCTGAGTGAAGAGGACACATTCCAAAAAACATGTCCTCCTGTTTCCAATTAGATCGATAATACAAAAGAAACCTACACATTAATGTGAAGTCTAATTCTGATTCAATTGCGTATGCCCCCAAACAGACAAAGTGCGTTTTATTGGGGGTCCCAGCCATTATTTTCAGATGTGGACACGTTACAGAGGGAATTGCTCAGGGGTATTTATAGGGTAAAATCTTCTTGATTTATTGGGGGGGAGCAGGTGTGAGTGGTGCTCACAGCAAGAATTCAGTCACACAAGGGCCAGGAGACCAGCCATTCATTTCTACAACACTGCACTCTCTTTTTATCATGTATTCATTACATAACGTTACTTCTATTGCTGCCTCTCTCACATGGCGGTAACTGCTTTGTTTTATTTTTCACTTTTATCAAATTTTCACTTTACCCTTCTAGAAACAGTACACAGTGCAAAAATTAGGGAATTAGGTGTGGTCGGAGACAGAGGGCAGGGAGGAGATGAGTAATGGAAGGAAGATGGAAGTTAGAAGGAGGAAAGTCAGGAAACGGACACTGCAGAGTGCAGCTCTGGCTGGAATAGCTCAGCGCTAGCAGGGGACGGGCGCTAACCGTAGAGCGAAAGAGAGAGCAGAGGGCGTCGGGAGTTAACACTGACTCCAGCCTTCAGGCTCATTTCCAGCTGCCTGGAATAGACGGGGGTGGAAAGAATGCCAGTAATTTCTCCAAAGTCCTTTTCCTCACTTTTTACTGCCAGGGAATGTAGAACAAACTGAAGACATGCTATCTGATACGAGTGTAGAATGTGAATGAAGAGAATGACCCATCTTAAGAATTCGAGGGTTGCACGATTCTGCACGGTAGAACATGTAAACACACATGTTCTCAGTCAAACAGTTTTGGTGCGTCTGAATGACGGTCTTTCCTCTGAGGAGACACTGATTTCATGACGGAATCAAACAAAGGCGTTACCATAACATTTGCTGAGAAAAACTTTATGAACGCCCATAAATATGAGTCTTTCACAAACAAACAATGACTCATTCAATAATTATAGCTTTTATGGTACAAAAGCTTTTTATTACAAGTCAGCGATTGGTACATTGTAACCTCACCCATTATTGATCCTAATGTGACTCATTACGGTAAATACATGCCCTAAAATCAGACACAGGCCTCAACACTGATCCTGTCCTAAAGCCCTACTATGTCTCCACTAGATTGGGGGAAGTCCACTGCCTGATATCCACTCTGACCACCTCATTGGACCCAACATAAGTCATTCAAATCTAGCCACACCCACAGTGGTCTCTACACACTGTTTGGTCTCTTTACTAAACCATCTAAGTCCTCAATAAACTATGTCTATTCTATTCTATAATCAAAGACAAACACATTCCTCATGTATGCAGTTATTTAATAGTGTTTCAGATATTTTGCTAATGGTTTTCACTGATAACTCTGTTTTGCATTGTTTTTCTGATATGGCTGAAGCTACATTTCTGCCTGTAATTTCAGATAACAGAAACACTATACTGTAGTGGTGACTAGCCATGGGACCAACGGGAGATAGTTGAGTTTCACTCTATCATTATTCGCAGTCTGCCATTACAACTATCTCCCAACATGTGAAACTACATACATTGTGGAATACTGTAGTCTAAGAGTACTTTTCAAGATGCAGGTGTTTCACCAAAATGCGTCAGTATACCTATTGACATTTTAAAAATATTGAAGTTAAAATGTTAATCTGAGATGATAATTAAAGGATGTTAAGATATGGATGTCAATAATCTCAGAAATAAAACTAAAATAAAAGCCTCCTCTTCTAAGTTGTTTGAGTGAACACAGACAGGAGTTAGCTTAGTCTTGGTTTGTTATTCTTCCTCCCTGGTTTTCACTGAATCCATTGCCAGATGGGTTGTAAGTGAGTGGCGCCCCCTGGAGACAGCATTGTCTCAACACAGACCTGGGTCATATAACTACGGCCCATAGAAATTCATTTCTTTTATGATTAGTATTTCATTATTGCGTGGTGGTAAAACTGCTGTCAGAATTCCTGAACTGGCTAATTTCTGAACAGGCTAAAAGAGCGTAACTTCTGTTAACATAATCCGTTAAAATGTGATGAGTTACATAGGTTGAGTCTTCCGGTTTTTTGCACAAACAATTAAATACCCTGACAATATATTTCATTTTATTGACACATAATACTGACTGGCTATTAGAGGCTTTCTATTGGTTAATCCTTCACTGAGTAACTCCTGCTCTGTCCATGCAATGATCTCTGGGATAGAGTGTAGAATTTATTGCCTACAGTGACACCTAGAGGATATGATTTAAAACTCCAACCACATCACATAATGACTGAAATAGTTTGTGGCATGAGTAAAATTCCTTCATATCACAGACAAATTAAAAGGAAATATCTAATTTCACTGATACTTAGTTAAATAAATTCTTATTTTAGATAAGCTGCACATTAGGTTAGTTTTCAAATTACAGGAACATAAGGAGCTAGGGTATTTCAAATAATAATTTGACCCCATTGATTGAGACCCTAATGGTAATATAGAATTAAACTAAACTAAATGAAAACACCATTACTATGGCTCATTTGTGTAGGACAGCCAGAACCAGGTGTAAAATCAGCCCTGTTCTGACACTCCCCCTGATTTCCACTAATCCTACAGCCAGAAGGGCTGGGTTGAAGGAGGGTGTGGTGGAGGTGTGAGTGAGCAGCGCCACCTGTGGTTGGGAGGCCTACCTGCGCATGCAGTCCAGCGCCTGGTTGAAGACCTGGGGGGCCATGCCATGCTCGTGCTGCAGGATCAGACACTGCTCCAGCGTGACCGACATGGCTGTGCGGTCCTTTGCGCTCTTGCAGCTGGTGAAGCGCACTCCGTTCAGCCGCCGGCAAATCTGCGCAGAAAGAGGGGGGCACAACGGTTTGGACCAATCAGCACATCTGTTTCACATGACATCACAACAACAGTGGGCCCAAAAGGCCCTGGCCTGTGCCCCAATGATTTTAATACATTACGTATATTCTATACATAGAAGATTACATATGTGGCACCAAAAAAAACCCTATAGGCCTACAACTTCTTGTGCTTTGCTTGGCACATTTTCTAGAAAACAGTGAAAAATGCTTTGAAAGCCACCTAATTTTGTATGTTATTTTAAGTCGGATCATAAACGTTTATGTATGCATAAGCTATGTTTTATAACATACTGCTCCTGCTGGTACATGAACATGTTTTTAAATAGGTACAGTACATTGAGCTTTGGGTACAGGATTTGGGATCCTGATTACATATCAGATGCCATATCAGACTGTGGAGAGTTTGCATTAAATAATTAGCACTGGAAGGATAACACTGAAATAACAGGATGAGAAAAATATATTTTTTCGTTGTGGTGATCTCCACCTCTGCTGCCTGCCACAGGATGTCCACGTTCTTGTTCTTCCGGGCGTGAACGTTCTGTCCCAGGAACTTCAGCAGCTCGGGCAGGCAGGTCTGACTACGGGAGCGAGGTAGACCTGGGGAAACAGAGAGAGAGAGAGACAGAGATTCTTCAGCTAAAGGGCTCTGAAACTTTTCACATGAATGCACTATGGGAGGTTGTTTGGCTCCAAATTATGAAAATCTACTTTTGGGAAGAAGCATACCGCCACAGCATACCTGCTAATCCTTAGTTCAACAAAACTACCAGGTGGGGGCGCTAGACAATGTCATTTTGTTAAGCAGAAGCAAGGATACTGAATTTCTCTGTATGACTAGACTAATTCAACAAATGAAAACACTAAGTTTCACATTGATTACTTCAAGAATGAGATCACTTTCTTTACCTCACTGTCTACATGGGCGAAGAGAGCTGGCTCTGTACACCAGAAAGACCGATTGTAGTACCAACTTGAGAGAAAATTGTTTCTCTCCTGTACACTTTTCCAGTGTGATACTTTGGATGATTCAAAACCTCTCGGATGAATGTGGTGAAGACAAGGACAAGGACAACGATAAAAAGCAGTCAAAAATTATGCCCGAGAATTTCACTGAATGAGTCAATAAACCATGTCCCATTTCAACAGCTCGCAATAAAGGACATTCACAAAAGCTGCACATAAGAAAAAAAGAGAAAAGAAGATAAACCATAACTTCTTTGTCACAAAAGCATACAAGCACAGGACATAAAAATATAATCAAATCCAATTGGAATACAGCTGCAAGCAATTCTACTGTGGGAGAGATTTTTCCAAGGCGTACTCTTTTGTTTTTCTAAATGGGCAACCACAATCCACCATCCACAAGTCAGTCTGTTACACTCACAAAAGAATGAGACGCGCTGGAAACACTCTCATGGTTCTTTGAAATGTATAAATTATCATAATTGTAATTGCATCTTATACACCAATGAAATGAAGGACCTGAAAACAAAATGTTCACACAGACAGCAAAATCGTATTAACTTTTGTGGTCTGACCTGCCTGTGTGGCTGGTTCTATGTAGGTCATCTACATGTGTGAAGGATGACTTGAGTAACTTAAATGCAACTTCAAAAGAAGAGGTGACTTGCAAAGAGATGAGTCCACCTAAAATATTTTTCCGTAGCGTGGTGTCACCTCTCAGTTTTGTCTTCTTTGGGTACTTTTTCCATGAGAACCTTGTTCACTACACCTATAATATTAACCATTTAGAATGCAACACTTTTACTTTTTGAAACAGCCATATCTCCGTGTATTTCCAATTTTGAAATGTCAATTGTACCTGAGGCTTAACTGCCAAGTCACTGAAACCTGCACAAGGAGCACTGAAGAGTGTGCACTATTCTTTCGTCCTCACCTCTGACGGTTTCCCATACTGCACGAAAATCAGTACAACAGGAGACCTTGTGCTGACTAGAGGAGGATATATCTCATTAGCCATGACTGCCAGCCAGTGAGAGCCTGGTACATTGTAAAATGGGGGCTCATTCATTGGTCACTAAAGACTTAGCCCCACCTTATACCTTGCAGACTAGAGCCAATCGTGTCCAGTCACAGTCCGCTAATGACACAGTCCTGACTCAGACTGGCAATGCCCAGTTCATGCTAGTGGTGTCACTCAAGTGTCCACTTTCTACAGATCCCGTGTATAGAGTTCACTGGAACAGAAAAATCTTATTTCATGGGCCTCATGTGCTGGTTGGCATGAATACGGCTCTTTGTTAACGGCTGAAGATAATCAGCATGTCTGACCATATAAAAACAGTGCGGTCAACCTTACCGAGGATAACAGAGAGATTCTCACAAACACATGGCAGGGCACAGGCTCAGATCAAATTAAAACGGGTGACACGATTTTCCTCTTTTAAGTGCTGCCTTAAGAAGCAGAGGGATTGTTTGACAGACGAGGATAAGCGCACTGTTCTAAGACGAGTATGGGGCAACTGGAATGAAAGATGAAAGGCAGGTAGTGACTCACAGTCTTCAGGTAAAACTTCTTTGAACTGTTCGAAGTAGGAGTTCAGACGAGCCAGGCTTTCCATGTTGACAACTTCCTGTAACGATGTGTCTCCAAACCTTTAGGGAATACAAACAGAACTTTAACAATCCAGGGAAATAACAGATAGGAAGTGAATAACATTTGTCACAGCCGAAAGCTGAGATTCAGGCCAAGGCCAAAAAGAGACCACTATTCGCTGAATAATTTATAACACCTAATTAAAATGGGTACAGTGACTAGATGCATCTTTACAACTCAGGGAAAGTGTCTGGTTGGACAGATCAAGCACATACGGGTTAGCCTGTATTGTGATGTCACAGTAATCACCTTAGGTTGATGTGAAAACCAGGTCCAAAAATAACTGCATTTGAAATTTTATTTGTAAATACCAACTCGTCCAAATATTGGAATTACAAAAAAACATACATATATTGCAGCCGTTGCAAATGGTCCCTTTAAATATGATGTATCAGAGGTTTCTCATAGCTTGGGGGAGCCCATCTGGTTTGAATTTCTAGTGGGCGAATGCAAAGTTGTTACATAAGAACGAGCAGCTCAAATCACTCATTGTGCTTGTTGTTTTAACTTTCTTAGCATTTGAGAATAACTCTTAAGGGCCAGAGAAGGATAAGCACATGGTTTAAAAAATTGCAGCGGTGTGTAGCAATAATATATTCATGTGTTTTTAATATTCTATTAATGCGTAAAACTTAATAAAGTTGTGGCAGCATTATTGAGTAGTGGTGGAGGACTGAGGTGTCAGTGAACCAAAATGGTAGGAGCTACCATATGACCATAACTGAGTCAGTGACTCAGTTTGGCTGTGGAGAGATAAACATTTTTTGAATGGTTCAAACACCCCTTATCCCAAGCTCCGCCCCCTCTGTTACTCGTACTTCTCAGCCAATGTCTGCTGCTCGTTGATGCCCACGTTGAATAGTACAGGCTGGACACGAAGTAGCATGCCGTTCTGGATCTCCCGTGGCAACGCGTCGAACATGGTCGCCGGCAGGGGGACGCGCACGTTGAAGCCGTCCCTGTTGCCGGTGATGACGGGCAGCATGTCGGAAGCGGAGCTGGAGGTGGCCTGTGTCACCTTGAAGGTCACGTTCCTCAGGTCCATGATGCCTATGCTCATGTCTTCCAACATGGCCAGCTCCTCTCCTGCAAGACACACACACACACACACACACACATAAACAGAGCAGTGAGTACACATGCACACACACACACACACACACACACGCACATAAACAGAGCAATGAGTACACATGCACACACACACACGCGCGCATACACATGCACGCACACGTGCACACACACATGCTTGCACACACACACACACACACACACACACGTGCACATACACACAAACATAAACTGTGATGAGTGCACATGCACACACACACACGCGCGCATACACACAAACATAAACTGTGATGAGTGCACATGCACACACACACATATACACACAGACACACACATGATACTGAGTACACAAATGTATGACTCAAGCATTTGCTCACATCCTCTTCACACTCAGGAACGCCAGCACATACAACAAGGGTGGCACATACAATCTATGTGTGTGTGTGTGTGTGTGGGCGTGTTGTGTGTGCGTCTGTATGCTTGTTTTTACCGTAGGTGCTTAGCAGACTCTCGAACTGTGCCAGGAGGCCGATGGTGTAGAGCTGCCTCAGGAAGCCATCGTCACGGAGACCGTTCCTCAGCTTGACGATGAAACCGCAGATCAGGGCCGTCAGCTAAAGGAGACGAAAACATCCCTCAATCATCTTCACTCACCGCTCTGACAACGCATCACTCATCTGCACCGATCGCAATAACAACGCGTCACTCAGCGGAGGACCCTAACTGAATCATCACTCAAATTTAACGTACCGCATTAGCAATCGGGCCTTCTCCTTACATTAATAATACAACACATGTCTTACTCATCATTAAAACATATCACTCATCACTGTGATAGAAACATGCCACTTGCCTTCACTTACCTTCATAACAAATGCAAGCTCATTTCTATTCGTTCCAATGAAAACGCATCGCTAACCTATAACAAACATCTCTTATCTTCATGCTTTGCTCTGAACACCACATCTCACACTGCTCTATTCTTATCGGATTTTAATCTTAACCACCATCAAAATACATCTCGCTTGTTGATCACACCCAAAGAAAACCTGCAAATACGATATCACACATAAAAACACCAAAATGTCTATTTACCCTGCACAGTAAGAAACATGTTTTTCACACAAAGAGAACAAACCTCCCGATTCCAAATACCATAACAACACACTTTTCAAATCTCTGCAGATCTCACAATGTAGAGAAGTGCTTTGAGTACTATTAAATATATTCACATTTATACATTAATCTAAACTGAAAAATCATTGTGAAAAATGGATATTTGGAAGCTGTAAATTGGAGGGCACCAAACATTAGCATATGCTAAATGAACTTAAAATAAACTTTAAATGTAAACCTTCACATTCTTCTTTAACAGGAGAGCCAGATTTTATTTGATATGGCACATTCTGATTTATCCTATAGTAAGAATAATAAGATATTATTCTTGACCAAATGTATGGTGTGTGTGTGTGTGTGTGTGTGTGTGTGTGTGTGTGTGTATATATATATTTCCTCAGTTGGCTTTGGGTGGTATGGTGTGCATGTGTATGAAATCAGTCATTTTGCAGTTCCTCTGGAACAAACAGGATGTTTGTGGTGATGACAGTTTGTACCTGATACCAGTTACCGTGACCTTTCCATGTTCAAAGAAATAACACCCATCGCTGTCAGGAGGGATAGCCCCTGTCTCTAACAGTAGTATAATCAAGCCTAATGAATGAGGAAATGCCTTCAGGTGGATTTGGAGCCCTCCTGAAGAACCGTGATGCTGACAGACTCAGTGAAACAGAGGAGTGCAGAGCATTCTGGGTATTATGCAGTCCTGTCACTTGATGGAACTTTATGGATGTTGTGTGTGCAATTTGTGTAAGATGGATGGTGTTTATGTGTGTGTGAGACAGAGACAGAGAGACTGTATGTGTGTGTGAGACAAACTGTATGCGTGTGAGATGGAGACAGAGACTGCACGTGCGTGTGTGTGTGTCTGCATGTGTATGTGTGACTGCTTGTGTGTATATGAGAGAGACAGTGCACATGTGTGTGTATGCGAGACAGAGAGAGACTGTGTGTGTGTGTGTATGTGTGTATGTGACACAGAGAGATACTGTATGTGTGTGTATGTGAGACAGCGAGAGACTGTGTGTGTATGTGAGACAGAGACTGTGTATGTGTATATGTGTGTGTGAGAGATTGTGTGCGTGTGTGTGTGTGAGACAGACAGAGTGTGTGTATGTGCGTGAATATGTGTGTGTGCGTGTGTGCATTATGCTCTCAGCACACTGACCGTCTGGCAGAAGACCACGTCTCGGCGGTACTGCAGGGTGAGGTACATGCCGATTGTGGGGGCGCTGTCCTGCATTAGCAGGAACACCATGGACTTTTTAGCCTTGTCACTCATCATGGCCACACACTCCGTCAGCGTGGTGAGCAGCGGGTACAGGGCCTCGCTCCATTCACCTGCAGGAGAGGAGAGGGGTCACACACACTGACAACACACATGTACACACACTCACACACGCGCGCACACACACACACTCTACACACTCTAACTAGACACTCTTAACTAGACACATACAAAGACAAGCACATACACAAACGCATGCACACATGCTCGCGCACACACACACACACACACACACACACACACACAGACAGTCTTTCTCTGACATGCATACTCATTTTCTCTGACAAATGCGCACACACATTCTCTCTCACCCACAAATATACACTGTCCTTCTCTGTCTCTCTCTCACACACACACACACACACACACCTCTCTCTCTCACACGAATGACACAACATTGACAAATACTCACACTCGCAAACACATACAAACTCAAACAAAACACTTATTTCCACCCTCATACCCTATAAACTTTAGCACTAGCACTACAACACTAGCACACATGCTTGGATGCAGACACACTCCTTCACTATACACAAACAAAGAGGCAAACACATATCCATTCTGACACACATTCATTTACTCACACCCTCTCTCATTCAGACATGCTCTCACACATACACTATAATATTCTCACACCCCTAAACCGTGGGTTGTGCTTAAATCAAAAGTGTCACTTCAATTACTTTATACAGATAAACAACCTAACAAGATATCGCTAATTCCTCTCATGCATGTCACCTAATATTATTTTAAGAAATTCTGGTAAATAACAGAGTCTAAGAACAGCGATAGATTAACATTAATGAGAGGTGCCTGAACTAAAGGTTCAGTAATTCAGCAGCAGCCTGTCTTGTGGGCCTTCCAGAGGAGGTTGAGTTAGCAAAGCGCTATGCTGTAGCTGCGACTGGGGAGGGGGCGGGGCTTGTGGGATTAGAGGGGAGGGGCTGGAGCTGCAATGGGGCGGGGTTTGGGACAGGGGAGCAGGGGGGCAGGGGGGCAGGGGGCAGGGGGCAGGGGCGGATGGAGAGAGCGCTTACCTGGGGAGACCTCCTCGGCACTTGGGCTGTCATCTAGACGGGAATGGAGGTGCGACATGCATGGTTAGGAAGCGGCCGACGGCTACACCACACGCGCCGTCAGCCCAAAGCCATCAGAGCACAGGGACTAAACGAACACATCAAACAGCCGGGCTACAAATACACAGAAATGCACACACACACACACACACACATACATACATACATATAGACAAATACAGACACACAACACACACTCCCACACAAACACACAGAAAGACACACATACACAGGAAAAAAAAACACACACACACACACGCTCACACACAGACAAATATACAGACACACACCATAAACTACCACACAAACACAAAAACACCCATACACACAGACAAATACACAAGAGTCCCACACAAACACACAGAAAGACACAAATACACATACACAGATGCAGAAAACACATATAATTCTCACACAAAAAAAAAAACACACGGGCATACATACAGACACACGCACTTACAGACAAACACCCACAAGCTCTCTCACAGACACAGACACAGTTTTGCTATGGGGGGAGCAGCAAACGACAGAGTTAATTCATTAGGGGGACACTGGATAAAGAGCACAGCTGAGGGCCATATAGCTGGAGAGCATAGCGAAGCTGCCCTAAGACCTTCTCTTCCTCTGGGGACCCTGGCTGACTCACTAAGACAGAGCTCCAGACCCGATGAAGCAGCTGCTCGTGAGCTACAGTGTAGCTCTGAAGCCCCAGGGGGGAGACGGAAGGAGAGAACACTGAGCTCAGCTATAAGCCCAAACCCCAGGGGGTGGGGGGTGGGGGGTGCACCCTTCTTTTCAGGACAGTGTGTGAAAGGGCTGCCCAAAGGGCCCAGATGCACTGATTGGGGTTGACTCCCCGTGGGTTCTGCAAAAGCATGTACCACAGCCAATCAGAAGCAGTGAAATCCACTGTCAGCCAATCACAGGCTAGGGGAGAGGAGCTGTGTTTCTGTGCTACACCTGCAACAGCTTTTGAGTCCCAGGAATTTTGCAAGGCTTTCAGTGATCTAACAAGATGCCATCGGTCCTGGTTTTGTTACAGTTGTTGTAGGTAAAACAGATTCTTGTAGCTAAAACAGGTTCAAATGAGATGTGGATTCTAGGAAACTGAGGTGTAGCAACATCCCAGAATGCATCACTTCAACACAATCTGACCAGTGCCTTTGCAAGGTTTGTAAATCTGTCTGTAATCTCTTCCCATTAAAAAACACTGGATAGTATTATACATATATAAACTATAAGCATCATGAATACATGCAATATATTCTACTGATTACTGATAAACATTTAAAATAAAAAAAATGAAAACACAAATGCATTTGCACATTCATCAGATGCTATACATGTTTAAAAATATTTTTAAAAATGCTATTTGCTGCCATCAGAATGCAAACAGGAATAACATATACACCCTGGTAAAAATGTTTCTCTGGTACAGCTTCATGTCATTACATTGAGTCAATGATGACTAAAGCGTGGTGGTACCTAAAAACATCATTACATAGCGAGGCCTCACAGGAAACCACAAGCTGAAGAGCGGTGACGGTGCAGGCATGAAAACAATGGGAGGAAATATATGAGGTGAATAAACATGCGTGTAGTTTCAGAGGATAGGGCGTATGAACTGGCAACCCCAAGCTTCAGCAGAGCACAGAAATGTGATGTAAGATGTTTAAGGCAGTCCACGGTCATGCTTTGAATTGAGCAGGCTAAGAAGTGTAGTGTGTGTCTGAATGGTTTTGAAGGGTAAAGGAGAGTTTGTAAGAGTGTCCTATTTAGAAACTGACTGAAAACCTCAGGGCTGGAAAGAAAAAGCCAGACCGTTGACGCTATGACTGACCGTTGAGGCTACTCTAATAAGGACGGGGTCTGGTTGCTTCCTGACGGACAGGTCGACGGTTGCCATGGTTATCATGCAGGGCTTGCCTCTGCTCTCTCTGATTGCACCAGAGGGATTATGCTGATGAGGTCACTGAGAAAAACAGGGCCGTCCGGCGCTTACAAAGACCACGACAAGAGCGTTTCACAAGTCGGTCAAATGGGTTGCCAATGGTAACTGATAGAGCGACATGAGCGGGCTGTCTTGAACACAGTGTACCCAGCTGAGCACCCAGACACACACACACACACACAGACCCAGGGACAGAAAACGTGATGCGAATTCCAATATATTTAAGCCATGCTGGGATCAATTCCCCACGCTGTGGCCCATGAGCTATCTGCTGGCTCGGACACACAGCGTCATCAGCACCGCTGCAGACCCACCGAGCATTAACACAGCGAACAATCTGCCATTCAGTGGAATTCAGTCATTATCCAGTATCTGCTTCACAGCTGCACAGCGTCTTCTCCCGTGGTGTAAAATGTGAGGACTGACCTTGGGTCAACCAATTAAGCTCTCTTCAAACAGAATTAGAACTATTGGGACGAAAGGAGGGAAGCTCAATTTGTTCAGTAAATACAGTGACTGAAAGGCCGGATTTTAACACCATTAGATCATGCGGCTTTCCTGACCCAGGTCTGAGAGAGTTGCTCTTGTTCACCGAGCTGTGAACAATGTGTCCTAAAACAGCAAAGGTGTATCGCTATAAAAAAGAATTCAGGGAGACACTACAATGGGAGTATACCTGTCTAATGGTATAGGTGAGACTGTTTGTGCCCAGCCAAAATGACCTGCTACCCTGTCTTCAGTATACTATGAAGAATATTTTCTAGAAACCTTCACCACCATATTCAACTACAACTATGGACTTCAGGCCTACATTAGGTAAGTACTGGGAATACTTGTTGATGCTGGTAAATGTTCAAAAAACATTTTCAGAGAACTTTTGCTGGTATCTAAAGGGTCACCCCAGTGCGGTTTGATTATATAAAGCATACATGCAAGTGCAAGGTATGGAATATTATATTAAGCGTGAACCAAAACCAGAGACATGGTGAACATGCTGTAAGGAGATATGAGGAAACAAAGTGATAAATAATGAAAGGGAAAAAAGAAAGAAAACCTACAGGAGTTTCTGTGAGAGCTGGGCTGGCATGCAGTAGTCGGTACAGGCAGGGAGGACGATGATGATGAAGATGGCGGGGGTGGTGATGAAGGTGATGGCGATGGTGACCGCGGCGAGGCCGGGGCGGCGGCGGTTTGTGCGGGCTGGTCCACGCTCTCGGGGTTTATCCAGAACACGCGGGTCCTGTCGCTCTCGTTACCTTTCTTGCCGGCACCGGCCGGCTGGTCGCACAGGAAGACGTCCTCGCTGCTGTCGCTCTGCAGCCGCTCCCTCTGCAGCAGCTTGTCCACGCGCTGGATGATACACTCCAGGCTCTTATCCACGTTCAGCCACACCTTGTCCTGAGGGGGCAGACAGGGAATGTGGCGCGGTGTCAGAGGGTGTGTTTTAAAGCAACCCTCTTCTGCGATTACGACTTTTATTTATTATGTTACAGGTGATTTCTGTATTTTGTTTCTGCTGTTCTTCTAACTTTGTACTGTTCTGTATGTCACTCTGGACAAAAGCAGCTCCTAAATGAATGTACATACATAGTCCGGTTTAAATAAGCCACATAATTGCCAGAAGAGAAAACAACCAAAAATAGAAAAATAAAAAAAAAAATAGCTACCAGGATTCAATGGCACTTAAATTCTGTCAATTCAGGAAATTAACTGAAACTGAATTCTGAAAATTGGCCATGCCCCTTCCCAGAACGCCTCAGCTTTATGGGTTGGAGGGAAAATCATTTTTCTCTGTGTCTCTCTCACAAACACCCACACATACCCACACCACACCCACTTCATACTCAGAACCTCTCCCATTGGAAGACTGCACTGTGACCTCACTTCCTCACCCCACCTCCACCCAATCCCCTCCCAGGATCCCCGCCCTTTGGCCAGCTCACCCACTCCTCCTCCTGCCAGTTGAGGTGCAGGGAGGTGCGGCTGTTGCGGCCGGCCCACTTGGCCAGCAGCGTGTCCTGGTCGTTGCGCAGCACCACCTGGTCTGCCTCGGCGGCGGACGGAGAGGCCTTTGAGGCGATGTACTCGGGCCTGGCCGCGTTCAGGGCCTGGATGGCCGAGGCCAACAGCTTGCAGTCGCACACCGTGACCAGCTGCCGCGTCTGTGTGAAGGAGCCGGGGAGAGAGAGGTGGGGAGTGATGGCACAGTAACGACAGAGAGGAGGAAGATACAGCATCCTACAGCAGGACAACCAGCTTCCCATACCGCACTGGGCCACAGAAACACAAGCTGCATTAAAGCCCAGCTCTTCAGAAATCACTGCTAAACCTGAACCCTTCCATATCTCTTCTCTCCCAGTTTTTGCCATGTATTTTACTCTAGACAGGGGCTGACACTTCATCAAATGAGTATAGCCTCTCAAGGGTGTAAACAATTCAATCAAAATTAACTTTTGTCACATTAATGATACATGCTGTATAAGCTATTCTACTTTAGAATAAAAAGAACATGTTCCAAAGGACATGTTTACTTGTCTCCGATAAAACAAAATATACTCCAAGAGAGTAGTTTTATGTAAGTGTTGCATATTTATGTATGTACATATGAACACATGTATGTATGCATGCATGTATATAAAATTTGTATTGATTGAATTGCATATGTCTTTAATGAGTCTAAGTGCATTTGACTGGGTTCCAGCACTTGTCAGTAGTCCTCCTAGCCCTGTTTATCCTATTAACATCTAATAAATTACCGCAGTGAAATCTAAATACAGAAGTAACATTAAACGCAAACAGATGAAAGTATCAGTGCCACTAAATACAGAAGTTAACTTCAGAGCACATACATGATAACTCAAAATACAGAAGTTCCCATGGGAAGGTCAAAAGGGTGCATCAGTTCATAGCAGCGGTTAAGGAAAAGTATGAAGGAAAACTATGAACAAGCACATAACTTGTGATCCACCTATTGCAGTGGAGTTTTGATGTACAGAAGGCTTACTGCTAGGCTTATTTTTTATTATTTGTTATTGTATGAAATATACTTTTTGTTAAGGCACAAAGGCGAAGTGAAAATGAATAAGTGAAAGTTGAATAAGATAAATGACTGAATCAATATCAGTTTTCTGGTGGAGACAGCAACACTAGAGAGTGACCTGCATCTGAAAAGGCTACTTAGGGCGTTTTTTTATTTTTAAAAGGCATACAGATTATTGCTACAAAGAATGAAATTTTCTAGACATCTAAGATATTGGATGTTAGATACTGATGGTAGATATAGTTATTCCATTAAATGTATATTTCATAATAAAGGGAAGTAATAAAATAGTCTAGTATAGTGAGACTATTATCTGAATTACTGAACAAAACTTTAGTTTTCTCAAGTGACGTTGCAGCCACCATTACATTAGGGATACTTTCGGTGTTAAGTACACAGAGCTTTGGTATGTGTGGTATCAGACAACATGGACTTCCCGTTTGTGGAAAATGCTGTGATCCCTCTGTACCCCTGGTTTAATTCCCCGCCCCCTTACCTTGTCGGCCAGGATGGCCAGGGTCCTCTCCAGGCTGTTTGCGGAGCGCTCCTTGGCGGCGCGGGACAGACGCTCGGCGTAGTAGCTGACCTGGGTCTTCAGGGTGTTGATGTGGGCGATGATCTCCTTAGCACGGACAATGTCCTGGGGGACGTAGACGATGGACTGGGAGCTGGACACAGCACTGCTACGAGGGGGGCGAGGGGGAAGGGGAGGGGGGCAGGGGGGTTATTTAGGGCGACAGATTACCTCAAACACACGCACACACACACACTCATGCACATACACTCTCACGGTGGAGCATAAGGTGAGGTGTCGTGTTCAGGAGTTCTAAAGCTCAGGAGCTATCCACAATAAGACATATTCATTCTTGTAATGCATTTTCATCAATGGAGGGGTTCACACTTTGCCAAACTTTATTATATTTCTCTTTATCTCCAAAACCTGCCTCTCCCAATCCCAGTCTTCATATTTATACACCCGACTCACTTCCTCCAGTTCCTTTCTTTAAGTTACGAAGAGTGCTGACACTCCACAGAATGTACGGACCAGCTACTGCTTCTTTTAACTGTGAGCACTCTTCAGACAGGTAAAATCAAACCGACTATATCACAATGAAAACAAACCACACTGAATCACTCCTACGCAATGAGACACTGGCATTTATTGTTGATCAATACTCTCTCTCCCATGGGACAGCTGGCCGCAGTCAGTACTGGCATGGCCAAAATTCAACCTTGGAGGGCATTGTTTTACTCCAAGGCTTAGTGTGATAATTGTATTCACCAATTTGGAGACTCTGGTTCAGAACAGAAAACAGGATTTTAAAAAATCCAAAAAGCTACTCTTACATGCCTCAGATTCAAATCATAATTACTGCAGTCCACGAAAAAAAAACAAAAAACTGCTCCTCCAGAAACCCGCCTGGACACCCACCACACCCTAATCAGTAATGAGAATGGCAGCGTTGCACTGGGCGGAGTTCACTGTGAATGGACGTGATTGATGTTAGCATTCTCATGCACCAATCTCCCGGACAAGCCCCCCTCACCCCCCACAAACATTCAGCCCCGACAAAAACAGGGGAAACCCTGTACGGACCACACAATCTTAATGATTGGTTCTCGTGTTTTTCCCATGATGCAATGGAACAAGGTCAGACAGAGATGTGCACATTGAGGTGAAGTAGATGGGAGTATCCTGTGCGTCTCTCCCTTTTTGCTGGGTGTGGTTTTGCCTGTTGTTTCTGCCCATACTGTACACAGGTAACTAGAGCATGCGGAGGTCATAGAGCTCAAGGCTGAAACTCTTACTACAAAGCTACTGCAGTCTGACTGTCGATGCAGCAGAAGCGTCAGTCTGTCTCTTGCATTTTTCATGGCTGAGAGTGAAGTGCTGAGATAGAGCTGAGAGAGAGAGAGAGAGACAGAGACGTGTGAAATATAGTGTGACAGAAAGATAACAAATGAGAGCAAGATGGAGCAAGATTGCAGAGAGAAAGAGAGAGAAGAGAAACCACTGGAGACAAGGAGAGACCGAAAGACGGGGAGGGGTAGGGGTCAGTTATGTGCAAGGGGGGAGAGAAAGAGAAAGAGAGAAAGACAGAGAGGAAGAGAGGGAAAAAGGGAGAGAGAGAAAGGGGGAGAAAGACAGATACAGAGGAAAGCATTCAGACTGAAAGAGACTTTAGCTGAAACTTTGTCCTGTCTGACCTCTGAATGAGACAGTTATGACATAGCATTCTTGATTGAGTGTCCAAGGCTGCTTCTGGTCTCTAACCACTAAATCATTCCTAAACTACTGCTAAATCTAAGCCGCGTCCGGACCCTGCGAAACGCTTACAGATTTCTGTTGTGACAATTCTCAAAAACCAGTAAAGATGACGCTAAAGATGACTGCCAGTGACAGAAATAACCTTTTCTTTATCTTCAGACGCTTGCCTGCTTGGCCCTGAATGAAAACGGCTCTATTGTGTGATTGTACATCATGCACAATTACCTGCTTCGCTGTCGCCCAACGGAGCTACGGAGATGGGGAAGGGGGGGAAGCGAGGTTTCACATTTGAAATGTCAGAGCAACATTATTGGCAGCTGGCGGTTGCCAGGTGATGGCCCAGACAAAAGCATTCTGGGGAAAACAATATTTTTCCAGAACATCACCAACACTCTCTACAGTCCATTCAGGAGGGACCTTGATGTAGGGCAAGGCAATTCTGAGTCATAGAAGGACAATAACACCTTCGTCTGATGTCTGACCTATGATAAAATTGCAAATTTCTATTCTCAAAAATCCTACATCTGATCACCTGATCCTATACTTCTAATACAGGTAAAATGACACAATTGGTTATGAGAGGGTAATTAGCTTTGATTGGATGTGGCTTACATTTCCTTTCAATTCACTTCAGCCTGCTAATGACCTCATCTAAAGGTGCGGCGGTGATTCTTTTGTTCCCCTCTTACTGTGCGGATTCCACATTCACGATTTAGCGTGTAAAAGAATAATTGGTGAGCAGAAAGCGTGGGCACAGTATGGGCAGAGTCAGGGTAAGATGGTGTGTGTGTGTGTGTGTGTGTGTGATGGATCTGAGCAGCTCAAGTGTGTTACAGTAATTGAAGAGGGAATCATCAGGATGAAAGTAGGGTGTTTATTTAATAAGTACCGGCATGCCTGGACATACATTTCAAAGAGGAGGCTAATTTGTCCTCAAAAATGTCACACCTGGAACAAAAACACACTCACATACACACAGGCACACACAGTCTGTGGCCTTTACAAACGCAATGCTATACACCCCTTTCCCCACACTCCCCACACAAACATACTGAATACACACACACGTACACTATTCACTCATGCACATATGAGTGTGTGTGTGCAACAAACACACAAAGCCGCCTTACATGTCCAACGAATAGATGGAAACTTGCCATATAAACACAAGTGAGAAAACACACCCTTTCATGCATAGGGATGCATGTGTGGGGGGTGGGGGCAGTTTGGAGGCGGGATTTACCAAACAAAATTATTTGAATAAAGGAACTCACCACTCCTCCTCATAAACGCTGATCAGAAAACAAAAAAGCAATTAAAAACCAATCAAACTAATACACCACCTTTTTTTTAAAGAAAAGAACTGCTATCTGAAAACAGCATCACAAAGCAGAGGAAGCAGATGCCATGGTAACAGCTCCAGAAGTCATAACACATAAAATTAAATATTAAGCAAATATCGAAAAGCATCGCAAAGCATGCTTCACAGGCAAAATGCAAAGACAAATATCCAGCCGATTCAGATGAACTGAAGGGAAGATAACTCTCTGCAAGTGCAAATGAACCGAGCGCTTTGTTAATACAAACATAGTTTTTATTATGATTTATTGTAATTGACAATAAGTCAATTTGAAATGAATTTGAACGAAGCTGCCGAGTGCATAAATACGGAACGGGCGGCCGGCCACATGAAAGAGCTTGGCTCAGACCTGCAGCGTTACTTCGGTATATAATTACTTTCGCTCAGTTAAACAGTGAAAATGGATGTTTGAAAAGGCTCCGCGAATGTTTACACGACGGGCTCTATTTATAGTGTGGATATCTCTGGCATCAGAAGTTCATTTAAACCTTAGCTGAGTTTGCAGGTTAAGTATGACACAATGAGTCTCATGCGAAATGTTCTGCCGCTGCCGTGAAGTTGGGAGGGAACATCCAATCAATGGGAACATTACATTAATGTGATACATTGGCTGGAAGTGTATTTAACCAGTGTACAACAGAGAAAGATGGGGTAAACTATTGCATTTGTTTGAGGACAATTTGATTTACACTAAAGACTACCAACACTGTTAATATCTTCACAGAAGCACTCTCAGCGTCTTGCAAGGAAACCAAAAGGGTCATGCGTGACGAAAAGGGAGGTTGAGGTTGAGGACTAGCAGCTTTGGACCCAAACTAAATCAGTTCCTAAGTATTCATGCTTTGGGCTCAACTATGACCAATTCCCAATTCCTTTTTCCCTTTGAAAATGAGAAAAGAAAGGAAAATGTTGCTGAAGTAACAGTTTCCAATCCTGGCCCGAGAGCGTCACGGTTAAGAAGCTTTTCAGCTGTGTTTATATCACCAACACTCTCAGAGCAGCGAAAAACTGTCTGACTCTATTTATATCTAAGATGCTAAGATAAAACCCTTCAATGAAAAGGATTCAATGATCTTTAAGGACCAGGGTTGTAGAGTTATGAGCAGGAGGGGATTATGGGTAGTGTCATGTTTAGGTGTTATATGAGAGATTCTCACAATGCTGTGGAAACCAATTACATTTTGTTCAGACTGAAAGGTGGCGATTGTGAAACACCACGGTAACGCTCAGGTTTCAAGGGTTTGACAACCATAGCAAATGGATTCCTGATCAGTCAGTGAAAAGTAACGAACTGAAACAAACATGCCAGCGACACCGGCTTATCGCGTTCGAAAACAGCTGTACCACTGTTGCCGCTCGGGTCTGTGGAATTAGCTTCCGTATTTCACGCCGCTATAAAACGCTTTCATCATTTGCTGCATCTCTTCCACGATCTACTTCAGGATGGGGAAACAAAAATACCAAAAAACAAAAAAAAAAAAAAAAACCATGGGGAAAATATCTTTAAAAAAAGATAAAGACAAATAAATGAGAAACAGCAGTGTGTGTTGCAGAGTTACAGAGCAGAGAGATGGACAGCCGGGTAGAAGCTGAGAGAACATTGATGAAGCGCGGAAAAAAAAGGCTCGGACTTGCATCTCAATCCACCCACCCCACCCCCACCCCCAAATCAGCTCCCATGCCAGTCCCCAAGGCTCACCATTACACCCTCATTCACCAGTCACCCCCCTATCCTCACACTACCCTCTAAACCCACAGACTTCCCAGCAGCCCTGCTTCCCCTCCCTGTGTCACTTACTGTTTCTTGGCCTCCTCGAACTTGTGGATGAGTTTACGCAGGCCGCTGTTCTTGAAGCCCTGGCAGTGGGCGGCCGGGGCCCCGATCGTCACCACATCATACGTGTTATCTGGGAATACGTGGGTGGAAACGGTTAAGAAAAGGGGGATACACCCTGACCTGGCACACACACATACAGTACAGTGCGGTGTATATACACGGCACGTATGGACTTCCATGCTACAAGACGGTCAGAAACGCTAGCGCGATTCCTCTGGGTTTGTTGTTAATGCAAAAATCAGAGTATTTATCCCCCGCGTTTCTTTATTGATTGTGTGCAATGAAGCTTTCCATACAACAGACGATTTACCAGAAATTGAAAGAGGCCTTGATTTAAACGTCTGGCAGGCGTTAGATGCAGCTACAGAAATATTTGGATGGCTCAGATGATGGTTATTGATGTTGATTTTGCTGACCTGCAACATTTACTTTAAATGCCCCCTGCTCTGTCAGTGTTCTGAGTATCGTGAGTGAGGCGAGCACTCTGAGTGTTGTTATGCTCCTGGAATCAGCTTAGTTTCAATGCTTCTCTTTAGTTACGGTTTCACCGGCAAAGTTAAGAGAGTACAGTTTACCCTCCAAATTTAGCAATGCCCCTGAACTGTGCAGCCAGAAAAAACCTGGTGGAAATATGTGGCATTTATTTTGTGAATGGAAAACTAAAGATGCTTTGAAAACTGTCCATATATGGAAAGAATCTCCGACTTAACTTTTTCCTTTCCTATTACTGTACATTCAGAACACAGTAGAGAGACATACTTTCATGGGGGTAGATACATGTGAACCCATGTGTCACGAAATGCACATGTGTGTGTGGGTGTGTGTGTGAGTAATGGTAGTGTGTATGCTAAAGTAATGGGAATATTTGTGTATGTACTGGCAGTGTTTGTGCGTGTGCGTGTAGAGGACTGCCAATCTTTGTGCGTATGTGTGTGCATGTGGGAGAGTGAAGCTAAACACTGAAGCTAAACGGTAAGAACTAGTCATCCAATGAGATCTGAAGCACTCAAGATTTCTAGAGACATAAATGCATGACTACTATGTGACTCAAAAGAACGCAGCAGGGTCCAGTGAAATGAGTGAGATTATAGAGGGACACAGAGAGAGAGAGAGAGAGAGCTTACAAGGTGAACCAGAAGGTCTAACTGATCCATAAGCACAGTCAATAACACAGAGAGCGGGATTAACAGAGAAAGCTAAGGGTCTCACTGAAGTTACGTTCTGAGATCAGAGCAGGATTAACGGGGAGTCACGAGCTCTCACCAGAATCTTTCTCATCCTGAACCCTCATCCTCTGGACGTGCAGGTTGGTGGGCATAAACTCCAACTTCCTTTCCGCTTTCAGGTTACTCGCCTTGAAGGAGGGCCCTGAGGGGGGGAGGAAGAGGGAGAGAGAGAGAGAGAGTGGGAGAGAAATGCAGATAGGAGTTTTAACTGAGTGTTATTTTTAATGGGAACAAGGGAAACAAACATTGCTGGATATAATCGCAACTATTCATCCTCATAATTAAACGTTGATTTATGTGTTTCCTGTAATGCATTTTGTTTTTCCTTTCTACAATAATTGTCCACACAATTTGATCAGAACCAAATCAACCCATTATTCCCCCTATCAAGTATGGCATCGTTAGCAGTAAGAGAAAGAGGGGTGGAGAGGGTGGTGAAGACAGTAACTGGAGGAGAGATAGAGATAAAGTAGAGAGAAGGGAGAAGAAGAAAGAAAGACAGGAACGTAACAGCAAGCAGAAATTACAGGGTCCAAGGACTCACAACCACAATGACGCCCATAAATATACTGACAGCGTATCAACTCCATAGTTGTAAATTATTTTGTCATTGAGTTGGATGTTGTCCTTTGGCATGGCTCAGAGGAAAATACATAAACTGGTCCTGAATCTACCAGAATAGGATTTTGCGGCACCATCAAGACAGACGCATTGCGGTTATGTTAGGGAATAGGTCATGTGAGTACATTTTAAATTCCTGTGAAGTAATGTCAATTTTTTCAGTTTTCTTTCATGTTTTGAGAATTGTAGAGCCATATTGACATATCTACATTAAAGGGAACACCAGTATAGAGTTAGTGTAGAATGTATAGTATCCACCAAATTTTGTGTGAGGAGGTCAATTCGCCTAGGAGGTGTGACACGAACAGTTTTCCCAAAAATTCAAAATGGCAGAAAATCCAATATGGCTGACCTGGAGGTAAATTTGTTTCTCATGAGAGCTAGTTAGTTTGGTTCATCAGGACCACTTCCATGTAGTCAGCAGGCAGAAAAAAGTACACTAACAAAAACAACAGGGTCCCAGCACCTATGGTGCTTTGACTGCTTTAAATAAAAGAAAGGAAGAAAAAGGAAATAAAGAAAAGAAAAGAAAAGACAGCAGACAAGAGGAGGATACAGACAGTGAGACAAGCAGAAGATTCAGAAACAGCATGGCTGCCCAAACTGCTAACAGCAGCAGTAAGAGTCTAACTTGAAATAATTTTCAAAGACTAATGGCAGTGCACAATATCCTATTAAAACCGCCGGTGGGGGTTCTCTTTCCATTTTAACTCACTAATATAATTATGTGCAAGAGGATATTCTGGTACACTTTAGACAGTGCTGCAGTCCAGAATGCTTCCATTCACCCTCTAACTTCCACTAGGAGTGACAGCAGGCGGTTCTCTGGGTGAGAATAAAGAGGAGATTAAACTTTGATGGACAGTACGAAGTTCAAAGATTTCAGTCAGTAAGTGATATAGAACAGTACTAAGCTCTGTACTTGCACACCTAATGAGGACTGGCCTGTGTACTACTGCAGGTCAATAATGAACACAGTACTGTAAAGACCTCTATACTAGCGAAAGTGTGTGAGAAACGCAGTGTGTAATACAAACCCTTGTACTCGTGCAGGTCCGACAGGGTCTCCTGATAGGTGAGGATGATGGTTTGGTACTGAGTGACGATCTGCCGCCGGAGATTCTCCCAGCACGGAGAGAGCTCGCCCAGTTCCTCCAGCTCACACACCCTGAACGGAGACAGTCCAGACATTAACACACACACACCAGTACTAATTAACACACAGTCTGAACAGAGACAGTGCAGAGGTGTACACACAACACACATTCATTCAAACAAAACCTGAACTGAAACAATCCAAAGATTACGATTACCACTCTCCACGCACAGCCATCGCCACATGCTAAAAGCCCATTAGCAATCATTTACTAATCTAAATATGCTTCAACAGGATTGTATCAGCTGCCATTGGTACAGAGCATTGATGAGCACTTTTAAATCCATGAACACACACCCTGAAAACATTGACATTTAGTCAGTCATTAAAATACACCAAGAGTACAAACAAATAACATGGTAAATAATGCATAATTTAAGACTAGACAGATCATTTCAACCTGACCATTTTTAATAGTGTTAAACATACATCCTGGACACTATCTTAGTGTCACACCTATTTCTGTGTGCACACATATGCAAGCTTGTGTGTACCTGCACATACATCTTTGTGTGAACTGTAAGCCTGCATTTTCTATTTATGTATGTCTTTGTGAGTTTGAGTATGTATGAGTGTATAAATGTGTGCCTGGGTGAGTGTGTGCACGTGTATGTGTTTGTGTGTGTGTGTGTGTGTGTGTGTGTGTGTGTGTGTGTGTGTGTGTGTGTGTGTGTGTGTGTGTGTGTGTGTGCACATGGACATATCTGAACATGTCTGCCAATGCAGGTCTGCACAAGCGCGCGCAGGTTTGCACGTATCTGTCTGTAGAGCGGACGTTAGCGCCACACCTGACGGCGTCCTCCTCCAGCAGCAGCTTGACAAACTGCCGAGGGACGTTGAGGGACAGCACGCTCTCCGCCATCTGCTCCAGGATCCGCAGGTGGTTCCCGTCCGTGGTGGGAAACCGATACATCCTGGACATGGTCCCACCAAACACTGGAGGGACAAACGCACCCCGCTCACCAATTGGGTCCATCCACAACCCTGAAACAACCAATGGCCTCTCGCCTCTCTCAAAGCTACACCACTGGACTAACACACCAGAGCCAATCACACGATTACACCACAACTGATAAAAATCTAAAGTGGACCAACTCAAGCACAAGACTCATAAAGGCACACTACAGCTATAAACAGATCAACACGTAAAGAGTATTTACTATGCTTCTCATGCATACTGACCTTGTGAAAACACAATGCATAGCTCACATCAATACAGAAATAACTTCAGACTGCACTCAACAGTTACTTCTTACGGGATTCAACCGTCAGCATCCTGTCACACAACCCCCACAAGACAATAATAGACAATGAAACAGACCGTGAATAGTCCAGGAGCCATCTGTGGTGCACTGTGCAGAGTATATATATATGGATACGCTAAGAGGAGCTACACATAGCGTCCCACCTAATGACAGAAATAGAACCCCAAATTCCCCCTCCCAGCTTCTCTCACATGAGGTAACAGGACATCCTGAAGATAGACCAGATTTGATTAACGCTTCTAAAGGGAGTTCAATATGAAATTTAATTAGCAGCGTAGCATGGCAGCCAGGGGTCAGACTTCCTTGCTTGCTTCTGAAAGTGCTTTTGCGGGAGTTCAAACACCTCTGTCACAGAACGACTGTGCCACAGCACTCTGGCTGAGATATCTCATTACAGCATATATCAGTTCAGATGGATTAATTCAAGTGCTTATCATTTTAAGGGTGCCTAAAGTCATTCTCTAAAACGTTACTGATACTGTGCATTCATCACAGGGGTACTTATTTGTGACTGGGACTGTTAAGTTCTTGCATTAGGTGTAAAAAGCTTTTACTATTAAACCCCAGGTATGTTTTTGGCTAGATCCACTTTCCAAGGACCAAACAAGCAAACAGCTCAGATGTTGATATTTGGAAAACAGTCAACAGTAAATCTTAGTGAGAATCAAACAATTCCTTGGTTTATTTTTTCAAAAAATAACCATGGGTGCCCTGTGTCGTAAGACATAACGGTTTTGGCACGGAAATTGAGATTTCTTAACGTTGGCTATATACCTCTGCAATATGTCATCAGTTCTAATGTAACATTAACAGACACCGTGGTCTACCCAGAGGATTCTTACTCTCCAAAACTGGCATTTGCAGGGTTTTTGTGCTGCAATTAGACTGAAAGAAAGACCAGCTAACTGCACCTCGTTTTGCAGCAGCATCGGGGGTAGGTAGGTGACACATTCTGCAGAGCGTTTTTCACACTTAACGAAGGAGCTGTCTGTTAGAACAGCAAGTGCTCAGCCACAAACGCAGACCTCGGGGCAAAGAGGCTGAGATGAGCCTGTAGATTTACACTTTACATTATGCATCAATGATAATAGAGTGATATTTACGTCATTTCAGGGAAATGACTTAGTAATTAATTTGAGTTACCGGTAGTTACTAGTAGTAGTTACTGATGTAACTACAAAAAGACAGGCAATGTTGCATTTTAGTTGGGATATTAGAGAGTGGCCGGGGGAAACCACACCAGTAATTACTATTAATAACATTATAGTCATTTAGCTGATGCGTCTATTGATAATAACTACAGGTAACTCAGATTAATTAGAAAGTAATTTCCTTGAACTTACATAGATACTACCCTGTTATTATCAATCTGTAACACACAGTATGAACGATTAGCCCTTAGCATCCAAAGCATTTTATATTTATTTTGCTAAAATGTGCAAAAAGCGTGACTGTATTTATTGATAATACAATATTAAGTTTAAAATCATTTATGACAATTATCAGTTTATGATTAAGCATGGTGAAAAAGATTACTACTACTGGGCTAACACATTTGATGAACTTTAAACATAGCAATAAAAGGCAAAACTGGAATTATGTGTTACCACTTCTCCATATTTCTGACTGATGTGGTCAATAGTACAACTAATACAGACATGCACTGCACAGTGATTCTTGTGCGGAGTACTTATCACATGGATCAAATGGTATGCAAATTTTATGGTATGCAAATAATATGGTCCTAGCTGGTATGGAGCCCAGAAACTTTCTCTACTCCTGCCAAGGCACACAACTGGCTGAGCTAATTTAAGCAGAGAACCAATCAAGACAGCGAAAACATAAGACTTCTAACAGACAGAGGCAATCAAGACTCAATGACTCTGGCGTTACATACATGAAGCTGTGTCTTAAAAAGAGAACCAATCAAGACCCAGCTTGTTTGGTTTCCTACTGATGATGGCCTCATTCTTGGTGAATTCTCACTCACGCAGAGCTCTGATAAACCCCCCATGACTAACAAGCATCTGGCGAGGACATATCAAGAAAACAATCTGTGCTCTGGTGAAGTTACTGGGTTTGATTACATCTCAGACACACACACACACACACGCGCGCACACACACACCCGCACACACAGCTTTAGATGTGGCCTTACCTGCCCTCAGGAGCGCGTCTTTGCACAAAGACGCATGCTTCGCTCGTATCCCCAGGGATTCGGTCAGGCTCTCGTCCACAGGGAGGACCATCTGAGACACAGGAGAGAACCGGTCACCTGACCAACCCCATCCCCCGACACAGGCCTCAGAGATTAAGCTAACATCATGGCTGCGCTGGGTATGGGGCTGGGGCCGGATAACTGATTATCTGTATCATTCTGGAACAAGTTTACACAGAAAACCAAACAAACATGGTATGGCAGGAGAGTGGAAGATGTGATTATTATAATTATCATTACATTGTTAAATGTGCATAACTTTAACAGTAATAAATAACATTAGTTTAGTTGCACGTATCTGTTTTATATGTACTGTCTTGTATACATAGTCCTACTTCAGTGCGCTTGCCTGTATGTGTCTTGTGATTCTCGGATAGCCCTAATAAAAATAACTGAAACAGAGCGGGATCCGCCGAGCACTCACTCTGCCGTTAATAGTGTCAGGCAGCCTGGCCACAGGGGCTCTCTGGTCCCTCTTCTCCTCCATTTGCCAAGCGATGATGGTAATGTTGCCCACGCGCTCGTTCTCCGCGGATCTGAGCAACACAAACACGGGATGTGGGACCGCGTTTCCCAGAGTCTCAGCGAAACAGAGCGCCACATGACTACAAGCCACCGATTACGCTGAGTGATGAAAGCGGCTGAAAGTGGCTTTTGATACGTTCTACTGGGGCAACAGAACCGCAGCTACACTCTGAATTCATTAGGTGCAGCAAGCGTGCAAATTCAGTATCATTTTGGAGGTTTGTTGCACCCTGTAAAGATGAATAAATATTGCTATTGCATTAAAGTTTTCAATACACAAGGAGCAGACAAATTTCACATATTTACAGATCGGAAAATTTTTCTGGATTGGCAGAGATGCATTCTGCCAGTTTATGGACTGGCAGTGCATACCCCATGCCTACACAGCACCACGAATTTTGCTCAGTCCAAGGTTTCCCACAGAAATAACTAAATTCAGCATAGCCATTATTCTCACTACTGTCTGATCTCATGTAAACGCAAAGAAATTCTGATAACTTCACACAGATACGCAATAAAGAACTAGGGGTTATTGAACTCAGGTTATTTTATCTTGTTCTGCCTATACCTCTTAATTTCCCTAGATGTTACATTATCAAAGGTGTTCCAGCCGAACAGATAGGGGATTTCGATTCAGACTTTTTAACGATTTTGTTCTTTGAAGTGACGCAATATGACTCCAAATGAAAGATATGATGACAGAAATGATGAAACAGAGGGGAAAATTGCAGGAACAAATCAAAGAAATTTTTCCACTTTCTGTGACTCAAACTGACTTGGCTTAAAATGTACTTGGCTTAATTTTGATGCCAATAACTTGTACCCAGAAAGATCTTAGGAACTGTTGTTTCATAGAAGTTTAAGGTTACAGTTTTTACACAAGAGTAACTTGGCTTTCTATGTTCAAATTGGTTTTTGCATTGATACAGCTAGATGTAACTGGACAAAATTGTTATGTAAGTTACATAGGTGAAAAGGCTCATCAAATTTCACCTATGCACCATGCTCATTCTGCAACTTAGACATGTGCTTGATTGCCTTATGCTAAACTGAATGAAGGAAAGGCTTTGATAATGCCTCTAGGACAAACATCCCATAATAGCTACAGGAGAGGGCGTTTTCCTGGAAGGTGATTGGTTCTTTTACCTGAGGGTCAGGTGTAATCTGTGGTGCTTGTCCTGCAGCAGCTCTTTCACAGGGAACATAGCCGAACCCAGCAAGTACATCTATGGAAGGGACCACAACACACAGAGACAAGGACACACCCAAAGCAAACTGTCAGTCAGAGATCTAGCCATGAAACCTGTAAGGTGCGGTACAGTCTGGTATGCTTTAAAAAGGCTTGAGAGAATTCATGAACTGACTCACTGTGCCCTGAGAGCGGTCCTTGACATCATACACTGAAAGCTTGACCTGGGTCTGCTGGGTTATGAGGGAGTCCTGGAAGAAGGCAATGCTACTCAGGAAGATTGGGTTACTGGTGCCCTGTGGGGGGAGAAGGGGGTACAGGACAGCAGTCAGTGGAGGGCTCAAGCTCATTTTTATTTCGATTTTCAACTTCATTTTTCTTTACACGATATGAAGCCTACTCGAAGTATACAGGACACTTCCATTTTTGCACACAGGATGCATTGATTTCCCTGGCTTTCATTTAAATGCAGATAACTCACAATACTGGGTCTTAAGGGCCTAGTGGTGTCTATGTGCAATGGTCCATAAGTGTTAAATGAGCCGATGACAGATAGTTGTCTTGGAAGAATTACTGAAATTTCCTGCACCAAAAGCTTGGATTCTTGCCTTCTGCTGTATGCTGGACAATTGGTAATATCACAGTGTGTGGGTAGGGCACTGTTCACCACAGCACCATCTATAATGCCATTGTGTCTTGGATCTTTGGCAGTCAAGGCTTAGGGCTAAGGTAGGCCATTTGTGGATACAGCAGTCTTAGATCAATATCCAGTTCAACTGATCAGGTCAAAACCAATGCCATGATCACTGATATGTGAAGGTCCGTGGCCATGTCCAGGTTCTGTGGTTCAGTCTCGATGAGAGGCGTACAGTCTCACCTCTATGATCTCCGTCTGGGCGTGTTTGGTCCAGAAGGCCTGAGGAGGCGTGGTGCAGCTCACCGCCACAAAGCTGTTGGGCTTTCGATCCAGCGCCGGGGTGACGAGCTCGCTGCAGGCTGCGGAGGGGTCGGGGGGAGTCAGGTAACAATTAGGACATGTCAGTTACAAGATCAAGAGTCGAACAGTCCTTCAATCTACTACAAATGATTGGCTCAAACCACATACAAAGCGGGACAACTGGACTTCCACAGAGCTACACGAAAAGCAAACACTTACCACTCTATTTTACTATGAACACTGTTTTATTTACTTAGAGTGGCTCTCTCTCTAGAGTAAGATATATTGTCTACATAAAAAAAATTCACAGAATAGCCAAATCGCCTACGTTCCCCTATGTCCGCCTATTTTGAGTCACACAGTGTGTGAAAGGTATTTCTTACATATCTCTACAAATATTATTGTCTTGAACCTACATTATAATATTGTCTTTAATTTCTATGTGGTACTTATTCATGAAAATATGTTTATAGCAATTGTTTTTTTACAAATACAGTTTGTTCTGAGTTTGTGGTAGCAAATATTTGGGTATACACTGACTTTCATTTAACTTTATCGAACATGCAATTTAACAAATTGATATGGATGAGAGCGTCTGCGGGACCTACAGACCACAGAATTGATTCTCACAGCTGAGATAAGTACTTCATTCATACGCTCAAGTGATAAATCTTTACGCATTCACTGTTCATTAAAAAGCTGGGCATATTGTACACATTCTGCACTTTCTGCACAGACCCTCAGAAGGGACCGAAGCAGGGCTGCCAGGCCCAGGAACGTACAGTGTGTGCCGGGGTTTGTTCTGATCCGAAGATGCAGCACCCCAAGACTAATGAGCTGTTAATTGATCTCTGGTATGAATCAGCGTTATGTAAAGAGCTGCCCCTCGGAGACAACGCTAGATGTGAGTGGATAAAATGTTGGGGAAAGACTATTCAAAGACAATAGGGAAGGTGACCTCAGGTAACTAATGCACTGAAGCAAAGACCATGGACATGAAAATAAGCCCAACCTTAATCAGGTAAAAACTATTCTATAGATAAATTTGTGGAGGCATGAAAAATGTTGTTTCAGCCTAATTTTATAAATTGGTTGGAGTGAAAACCAACAAAGACTGTAGGAACGGAGCCAGGATAGGACTGAGTCTTTAACTTGGCAGTTAGCACTTGATACTTGGCAATGATTTGAGTTATTAAAGTGTGCAAAGTATCCCTGAAGTCAGGCTAATGAAAACCTCTCCTGCACTGCATTAGAAGTGTATGAAACTGAAAAGTTCCTGCCAGTCCAAGGGGCAAAGTTTCAAACATTTAAAGTGTCACTTTTCCAGCTAGACAATATCACCTTTCTGCAGACACTAGAGCAGTCTGTGTTTACATACTTTTATATCACCCAAACGTTGTTTTATAGCGGGCACCAGAGCTGTCGGACAGCCGTGTCTGAGGACGTCCACTCAGAAAAACAGTAA
Organism: Albula goreensis; assembly: GCA_022829145.1. NCBI lineage: Eukaryota > Metazoa > Chordata > Actinopteri > Albuliformes > Albulidae > Albula > Albula goreensis. The sequence continues at coordinate 35,096,327 of CM040745.1, forward strand.
CAATCGAGACGGGAAACAAAAAAAGAGTGGAGAGAGTGACAAAGTGTCACTTTAAATAAACACGAGATGTTTTAAAAGCTTAAAGATGAATTCGGGCAGCTGGTGGAAAAGGCCTGTTTCAGAGGAAACCTGGACTGTATCAGTTTGTGTTTAGATGTCTTGCCCGATGTGACATCACAGAGCAAGTCCTGCAGGGGTGACAAGTTGCACCCCAAATCTAAACATGGCCTCTGTTGTCATAGTTACAGTATGGCATGGCAATGGAGTGAGGGCACTGGACTCAGTCACATTTAGGGTTTAAAATCTGTGCAGCTGCTGGGTCAATTATTGGCAGCCTATGTGTATGCATGGACAATGAGATGTAAATCTGCGATGCAAAGCATGTATAGGAAGCCTGGACCACATACTTCCCAGAATGCATCATAACTACCCTGCCCCCACCAACACCCCGCTCTACATACCCAGACTGAACTCCAAAACAGGTTCGTCTGGATCCTGACTGTTGCCTACAGAAGAAAAAGAAAAAAACACAGTGTGTTAAAATAAAAATTGTGTTATTACTTGAGCCCCACTGCTCACAAATCCCCACAATCCTAATACAGCTCATCCAAATTGCCTGCATGCAAACATTTCTGCCATTCTTCTTAAGCCACAGGAAATGCAGAACCCAAAAATGGCTTTAGCTAAACATTTTTTTGTATTGTTAGAAAAAGAAAGACTCCGATTCTGTAAAAATGAAATCTAAAAATGTTCACGGAATCAAAGAAGATTCTGATGAAGAAACGCAAAGCATTTGACCTCACTTGGGCAGTGTAAGGGCAGATGTGATTCGCCTGTTGTCATGGCAATCCACAAACTCACCTGCGAGAGTGAGGCCCATCATTTCGGAGGAGAGGTCGAAGGTGTTGGCGCGGTACACCGACCAGGGCCGGTTCCGTGGGCTGCCGCGCTCTCGGGAGGACATGGTGGCAGCAGTGGGGCGGGGCCAGGAGGGGATGGGGGGATGGGTGAAGTGGGGAGGTGGAGGTTTCTGTTGGTGCTGCCTGTGCCCTCGCTCTGCTGACTTTGCAAGACCCTGTGCTTGTGCTTTGTCCTCACAAGACTCTCCTCGCCAGGGGGATACGACTGGTGGAAGGGGGCTGAAAGGGACAAGGAGAAAGAGGGGGAACATGTAAAGAGACAGCTGATGTCATAGATCAGGTTATCAAAGAGACAATTCCCACAGGTCCTTACAGTGACCCAGTCCTCATAGTGACCAGGTCCTCACAGTGACCCAGTCCTCATAGTGACCAGGTCCTCACAGTGAACCAGTCCTCATAGTGACCCAGTCCTTATAGTGACCAGGTCCTCACAGTGACCAGGTCCTCACAGTGACCCAGTCCTCATAGTGACCAGGTCCTCACAGTGAACCAGCCCTCACAGTGAACCAGTCCTCACAGTAACCTGGTCCTCACAGTGACTTTCAGAGCCTCCCACTGACCTGGTACCCATACTAATCAGGTCCACCGTGAGCAGAGCAGGGCAGAACAGACACAATATCTCATGAGTACATACATCACTGCCCTTTGATCGATTACCTCTCTCTCTCTCCCTCTCTTACTCTTTCATTCTCTCTATCTTGTTCCCTGCCCGATCACATTTCGCTTTTTGGTGCAGGAGTGCGGCAGGTCGTCGCGGTGACGCAGGGTATCACAGCTCCGAATTCGGAGAAGAGACGCACATCTTCAAACGCAGGTCATCGCTTTCTCTCCACCACGGAGCTCACCCGGCCACACTACCCGAGCCCAGCATGACGCGTGTTCAACCCTGACAGGAGATCATCTTTCCACGACGACAAAACGGGGCTTAGTGCCACCGCTAGTCATCCTGACTAAAAGCAGAGGCCTGTTTTGATTTGATTTTAGTTTATAATGCTGTGCATCCAGGCTTCCTTTTTTTAAAAAAAAATGGAATTGTTTTGAATTATTTATCGCTCTCTGGTATTAACATGTCAAGCACGTACCCTTCCTTTTGAAGAGTACAGGCTCCGGTTTGAGGCCTAGCAGGATGTGCCGAGATCTACTCGAGGATCTACTCATTGAATTTGACATAAGGTACAGTTGTGCTCACGCTTGCCTTTAAAGGACTAGTCAGGCACTTCTAGATGTAACAAAACACAGCTCCCTGTCAACCGTAGTTCAACATTTTTAACGACATGCAAGAAGCACTTTCACAGCGGCCCTCATTTCCTCAAACAGCCCTAATGTTTCCGAAAATTAAGATTGTTTTTAAAATTGCTCTACTCAAGACACTCCTTTTTAAAAATAAGAAACAAATTCTTGTCTGAGAGCAACAGGACCAATGTAAGAACATGTAAAACAGATAGGACAATTGACTAAAAAATTTATTTTAAAATGCTATAAGTAAAATAAGAGTTTGAATCTATCCAGTATCAGTCCGTTGGCCCAATCAAAGCTCTTTTTTGACAACCTGCATTTGAAAAACAGATTCAGATTAATGTAAAATAGCTGCAGCAGAATAGATCTGGTTTACAATGACTGGCCTTTTAAAGGCCGGCGTCAAGCTGCAGGGAGATGAACCTCAAGGCTCTGAGCCGCGACCGGAACACTCACTCTTAAATAAAACAAAGACATTTTCCATTACATCTGCTCCCCCTTTCCCTTTGTTTACCTCTCCATTATTCATCCCCCAGCTTCATAACAGCGTATTAAAGTTAAACAGTGCAGAATTCATCAGGCCGCGGAGAAGAAACAGGGGACCAAAGGGACACTCTCTCTGGTTTATTTAGGTCTGGAGAAAAAAAGGACTTTGATTCAAACCTGGGCCGAATAATTATTTGAAATAGGCATACTTTAAATCCAATCTTTTTTTTTTTTTTTTTTTTTTTTTTTTACTTTAACCATATTGCTGAGGATTCTAGAAGCACACTGTCATCAACTTTCAGAACAAAGCTCTTTTATGTGATCATAAGTATAGTCTTTGTTTTATTAATCTATGTAAATTGCCTCTATTTAGGTACATGCACCAGGTTTTAAGGGCTGGTTGGATTTCTGTTTTTTTTTTTGTAATCACCTCCTGTCAGACTTAATTGCCAAACCTCAAAAAGGGGTATCACTATCCAAGACACAATAGAGTATGTAGCTGTATGGTATAGCAGCCCATTTATTAATTAATGTTTTTTTGAAAATTTGTGTCACCAAATTATAACCACATCTAAAGGATGAAGTATTTTATCTATGAATTTGAGCCACGTCAAATGGGAAGTCCAGTCTATTTGCGTTATCTGAAGTCCACATCAAAAACGGTCAGGTCAGGATCTCGGGTGTATTGGATTTATTTTGTAAAGTCTAATTCGAAAAAGCAGGTCAGGTTCTCAGGTGAATTGGAACAGTCCACCACAGTTCTTCCTGATGAGAACACCTGATGCATTAAAAGAACACACTTAGGAGTATAACAGCAGTAGTAAGTGTAGCTGGGGTTGGTAAGCTTTGCTGTTCACTCAAATACCTGCATTATATTTTTTAACGTTACTAAAATAAGGCGATTTTATTGTCACTTTAAAATAAAAACATGGAAGTGAAAATGAAAGTAACATGTTTCACATACTGTTATCACAACCCCACACTGGTGATGCCAGGCTAATTTTGGAGTCATTATTTTAATGAAGAAACCACCTTGCTATCTAGGTCTTATGGTTTGGATATCGTTTTATTTTAGAGTAATTGTTTCTCAGTTCTTAACTCTGCGGTATTCAATTCCATCTATTTTTATTCCTTTTTGATAAAACACTTCCTTTACTCTGTGCTTTTCACTCTTTATCTTTAATAGCGAGTCTCTACGTAAGTATGAAATAATCCGAAATAAGATGAAACAAGATAGCAGCATTCTGTGTTTGTAATGGGTACTGGTACTAAGCAATAAACCATAAAGTTTAACCTATGCTACACCAACAGCTCGGTCAAGTCACCTCTTAACCACAACACTGTTCAGACCACTGCTCAAACCTATGGGACTAAACACTGCATAATGCTGGCAATCTGACCACTGCTCCACACTGCTGGTCTGACCGCTGCTCCACACTGCTGGTCTGACCGCTACTCCACACTGCTGGTCTGACCGCTGCTCCACACTGCTGCTCTGACCACTGCTCCACACTGCTGCTCTGACCACTGCTCCACACTGCTGGTCTGACCGCTGCTCCACACTGCTGGTCTGACCGCTGCTCCACACTGCTGGTTTGACCACTGCTCCACACTGCTGCTCTGACCACTGCTCCACACTGCTGGTTTGACCACTGCTCCACACTGCTGCTCTGATCACTGCTCCACACTGCTGGTTTGACCACTGCTCCACACTGCTGCTCTGACTGCTGCTCCACACTGCTGCTCTGACCACTGCTCCACACTGCTGGTCTGACCGCTGTTCGATACTGCTGCTCTGACCACTGTAATATGTTGTAACTTCTGCACCTCTTTAATTCTTTTCTTGGAGCGACAGTCTAATTGCATAGCATCTATTAGAAGGCCTCTACCTTAATTCTTTGCACTGATATGAGCATCCAGAGACTAGGCAGTGCAACACATAGATTTTGCAGGTCTGGTAATTTAAACGTCGAATTAGAAGGGACGATGAATCAGTATAATGAGATGCAAATAATATTCATAGATACTTTAAAAAAACAACATTAATCAACCACTTGTACCTATGATTATATAAAACATTTGTAAGCAAATAACCGACAAGAGCAGCAATAACATGAGTCATGCATCAACAACATGAGGGAAAAAAGGAGTCCAGGTTTAAAAAGAACAGGAGGAAGATCACAGGCAGGTGTACTTCAGATCATTATTCAAGCTCTTACCATGGGTGTTTTTTACATTAACATGCAAATGGATATGAACCTCCTGTCTCCCTATAACAGGTATATGTTTGTCAGTCTTGCTCACCAAACTTCAGCCTGGCTTTGTACACCTCTGCTGTAGTCACCAATCTCCATGCTGTGCCAAAAAATGAGAAATTACCCATTTTCAGTTCAAGCTGGAGGCAGGCAGAGTAGGCTATTTCTGTCTTTGAGCACAGCTGGGTCACAGATTGGGGGGTGAGGTACCAGATGGGGGGTACCCCAACACCCGAAAGTGCTAACAGAAACCCTGTCCCTCAAGGGTCCCCATCAAGCCAGACGGCTGCTTCTCTCCTTTCAGCCCACACACACACACACACACACAAAAACATTATCTTCTTGCTGGATCCATCTGCGTGAACCCTTGTCATTTACAAGACCATATAAAGCTAGCACTGAGAGGCAGAACCCAAAAATCATTAAGGCTAATGGGGTGTGCTTTGGCCTTCATTACCTTCATTAGTTCTTTCATTTTTCCTAAATGATCCATCCAAGGGGCACAAAACCCTTAAATATCAAATCATAAAGCAAGATCCGGTCACGCAACAGAGATTTTCCCCCTTCAACCAACCGAAAAGTTACACTGGGGTTTCAATCTGAAGCTATAATGGGTGAAAGGAGGATATTAGCGGGTATAATTGCACTACATTATTTATCTAGTAAGTAGACAACTCTTTCCAGGGCAATTTACTTAGCCTATGTTTTCCATATTATCAATTTAGCTCGCATTGATATTAACAGAAGCTATTGGGGTTGAGTAACTTAATCATAGGAAATAGAGAATCCAGCCAGGAGACATACACACATCACTGAACATCATTGCCACCTGAAAGAGCACACTGATGGACGCTTGTTCCCATGAAAACAATGTAGCCAGGTGGCTCGATGTAAAAGCGGAACAGGTCTGTGAATGACCGTCTTAATGAATGACCACCTGTACCTAGCTGCCAATATTCACACCCTGGACTACCGTTACAGTGACCATGTCAGCAAGCTCGGAACCCTGAATCGATCCTGAAACTCAACAGGAAACCGCTCTGCCGGCCGTACAGGACTAAGGAGCAACTGCAGTGTCCTGTTTGATTAGGCCCGGAGGTGATAAACGAGAACCAACAGGCAGTTTGCCTGGGGTGAAATATCGAATGTGGACATAGGCGAGGTTCCATTCTCTCCCAAGAAGACAGGGAACAGCTTTGGTCTGTCCCCTCAGGCAAAAACAAGTATGACAAGATATGACGCTGACCAGACCTGGGTCAAGCAATAAAGTGACATACTTCAACCTTTCAGATTCCAGGAAAATTGCTGCAGATTAGTGGTAATTTTAAAAGAGCATGTTTTCACCAGTATTCAAAGCAAAATTCACATTTTACACTTTCTGAATAATAACATTCAGAAAGAAATAAAGAAATGAAATTTCACTGAAAATTTTCAGGGATCAGTAAGTGTTTTTCACTACACCAGCATCCAAAGAGTTAAAGTTTTTCAACTATGCTAGTAGTTGAACTAGTGAGTGCTTATCTCAAAACATTAGCACATGCAACATCATGGAGCCCTCCTGGTAGCTATCCTGGACAGCACTGTAATATCTGACTGCAGGTAGCAGGAGACGCTCTTATTATGTATTTTTATCTTATATATGAGCCTTTGACACATTGCCATATGTGCTGGAGTAATGAAAAGTTAAGTGGCTAGCACAAATCTGGTATCCATACTTGAGGGTTTTATGTCCATGCTTTCTAAAACCCTCACTGGTCTGTTCACCCTCAGGTGGTCTGTCAGGGAAGACTTTATCCCTGGTCTTTTGTGCTCGTCTGTCGTCTTCCCCCTTCTATGGAACAGAGAGGGTTGTGGGTAGGGTTATTCATGTAAACTGTGCTTGATGTAAAAAAAAAAGGGGGCAATGGAATGCAATGTAAGTGACAACGATAAAAATGTCAAGCGAATAAGTCAATGTATACTTAAGTAGGTTGAAGTGTTTCTTGAATCACCTTCAAGAGCAGAGTTTGACTCAGACTATTAAAAAAAGAGTTCAGAACAATGAAAGAACTTTCTGGGTGGAAGCTGTTTTCTCATTGAGGGCAAATAAGTCTATTCCGTGGTCCTCCGGCACGCTTGCTGCCCCCATAATTCCCTCACAGAGGTGCAACCCAAAAATAGGCATTATAAAGATCACATTAGCAACGGTCTGCCTGTCTCTCCAGCTCATGATACGCAGATGAAAAACCCTCGTTAAACTGAGGTAATTACCTCCTCAACGAGCTAAGAATCTCAGGAGAGTGGCTTCATGGAGCCATAGCCAAAAGAGAGCTTGTCTGGATCCGGAATCAAAATTACATTTACCCGAAAAGCACCAGGTTTTTTATGTTCGAGGAATTACTCATTTTGTCAACATTTGTATAATTTCTGGTATCTACATAGTATATCCAATGTTTGTACCTCATTAGGAATGGAGGGCCCAAGACTACAAGTAATTTCCATAATAAAAATAATATAAAGCCCAAAAGTGGTTCGCAGGGCTAAACGCATTAAAAATCCTACTACTGTTACAGAAAAAACCTTTACAGGTTCACAAACATATGAGAAAATATTCAACTACACCAAATCAGGGATATTTGATTTAAGGGATCACAGCGCAGTACTGTACTATGACAAAAAAACTATTGGTCAGACTCAATATTTAGCCTAATTTATTCTTACATTTTTCTAAATTTTTTTGTATTAAACATCTATTCATTTCTGAAGATTATCATATTATCAGCTATTTACTGTATAAGAAATAAGTAAATTCTGTATTTAATATTCCCCTTTGCTGTCATTTCTCTATTTACTCTATTTACTTTTAATGAACTTTCAAATTGAAATAAAACAGACTCCCATCCAAGCCACTGTTATATTTTGGAAAAAAAGGAGTTCAAAAACTGGGAGAGTGTATGTATTACCACAAATTATTGAGCCGAGAAGGTTTAAAAAAAAAGAACAAAGCAACATCTGAGAGTCAATTCAATACATAACCTAAATACTAATCCAACCGGGGGAAAAGAACACAATGTATTTCTTCCAATAGAAATGAAACTGAGACATGGTAGACACTGAACATGATCTCCACCGCCACAAAGTGATCTCAGTGTGGAAACTGAATCACTGCCAACCTCTTTCGCACCTGCAGAGCTTCAGTATTGATAATCATTCGCTCACACACCCTGACACTTGCATAAAGCGCTTCAGTTTCATAAAACCAGGTCTCCAACTGTCAGAATCTCAGTCAAAATGTCAGTTTGTAAACCAAGCACAGTCCAAATGTGATCAGATTCTCCAAATGAAATAGGCGTAGAATTCCCTGAAATCTGATACAAAAAGAGCACATTTAGCAGATGCAGACAAATGCAAGCAAAATGCAGCCAAAAGATTAAAAAAATGATAAAAAATAAAGAGCTGAATAATCAATACCTACAGTAAAGCTATTATACAGATATTTGTTTTTACCATTAATGAAGAGAAATTCAATGGAAATAAGCTAATTGGATATATATGGTAAGCTAAGACCTCTGCCTTCTGTATTTTAGCTCAGGAGCTGCTAGCGCTAAACCACTGAGAGAAGCTACTTGAGGTTCCCTTTGCTGACACCCTGCAGCTTCCCACCCTGTGGCCTGACGGAGGGGGGTTCTGTCAGTGAAGAGCAAGCGGGGGCCTGTGAACAGACAGGAAGTGCCGTTTGGGGGCCCGAGCTGACGGGGCCGCCTCTTTCGCTCTCATTAAAAAGTGCTGAAACGGCTCACAAGTGTACATCTTCAAATCACATTCTCCTTTCTCCTGCCAGCTCCACTGAGATGTTATGTCTGATCCTCCGGCAAACATTAAAAATCTGTGAGAAACACTCTATATATGCAAGCCACTAAAATAACCACATCCAGTTCTAACACACAAAGAACCTAACATAAGTTGTGTGCCTAATGAAGCTCCTCAGATATTGACTCTAGAGTTTATGGGTATATCCACAGATATTCACAGTTTGCATTCACATGGAATTCATTTGTCCGCTGTTCCTTGTTCACGCACACCACAAAGGTTGTGGTGCAGATTTAAGTGGGCAATTTATTTAGTCTGATAATTTATTTCATCCAGGGACTTGTTTATTCTTAACGGAGCCTACTTTGTGCAAGAATGCTTTATCATGAAAATGTTTCAAGCAATGCAACAGGTCCCTGGTTACTGATCTTCTTGCAGAGAGGAAATTAAGTAACCAAAATAAATGAGTGAAGTATCGAATATAACATCACTTGCAGACGAATTCTGTTTAGAAGGGTGACCTCCCTGTAATAAAGCACTAGTCAGTAAGCCTCAACAACCACTGTGATACGTCTTAAAGGCATAACTACAGCTGCTAGATTGTACTGTCTTTTGTTTTGTTGCATTCCACTTAATGAGGCATCTCAGAGAAGGGACAAGGACCCGGAGGGCTGCCCATGCTGATGCCCGACATAAAATTGAGACTCTGTATTTCAGTGGTGGCAGCTGAGAGTAATTATAGCCTTTAATGAGTTTCTCCAGATAAAAGAATAATTATATTTTGACTCAATGTTTCTAGATGACTAAGCTAAAGAGGAGAACAACTGTGATTTTAATCGTCTTCAAGACAATTTTTAAAACCCAAATATTGCCTACACGCACTCCATGACCACAAAGGCTGGGCTACCTCTGTGCTGCTACACTTGGTTTCACAAAACCGAAAACATGGCATAGAGTTTGCTCTTAGGTCTTTATTGTATTCTTTTGGGATCTATTTCCACATTGCTCTCTATGCCTCAAGGGACAGGACCGATAATCTCGTTGACCGTAAAAGGGCAAACCCAGTTTTTTCTGCCGCCATTTTGGCAGGCTGTCAGCTCCGCACTGAAAAACACAGACACCCCCCCCCCCCACCCAACCCCCTACTCACCTCCTCTGAAAATCTCACACATCACTTACCCCCAGAAGGGAGAGAGAGAAACGAGAGATGTCGACTGCCACTGAGCAGTGGTCCTTAAATTACTTTCTGATTAAAGAAAACTCAGGCTGGAAATAAACACACAACAGTGTGCTACAGCGCCAAGCCTGTTCTCCACCCAGCGCTACTACCTTTCCATATCCCTCTCCCACTGAAAACCTAATATAAAGCACAAGCTTCCACACTGGCTCCATGAACTCCCTCCCACTGCCATGGCCCGGCCTACTCCAGTCACACCAGCACTGGAACCGAACGCGGCAAACTGATGCATCTCGCATTAAATAACACTGTGAACAAACAAAAAAAGATGGCACAAATTCCAGCTTTCCCCACACACACACACACGCACACACACACACACACACACACACACACACACACACACACACACACACACACACACACACACACACACACACACACACACACACATATAAAGTCCTTTCTCTCAGCTCTTCATCATAGATGTGTTTTTAGAGCGAGGAAGAATCACATGCCCTTTCCTACGGTTCCTGTACACATTGTGTTGAGAGCAATTCATTGACTGACAAATCATAAATGAGTTTGTTCATTGTTTTGTCAGTGCAACAAATAACTTTTGTTGAGACCAAAAGACATTTGGGTGATTGGATCAGAGAGATTGAGAGAAAGAGAATGTGTGTGTGTGTGTGTGTGTGTGTATGTGTGTGAGTGTGTGAGAGAGAGAGAGAGAAAAACAATGAGCGAGAGAGCGCGAGAGAGAAATATCACACTGAATTTCTCACCCTGGTCCACATTACAGATGCAGCAGCAGGGAGTGAGAGTATTTTATGACGGGCTGTACAGAACGCTCTGCACATCTCTATATCAACGCCTCATACCATCCAGAACTGCCGGATCCTGACACTATGTGGAGTTTTTAACAGCCATCTCTTCCTCTTCACCTGCCAAAGCAACTCAAAGTCAGCTGAGAACACCTTAACGTACGTTCCATCCTTTGTAACCATGGCAACCGCGCAACCTGTGAACTATCGTTGGGGCTCACTGTGTAGAACATAAGCAACAGAAGTGCATTGTGAGACGTGAGCTGACGACTTATTTAACACAGGTGTTTTAGGGTGATAAAGTTCTTGCTTCATATAACGTGCAACCAAGCAAACACAAAGCGGACACACACGAACACCCAAACGCACGCAAACAGAAGAAATTCTTATTTATATCAGCACTGAGAGTGAGTAGGTGTCTATGTGTGGAGTCTCTGAAGACTAGCGATGAAAGACATAGGCTAAATAAAAACAGGAGCGTTTGATCCACTCAATGAGAGATTACTTCACAACACATTCATAAACCAAGGCCAAGTACAGGAGGACATGCCAGGCTTGGGTGCAGGATGCCATTAAACTGGTGTGTGGTTTAAATTATGCATACAGAGCACAAGAAAATAACACAGATGGAGAAAACCTGGGCATCTTAAATTAATATGATGAATTTTGCATCTTTTAAGATCCACAAAGTCAAATCACACATGATAAAGTTAGTTATTAGCTAGTTGAAAATGAATGGTAAATTAATCAAAGAAAGTCTTCAGGAATATACCGCTATGTAGATACTTTTTTCGCAAATTTATTCTAAGATAAGGTTCTCCACAGTGAACTGTGGTCTTCAAAGATGCTTAAAATTTGCTCATGGGGCTGTGAAAAGCACTGAATGTAGCACTATCTAACACAGGACATTACAGACTGGTTTAAGCTGCATAGCCTAATCTTGCATCTTGAACATTTCAAACAAGATTATAATACCCTATTTTAGCTACTCTGCTCTGTAGCTTTTTTTTAGTCAACATTTTTAGTCTGTGCGAGAGGGACAGCTATCAAAGTACTGTACTCCAGCCCTGAGCGTCAAGTGGCTGCCTACAGAGCCCTAAGTAAAACACCTACCCCAAACTCGTAGTCAGACAAACCAGTCAATAATGAGACTTAAGGTGTTAGGGCTGACTATCCAAGATGTGAAGATGTAAGAATTTCAAATCTGACCCATCATTTATTTAATTGCACTCAAACTGTTGTCAACACTTTCATTGGGTGTGTATCTTCGTCCTTCACACACAAGGCACACTGGGTTTTGACTGGTTTTGGCACTTCATGTGACGTTTCAGGGCCAACTGCAGCCTATCCTTCCTCATGAGTGTGAGGAGAAGCTACAAGCCAGCATCATTGGCTGAGAAACCATGCCGAAGTGCGTCTACCATGACCCTCTTGCCACGTGTTTCACCGCGAAGATGGTGACGCGGGCGGTCTGCGTGCCTGTCTCTTCAACGCACAAAGCATTCAAAAGCGCACAGCATTCCTCAACTGCACCTTTTCCAGACACAAATCCTCGGCACAGTATGAAGACAGACCACAACAGAGAACAGAGCGCTTGCACAAAGCACCAAGCTTTCATTAAGAGCCACAAGTTATGTTCAAACCTTCAGCTTTCCTGATATCGGTTACCTACAAACAACCAACAAAGACTAGTAAGGGACTTGTGTCAAACGCAAACTATCTTTTGTTACGAGGTGTGAGACATGGATAACAGTGTGTAGACGTTTGTGTCTTATCAGGGTGATTGTATCTCCTGTCTCTTTAAAGTACATGTGTCATTCTCTGTGTCCCTGTGCTTCTATTTAAAGAGCAGCAAAGACGTGGAGACCCTCCAGATGGCATCCAACACGGAGATACCAATCACTGGCCCGGAGACGCCAACGTCTCCCTTTTCATACGCCGAGAGAAGAGAGAGAAGAGAGGAGGGAGGAGAGATGGAGGTGGAGATGGAAAAGGGGAGAAAGGGAGGGAAGGGGGTTTGGGGTTAATTGTTTATTTCAGCCAAACATGTCCACTTTAGAAAGGGGGGCATTCACACTAGAGCGTGAATAATTTCCTGACAGGGCATGAGCAGATGTACCCTTTTCATATGAAAATACCCATCCCCCAATCATTTCTTGCAGTACACACACACACACACACACACACACAAAGACCAGTCTCTGCACCGTGCTACACCGCCCGAGGAGGAAATCTTCCATGTGACCAGATGGTTGAGCGTTTCCTGCGAGGTTCAGGTTTGTGAGACTCCCTCACAGTTCAGGGCGTTCGCCTCATGACACAGCTCACCATCATTAATAGTGCACTGCGTTAAATGCCACCACTTAGCCTATGTTTCCAAGGTAAAAGCACAAGCATCCCCAAATGACAAAACATCTTATTTAACCAGATAGCTAAGCCATTAAAAATTCAGACCAGACAATGCTGCCCTTTAATGAGCACTTCCACATTCATTACATTTTTTCAAGATCTCTACTGTGAGTGGAAGTGGGTGGGTTTACAGGGAAACCATAGCAACCTTTTCATTGTCTTAAAACCCCAAAGACAAAAAAATGGAGCTGCTGACAGGAAATACAATGACAAAACAGCCAAAGTGGTCATCGGTAGAAACATTTACCAGACAAAGCTGTTGTTCAACAGAACCATCTGGTAAATACAGTTCCACAAGTGGCTGATGCATGGAGAAGCAATATGAAAGATGCTGACAGACGTGGGTCATCAAGCGTTTATCGTACATTACATCACCCGCTTTTAAACGCTTTCCTTCGTTGGCAAAGCATGTCACAGCATTTAGCCACACATGGTGTTTTTGAGAAACCGTCAACGTCTTGGTAAAACATCATGGGCTGCAGCTCCGGGTGGGCTGGCGATTGCAGTAGATTAGCAACCTGACATACGCGGCCAGCATTAACCGCAGGTTATGCTAGCTTGGCTCCATCACGCACGGTGAAAGAGTTCAACACCCAAAGGTGCTAATACAGCAATTGATACAGAAGCTAAGGAGCAGGCTAGATGCCAAAGGATCTCCAATGGGGACCTAAGGTCTGCACTGCCATTTTTCTTTCCATCTGAGTGGGCTTTTCTTAAGGCAGTTTGTGTGGGAGGAGGGTATGAGCTCCGTCAGGGATGGAGGTGAGGGACCCATACAGGTATGCGCCACATAACGTTCTTTCGGGCAACGTCTAACCGCATACATCCGTGGTCCCATAAGGTTATAATAGAGTTCAGTAATCCCGATCTGAGAACGGGACATACCAGACGTAACCTATTTAACCCACATATTACCTTGCCAGATACATTAGCTGAAATACAGTACTGTATGTGTACAGTATCTTTGCCATTTAGTCAATACAGGTACACTACAGTATCCCCTATAGCTTTGATAATATGGTGTTCGCACAAAGTCCAAATCACAAACGTCCTACTTCACAGAATGTATTGTGGACGTTAAGCGACGCATGCCTGTATTTGTGTTCCCCCAACAAGGCGAAACTCTCTTACAACCTCACACTAGGTGACGGCCGTAGAGACGAGCCACCTCAACATGCTCCTGGTTAATTGCTTCACACCTGCTTCCTGCGCGAACCTTGCATCATTTCCTGCTCGGGAGGTCCAGAAGCGCCACCCCTCTGAAGCCAGGGAAGGAGCTCACGGCTCAAAGAATGATCAGTTACCTTTGGGCCAGTCAGAATGGTTCCGGCAGTGCCATAAGAAGCCAAGGTCCGCTGGCGCACAGGAAGTGAAAGTGAGCTATAGGCCACGATGACTGCCGCTCGTTAAGTGACCAGTTCCCCAATAAAATTAACACATGGCTTGATAAAAAAAAAAACAAACACTGAAGGCAACAGAGCCTGCTCAAGCTCCTTCAGTGCTCACATTGTGTCTTTTAAGGGAAGTGGTCACGCCGACCAGTCTGAGCGCACACTACAGACACTCTGAGAGCAAAGAGGAACCTGGCAGTGCCATATGAAATGGAAACAAGTCAAAGCTCTGTTACATTGCTCTGTTACACTGCACTGCACTGATGAGGTTATCATTCACCTGCCCTGAAGACACCCTTCTAAAGAGTAGATTACACAACGTGTCAAACAGCGCTATCCCATCATGTGGTTTGGTGTTTGCTGAGTAAACACACGCTACGTTGCCCAAAGGCACAATGATAGATGATAATCACCAGGTTATGGTTACCTTCCTCATACAATTGATATAGGAGCTAAAGTGTCATTTGGAACGGAGATTCCAAATGAATCCATCTCTGTTAACATGCAATATGTAGGGTAGACCTTTCAATGAAAAATATGGGATAAGAAAACATGCTATGGTGTCATGACTAGATGTTCAATCTTAAGTGAATTCCATACAATATAGACAAGACACATTGAATCAATCCTCCACGCTCCTGTTTGAATTTGCACCTTTCAAAAAAAAGAGTAGTAATAATTTGTGCATTCATTATGTTCCACAGTAAAATGGACATCAATTTTATAATGCCATAAGGATCGATTTTTTTCTTGGATGTTGGTGCTCCAGTTTGCAGGTCTTTCATATTTCCATTGCAGGCTGATAACACATAATTTAAATGATACCTGGCTTGCTAGCTATTGCAAGAGAAGAAAATACAACCCTAGAACAAGCTATCATTGCCAGACTACGGACCACGCCCTGAACTCCTTGTTAGCGGGTTTCTCTGGGTCTGTTTACGGTACCGCCTCCACCTCAGCTTCACACTTATGTCATGTTATGAGGCAGTAATACAAATGATGTATTGGACCAAACCAATGAGGGGGAGGGGGGGTGCTGTTTCCCCACATTATGGATTAGGCCATTAGGGGTACTTAAAGGAAGTGGTATTGCATCTAATTTGGGTTTATTAGTTTACAATTTCTCACCCTCAAACTGGACAGCTCTCAGCATTTCTGAAAGACTTGTGAATAAGAAAGGTAACACCAGGTCTTAAATTAAGAACTTCATGAAAGCCAATGGTAAGAACAGCATATTCCCTCCATACATATTTATTAAAATTAATTTACACTTCTACTAGGACAGACAGAGCATACAAACTTCATCTTCCATGTAATACATAACACTGTAAATGAAAATCGCAAGGAAATGTCACTTACGAAATGGACAGTCTATGACAGTCTGCAGTTGTTTGCTGGTTGGCACAGGTCTTGATAAATCTTGATACAGCACTTACGATCAGATTAGACAGAGCTCAGCAAAGCTTTATATGTTTTGCATTTAGGGGGAAGTGAATATAAATGTATTAGGGGGGAATTAGGGGGAAGTGAACATAAATGTTCACTTTCAAAAAAAAAAAAAGAATATTCCTTCCTCAGAACCATAAATAAACCTAGCATTTGGGGTGTTCCGGGTAGTTTCAAGTTCCATATGTAAAGAAAGAATTATAATCAGAATAGAGCAGACAAAAGTTCTCAGAGGAAAAAAAAATTATGATAATCTCAACAATCTCTGATCTGGTGGTGGTGACTCAAGTGGGTAACACCTTCACTCCTGAAGCGGTAATCAACATGATGAACATGTGAACTTCATCACAAATTGCAATACAGGCAGTCTTTACGGTAACGCCAGTCTTGCGGGTGACTCACAGGTATGCACAAATAATTACATCGCCCCTTTTGTTGGTAGATAAGATTCAAAAGTGTGAAAGACTGCTGCAACTACGTTCTCTGCCGCTGCTGAACGAGCATAATTAAAACGAACAAGAGAAGCATCCTAGGAAACGGAATGTGCTTGTGGTGCGCTAGGCAGGCTAGCAACATCGTATTGTAGCAGGGAATGGAGTGAGCGTCAAAAAGGCCAAACGATTTTTTCTAGGGTTGGGCGATGTTAATGAGCATGATAACTTAAAGTGAGTGCCTTATTATATACATCCAAAATGAATAATGTACATTTGATAACAGCATCTGAAATGAACATTTCAGATCTCTGAGGACTGGAAATACGTGGATGCGATGAACTCTCTGCAGAAAACGTGGCCCTGCAGGAGCTGAGACCTGTTTTGGACCCTGTGGGTTCCACAGCTACCCTGTGGGGGGCGTACTACAAAGCTGGCTAACCGAGCTAGCTGGCTAACTTCAGCAAACGAAGTGAAAACATTTAAGAGGCAGTTTTAGCTCACGGCCATATATTCATTAGCATTTATTGTGTATTTTGAACACAATAAATTGATGAAAACCCAGTTACATTATTTTATTTGCCTAATTATCTTCATAATATTTCACCAAAGTTAGCCAGATAACCAGTGAACAAACTTCGAAGAACAACCTTCAAGGTGCCCGTGGTTAGCAGGGTTTCAAAGTTCCCTAAAACTGCTGGCGAGATCAAGGCCTTCCCTGCAGTGTCGATTTCTCTGGGCGGCCGGGAACCTGTGATCTCACCTATGTCATCCACTCACGAAAGCGCCCTGACACACTGAATCTGCAGCTTCAGGTGGTGAAGCGTGAAAAAAAAAGGAAAAAAAAACAAGCCAGCTTTAAAACCAGCGGGTAACTGAAAACCTGAACAAAAGGAGATTTTAATGGCTCCAAATAAGGAATTTAGATCTGAGCTGCAACAAAACACAGCCCCAGGCTATGGTGTAAGATAACAGACATCGCACTAAAAATCGAACCAAAATCACCACAACTACGGAAATGGCTTCAGGTCATCTGTAGTCAGGTAGGTAACAGACTTATCATTCATATTTATTATTTGGCTGCACACACTTCAGCCAAGTGTTCACTCTGCCATTCTGGAAGTCTACAACTGGAAGTTTACATTCAGCGCCAGTTTCAGCTTTAAAAACACTTCACGAAAACGATTTCATGTTTTGACTGTACCCCTGGCAACACCCCAGAAAGATATGGGTGAGTGGACTGCAGCTGCTTATTTATTGTGATGAATGACCCTGTGTTCACATTTTCCGTGTTCGGCCGTGATGGAAACATTTACGAGGCTAACCCTGCTTTACAGCTTGCTTGTAGGTGGGCCGGCAAGGGTAGCGATAAGATAAAATGCTGGAGCTGAGAAACTATCTTCCTGGGCCTGTGATGGGTCATTGCAACCCTTGGAGGGGAGGAAGCACATGATTGGCTGTAGTATCACATGGTAAGGAAGGTCAGTCAGAGGGATGTCCGTATGACAATACACTGACCCTCCTTCACACAATGCACTGACCCTAGCCATTTAGCTAACAACCTGCCCACATGAACTAAAGATGTGTAAGCAACCTCACTAAACCTGAATGGCACTGCATGTTGGATGTTTGCACTCGTGTGAAGGGCCTTGTAGGGCTAAAATGGACTGGACATGGCAGCTTCATATGCAAGACAGTGAGATAAGAAATGAAACTGAGATAAGACTCCATCATGTTTCAAAGAAGAGGACAAAATCATCTGTTTTCCCCTGGAATTTACAGAAGAGGTTGACCACAAATGCACACACAAATATAGGCATTTTAAAAAGAAAAAGCCCTACAGCAGCCATGAGATGACCCCTCGAACAGTCCCGCTAACCATTCCTTATACTTATTTAAAAATAACACCTCTCGTTTCCTCACCACATTTTCCACACTGACTGCTATCGCTGGCCAGGCCACTGCCTCTATCCGTTCATCATCACCGTGACTACTCCCACATCCCTATGTCTCACCACCTGCCTTCCTCCTGTTACCGTGGTACTAATACCCGACGGTTTCAGAATCAGTGGTGGCAGAGACATGTTGTGGAGATACTAGTGAGAGGCAAGGCCAGCAGCCAGTGCAGGGCCTCCATCCCACTCACGAGATGTTCCGTGATATGAAAGGAAAGAAGAAACGTTCACAATGACTGAGGTCTGAGAATGACCTCAACACATGCCCACACACACACACACACACACACACACACACACACACAGGTGTACACAAAGACACTCATAAGAACGTAAGAGCATAAGAACATGACCACAAGAACAGGCCAGCTAGGCTCTCAATTTAATGTACAGAGTAGTAGATTTAGTGCTGCATTGAGCCTGGACTTGAACACACCAAGGGTCTCTGCCTCACACACACACTCACACACTCTCACTCACACCCTTACTGTCACACACACTCTCTCTCACACTCATACGGACTAGTGCAAGTAGAGGAACGCACCCAAATTTGCACATACAGGCCATATGCACAGACAGACAGACAGACAGACGGACGGGCGCTCTCCCACGTACCAATCAGCTGCCGTAAATCCCTTAGCAACGGCAACATGAACAGCGCCGTCTGCCTGACTGTCCTCTGCAGAACTGTAAACAGCAGGCGATCGATAAGGACTCTGCCTGCAAACTGCCACTGTTCTCACTGGAGATGTATTTATTACAACAGCCACCATGCTGCTTTAGTTTTTTTCCTTATCCCGCATGACCAGGACAGCATTATTTATACTGCTCTATATGCGGCCGGCTCTGGCAGAGTACAGCCAATAATTCATGGCAGATAAGTGAGGTGAACTCAGCTGAACTGGGGAAAAGAGGTGCGGAGAGTGAGATGGAAGTGAGAGATGGAAAAAGATGGACAGAGGCAGAAAGAGAAAAGATACATAAACATTTCTCATGCTCACCAGTTATTGTTTAAGTCCTATATATTGTATCTCATATTGTTCATATTGAGATTTTAACATTTTTTGAGGTTTCTATTTTGATGAAGCTGTACAACTTTGTCATGCCAATAAAGAATACTGAATTGAACTGAACTGAATTGAACTAAGCTGGACTGGACTGGACTGGACTGAGAGGAACAGAGAGCAGACCAAAGTTAATGAGACCGGAGAGGACGTTGAGACAGAAGTGGCAGGATGCTGTGAGAATGGGGGGCGGTGTGCATGACAGTCTGCCCGACCGGAGCCCTGGCGCGCCACAGCTGGAGAGGAAGTGAGCAGATCTCCGCTCACCCTGAAAGACACGTCTCGCCTCGCCTCGCCTCGCCTCACCACGGAGAGAGCTGTCACCTGCGTGCTCATGTTTGAAGCTTCGATCTGCACAGTCCCAGTGTGCAGCCCGTCGCTCTGTGGGAGCGAGTCTTCATTTACCCTGGGGGCCTGCGGCCACGCAGTCGGAGCGGACGTGTCTGACGATCGCCTTTGATCTCATCTTCAGAGACACGAGACTCGTGCCGCTGCAGACAAGCTGAGATTCACAGCACTGATAATCTGTGGGCCTCCAACTGTGAACCCCACAGTTCTTATGGTGGGCAGAGGAGGCTTCATGGACCCCATAGTGTACCACATGGCTCCATCCACAGTGAAGTCTTTCGCCTCATGACTCCCGCGCCAGCGTTGTAAAGACGCAGAGGAGACGGCTTAATGGTAGAAGAGGAGGAAATGACAACACAGCAGGGTCATGAATAATGAACCATGTACAGAGCACGGTCCCACGCACTAGATGTTCAGGAAACATCCTGTATGGGCGCAATTTTTTACCCATACTTCTCCTCCCCTCCTGCAGTCCTATGTCTGGCGCTCCCTACGAGGTCCGTCCCGGGCTCCGCCTTCCTATCCTGAACCTGCCGCTTCCCCCAAAATTCATTCATAATTCACCGGCGGTTATACAAGATAGCGGTGGGGCCAGGGAGAGCTACCCGCTCTTCCGTCAATGTGCCCTGCCTTTCCGACACAGTCGCCGGGGGAACCGCTGACACGCATTAATACAAGATGACATAAAAAAAAAAAACATCCCGTTCAGGACCAGATTCCATCTACCTGCAGTGTAACTTTGAATAAGCTTTATTTTGAAAGGGAAATTTGACGGACTGTCTTCACTTTATGCCAGTGGGCTCCAAATCTGTTGCCAAGTTCAACACAGGGGCCACTATGGTTGAACTCGGGCCTCACAGCTATGTGTTAATAACAGCTGTTACAACAGCTGTTACTAACAGTCAATCTACTGAATATGCCCAACCTATTTAAATTTGTAAGTGTGTGTATATACAAATGTATGCATGCGGCTGCTACTTTTCACCATTAGCTGTGCATACACACCCCACCTTAGGTTTCCACTGAAAGACAAGCTTAAACATGTCGAGGTTAAAGCCAGACAGATCAGAGCTGGCGTGAAGTTAAACATCTGCACGGTTTCTGCACAAATCTGTGCATGACACAGCCCCCAGAAGTGAGATTTATAAATGACAGATCATGCAGGGAGAAGCTGCCGTCCTACAGAACTAGCGATGCTGACAGCTGCAGATGCACTGAAGCAGCGGGTCTGTAAAGGACGTTATGAAGAAGGTCAGGATGTGCTGAGCCTCACTGAGAGAGACGCTGAGGACTGTGAGCGTGGCTGCTGGTGGTAGGAAGTCGACAGGCCCGAAGGGGAGCAAAGAACGTGGTGACAATAAGAGAGGAGATCAGGGCAGATTTAGAACCATGCTTTGGCAGGATGTGTGTGTCTCGTGAAGTGTCATGTTGAACCTCACACTGTGTGTTTGTAGTATGCATGAATGCATGCATATATTTGGGCGTGTGTATTAATTTGAGTGCACAAGCACATATGCATGCATCTTCTACGCAAGTTTGTGCGGCAGAGCAATGAACTCTGCAGCACTCAGCTGACCAATGAAGAGTCAATAAAACAACTGGTGAGTGGTGCCTTCAGCTAGGCTGAGAATGGCTGCGTGAACACCTGCAAACGAGGTTAATAAAGATATATTCACTTGCCAGTTCGATGCAGTACGATCCACATTAGACTCACGGAATGGCTGGCAATATTGTGAGTTTTACAACATCCCCCGGGTGTAACAAAATGATTTGCCTGTATCGCTCCATCTTCCTTCTGCACCCTCCCCTCCATCAGTTTACAAACAATCAGCCCGCCACTGCATTTAATGAATCGCCGTCAACAGAAACAGGCCGCGTCACTCCTGTGGCTCACTGAGCACTTGATCTTTTTTTTTGAAACATCCAAACATATCATACTATAGCCTTGAGGAAAATCAAGAGCAGCTACTTAATTAGCGAAGTGGCGCTGAGAGCTAACATTGTTAGCCTAGGCGGCCCATCCACAGCCAAGTGTAAACTTTGATATATTACTGGAGCCACAGAGTAAAGGTAGTGCTCCCCAGATTCTGAAAGCACTATCGGGCTCCATAAGGTCTATAGAGGTGGAAATGTTTACGTTCGGGGCAATAAACATTTGAAACATTACTGTCGTTCACTGTGCCTTAGTTCTCATTTTGATAAAGAGATACAGCAACCCCTTGTCAAAACCTGTCCGGCTGTGGCAATACCTAGCTGTGTACGATTTCATAACCTACAATGGCACAACATCGCACAGGAGCACTGATCTGAGATCAGGGTCTAGAGTCACTGAGCAGAACACCGGACATTTCACCCAGTGTACTTTGCTATGACGCTCAGGAATCTGAACATCAACTGAGTGTAGCGTGAAGCATCCCACATCTCCGTTTCGTCATTTGAAGCACTGTGCTCTCTGCTTCAACACCCCTCCAACAGTAATCTGTATGTAAAGTACTGTATAGAACAGAACATTTCCCTGGGGAGAGTTTGGAAACCCAAGAGCAAGCATAGATCAATGTGACCACCTGGCTCTTCATTTTTTTGTAGAGGTAGCCTAATCATAGAGTGAGTGACATTTGGGCAAAATTATGTAAATCGCTGAAATAAAGTGCCCGTGAAAGCATTACCATCACTGTCTCCGGGGGCCGGAATCCCCTCCCACTGCTGAGACAGGATGCATGTGCCTGTATCAGGCTGAAGATTTAGTGCTGTGATGGTGACTTCCCAGTGACCAGGAACCACAGTGTGAAACCTTATCGGCCATGAAACCCTGTCAGCTGCAATGGTATGGAGAGATAAAGCTTTTGTGGCCTCACAGCTCAGCGAATCTAAAGCATTGGTTCTGCTAGGCAGCCTTGCGAGGGGCCTACATTGTAGAACTAGAACCAGACTGGCTACTATGCTCCTGTTTTCCACACTGTAGAGATGGAATAAGGCTGGCTCACTCAGTTTTTTTTTTGTTTCCTCGAGTGCAATCTTCTAGGACACTGGTGCACACCAATTAATGGCATCAAATAACCACTGAGGGGGAAAATGAACAGACAACTGCAGAGAGCTGACAGGAGCAAAGAACAATATGGGATGGAGAAGAGTCTTTTGTTACAGAAAACCCTCAGCACTGGCCTGCAACAGTAGCACTGTTATCATCATGATTTAGGCTACATTTAATGCTGTCGAAAGCAATCTTGCAGTACCTGAGTGATCCGTTCTGACAAGTGAGCCAGTATATGACAAGTGTGCTAGCATTGTTCCTGCAGTACTGCGGAGGACCCGGACCCCAATAGGGACTGTCAATACTTGTTAGCACCTAGCATAGGCGTAACCATTACCCTGCTCTTAAGTCTAAAGAGGAGCTGTATGGCTAGCATTCTCATTTTAATAGGTCACCTGATTGCTCTTACCAATACTCAGCCCTCTGAGTACATCTTCATGAGTGACACTTTCTGACCTCAGTTCTGTGGCCGAAGCCAGACCACTGACCTAGCTGACCCCATTACTTGACAGCAATACAATACTTGACTCAATACACCAAACCCTTCCGTTCCAATACGCCCTCCTGTTACATTAAGGGGCAGAATGTACACCACTACTCTGCGCAAAGTCTTCCCAAAGAGGAAAATCTGACAGACACAGCTAACAACACAACGACCCGACGGTCGGTAGAACCCCGTTGGCGGCCGACCCGTTTCCTGTAGACGCCGTGGTGTGTTTCACACTTCGTCTGTAGTTACACTTCATTGGTTAAGGCAGTCAGAGATAGCCAGCTTTGAGCCATTTAGGGATGCCCATTGCAAGAAAACACCACATGCAAACAACCAACCAAAGCTCCTCTGCACCCGTCAGACTGGCGTGTGCCTGGCTGAACAAGAAGCACTGAACACAGGCCTGTTCTGTTCTTGATGTAAACAATAACGATCCTCTGTCAGGCTCTGAGCACTAGAAAATGACCAGCCTGGACAAAATGATGAGGTCTCAGCACTTAATAATGAAGCAGCTCAGAGCTCTTCTACTTTAGTAGTGATAATGAGACTACTTACACTGCATTCAGCCTGGCACACGATGGCTAAGTACAATAACACTCGATTGTGGCGTAACCCTAATTATATGCTGGTTATCTTGCCAACACTTCAGCTCAGAGCCATGACTGGCAATGATTTAAGCACCAATACAACTTATTTATTGTCAGCTAAGTGAAGACGGAAGTGTGTGTTTTATTTCTGTACTACTTGGTAGTAGTAGTGTGGGTGGGTAAACCATATAAGGTATATGTGTAGTGGCCATTCACATAAATACGCTGAGTAGTTTAGTTTGTGGGCCTTCAGAACCTTGAACCCTTACATCACTGATACTTCCGCATGCATTGTTTTTGTTGTTGTTTGTTGTGTTCCTCTTAACACTAGGCAAGTATTGTCAACATGTACATTTAGCTGAAAATGACAATGGATCCTACTATCTGTAACTGTGTAGTACAGAAAAGGTCTGTCTTCATACAATGAAAAAAAAAAATCTTTCATGTTTCAAAAGCGGTAAAATCGACAGCATCAAATTGCCAAACACTGATTGTGTAACGTTATTTGGTTTTCACTTGCGGTCCTACGTCCTGCCCGGCCTCGCCGCCGTCGTCCAAAACCATTGTCCGAAAACAACATATTATATGACAAATATGTAAAAATGCAGTCAGTGTATAGTACTTAAAAGGACCCGAAAATGTTCACCTCAGTATGATATTACGTTACAGCATGTACTGCTGCTTGACATTGCCTCAATAACGTGCATTGCTTTGGTCCTGGCTTATATTTGGTATGCTTTTGTGAAGAAGTGCAAAACACATAGGAAGTAAAACTTGCTTAAGGAAGCTCTTAAGAGCTGTTTTAGTTCATCTATCAAACTCTACCCAAATCTCAGATTCTAGCGTTGAGGAGGGCAATATGTTGGAGATTTTGTTACGATCCAGTTGGCAAGTTATAATTTGCATTCAGCACCTAAGACCACGCATGTATCCCTTACAAAATCAACAATATTTAACCTAAATATAAAATATTTATATTTATCTGGCGAATACTACCCATCAAACAGGACACTTTTCATTTGCAAGCCTGTGACATCCAAATGTCCACAACTTCACCGTTAGCTATCTGGCTACAACCGTTTTTCAGATCTATTTTATGACGGTGATCTGTCAAATGTACATGACCGAGTCAGCCATAATGACCAAAAAGAATTTGTATGGTTACTGACGAGCATTACTTAATGTTGGCTATTGTTAGCTACAGCTCGCTCGTTTCACTGCAAGCCAGATGACTGGTACCCATTATAAAGCATTTAGCTAGCCACTTAGCAAGTGAGCTGCAAAACAGTTCTTGTTGGGAAATCAGAAATCGGAAAATAACAAGCCACGACATAAGTCATGCAGTAAAGTATACATTCGAATAACACCTCAATTAAATTAGCCAGTCATTTTGTCCATACCACTGCAAGTGTTTATCATGCCAATCGCGATCTATGCTTTGAATCCAGCTAGCTAGCTGCTACAGTAAACAAAGCTAATAATAAGCAGCCGTCCGTTTTCCCATTCATTGTCCAATAACAATGACTGTAACCGGAGGCAGTAAGAGTTAAAGGCACTTACATGTCTATGAAATACGATAACGGTCCATCCTTGTAATGTCTGTCTGTACGCGGTGTCTTGAAATCAGTTTGGAGTCATTTCTCCTCTATTCCTTGGGTCTCGTATGTCTCTGCAGTACTGCCGACTCGCCCAGCCTTTCCGTGACATATTTTGACGTAAGAATGCGGTCGCTGAGTCCTCCCCTTCCCTTCCCTTCCTCTCACAGCGAAGATCAGCCTGCAATCTCTCTGCTTCCGCATGCCTGCTTATGCAGTAGCGGGCTAATAATAATAATATTGCGAACAAATATTGCAATATGCCTGGCTGGATCTGGCTGGGGTGTTTTGTATTTACAAATTGTTATTTCATCATAGCATCAAAGAGACCCGTTGGCAATAACATGGAAAGACATCTGACCCGAAATATGGGCACAAACATTAATTTAAATCGTTTGATAGAAAATTATGTTGATGTTATTGATAGCCAACTCGATCTTTCAGGTATATGAACTCAAATAATATTGATTAAATTAATGGAAAAGTAAACAAAGAAGGGTGCC
Source organism: Albula goreensis (assembly GCA_022829145.1). Lineage (NCBI taxonomy): Eukaryota > Metazoa > Chordata > Actinopteri > Albuliformes > Albulidae > Albula > Albula goreensis. The sequence continues at coordinate 35,122,264 of CM040745.1, forward strand.
ACCTTGGCCAGATGTAAATCTCAGATGTATTGTTATCTCTCGTCTTAAGCACTTTAAGCCTTGCAAAAGTAATCAAGTATTTTACATATCATGTTACATAAACAATTACCACTATTTTAAAAACAAGTTAATGATAAAGCAAACACACAGTTTACAAATGAGATAAGAGAAAAGAGAACATCTGACTAGAATGTGATTGTATATGACACGAATGACAAATAGTAGTGAATAGTAACTATAGTTGTAATCATTTCAGTTCTCTAAAATACCTCACTCCAGGCAGACACTCAGTCAGTGCAACTGTTTGTAGTAAACTGCCCACTAGTTAAGTGTAAATTTATACCTAGCATAATCAATACTGTCGAAGTGGTAAGAAAAGTGGTACATTTACATGAATGAAGTGTTACATTAAATATAGTGTTTTAAAATAATTTCAGACTTTGCTATGTCTAATTCCCACTTTGAGGGAGGGCTCTTTCATCTTTCATTTTAAACTTCCCAGTCGGAAATGAATAATTCCAAGATGCTAAACGTCCCAGTAGGAGACAAGCAGTTCTGATAATTCTGACACCACATGCAGCCATACTTATTGATGAGAGGATGTAAATGAAATTATCATGTTCTGATCGCAAATGGAGGCTCAGTTCCTTATTATTATTAAATATTGCTAATTAATATCCATACAGTGTTTTTTTTTTTTAAATATTTTTGAAGCTCCAGTATGTGTGTACAAGTAAATCTTTTTAAAAATAACAATTAAAGCCTTTATTAACCTTTACAGGTCACTAAAGCAGTAAGCACTTGGCACAACCGAAAGGAAACATTGTAGATGGCTTATTTTCAAGTACCTTCTGGCTCCTCCCCAGAAAACTACCAAATTACATTCAAGTTATAATGAGGAACAAATGTCAAATGATCAAAGTGACTAATTTTCTTAGAGCACCTCACGGCACCATTTAACTGTAGGGTTCATTTTACATCACTCTCAGGCCTAGTGCATAGCCCCTCTGAACAAGGCTGATTTGATGACTAAATCAGAGACTCGCTCTCTCTCACCACTTTGATCCAATGATGTTCCCCCGCTGTGCATCTGCAGCCGTTTAATTGGCTCAGAGGCGCACCAGTCAACTATCAGGGACATGCAAGCTGAAGTGTCTCTCCACGGGGAATAATGTCTTAACAGCATGCTCCATAGCGATGTGAGATATGAATTTTCTTTGTGCTGTGAATGGCTTTATATTACATACGTTTTAATTTTTCAATTGCACAACTTCATAATCATTGAAAAGTACGATAAACAATGGTTTGGGCAGTGCGCTTTTCAACTTTCTTTCTTTCTCTTGGTGCTTTAATATTAGGTCTTATCTGATATTTACAATCTTAACAAAGGGCAAGCGATTTAACTAAAGTGTATAATTAAATACAAGTACTATTCATTTTATTATTTCTCAAGAAGAAAGCTGTCCAAAGTCCTGAGTATTTCAGTCATCAGTCCATAGTGTCTAATGTCAGCAATGACTGTAGTGACACCACTCTAAAGCACCAAAACTGCACCACACTAAATGTTTATAATACTTCAGCAGGGTCACTCACTACCCAGTGTGTCACTGCTGAAGGTGAATAATTAGCCTTGAACATCCCTGATATCCCCTCCATACAGCCTAACATTCAGTATTTGCAACTGAAGCACTTTTGTTACAGTGTGACCATAATTGTGGGTAATTAAACTCAGCCCTGGCATACAAATAAATAATTGTTTCGACCAGATCAAGGTGTAGTCTCCTTGAAAAAATGAGAATATTTCTTTCACTTTATTATGGACCTGAGTTAAATAGTTTGTTATTATTATTATTATTATTGCAAGCACTCAAAAGAAAGTCTCACAAACCATTTTAGATTATGATTTTCAACGACAGTGGTACAACTGGAAAATGTAAAAGCAAAAAAATAAAAAGCCATACATATTACAAAGAGAATAAATGATAAATAGAGGGACAAATGTGAAATACTAAATGAGACCAACTGAAAAACTATGACAAGATTGATCTCCTTTTGCCAGAAATCTGACATAATTTTAAACTGTACTGCCACCTTGTGGTAAAATATCACAATAACACCATATAATTTCCACTGGGGGGCCAGAATCAAGAAGAGCTGTAAAGGAGATAAGTGTCCCCAGAGGGGTGGTCTGTAGTGACAGTTGAAATAAGGTTTCATGAACATAAACTGCTAGGGTGGGTCAACACTCAGCTGTCAATCATTGACTTGTTTGAACCAATCAAAAGCCTCTGGGAAGGGAGGCTACAGTTTGACTGATTCATTTTCTGCATTCCGATTGGTTTAGTTTCAGGCAGCATTGTCATATACCAGCTGTTGAATTGCCTTGAATCACTGCCATAAAGAGCACTAAAAATAAAATGTATTATGACAATTATAATTACATATACAATTTTGAATTCACATTTTTTCTAATTAATTAATATTACCTTTCTTTTAACACAGGCCCTCATAATTTAAATTTTTAACTGTTTACATATATATTTTATCTTCTTATGTGGTATTGTTACTTTCTCTGTATATGTATATGTTGTGACAGCACAAAATACACATTTGACATTCTCTTAAAGTTTAGTGAAACTTAAATTAATGAGCAGATAGCAGATTGAAACGTGTCACCTAACAAAACAAAGATAAAGTTGTGACATTAAAGGTGACAATCTGTGACAGGGATAGGCGTGGACACATAACTGGACAATATGTGTGTGTGTGTGTGTGTGTGTGTGTGTGTGTGTGTGTGTGTGTGTGTGTGTGTGTGTGTGTGTGTGTGTGTGTGTGTGTGTGTGTGTGTGTGTGTGTGTGTGTGTGTGTGTGCGTTTTCACTTTGGTGTCACTTACCAATGTTGGCATCACAAGAACAGCTTATCTGTCCAGCACATAGACAGAAAAACAATGGCTTCAAATAACAGCAGGTACGGGTGAGTTTTGGTCTTGATAGCAAGCACTCTACCCTCAATTTCATGGTGACTGAATCTTAAATAAAACTGTGAACTGAAGTGTGAAGTGACCCTGGAAACAGAAAGACATTTCGAGACTATCCCAAATAAATCACTTGGTTTTGATCGGCTTGACATTGCTGATTGTAAACTAAATGCATTTCAAATAAAAAAACAAGTCTCCTCGAGCTCTTAAAAATCTATCTGCATATTAAAAGGGACAGTGTTTTGATCGCTACAGATTGCTATCATGACAAATGGCAGCAAATCTGCTCTTCTTGGTGGAGATTCTCAGGGAGATTGAAACATGGGCCTTTGTACACGGAAATAAATGTTTGTGGTTGTTTGGTGTTTTTGATCAGTTTACAGTACCGATAATTATTGATCACTTTTGTCTCCTACACCTGATACTCTGTGGTAAGTGTTGGTATGCATACATGAAGGTGAAATTTACGTCAAATGCAGCACAGCAACCAGTCTGTGGAATAGACGCCAGTGATCAGTGATCAGAGTTTACATTCATATTGTAAAACATTGCCATGAGGAATTATACTCAAACAGACAAAAAGACTGCAGCAGACAGAGCACTTTATCTTAGTGTGTACAGCTTCCCAACCTTTGAGGGCAATGTCGATCATAGCCAAGTCTGCCACTGAATCACATTATGCTACACATTAACCTAATTATACAGGTAGAAAAGCAATATCTGGGAGCTTTGTTTGAGGTGTTAAAATATTTTAATACACTTGCATTCATATTAATGATCACTTTTAGGTTTGATGGCTGAGGTTTCATGGACTCTGTTTGGGTGGAACTGGACTCAGCTGTCAGTCATCAACTTTTTTTTAAAAATGCCCCCCACCCCCCCAAGCCAATGTAGCCATTGGTCAGAATCCTTCAGTCATTGATACTAATATGACAGCTCCTCCCACTCTTTCTTGAATGAAACCTCTCTCCCCATCAGTACTTTCGGGTGGGTCTGTACCTGATTTACCCACCGACTGAAAGGTGGACAAGAATCTAAAAGGAAGTGTTCTACTCAGTTTGCACATTACGTTTACATGACGCTGAACAAATACACTCTACTCCACTTCAGTCTTTACCTCACAGTTTTCACAGGGGTCTAGACCTTCACAGCCGGTGCACCATGCTACTCCAAACTTTGTCACCATGTTCTTGTTTGAGTTTCAGTACAACATATGCCTAGTAGGGTTTTTTTTAGTCACCGTACTTTCGTGTCACATGTCAGGACAGTTGAAAGTAAGTTCTTATTTTGTGCAACTTGAAAGGCTATTATAATCAAAGCCGGCTAAGAATTAGAAAGACAAATAAAAAAGACAAGGCAAAACCACTTTGTGCAAGACAAAGGACATAGCTGGGGGGAGGAATACCTTCAGACTGGTGATAGCTATGCAATGTTTTGAATGTAAACATGAACTTCCACTGCTTGTATAATTCAAAATGCATGCAATATATGAACACATAAACAAACAAACAAACAAACAAACAAACAAACAAACAAGCAAAAAAATAAAATCCATGGATGTTGGATACGTGCACAATTTTGAGGACACCCAAAATCATCAATGCAGTGAGAATGAGAAATTATCTTACAGGCTTTTCCAACAGAAAATCTTGCACCAAAAATGAATTTCATACAACAATGAAACAAAAAAACAAAATAAAAAAATTCTACAAAACACATAATTCTTAATGTCAAAACCATGTCTAATTATTTCTCATTAGACAACAGTAAGGACGTCTCAGCCTCATGTAATCCTATGTTGTTCAAGGACAGGGAATAAATATGGTACAAGTGTTTTACAGGAGGTTAAAAAAAGACCTGACACCAGTTTAAGCATATTTTAAAACGTATGTCTTTAAAAAGGAAAACTGAACAGAAAAAGTAAGATGTGTGCTGAAGAGCGTGGTACAGAAATATTCTCTCTGTGATGTGTAATGTTATACTAATAAGAGCATTACTGAAAACTGGTCGGACAAATCGCTTGGTGGTTGTGACCGCGCTTCAATCGTCCAATGACAAGCTGAACCGGGCCCCACCCAGTGCGGGTATGCACACGGCTACAGGTAAGACAAGAGGAGTCAGTTGAGGGAAGGCGCTGATTGAGGGAACAAGTGTGAGGAGCAGAATGCAAGCGTCGATAATTTAAGGAGGAAAAATGTTTTATCCAGTGGATGACAAAGCGTCCTGATACAGCACTTTATTTTATGCTCAAAAAGGCATGCTTATAGAGATAGTTGTACTGTTTTAAATTATTTATGTAAAGTTTCTTTCTTATTTGTTTGCCTTTCTTCTCCAGTGGGACACAACAGCGAATTGTGTAGAATTGGAAGAACACATTAATTCTGTTTTCGGCCTTTTCAGGTTCTTGATTATTCAGATTGGCCATTAGGCTAACTTCTTTGAGCTATCTGGACCTGAAGCTCAGGTGAAGATGAGTAACGTTATTCATTGGAAACGCGCCATGGGGTTCCTTGGTTTCTGGATGGTTTTTCTGTCGCTTGGATTTGGGTCGAACGGGGAGATCGCACCGATTCCTCCCAAGAACACTGTTAAGCCGCCGGCAGTTGTTCCTACGGATGATCCACAAGCGTTTCCAGACGCTGAGGTATCCAATCTGCCGGTCTTTGCAATGGACTACCCACGCATTCAAGTCCCCTTCGAAATCACGCTCTGGGTCCTGCTAGCATCATTCGCCAAAATTGGTAAGCAGACATTTTTTGATCCCTCCAGTTTATAATTTAATCAACATTATGATTAATTGAAATGTGCATGTCAAATGCACTTGAGAGATTCGTGCTAAAGGAAATTGTTCTGAACAATGGCAAAAAGGGGCGAAATTCCAGCAGGTGTTTTAACCCAAAGCTGTGAACTCTTTAGTTTTGTAGTTAGGCCAATGAAATTTTTACAGCTTGCTCAATTTAAAATGATTTTTGATGAAGTGATATTTTGCAATGAAGCTTGAATGTCACAAATAGTTTATATCATGTATTATTAGCACAACCGCAGTAAAGAAGAGAGAAACGGCAAAGTAAATGAACTATTGACATATTCAATAAATGGCAACCCCAATTAAAACGGCCCAACAACCAACCTTCCAAAAACACCTCTATTTTATTGATATCTTCATATTGAGAGACTCTCTGTCTGCTCTTATTTTTGTGTGTGAGCACCTGCTGCTTTTTAAAAACGATCTGTTGTATGGTACTTTGAGGTAGTTGAGTCTCTTTTGGAAGGAAGATGTGTGATGTCATAACTGAGACTCAGACTTGCATGTTTTGCCTGTGGGTCCCTGACCCATATTGTGGGAAGTACTGCAATAGTGTTAACATGTTTTTCTCTTTCTTTGCCCTCTTTTGACCCTGATATCTTTTGAAAAGGGTTCCATGTGTACCACAAGATCACCATCTGGATCCCCGAGTCCTGCCTGCTGATCTCAATCGGGCTGATCGTGGGCGGGATCATGCACTCTGTTCACGAGGAGCCGCCCGCCGCGCTCAGCTCCAACGTCTTCTTCCTCTACATGCTACCGCCCATCGTGCTGGACTCGGGCTACTTCATGCCCACGCGGCCCTTCTTTGAGAATGTGGGCACGGTGCTGTGGTTCGCCATTGTCGGCACTCTGTGGAACTCCATCGGGATCGGCCTCTCGCTCTACGCCATCTGCCAGATCGAGGCCTTCGGGGTGCAGGACATCAACCTGCAGGAGAACCTGCTGTTCGCCTCCATCATCTCGGCCGTGGACCCCGTCGCCGTGCTCACCGTCTTCGAGGACATCAGCGTCAACGAGCAGCTCTACATCGTGGTCTTTGGGGAGTGCCTGTACAACGATGCGGTCACTGTGGTGAGTGAGTGGGTGAGTGGGTGGGTGAGTGGGTGAGTGGGTGAGTGAGTGGGTGAGTGAGTGAGTGAGTGAGTGAGTGAGTGGGTGGGTGGGTGGAGTGAGTGAGTGAGTGAGAGTGAGTAAGTGAGTGAGTGAGTGAGTGAGCGAGCGGCGGAATGGTTGCAGGTTAGACTTTCAGAATGAGAGGAGTGCCAGTGTTCTGAAGTGCTTGTGACTGAGGGGCAGCTGTCAGTCAAACTAGCCAAGCAGTTTCAGTGGACGGGAGGGTGGGGGAGGGGCACAGTTGTCAGTGAAACCGAGAGCTGCCAAATCCCCTCCCCTCTTCTGTAACTTCCGCTCTTATCTCCTCCCCTCCCCACCCCCTTCCTCCTCGACTCTCCCCCTTGCTGTTATTGGTAAACAAAGCAGTTGGTTTCCTAATGTTTTAGTTTTATCTTTCTACTTATCTACTTATCACACTAACCAAAATAATACCCCATAACTTGCACCTTCCACATACAGACTTCAAAGAGAAGCATTTGTACAAGGGCCGCATGTACAAAAACATACCTTAAGTCCCTGCTGACGTCTCCTTGATTACAGAGATGTGACCTGCTGAGACATGTTAAGAAGTATGAGGGATCTCCATCCATTTTCCTGGATTGATTTTGTGTGTTCCTGACATTCCTGAAGTGCTGTAATCTGGAATGGGGAATCAAAACAGTCTACACAGTAGCAGCTGATTCAGAGTAGAAGCTATACAGGCTAACATGTATTCATTCTGATAGGAAAGCTGTATGATGTGAAAAATATGAGCAGTTAGCCTTTCTGATCCTGCTTTAGTTAACTGTAATTTTTATTAGCCATAAAATACAGAATTGTTTGCAATTTTTTCGAGTTCCAGTCTTTCGTTGTAATATTAATTGAGTTTTTTTGTTAATTAGTTGAAGTGAATTCCTAGAGAAGGGTTGCCAAATTTTCCAATGATTTAAGAGCATACCAAACAGTTACAAAAGTTTAGAAATTTCCATAACTGAAGAATTTTAATAAGCCATGGCACAATTGTCCTGATGTTTATGCAACGTATTGACCAGTATAAAAAGAAAGGCTGTGCATAGATGGAAAACCTTTTCTTGCCTCTATTCTGTGGCTTAATTGACTTTTCCAAAATGGATCCCAATGTTGAGCGGATGGCGTTTCATGAATGTGTTTTTGCTTAATTTCTTGCTTCTGTGCAGAGAGAGCTCATGTTTCTGGGGTTGTTTGGAATTTCTCCTCCCACAGTCTCTTCCGCCTTTGTTACACTGGAGTTTCAGTGTTAGAGTTACAGGAAGACTTTTGCAGAGTCGGGGTTGGCCTCATGGGTGTGTGTTTGTGTGTGTGTTTGCTCTGATGCCACCAGACTGGTTCCTACAGCTTGCTCCTTTTTCTCGGGTGGGCGGGGTGTCGGCCAGGTGTGAGGGAGTGGGTGGAGCAATAGCCGGAGTCCGGTGTTGCCGAAACTGGCTATATTGTGTAGAGGTATTGTATTGTATATTGTAGAGCCGATTGTCTGTCTTGCTTTTGTTTGGGAAATTCACAGATGAAACTCTCCTGCATTCTCAGTCGTGTGTTTCTCTTGAGCACTGAAATGTATATCTTTTTGCACCATGCAGTATGATATTGCAACCTCTGGAACTTGAAGGGAAGTCAGCTAATCTACCTTAGAGCAAGATGTTTTATCAGAGTAGTTTGTTTAAATGTACACAGCTGCAAAAATGGGTGCAACAGATATATACTGTATTCACTAGAGTCGTATTGTGTTGAGTAAATACTATACGTAATTCTCATCCCGTTCTGTGCTCCAGCCTTCCTTTTCTGTGTAATGCATAAGCCAAGAGGGTTGGCTCTCATGACTATGGAATTTTTTTATTTTGTACACAAGGTTAAGACAAGGACAAACATTTACCTGTGTGGGACACGAGGTGTGGCCGCTACTGAGGATTAAAACCAGGGGATCACAAAGAGCCTAGTCTTCAAGGCTTTGTGTGACTAGGCAATGGCAAATGAGGAAGCTGATAGGATCAGCGCTGTTTTCTATGAGGGGAAAATGAGTTTCCCTCTCATGCCGCTGTTCTGGGACACAACACAGAACGGTATAACTCACTTTGTTGGTTAAGTCAGGAGGTCAGCCTGAAGAGGAAGTAAGACAACAAAGCAGTCAAAAATGTCAAAATAGGTCTTTATTTAAATTATTAAGTCAGTGGTGTCAAATTTGGTTTCGGGCATTTGCATATGTGTCCGTTCATAAACGGACCTAATGCCAGTGCTAACGTTGAAACAGTTTGTAGAAAATGCGTGTGTGTGTGTGTGTGGCCAATGAACTTTGTAGGTCAAACAACTGGCATAGTGGTAACTGGCTGAATATCGGCATATACAAGCCGTGTGAAATCAGCACTCCTTCATTTGCTAGCATTGCTATGTTTATGGAACAAAATCAACAGCCCTGTTAGTATCCCATTTTTTAAAACCAGTTCTCAGTTGCTCCACATTCTCTTGCTTTCCGGTCTGACTTGTTTTTGTGTAAGTGCAGAACGTATAGTTCACTGCAGAGGCTGTCCTTAGGGGGTCCATGTGGACTTCTGTCCCACAAGCTCTAGGCTCACTATCAACTGGTGGAACGATAAGCGGTGAGGGAATAGAAATTGACTTGGTTGACACTCTTAGTCAGTTAACCATGTGTGTGGGAAAATAGCTTTCAAACCCTTTGTCCCCCTTGAAGCAGATTGGTTGCCTCTGTCAGGTCTGGAAAAGAGGAAGTTTTGCAGGTATAGACCTGGTGAAGTTGTGGAATGAAGCCGTAACTAGGGGATGTTGAGGAATACAAATGTAAAATGTAGATTTTTGATGTTGTGGTGTAAACGTTAAATGTATTCGTTAGGTTAAGAAGAGAGGTAGTTGGTTGTCCACATCAACATTGGATACAAAGGATGTGAAGTTCTGTTTCTTTTTTGGGTAGAAGAGGCTAAGCTGCAGCTTTCAAGGTGTATTATAGCAGAGGCTATAGTTTCTTGGTGTAACAGGTGTAGAAGAGGTGGAGTTGCAGGTGCAAATGTGTCACCCATGTTTCTCTGGTTGTAGTCATATGGTTTGACACGCCCTGCCATCCACTGTTATTGTACAATGAAAAGTTCTGTGCAAATACAGGACATGTGTGGAGTATACAGATCAAAGCAGGACTGTGCCCTCACTTTAGCATCAACCTGGAATTAATGTTTGTGTGGTCGACAACTACAGTCGTCCCAGCGCTTGCAACCCTTTGCCCTTCAACCCGTTTAGCATCTAATCAGTTCTCTCTTTCTCGGTCAGGTGCTCTACAACATGTTCACCTTCGTGGCAGACATGCCGAAGGTGGAGTCCGTGGACGTGTTCCTGGGTGTGGCCCGGTTCTTCGTGGTCGGAGTAGGCGGGCTCCTGTTGGCCTGCTGTTCGGCTTCGTGGCGGCCTTCACCACCCGCTTCACTGCCAACGTGCGCGAGATCGAGCCCCTCTTCGTCTTCATGTTCAGCTACATGGCCTATCTCGTGGCGGAGCTTTTCTCCATCTCCAGCATCATGGCGTAAGCGGACTGGTGCACACACACACACACACACACACGCACCTGTGACAATCATTTACTTTAGCTTGTTCCACACTCAGAGAGACACCACAGATAAATTTAACTCCTCAAAATGGCCTGCAACCAAAACATTTTCTATGACACTGTTGTCGTTAAGTAATAATATGTATGGATGTTGGCCCGGCAGTCCTTAGTGTTTATGACAATGGAAAAATGTTATTGATGTGGGTACTGTGACTGTTAGCAGTTATGCTAACGTCTTCTCTCCGGTCCTCCAGCATTGTTACTTGCGCTCTGACCATGAAGTACTACGTGGAGGAGAATGTATCCCAGCGCTCCTGCACCACCATTCGTCATGTGATCAAGATGTTGGGCACTGTGTCCGAGACCCTCATCTTCTTCTTCCTGGGTGTGGTCACCGTCACCACGGATCACGAGTGGAACTGGGGCTATATCATGTTCACCCTGCTGTTCGTCTTCGTCTGGAGGGGGCTGGGTAGGTGCAGTGTGTGTGTTTGCATGCACGTAAATCCTGACACGTACACCTGCACATGCAGAAATTGGGAATGGATTGGGAATTACGGAAGTAATTTTAAGAAAACAAATCTTTTAAACATGTATTTCCCTATAATATCAAAGCAAAAATCTTGTGGTTGGATTCAATGGCAAAAACTCTGCATAGTCACTCTGCAAGTTATGGGGAAGGTGGCACAGTTAAATTAATCATATTTCAATTTATGTTATGTTTATGATTTGCCCACTGATGTTTTCCATAATCAGCTTTGGTTTTTCTGTGTCTCTCTCTCTCAGGTGTCCTCGTCCTGACTCAGATAATTAACCCCTTCCGCACCATCCCCTTCAACTTTAAAGACCAGTTTGGCCTGGCTTACGGGGGCCTTCGTGGTGCCATCTGCTTTGCCCTCGCCTTCCTTCTCCCGGAGAACATCGCCCGGCGGAACCTCTTCGTCACGGCCACCATCGCCGTCATTTTATTCACTGTCTTCATTCAGGTAAGGGAAGGGGGCAGTCGGGTGTTAGTTACAGTGAGTTCCCCATGTTCCCATGTGGGTCCCATGTGAAGAATGTGTGTTTAGGTTTATTTGTGGTTTGTGTTGTGACTCCGGTCCTCATTCTGACTTTCCTCCATAGGGAATCAGTATACGGCCTCTTATCGAGTACATGAATGTGCGGAGGACCAATCGGAAACTCACCAGCATCAACGTGGAGGTTCACATGAGGGTAGGCCTACAATTACCCATAGTCCTCACTTCCTCGTAGCTGCATAACTACATAAACCCATTGATCTTCTTGTTTCCAAGGGTGTCTTAAAGTAGCTTATTACAACTAGGATCACTGCTATTAGTACTCTTACTGAACCTATTCTTGCTTAAATGGTAATTAAATTTAAATTGTTCCTCAACAGGCACCTGAAAACTGAAAGCCTGTCTCCTCACATTACCGACCTCATATTACAGTGTCAGGTTTCAAATACAGTTGCTACTTGCATATGGAATTGACCACACCTAATTTATCCTGTATTGCAAACATTAGTATGGAGTTTTATGGAGCAGGCAAGAAAACAATACAAAGTTATTGTAAGCCCCATGTTAACTGAGTTGGTTGTTGTACAGTGTATTATGATTGATGTTGTGTGTATTTATGTATGTGGTGGGTATGTAAGTATTATAGTTTGAGTACAGTATGGTTGTGCTTGTTAATTCAGGTCATGGAACATACTATCGCTGGAATCGAGGACCTATGTGGGCAGTGGAGCCACTACTACTGGAAGGACAAGTAAGGACCTGGTGAACGTGTGGGAATGCAAGGGTGTCTGTCGCGCTGCCTGTCTAAAATTCCCCTCTACTGGTGTCACACACCGTATCTGACAGACACAGTTACAGTGTTGCCTGTATACCGGGCCTGTCAGTGGAATGTTGATGGAAGCTTCAAATGAAGTGGTCAGTGCTCTGCTTAGCGAGTGTGTGTGTGTGTGTGTGTGTGTGTGTGAAATGGAAAAGCATAGCACCTGCTGTTCTGTCAGACTGCCATTCAGTCATTTGAATTTTATCATGTCATCTACTGTGTCGGCTTCTCTCCTCTCTGTGTTTATTTCTCTTCCCCTCCCCCCACCCTTTGGAGGGCCGGTGGGACCAGTTTGGCTGCTCTCTAAATTAAGATTTACGCCATGTTGGGACTTGCTCACCCACTGACACAGAGAGGTCCTCTTCCTTGCCTTAGGGTGGAATTTTAGAAAGGGTACGCTGTCGTTAAATTCCATTGGAAGTGGAGCCGGGTATCTGTCAACGTTTTTGCCAACTTTTTGCAAAGGAGATGAGTAGCACTTGGAATGTCTCACAGTCAGAAAGTGGTACTGATCTGCTGGACTCTATTGGTCACAGAGTGTTGGATTCCAGTAATGATAGTGGTGTTTTATTACTCTTTACTATGTCATCACAGATGGGGTAGTCTAGTCTGTGCCTGTATCATGTATTGAATTCTCGAATTGACTGATTCAGTCTCCCCTCCCCCTCACCCCATCAATCCTCTCTCACTGCCTCTTAATTACTTTGCAGATTTAAGAAGTTCAATGACAAGATCATCAGGAGGATCTTGATCAGGGATAGCCGAGCTGAATCCAGCATCGTGTCTCTGTACAAGAAGCTTGAGCTTCAGAACGCCATGGAGATCCTGGATCACACCGCCGGGGACCTGAGCGCTGCGCCATCCCTCGTGTCCCTGCAGTGAGTGACTCTTCTCTGCCGCTACCCATAATTTCCTCTCCAGCTCCTTTGTTCCCTGTACCTTTCTCCTCCATTTCCCATAGTTCCTCATTCTTCTTTGTCCAAACCAGTTTGTCATGTGTAACCTCTTTTCGCCAGTCTTAGTCTTTCCCTGCCATTGAAGTTTGTAGTTTATTTGAAGGGTTTCAATCACTTTAGAAGAGATGCTAGAATGCCTGACCAAAAACTCAGGCCCCAGCTAAAAAAAGGCAACTGTAACTAACACAGTTCTATTCTCATCTGGTCTGCCCTATGTCCACTAAGCTCTATAGTTGTGGGTCAGTTAGGGAATGACTTCAGGCCCTCAGGTGAGCAAAGTCCAATTCATATGGGATTTTGGTGGTGTGACAGTGAACAGGAAGTAGCTTGAGTGAGTATTGGCATTGCAGGCTTTTTGGTTGAGAAATGTTTTGACAGTGACTGTTTGTCAGATACCCAGATAATGATCTTGTATTTGAGAAGCCTGTCTGTGCTTCCTCCCGAATTGGGACCATATTAATGACCGATACCTCCTGTCCTTTTCGGAATTTGCAGTGAGGAGAAGATGAAACCGCCACCCTCAACCAAAACGAAGAGGAAGTTCCTGGCGAGCGACCTGAGGAACATGCATGACATACTGTCCAAGAACATGTATAAGATCCGACAGAGGGTGAGTCACCATGCTGCGTTCTCCATCTTTGTTATAGTACAGGATGGATGACTTCATTAAAATATTTTGTTAAAATATCATACATAAGACAGTAAGTGATCGTGCCACCTCCACCTTTACAACATTGCCAATGGGCTGCATTTGTTCCGCACCTTTTATCTCACGATCTCAAAATGCTTTACAATGAAAGGGAGAGAAATTAATCTGAACCACCTCCAATGTCTAGAATCCTGGATGGTACATAGTTGCCAGTTTATACCAGAAATCTTATTACAATCTGCTGAGATGAACAAGGAGGGATTTTAAAGACAGAAAACCAGATTATGGGAAGATTAGTACATTGTTAAAATATTTGAATGATAGTGTGAGGTGAAATGAAAGAATTATCTTCCCTTCAACAGCTTTTTCATGATTTTTTTTTTTTTACCCAGCAAAAGGTGTCAAAAGTGTTATCTGCATCAGTGTTGGAATGTAGCGTCTGGGATGTCGGCAACAGAACAGGTGTTTAGAGAGACCACCCCTCCCCCCTGCCCTGTATTACTCAGTTGACTCTTCAGTCGTCACCTGTAAAATTGACTGGGCAGCTCATTGGCAGTGAAGGTCTCCTATCCCACAATCCCTTGTTCTTTCTGCTGGTTGGAAGGAGGTCAGGGAGTCTGGCCTGGTAACATGTCAGTGGAGGGGCATTGTGACCACAACCCCAACAAATCAGACCTTTTGATCTGTGTCCATAACAGCAGTATTTGTGATATACCCCATTTTAAAGGTTAAATTATGTTTTCCTGAATTTTGTGTGGTGGTTGAGTTTATCCTCTTTATCTTGAGTTTATCAGCTATAAAATAGCTGAATAGCAGCAAATTCTAGAGTAGAAAAGGGCCTCAAACTTCTGTATACTGCCAATGGCCTTGTCCTAAATGAATCCCAAACTGCTTTCTGTCTGTGGTTATGATGGTTACATTGAGCCAGGTGCCTGCCTTCCACTGCTTTGCATGATCCCAAGGGTTTGGCACCTGGTATTTTTCCGCTGATGATGTCACCCTCGGAAAGCTTTGTTTAGAGTGAATGTACACAGGGTGTTTATCTGAGCAAGACTCACCTATAAAAGGGCACTCTTCCCTCCGCCAGACACTTCCCCTGTTATTGTCACCACAACTTTGATGTTATCGCATCATAGCAACGAGCCCACTGATTGGCTGTCGCCGAGTATGTGGGAAACTGGCCTGGGAAGAAGTTGTGTCGTCTCAGTCGGATGTTTGAAAGGTTTGGTGGAGAAATGACAGATGACCGCCTCTTTTTTTTTTTTTTTTTTTGAATCGCAGTAGAGGAAAGTGAACCCAGCACCTTATCTAATCTTAGGTTTCAATAATTATGATTACAATACTTACAGCCAGAGTTTGGTGCTTAGTCATGTCACTGAACCAGTTGAATCGCATGACATCACACAAAATTACGTAACATTAAATTTTGTATTTGCTTAGCAACTTTCCCTTTTCTCTACAAATTATGAGTCCATAAAGATAAATGTTCATTCCCATGTCCAGTTCTGGATAAGCACCTTGGTCAAGATGTCCATTTTCACTGGCCAGGTGGAACATTTTTGTCGCCAGTAACAACTGTGTTAATCAAAGCTCTGCCGAACAATACTGCATCAGTGGAAACTTGAAATGGGATATTTTGCTTGGATCAGGCATGTACAAGACAGGCTTGACCACATTCACACTCTCGGCGGGAGGATAGCAGGTCGCTGTAAACCGACACCAGAAATAGGATTCACCCAAAGAATTTCAGTGGTGTGACCGAATGAAAAAGGGCACATCCTAGACAGGAGACATTAGGTTTTCCTCCCGCAAGAAATAAAACTATGAGAGTGCTCTGCTTTTCATAATAACTTAAATACAAAACAACCTGTATTACAGAAGGAAAGGCACCTGCCTATTCAGGTTAAACAGATTGACTTGCTTCAGTAGCCATATTTAATTATAATAAATAAAATGTATTAATATTTGGCTTAAGCCTGCCAGTGATTGCTTATGTTGTATACAAATACTGTAATAAATAAAAATGTAGCAAAATGTTTTCCATATCACAGTATCTGTACATAAAAATAGGCAATCATGTTTTGCGGAGTTAGGCGTGGGTGTATGCATGGCTCAAATGCTATTTCTAAACATGTGCTGGAATTGCATACATCTCATCTACAGGTTTAGTAAGTTGGACTCATTATGCAACTCTGACAGCACATTTAATGCAGTCATTAGATACTATTGAAGTCAAATTTGAGGAGATCACTTTGGTTTGGCTGTGTACTGTTTTTTTTTTTTTTTTTTGTACAAAGAACTAGTTTTCTGAAACCTAGAATGGGAAGTTACATTTTTGACAATGACATTGTGTGTCCTTACTGGAATCCTACTGGCCCAACAACTTTTGAGCATGTCTGTACAGAATGTGACATTTTGTAAAGTGAATAGAGGCGAGAGGAGAGGATGTTGCCGAAAGCCTTGTGGATTGTATGAAGAGATTAGAGTGCAGCTTCAGTAGTCTTTTGTAAAGCCTGTTGTGGTTGGTTGTGAAACAGAATCAAC
The DNA here is from genome assembly GCA_022829145.1 of Albula goreensis. NCBI lineage: Eukaryota > Metazoa > Chordata > Actinopteri > Albuliformes > Albulidae > Albula > Albula goreensis. The sequence goes on from CM040745.1 coordinate 35,138,712, forward strand.
ATGTTAATAGTGACAGCCTTGATGTGAAATATCGAGATTGCGTAAGGAAACGTGCTGACCTTTATGACATATTACGGTATTTATTGGGCAGTGGTTTAAAAGCCTGTGAAATCTGTTTGTTTTAGGTTTTACGGTAGTTTCATACTGAGGAATGTATACAAAGTGAGCGTGTTTTTTTTTTTTTTTTCTTCCCTCCTCTCTGCTGCTCTGTGTGTGCTGACCCTGTGTGTGTGTTTGTCTCAGACTGTAGCATATACCAAGAAGTCCAGCCTGCCCAATGAGGCTCAGGCAAAGGAGATCCTGATTCGCCGCCACGCCAGCATCCGTCGCAGTATGAGACCGGAAGCTTCAGGACACCGGTACGGAAAGGGCTGCCGGCCCCCTTATTGACTCGGTATGTGTGTGTGTGGGTGTACGAGTGTGTTAACGTCTATCAAATTAACATGAATGTTGTGTTAGAGTGTGTATGTGCACTTGTGTAAAGGTGTGCCTGTCTGTGTACAATCATGTCATTTATTGTGCGTGTGTACTTGGATGGGGTGTGTACGGTAGGTGGTGGGTGTGTATATGTGTGTACTCTTTGGTCATGGAAATCCAGTGACCATCTTCACTTACTCATATTGAATACAATTCTTTGCATAATGTTCTGTAAATCTTCTTTCTCTTAGGATATTGCCAAGTCCCACAAGTACTACTCCTTGCCTGCTGGCCAGAATTTGGAGTCAAAGTTCCCACCCAAAAGACTCCGACATGTTGGTGAGTTTCACTCCGCTCCTCATGCTATTTTCATATCATCTATATTGTCATAACTCAGACTGACATAGATTTGTCCAAACCTTTCAAACTGTTCTGTTACTACATCTACTGGTATGACAGATGTGGTTTTTCTTAATGAATTAAAAATTAGGCTTTCTTACAAACCACCAAAGAACTCTGCAGCAGGCAGAGGACTTTGGTATTTAAATTCATTTTAATACTTTCATTCATAAATCTGAAAAAGAAAACCTATGACACATTTTTTATGAACAAGGATCAGTTTTTCATGACAAAACGGCAAAATCAGATCCTTTAATTTATCACGAGTATATTTGAGATTTGAGGTTGAGTTTAAGTGGGGACTGGTTGCATTCCGGTGGAAGACTGACTGTAATGGGTCCCTCTGCTCATCTCGGCCCTTTCAGGTGAGGATGACACCATGTCGGAGACTGATTACCCCCCCACCAAGCCGAGGTACGGGCAGCCGCAGCGGTCCTCATCCCGTGCCATGATGCCCCTGCGGAGGCTGGACACCCTGCGGGAGGTGCCCACGGACGATGCTGGGGGCCAGCCCCCCCGGGTGGACTTTGTGGACGAGGGGCCGGGGTGGCCCAGAGGACGGGGCCCCTCCCGTCAGAGCTCCAGCGTCAGTGACTCCCAGTTACCACGGAGGGGACGATTCAGTGAGTCCGAGGAAGATCCTGCTGCCAGGTATCCCGGCTGGGACCAGGAGCCTCGGCACGACGGGGAGGAGGAAACACGGAACCCCCTCCTCCGGCGGCCGCAGTGGAACCCTCACAAGCCCTGAGAGAGGCCATGTTTGACCCCCTGGAAGGGGTCGAAGGGTGTGGAGAGGGGAACTGGGTTCCAGAAGCCGCTGCTAAGACACCTGCACCTCAAAACTGTGAAGAGCCAATCATACAGAGAAGAAAAGACAATACACAACAACGAACCCTCCGACAGCAAACTTCACGGACCTTGGTACACTTCTCAGAACTTCATTCCCTCAAAACTAGCAGGCTTTGCTCTAAGAGTCTCAGAATAGTATCCATTTTGGTTTCAAAAGTTGCTTTACTATTCCTGTATTTTTAATGTCACATTGACTGCTTTTTATCTGGTCATGACACTACGGCAATCCAGTCACTCAGCAGTTTTAAACCAGTTAAACGGGTGGCTTTGGAGACGATGATGATTTAATTAAGGAGGGGCGGGTCTAAGACAGTGCTTCATGGACCTGCCTTCTCCATGATAATCTACAAATCCACCTTAATTGATCGGCAGCACCCATTTTTGGTGTCCGGGTGTGGGTGTTTAGCAGTAGTCAGTGTTATGGCATTTCCCATGATGCTCAGCGAGCTGTCAAATATCGGAGCGTATCTTGACAGCTGCATGAGCGCGGCAGCGATTTGCCCCCCCAGCACTGAAAGATTTTCAATTCTGCAGACCTGCCACCGTTCCTCCACAAAAACCTAAACCCTGCATCGCAGTCAGCCAGAAACTGAAAGAGGGTCTGCGTAAGTTGTGTTGAGAAAGAGAGGTGAATTCTGGATGGAAAAGGCCATGCTGTACGCCCTTTCCAAACAAAAGCCCTGATAATGGAGACATGCTGGCGGAGAGCTAACCCCCGCGCGGTATTGTGCCCGGCCGTCCTGTCGCCGGACAGATCCAACATGGCTGACTCAAGTGTTCTGTGCTTTCGGTAGCTAAAGCAGGCTTGAGAAACCAAAAAGGTCACAGGAAGCAAAAGATCTTCCACTCGTATGCCAAAAAAGATGACATTGCAAAACAACCCGCACGGGATAACTGATTTTCTTGCTCTACGAGGGAAAGCCAGAGCCCTTTACAATAGCTGCGGCTCTGCCCCTCCCACATGAATGATATGGCACCATTCACCTGTGGGGCGGGGTGGGGAGGCACGGGAAACTTGCCATAACAACACAGCTGAAGCAAAGCAGCTCCTAAGAACTATGTATGTGTGGTGATGTCACAGAGGCACAAGAGGTCGTATCTGTTGCCTTGGAAACAGTATCCGCCGTAGCTCTCTCTTGCTGACCCAATCACGATGGACCAATAGGCTAGCCCTACCCTTTCCCGGAAACCCAGCGTTGTCATAGGCACAAAATTGGGCCTGTATTCCTTCCGTCCTCCAGTATGTTGCTGTCTGTTTTAAAACTTTTAAAACATAACTTTATGCTGTGGATGTCATGTCTTCTTCATGCCCCCTCATTAATATTTAATATAAGCCAGCCAATCAGACCACGTTGAGCATTAACGATGACAGGAGAATTGTCTGACCCTTGTTGAGAACATAAGAAATGTGTAATAATCCCTAGATTTAATTTACTGAATCTGTACTCCGTTCAACAGAATTGAAGGTGTCATTTATAGGGGGAAGAAATCTGTGATATTTTATCATTGGCTCTATTTGTTGAAGTGGGCTGTTATGCTGTTGTAAAGTTTGTCTGATGGATAAATTGTGAAAGTTTTATGGAATAACAATGCTAATGTAGGTCTATCTGCCATTTTTTTTAAACCAATTGTATAATAAAAATGTATTAATTTTGTATTTTGTTTGATATAATAGTTTGTAAATAAATTAATGTTATAAAATGTGGTATTTGCAGCGCAGTTTTTCAGTATAATCAATGGTGGAGGTAGGTTATGATAATGGAGCACTGTTTGTAAGGCCCTTTAAGTCCAGGTTTTCTTGAAATCCAAAGTGCAATTACCTGTACGACTGACCCAATCTTCTGCATGATTGGCCAAACAGGATCGATACCGCTTTCTGGGTTGCTTAGGAGGAGCTGCAGAGCCAGGTGAATAGACTGGAGTCCAAAAATGCAATATGATTTGTTACTGCCACCTAGTGGTGAAGATGCGTATGTTTGAGTTAAATCAATGCAATGTTGACCGCAGTTCAAATTTATTGCATTATGGGACACATATGTGCACCTGGAGATTTAGCTGAAGCAAATTGGATTAAGATTATTGATTAATCTTGCGTACTGAGCCACCTGAGTGTACTGTATGAGGCCCATTAATAAAGCTAATTGGTTAGCATACTGGAAATCCTTAGAAATTACGAAAAGGTAAAGGTTTGTACACTTGAATATACCGTAAACTACAACACTGATGAAGCCATTCAGGAAACACAGACTGACTTGTTATTATAAATGAAATGTGTTTAATTTGTATTTGTGTTTAATTAACATGGTGGGGGACCAAAGAAGAGCAAGTGCTATTAAAATGGTGGAACATAATCATGGCTCCATATGGACATGGGTCCAGTTTGCCTCGTCTTGTTTTCTGAAGTCCAAATTGCATTGGTATAGAACATAAAATACCACGTTTGACCTCATGGTCCAGATACTTACAGACGGTTCCGTATATCACAAAACGATGAGGATGAGTGTGTACCATCTGTAATGAAGTTGAAGTGTCCTGTGCTTTTATGAATGAGGAACATTCTCACTGATCCGGGCACAGAAACCGTACTGCTGAACCCAGAAGCTTACAGACCACAGGGATTCTTGACGGAACATACTATTCAAGTACTCCCAAAGGTAAGTCGTACTCAAACATTAATTTAAATTTGTTGCAGGACCATTATTCGAAACTAATATTTTCCATTTCTGATATCCGCTGGCTCATGTCCGAAGGGGACAGGACATTGCTAGGCCAACAGGCCAGTGGGAATGTCAAACCCGGTGATTTAAAGCCCAGCTTTATTTGGTTGCACCTGCAATTTTGTGGAGCATTTTAATAGAATAATAAAATCTACAACCGCCTACTCCAGAGGGTCTTTTTCAAATATGTATCTCAAAATGAGACAGTGAATGAGTAACAAATTCTTTTTCTTTAGTATCTCCACTTGCTCAGGAACACAAGAGAAATACAATTAAGAAATGAAGTTTAAAATTTTGTCTATTCAAGCTGCTGTTGGATTAAGAACCAGTTTCCAGTCAGCTTTGCCGGTGTTCCCACAATATTAACATACCTATTGCATCCTGGAGGAAGGCACTAACTTTGATTACTTGGACGCATGTCTAATTTAGAAATGTATCATATGAGCGCTTTGTGTAAATATTTAATGTAATGTGGAAAAACATAACAAAACGTAGTAAATTAATTTTTCAGTTTGTCTTCACAGGTGCCCCATGCTGTCTGAGTACCACATTACAGAAGACTTTGCGATATCAGGAGGTAGTTGGGGTGGAGAGGTACTTCAGTGCAGTACGTAACATGGGGTGCATCCACAGGATTGTTGACCATGACTGATTACTTGATCCAAACAGTTCTTTCTGCACTGTTATTGGCTGTAGGAGTGTTAATTATTCGTGAATAGACTGCCAACCAATGGTAGGTAGGCTTACATCATGGCCTAGAAGCTGAAGCCTCAGAGTCTGTATGAGGCTACGACATTTTTTCCCTGCTTCTTCCTTATAAGGGCACAATGCTGGTGTTTATGTCTCTCAGCTGGTGGCTCCTGGACTTCCCATTTTTCTTAGAGCTGGTGGCTTTTTGTCCCGCCATTTCTCTTCCAGTGGGGGATCCGGGCGAGCATTACCAGGACAGCAGCGAGGGCCAAAACAGCGCCCAGCGCGGGCGGACCTGACGGTCCGGCTTCCTGGGCCAGCCCGGAGAACAGTGGCGCCAGCACGCGGCCCACCGCGATGACCGACTGTCCGGCTCCGATTAGTGCCCCACCCCCTGTGGCCCCGCCCCGCTGCAGCTCCAGTTCCGTGGCGCAGGTGCGCCCCACGGTGGTGGAGATGGAGAGGAAGGTGGAGGCCAGCACAACCTGGCCCATGCCGGCGCGGCCGCGTGCAGGAAGACGAGCGTGCCCGTCAGCGCCGAGGAGTGCAGGAGCAGGGCCGCCATGTCGCTGCCGTACAGCCGGGAGGCGGGCCCCACCAGAACCCCGGCCAGAGCGCCCAGCGCGCTGCTGTAACTGATCAGGTACCCCGCCGCTTTGGGCCTGAGGTCGAAGCGCTCCTCCAGCGCCAGGGAGAAGTTGCTGTAGTACAGCATGATGGCCACCGACATCAGGAGGCGCACCAGGAACACGTCCCACATGTCGGAGGACGCCACCGCCCGCACCTGCAGCAGGACCTGGGACAGCTGACGCCGGGCCGACCGCAGCACTGACATGTCCTTCTGAACCGCCTTCGCCCCGTTGGGAGGTTGGGATTTGCAGATAGTAGAAGTCTCATTCCAAGGCAACTTCCACACCAGCCCTAAGAAAAACCATAGAGAAGTCAGGAATTACATATCATTTTTTGAATAAAATATATATATGTTTCTGTCCTCCCTTTCCGGCTGTGTCCCTTTTTGGGAGAATTCAGTTCTGGGTTCTCGACACTTAACTAGCTCCTAGCGCTTTAATTTGTCTGTAGCAGAAATGGCACCATATTTGGTTTCATTTCGAAACCGTAGCTGTCAGAAATGAATGTGGAGTTAGGGGTTAGTCGTTGCTTTAATAATCAAAGAAGCCAGCAACATTGCATGCTTCAAGCCAAATATTTTCCAACAGCCTTTCTGACTCACATAGTGCCCATGTACTGGTTATAAAAAGATGGCGTTTCATTGCTCGTTTCTTTGAATCTGATCAAGTGTGTTTAGGGTGTCCTGGGTCTGCTTTCATAACCCCTAGTTTCAAACGTCTTCATTCTGAGAGGCTCCCCAATTCATACTTCAAAGTGAGTGCTGCTCCTCGCCGATTCGAGGGGAAATGGAAGTGTCTAGGACCCTTCACAGTTCACCCTCCCTTTGTGGATACCTGCATTGAGAAGGAAGATGGCGGCGCAGGTGAAGGAGGAGGTGTAGAACCCGCCCTCGTGTTCTGTCAGGTAACCTCCCACAGCCGGGCCCAAGATGAAGCCTGCACCAGAGAATGCATTGAAATGCCCCATCACTAGGGGGCGCTCTCCCTCCGGCACCAGGTCAGACAGCAGGGCCCGGCATATGGAAAGGGAGTGCTTGAACAGGCCTGGGGTACACAGGGAAAGAATCAATAAAATAATATAATGAAAAGATGACGAGAGAGCACAAACCATCCATTAACAGCCTGCTGTTAATCTGTTAGCTACTTGTAGATGAATAATGAGTATGACTAGCTGGTTACCAGCATGTTTTAGCATGATACTTAGTAATGCTCATTAACAAGCCAGGTTTGTGCAACCTAGCATGTGTGCACTGCAAAACTTTTGTTTCAGTTTACAAGCACCATATACAGGTCATGAGCTTTGCTCCACCCTTGCATCCCTGTGGCTTCTGTGGCCACACCAAAGGTTGACTCAAACAGCAATGTGGGTCTCTCTTGAAGAATTACAGCTGAGAATGCAAAGATGAACAATATTGCCACCATTTTGTCACAGCCCTAAGTGTACGATTGGGCATTCCAAATAGGTGGAAGAAATTTTATTTGGAATTTAACAAAAAAAAGAAAATTAGTGTACATGTTGTCCCCTCAAAAATAAACCTTTCAAAATATGTGCAGTCACAACGTTTGCTTTACCAAGTGTCATTGGTCTCCTGTAGTTCCAAAGATCCCACTTACCAACAGGTATCCTGGCCAGCACAAAGACAGTGATGCAGTTAGACAGACCCAGCAAGGTATAACCAAAGGAGCTCAGCAAGAGACAGGTGATCAGGGAGTACTGCCGCCCTACCACATCACTCCAACTGCCCTGGATACAACAAACAAGCGATGCAGGAAGTGACACACAGGAAGTAACACTGAAAATGTGTCAAGAAACATAGACAAGTACATACAACATTATCAACAAGTATCAATCAAGTTTGCTTATTGCAAACGTAATGCCTACTAGAGTGACGTGGTTGAAACAATGGTGATTATGAACAATACATACATTTAGAATTTACAAGTGTATTACGTACGACCACCGTGCTGGAAAAGAGCTGCAGGAAGCCATAAAGGGAACCTGGAGTATGTCAGACAAAACTTTTGGTTATTCTCGGTTTTCACAAAGATATTTAAAAGACACTTTGCCTACCAGGAATGCGAAAGAACAAAGGGGATACTTGTGAGTTACAGCAAGGTAATAAACTCATTAAAGTACTTCTAAACAACAGAGGGAATGCATATCAGTGCGTTTGTTTTGGGTGTTAGGAGGCGGCATGAATTGTACTAGAGCACGCCCAGTATGTGTTTTGTAGCCAGCAGTTTCTTTAATGTTTGATTTGACTGTTTTCTTGTCATTTAATACATTGCTACAGCAGGTTAATCAACAGGCTTCCAGTCTCTGAGAACACACTTCCCTCCTCAGGGGTATTTTTGAATTTCAACCCTGATGCGCTTGTCTTTGCACTGCAAGTCTCCGTGGATAAGATAAAAAGCCTGCTGAGTAAGGTAAAAAAAATAAAATAAATGAATCTGCAGTTTTTTTCTGGTAGCAACTAAATTGAATCAAACAGAGGGTACATACGACCAGAAAAAAGCATTGTTGGATCTGGGGCAGTGATAAGGTTCACCTCTAAATATCTTCATCACAGGCATAGTATCTAGATTTGTCCTAATATCTTGATGGCAGAGGAGACCAATACGTATGGTTCTGGTCCATCTCAACAGACTCTATGTATGGTGTTTGAGGTGGCAAATATAAAATAAAGTCATTAGGGGATCAGTCAGTCTTAAACAACAGGCCAGACACAGACCTATAGCCCCTGCTACTGTAGGACTGGCTCCCAGCGACTTCACATGGTGACTTAGCAATGGGATGATCATGCTAACACCAAACAGGTCCTGAAAAGCAGGCAGAGAGGGGAACAACTTAAATTCCACATGATGAGCAACAGTCTGGTTTACAAAACCACACACTCAAATGAAAGAATCATACTTGATCATGTGACCCATGGTTATGTTTGTGAAATGAACACTGTATGCAAATTGTCAGGACTGGGGAAGCTCCAATAAAAAATTATGCCACAAATTATTAACACTATTGAGAGAATGTCACATATTAGTTCTGTTAATTTATACCAGAGAAGCACAACTCCAGTACTGATAGGTCATTATGTATGATGCTTTTAGCATATTTCAGAAGTTTTTAAGACACAATCAGATAATACATGCATAATGCATGATTTAGAATTATGATCTGTAACCTTCCAGGATTGGAACTGTGAACTTCTTATTTGCTTATTATGTAATAAACAGACATATTCACGTTCAAAAACAGCCTAAGAAAAAATCATTTAACTCGAGTTAGAGCAAGAAATTCAGCCTACTGTAAGATCCAACTAAGACGAATAACTCAGGGAACCCATTCATATATCGATTTATCATGACCTACAAATAATTCTAATCAATTTCACAACCACGAACGCACCACGAACGAACAGGACTGAACACACTGCATGACGTAATAACCCTGCAGGCGAAACCTGCAGAACTTCGCAATAAGAGTAATATGTCAAACCGAGATTTGACGGAGGGTGGCAATGTCGTTTTCACCTTCGCGAAATTTCATGTAAGCCTATATCATCGTCAGTTTTCGTTTCCATTGGCTTCTTTCAAACTACTTACTTAGGTAACTATAGGTAGTCCTGCTCAGCCAAAGAGGGTTAAATAACATTACTTCACTTTCAGTCTCTGCCTTCTCACAATTTCACTTACCAGAAAACCAACCACGTACATACACTTTATAAACCTTGTCTGTCGGGGTGATTTCTGCATTTCGCTGCATTTAGATGCATTCATCTTCAGTCTGGCTGTGTTGACATTAATTCACTCTGCATAGTGTAGTACAGTAATACATAATCTGTACACAATCCGTTCATAACCAGGAACAGGTCGAATGGATTCCACCATTTTCATGGGGGTGTCTGATTAATTACATAAGTATTGTATTTTAATAAGTGCAGAGATTGTACCTAATAACCCCTTCGGCTTACGACACAAATATTTTTCAGTCGAATTAAAGGTTGCTGTCTCCCAGACGTAAAGCTGCTCGGAAAAAATATAACAAGAAATTGTGGTATAGTCCGGTCTTTACGTCAGAAGGTGAGTGGAGGCGGCGGATTTAAATTTAGACAGCCCTATGTAGTGATCAGCTTTTTTATGTTCACAGGGAGATGGATCACTGATAGTCATCCAGTTACAGAAGCTTCAATTAATTGCAATTAATTGATAATAAAATAATAATCGAAGTTTTCTTCTGTGTAAGTTAATTGTGAAGTTCCAAGCAAGATACCAAGAAACGTTTTATCATTTTGAAATCCATTTAATTACCATTTTACTCACAGGGAGAGTAGCTCAACTGGAGTTCAAGAGGAGTCATTCCGAAAACATACTGATACCCTTTTTCTTAAAGGCAATCAGCTAGAAGCATTATGTAATGCAACACCCAGCAATTCCATGAATTATCCATCTCCATTTGATTAGTCAGCCTGGTGGCTCCTTGCCTGGAAGATCCTGGCCCAATACCCTTGTCATCTGTCTCTTAAGGATGAGGAGCTAACAATATCCCTCACCAGCCACAAGTAGCTTCTGGTCCACCTTAAGTGGGTATGACCCACAGGCTGTATGTATAGATAAATCACTGCCCCCTATTCTCTACAGAGGGCCCCAAGCCTCCCTCCCTAAATTGGTGTTAAGAGTGAGACTGACTGTTCAGGTGCATGCTATATATGTGGCTAACTGTCTGCATATCATGTGTATAATCATGTGTGACATACAAAGATGTAGTTTCATTGTGGTAGGCCATGATTCATTGTAATACAAGAGTGACATCTAGTGGCCAATGATGGTAATATCAGCTCTACTCTGCAGGCTGTAGCCCATATGCTTAGAGCTGTGTTGCGCTGACTTCCCCTTTACATTTTTACACTGTTCCAGGTTGGCTTCGTTTTTTGAAATAACTCAGAAGTGACATCTATGTATTGTTCAATATTTATCATACATAGGCTGATAGCTTAATTTACAATGGACTCAGGTCGTGGTCTGTCAGGCATCAAAAAAGGCAGCTACCTCTTCTCCAAATCATAATGTATGCGTATAGTATTATAATGGCCCGCCCCTTTGAACTACCCTCTGTGACATCACCTTGCCTGATGTTTCCACTCCCTCAACAGCCTCAATTGCCCGACTCACAACCTTATTATAAGGCTAGGCAGACAGCCTGATGTGAGTCCGCCCAGATTCCATGGATGTGCCTTCTGAGCAAACCGATGGGTATTCTCAATCTGAATGAAAAGTCTCAATCTTGTATAGGTGGGATCCAATCAGAGGATCTGTAACATAATTCTAGCAATAATTTGGTACAACCCATCAGATTGCGAGAAAGCAATTTCACAAACTGTATCTTCCCCATCAAGATGCTCAGATAAATGAGTTGGAGTTTTTTTATGTACCACTTACACAGACCCACATCTTATTCACTTCCTTCAGTAGTGGAATTAGTTTCAAATAACTTTTAGGAAAACAGTCAATGGCTAATTTCCTACTCAGAACTGAACACATACCCCTTCAAATGGTATTCTGAGCCATTCAAACAAAACCTGTTTTCAAGGTGCTACTTCTAATTTAGCTCATGATCAGCCAATTAATAATCAAGGGTCAACTGTAAAATAAACACTGATTGACAGTCCTGATAAATTAAGCACACAAAATAACAATTTCTCCTTTTCCTTTTATTAGAATTTTTCCATTCATTATTGAAGCAAGTTTATCACCACAAGAAATGTTAATTCATGTCTTTATTGTGCTAAAAAAACACTAAAAAGGCAATGAATAAAAACACAGGTAACAAAGCAGTAACTGTCTTGTTTTAAAAGGAGAGTGAACCCAAGTTAATTCTTCACATGCTTAGCACATCACTTTTCCAACGCCAAATCACAACCTCACTCCAAAACCACGAACAAGACTTCGACATTTGCTGTCAGACTCATTGTTTTTGCTGCCAGAGAGAAATAAAAAGTGTTTGGTGGCCTTGCTTTCTTTGGACAGAAATACTATATACTATCTAAAAGGACAGGAACAGTGACAAAAAGAGGATCAAAGACAAAATCATACCTCTTTTGGATTAGTTATCTGCTCTAATACTGGATGCTTTCAATATTTGCATTGATATGTTCACTTCCTGGTTGTTTGAGAAGCTGGGAAACAATACTTTGGCATTTAGGTTTATTATAGTGATCCTTTGCTGAGGAGTACTTCAGTATCAGAATTATGTATTGAGTTATTTTCCTGGAAAACGAGACTCTTCTTCTAGGTATGCCCTATGAGCCTTGTTTTTTTACTTCTTGTGGAAAAAAGAAAAGTGACAAAAGTGAAGAGCAGTCACAGAAGGGTAAGAGAGGCCTAGGATTCCCTCCGCTTGTGATGGTGGGGCCAGATTCACAGCTATGTGTTTATTGGCTTCTCTCTCTGAACGCCCTCTGCAAAATATCCCACCCCTGTGATAATTAACCTCTATCTTAGATGCTGCTGCAGGCTCCCCGGCACAGACTTTCAAAACAGAGGTTGCCCCTTTTTGAACATACGGCTATTTTTACACTTTTATTGTGTTCATATTTAGGTTACACCAGTTATGCTCAATTTTGAAAACGTTTGGCCCGAATCTTGGCCAGATCTCTTCAAAATGTATTTCTACCTCAATCACCAACTAATCATTCATTTACAATTATGAAAATACTTTAAATTTTACAGCCAGAAGATACCATTTTTTACCACATGATAGACAACCTGCCTTCAACTTTCTTCCTGTACTCTTACTGCTCAACCCCCAGCTCAGGTTTGACCCAAAACAGCATCTTCACACCTTGATTGAGCAGAGATATTGTACAGACATAAAATCGGACTTTTATGTATTAATTTCAGCTTTGTGGATGCTTTCTTGAATCTCGGGCTTGACATTGTTGTGACGGTAAAAGCTGAAATGGGTCCATTTTGACCTGGTCATGACGGGACAGTTCAGCACATCCAGCATGCCGATTCTCCTTAAACCCAATAAAGAGGCCCATCAGTCGGAATGGGTCTGAAGAGGACACGGTTATTGCCCTCGCAATGAAGGTTGCCTCAACACGAGGCGCTGTCAAAGTTACGTGAGCATAAACAAATTGTATGTCATAGCTGGGCAATTGCGCAATGCTATTTTTGTTTTCATTAAACATGGTAACAGTATCCCTGGATATAATACATTCGGATAGGTTTCCTTTACACCAACGCCGCCCCCCTTCCCCACACCCCTGCACCCCCGCCCCACACCACCCCGCATGCATGCCTACACCAGATCTCTCTGTGGAGGAAGAGAGAGTTTTTTTTTGATGGGGGTCAGAGGAATGCCCAGCCCCTGTTCAAACGCTTCAGTGTCACCCGCTGATTGTCCGCCTGTTCCCGGGGTGTCCAGTTGCCAGCTGTTATTTTGGTGCTCATCCCAGGCCCCGCCCCTTTCAGACATGGGGGGGGAGGGGCAGGCCGTCAGGGCTTTTCAAGTCAGCACCCAAAAATAGCGGGGCAGCTCCATTGGGCAAGCCCAGTGGAGGTTCTCTGTGTCCCCCTCCCTCCCTCCCTCCCTCCTCCGCAGACCGCTCACAGACACGCAGGGGGGTCGGTGGACACACAGGAGGCAGAGATGAAGCTCAGCGTGGCCCTCTTCTTCGCCGGGTTCTTCGCCGCGTTAGGCGCTGTGTTTTTCCTGCTGGCCTTCGGGACGGACTACTGGCTCCTGGCGTCTGAAACCTGCAACCCGGGCCCGAGCGAGGGCACCGGGCCTGGCGGAGTTCCCCTGGAGGTGGGGGGCATGTTACCTACCAGTTCTAAGGGGGAAGGGGGTCTCTAGTGTCTTATCAGGCAGCAATTGGATGGTTGTTTTAAACGGTTGATCCGGACTGAGGTGAGGTGTTTCTCAACTGAACCTGTCTAGGAGTAAAAACAAAACTATGGCATTGTTTACCAAAACTCAATGACCTTCCTGACTTGGAGAAGCTGTTGGTAAAGTCAGTTGTGTAGCCCTTTAGTGTTTAATTCTCTGTAAAACTTTTTTTGAATAACGTCATACTTCATATATGCTAAGAAAAATGTGACTGCCCAGATTTGATCAAAATTTGTCCTTAATTTACAAGGTTGTTCCAAAGCAAGTTGTCATTTTGATTGTTAGAACTAACAACAGATGCATTTAGTCAGTGCAAAGGACTAATGTTGATTGAATAGTGTCTAATTTGTCGGTCTGAGGCCCGCCTTTGACAAATCTGTATCCTCAAGTGATTGAGACGATGGACGAAATGCCACCGACACATGTCATCGTAAACAGTCCCAGACTGCCAAAGAGGGGTTGAATATCATGAACTATAGCAAGCCTTTCCTTTTAATAGTGACATATAAAACACGGTGAGGGGGGGTGGGGGGGTCGGTTGTACAGCCTAGTTTTAATGCCAGGGCTTGGCACTGCTGCGCTGACAGTGAGAGGTCATGTGATTGAGTGGTAGGAGGCACAGGATTTACTCATGGGTGGGTGAGCGAGGGAGGGAGGGAGGGAGGGAGGGAGGGATGGGACGGGACAGGGACGGGGACCAGGACCAGTTGCTGCAGCTGCCTCGGGCAATGCCGGCTGACTCATACCAAATGAATGTGGGCTCTCTACCTGACAGTAAATCTCTCAGCTACAGCACTTTCACTGCTAGCGTATCTCACTTTTGGGCTTTGCACTTTTTAATGTTTGCAGCATCCATTTAACATGTGTCCTGGGAACAGGACAATGTGTTTTATACTGTGTTCTGGATTCTGTATGTCCTAAGCTTTGCCTGATGCATAAATGCAAAGTCAGCTCTTCTCAATGGAAACATTCTCCTCGCCTCTAAAATTGCCAAACTGTTTGGGTATAAAAAACCGGTTTACATTTTATTGTGAATCAAGGTTAAACACAAAATTATTGCCATGTGTTACATCCTCAACTACCAAGTTTATATCACCCATTTCTGCTGGAATCAGGCTGGAACAACTTATTTGATGTAATTACATTCAAACTTCTTTCACTGGCTGTGTCCAGATTTCAATCAACTGCTGGTTCAAACTGAATCTGTAAGATAAGTGGATGGTGTGGACACCCGTACGCTAGGATAATATTATCAATCCATCCACTATATGAATCTGCTTCATCCAGTCCTGGATCACAGGTGGGCAGGTCACCTATTCAAGAATATTTAAGCTACTCGTCTCAGCACCGTGAGGGAAACCTAGAAAATGAAGTGAAAACACAGGCAGACACAGGGAGAACTTGCAAACTCCACACAGAAAGGGCCCAGCCGTGTTGAATGGCTTGATTTGTCTATGAACTATGTTTTGGGTGACACTCTTTTCTCCTTTCCGTTAAATCTCTCTGTTTCCTCCTGTGATATATCTTCTGGCCTTTGAAGCACACCTACTATTTTCTCTACAGCGTGGAGATTTTGTGGTGAGCCAAAATGGCCAGGACACCACCTTCTACCATGAGGGCTTCTTCTGGAGCTGCTCCTTCAGGGGAAAGCTGGAGGACGACACCATGTGGAAGTTCTGGTTCAGTAAGTCTGATACAGCAGACCTTGCCTTACCAATCACAGAGCGACAGAACAGCAGTACGATCTCCTCTCCCTGCAGACCATAGCCTTCGGTCATGTGTCCGTCACCCCAGCTAGTAAGTCATGTATAGACGACTGGAAAGGGCATTATCGAGGATGTGGAGAATGTTCCGGAGTCCACATGGAAATTCCAAAACAGTCCTTCCCATGGAAGGAATTTTTCCCAATCAGGCGACATGTTCCATGCCATGCATGAAGCCCGATGAATTTTCCAACCATTCTTGGACTGAAAAAAAGAAGGAACAACTAGAAAGTGTCACATTTTTTTACAGACAAAGATGATCTTGTGGGTTGACAGTCATATGGTAAAGCTTACAGACTGCAAGTTTATACATTTTCTAAGATGAGAGGGAATGTTGGGAAAGCCCAGGGAATGTAAATATCCTTGTCAAACTCCATGATTAGGCTAGGTGATTAACTATTTCAGCCTGGTACTGTGACTGTACTGTTCATTCAACATTTTCCAAACTGTTTTATACCGCCATACAGCAGAGTGCCGCCTGATCAATTGCTAAATTCTTGCTTTAATAATCATATAAGTTGCACAGAAGCACCGATGCAATATACAACATATTTATCAGGTATTTTGCAAAACAGATATGTTGCATAGCAACACTAATTGATTCTAACAACAACCCTATTCTACGAAAACAACTAAAATAATAAAATGCACATTATCTACAAATTAATTAAAAGTTGATCAGTTGCCCAATCCAGATTATATGTGGATGCAGACAAAAAATGTCAGAGATAACGGCAAGTTTTGCTTTTAAAGCAAAAACTCCACAGTACCATGACAAGATCTGCTGTTACGGAAACCATCGTACCATCGTTTAGCTTGACCTGAGGTACAATGGTGCTGCCTAACTTTTTATTTTTCCCATGTTCCCTTCACAGCCAATCAGCCGCCCTCTAAGGTGTGCATGCACGCCTACCTGTTCCCGTTCCCCGTCTCCAAGCAGACCCACAATGCGACCACCAATGAATATGCGATCAGTGAGTAAATCCGTTCGTCCAATCTCAGTTTTTCTCTGAAATACCGAGAGTGTGGGAACGGTAAAACGGATGGGGATGATGGGAGTCATGTGCTTCAGTCTACAGAGGCTTCTGGAGCGTCTTCATGCTGGTGGGCCTGGTCTCCGTGGTGCTGGGCGGGTTTATCATCATATGCGCCGCCCCCTTTGCCAGTCACCGCCTCTACAAGGCTGGAGGGGGCCTCTTTGTGGGCGCAGGTCAGTCATATTCCATCAACATTACAGGTTATCATTTTACATTGTCGATACAAACTGCCTGAGTCTCAAATATTCTGTTATCAATTTCACTTGTGGGCCTAAACGTCTCATTATGCTCCATCCAAAGCTGGCCTTTTGTTGCCTGGCCAATGTCGTTTAAGATATGCATTGAACTAGTTGATTTTATACTTTGAGCTACATCATTTTAAAGCGTGTCAGTCATACCCCAGGACGCTAGCTGGAGGAATTCAGCTAGTCATGGTGGTCTGCATCTTGTCTTCTTCTTCTACTCTTAAGCTAGACTTCCTATTTCCTGCAAAACCCTCTGGCCACCCCTAGCTGATCAATCACTGAGAAGTTTGCTGAGACGGTTCATATTTTGGCCTCTGTATGACTGGACAATGAAAATCCTGAGCAACATCTTAGCTGGACAAAAACGTCATCAGATAACGTCATAATGTTTGCACGAAAGAGACGATGTAGGAGGTATAAACAAGGCTTAAGCCTGCTGGTTCCAGAAGCTTTGACCAGAACTTCCCATAGCGAGTATTTTACTGGAGCGCCCCATCCAGACTTAGAACAGGCGGCCTCATTATAACCTGATCTCGCTCCTTGGCCTGCTTGGCGTAATTCCAGCAGATTCCACTGGCCCCTCCCATCTCCCGCTTTCAAGATTCTGAGCGTGGGAGGAAAATCTCAGGACGGTGCCGCACTGAAATGTTTTTTTAGCTGAACCTTTGGTGAAGGTATTGGCTTTGCTGATTTTTGAGTTGCGCTAGGTGACTGAAACCTGTCAGTGAGATCATCAATCCCACCGTTAAACAGTCAGCCGACTTACTGTCAGAATGCAGCCGCACACATGGGTTTCCTATGTATCAGTCAATGATAGAGACTGACTTTCCTTCCTCCCAAAGGGCCTTCAGTGAGACATAAAGTTCAGCAGTAGCCTTCACTGTCATTTTCTTCTTCTTCCGATTATTTTTAATATTATTCTCTTCCGTCATTTTTGTAACACCTTCCCACATAAATTACTTTTAGTTTTATTTGTTATTTCGACATTGCTTTACCTTAAACTGTGACACCAATAAAGCAGATTTGAATTTGAGTTTAATTACCTGGCAAATGGACACAAGTACTGTTTCACTGTACAAACAATTATTGAATATTCATTATGCACTATGAGTATGACATCATAAAATTCAGTGTTAAGTCAAAAGGGCATGCCGACACTAATCCAAGCTGATTAATCAGAAACACATGTAGGATATTTTTTACTCATAATTTGCTTTTATCTAAAAAAGCCCCAGGACAGAATATTTTTAGGATTCCCTTTTCTCTCTTCATTCTCTTATCTTTTATTTGGGTAAAGTTCCTGTTTGTAAACAAAGCTGCTGTCCGGTGTCTTATATAACAGCTATCGCAGAGATTTTTATGAATGGACATGACCATTTTTAATATCTTTTTTAATATCTCCATTCAGTTAAAAACGGGTAGAGCCATCATGCAATTATTCATATGGTTGTGGTTGACGCAGTGGTCTGACTGTGGTTTACCACCCACAAATGTCATCATGCTAAGGCTGTTATGGTGTCACTGTATTTCTCATGTGAAACCTTGTCTGTCAGTCTCAAGTTCCTGTCCACTCTGTCACACTCCTACCCCCAAGATGTCAAAAGAGATACATCAATTGAAATCTTAACTGAAAATGTTTTTCTCTCTCCAACCTTCCTGTCCTTCTCTCTCCTCTGCCCGCAGGCCTGTTCTTGCTGGCGGTGGTTGTGATGTTTGTGATCTGGGTCGAGGATCTGCACGTGCTGAAGGAGTACATCAACCAGCAGAAGCTACAATGCCCCGACTTCCAGCTCAACACCCGGTACGGCCTGTCCTTCATGTTCGCTCCCGTGGGCGTCTTCTTCAGCCTGCTGGCGGGGCTGCTCTTCCTCCTGATTGGCCGATCGGTGCAGCTGCAGTACAGTTAAGCCTCCGCGGCAGCCCGCTCCCACACGAGGCCGTGCGATTGGTTGGTGACCAGCTGTGAGCCAGTTCCTCTCGACATCTTCTGACAGAACTGGATTGGAGGAACGGTAGAAGGTTCGGGATCATTGGACATGCATTTTTAAGGACACGTTTTCAGTCTTCAACCACACGGAGGCCAAAGGTGTGTTCTACAGTCCATTTGTGCTTTGGGTCCCATTATGGTCGCAGTCCTTAGTGGCTTCCATGCAGTTAACACTATTTTAATATGTATCCTTTCCTTATGTTCATTATATTTGTTTATGAGTTTTACAAGCTTTAAAAAGAACCACAGCTACTTATGGATGTCCGTTTAAGGCATTCTTATGGACATGTCACTGTTTTAATATTTTAAAAATCATGTTTATTTAATGTTGTGTCTGTAAGGGAAAAATATTCACCTTGTGTGCTTTAGTCACATTTGTAACCATTTTCACAGTGAAAGAACTGAGTAGCGTGAGAAATTGGGAATTTCTGCCATGGTTTAAGAGCCACCGATATCTTTTCTTCACTTCAGCACCCTGTTAGCATGTAATTGCTAGGTTTGGTCTAATGTAAGTCATCTCTATTTGGTATAGGTAATACATATGGAGAAAAAAATACTATATATAAGGGCTACAATTTTAACATAATGAATATTTTCAAAATCCCTGTCACTTTCACATTCTGTACATTATTTTATGTACACACTGTAGTCCTACTCTAGCCATACATGAAATTACATATACCTGCCTATATCTGCATAAAATTGCATGTACAGTGTGAAAATGGAGATATTTTATATTTGTAACATAGAATTTATATATCTGATACATGAGTTATGTGAACATATTTGTAAGATATCAAAGTACATTAAACTATACACATTTTTAAAATGGACACACAGTTCATAATTTTCACACACATTTTAGCAAAAAAGTGACCAGTTATTACAAAATTATATAATCTAGAGCAGGGGAATTAAGGAATATCAGCAATGTAAATATTAGGTATGATATATCTTACAGTTTAACATCATTAATATCTGGGGTTAAAAAGAGAAGAAATTAGACATTTTGAGTAATATTTTCTTTGTTTTTTGTTGGAGTCCCTTTCTTAAGGAGTGAAGTCCAAATGCTCAAAATTCTGAATGCTCAAAAATAAAAATGCCTTTACAAAAAATGCACTGTATTTATATGTTCATTCTTCATGAAGGAAAAATGTGGCATTTTTAAGCACTTCACTACAACTGGGTACAAAGGAGCACTCAGAACTTCTGTTAACAGCCAGTCAACATCTCAAATCTTACTAAAGGTTATTCTAGATGTTTTAACTCTTGTATAATTGTATATATTTTTTTTTACATTTTCATTAAATATTAAGTTAGAATTTGTGGCCACAGAGAATACTCCTTGGTATGTATGACTAAACTTGTAAAATGTGCTGTGCTTTTTTCTTTTCACTGATGAACGACATAATTTACCACTAATTATTGATCAATAAATGCCATATAACATATCTATGAATGATTTATAAAGCACTGCCTCAGAGCTGTAAATTCTCAGAAGGATTTCATTGTATGGACATACAGTAGGATTGTACATTAGCGTCTATATGTGGATTAGAAAACAAGGTCACGGAATTTACGAATGTTCCTGTAAAAGGAAACTTTGAGACATGAATAAATATAATAAGGGAAGACAAATCATGGAGTCAGAAACATCCCGTTAGAGTCCAGAGGAAGATTACCCTAAGAGGACTCAATGCTCATGTCATCTTGTGAGCCAATGGGAGGCGGTACCTGCATCACTATTTTCTTTTATATATCTGAGGTAAAATACACTCTTTTAATATAACAGAACAAGTCAAGTGGAATGATGTCCCTTTAGCTGATGACGATGATTTAAATACGAGGTGACTAATTTGTTTAATTATAGTTAGCCCAGGATCCAACGTGAACATGCTTTATATTACACATGTATGACATTTAACCTTGCAAGAAAAAGTTGTCAGAAATGATTTGAAAGTAAAAAAAAAATGAGATCCAAATGATGGTGCTGAAAATGCTGAAAAGACATAAGACTATAGCCTTACCTCCAAAAGTGAGAAAAATGTGTTGACAGAAAAATATTTGATTTTTTTACTTTAAATTGTAGTAAATGAACTGAACTATCTGCCAATGGGTGACAAAGTTGTCAGAAATGACTAGAAAAGGACTAAATGAGATGTATATGTTCTCCTGAAAATTGAGAAAAGACATAAGACTATAGCCTTATCTCCAAAAGTGAGAAAAATGAGTTTACAGCAAAATATTTGATTTTTTTACTTTAAATCGTAGTAAATGAACTGAACTATCTGTCCATGGGTGACAAAGTTGTCAGAAATGATTAGAAAGTAAAAAAAAATGAGATCCAAATGATGGTCTGAAAATGCTGAAAAGACATAGGACTATAGCCTTACCTCCAAAAGTGAGAAAAATGTGTTGACAGAAAAATATTTGATTTTTTTACTTTAAATTGCAGTAAATGAACTGAACTATCTGCCAATGGGTGACAAAGTTGTCAAAAACGACTAGAAAGGGACTAAATGAGATGTATATGTTCTCCTGAAAATCGAGAAAAGACATAAGACTATAGCCTTACCTCCAAAAGTGAGAAAAATGGGTTGACAGAAAAATATTTGATTTTTTTACTTTAAATCGTAGTAAATGAACTGCACTATCTGCCCATGGGTGACAAAGTTGTCAGAAATGATTAGAAAGGGAGTAAATGAGATGTATATGCTCTCCTGAAAATCATGAAAAGACATAAGACTATAGCCTTACCTCCAAAAGTGAGAAAAATGGGTTGACAGAAAAATATTTGATTTTTTTACTTTAAATCGTAGTAAATGAACTGAACGATCTGCACATGGGTGACAAAGTTGTCAGAAATGATTAGAAAGGGACGAAATGAGATGTATATGTTCTTTTGAAAGTCATGAAGACATAAGCCTTACCTCCAAAAGTGAGAAAAATGGGTTGATAGATAAATATTTATTTTTTTTACTTTAAATCATAGTAAATGAACTGAACTATCTGTCCATGGGTGACAAAGTTGTCAGAAATGATTAGAAAGGGACTTAATGAGATGTATATGTTCTTTTGAAAATCGTGAAAAGACATAAGACTATAGCCTTACCTCCAAAAGTGAGAAAATGGGTTTACAGAAAAATATTTCATTTTTTAATTCTAAATGACAGTAAATAAGCTATACAATCCACCCACACAAGAAAAAGATGTCTGAAATTATTTGAAAGTAAAAAAAAATGAGATCCAAGTGATGTGCTGAAAATCCACAAAAGATATAAGACTATAGCCTTACCTCCAAAAGTGAAAAAAATGGGTTGACAGAAAAATATTTGATGTTTTCATTGTAAATGACAGTAATGAGCTATATTATCCACCCACACAAGAAAAATTTGTCTGCAATGATTTGAAAGTGAGTAAATGACATCAATGTATTCAGCCGAAAATCCAGAAAAGACACAAGACTATAGCCTTACCTGTAAGTTTAAAAATGGGTTGACAGAAAAATTTCTGAGTAAATGACATCGATGTTTTCTGCCAATAAATCAGAAAATACATATGACTACGACCGTACCTCCAAAAGTGAAAAAATCATCAGAAATATATCCAAGGGAAGTAAATCGGAAAAGTGTATTTTATTGACAATCACAAAGTCTTTTCTCTTGCTTGCAGAACTGGAAAGATACAATTTGTGCTAACTTTTTTTTATTAAATGATTAATAATCGGTTGCATGAACCATTCATGATTTAAAAGGTCATCAGAAAAAAAATCATTTGAAAAAATATGATGCTTCCTAGAAAAAGAATAATATACTAATTAAGAGAGAAATTAGGTAGCACTTTACATTACTAATTTTCTTCCTTTCATTCATCATATTCGTGTAATATCTGTCATTTCAGTGAAATTATCTAGATATTCATTTGAGTTACCTGTAGTTTCTAGATGTAATTCCTGACATAGTTTCCCCCAGTTTTCAGTTTTCCTCATTTTATTGTTTTGTCTCGTCCTCATATGTTAACTTGCCTGTTAAGCCAACAGGCCAAGGTAATATGTTGCGTTCTCCAGGCCTGATTCTACGTTATCTAGAAACAGCCATCACTGTTTTCAAGTAAGAAGGGGTTGGAGGAAACTACATCAGTAACTACTACTAGTCACTACAGGTAACGACATGTTAATTACCGAGTAATTTCTCTGAAATTACGCAGATATTACTCTGTTATTACTGATTCATAATAAAGAGTGCTACCCAAACCTTTCGTTTAAATTGTTACCAAATTACTTTTTTGAGAGGAGATTGTGTGTACCTGTGTTGGTGTTCGTGCTCAGGTACATACACTGAAAGTGTGCCAGCGTTGGTATTAGCGCACAGGTAGATAAAGGAAAAGTGTGCATCCGTGTTCATGCTAGCACACAGGTAAAGGGAAAGTGTGTATCTGTGTTAGCAAACAGGCGGATGAAGGTTGCGTATGTGTATCCCTGTTAGCGCTCGCATACAGGTAGATAAAGGGAAAGCGTGTATCCGTGTTGGTGCAAGCAGACTTGGGGGGACAGCTGTCTGTGTGGGGCGATCACGTTACCCCCTAGCTCACCAGGGATCTTATGCTGGGCTGGCAGCTATTTTCGAGCTTTCCTCAGGTCATATTACTCAGCAAACACCAAGCTGAGAGCGCCTCGCCCACAGAACGGATATTTCACATTCATCCGCATGCAAAAGAAGCTTTGATTTAACTGCTTTTACACTCCATGCACCCTGGTAGTGTTCGTTCATTTCTTTGTGCTCATATGTCCATTTACCCCCTCAAAATTGGCTCAGATCAAAAACGATTTAATGGGAAACCAAACAACACCATGTATTGTCATTGATATCATGTCAGTGAATGCAATCAAAAGAGAGACATTAAATGAATTACAAACAATTGTAAGTGACAATGATAATTGTATTGGATATATCTGTATTCCTGAACATTCGGGATTGGATCAGGATCATTCCTGTTGCATCAAATGACTGTATTATGACGTTGTAATAAACCAGTATTGAAAAATATGACACCTAGAAACCACTAGAGAGCAGTCTTGCTTTATCAGTGCTATAAATATATAAATACTAGCTCTTAAGGTTATTAGTCACCTAGCGGTGCACATATGTAAAGTTTAAGATGAAATATTGTCAAGAAAATCTGAGTAAAGCATTTTCATTGTCAATTAGTGTGTTTTTAAAAATTAGATAACTGCTGTTGTAAATGAAATAATTCAGGAAGTTGAATTTCAAATCAACAGAATAAACCAATGTTACTTTAATTGCTTTTTTGGTGAAGCCACTTCTAAACCTTTCATTTGATAAATAGAAATATTTATTCATAAGAATCCTGGTTGTAAACCCCAGGAAAAGCAGCGCTTAGAGGTCAAATGACAGAAACATTTTCGGCGTGACTGCAGTTGAATTGAAGCAGCTCATCAACGGCCTGTATTTTCTGTTTCCTTTAATGTCAACCCCAACGCTCAGCTCTCCGGATCTCATCTGCGAGGGAGGTAAGCATAATTACGTTTGAGCTTGTCACATTGGTTTCCGCTGCGGAACCACGCTTCAACATCTCTGTCACTGCGACCCTCTTCAAACCAGCGGAACTAACTGATGTTTTAAGGTAGATTTTTTAATGAATCCACTGGCTGATTCAATCATAACTCAGTTGTTTTTATTATATATTTTAATCCGTTGGCAGATTCATTACCGGTGTGTCGCGTTGCAAATTTCCCCCTGTCCTCCGCCGACATGCGTGCGGCTCGCACCTTGCCTGTTTGTCGACTCCGTCACCTGGATCTTCGCCCCAGAGAGATGGGACTGTCCGGAGCGATTACTGCACGAACATTAAAGCCGTGTGCACTCAGGCGTTTTAATCTCTTTTCTCTTTTTCGATGAAAATGTCATTAAAACGAGGCTCTATACAGTGCCCAATGCGAAGAGGGACAAAAGAGAGATAAACGTTTCAATTGAAACATGGCATTCAACCAAACGTTTTAGATATTATGCTATATGGAAACAGAAACACAAGCACAATTTACAGCACTGAACTTCTCCAGTGATTCATTGGTTCTGCCAGCTCCAATAAAAACAATTCACCATCACATTAACTATAAAAAAGTTTATCATTCTACTTAGCAGAACCAACAAGTCTGCTGTTTTTCTTGACAATTCCACAATGTTGACCAGCATATTGTAAAAAAACACAAAAAAACAATAAAATTAAGAGTAATTTATGAGTAAACAACACAACTTTCTCACTGATCTCAAATTAAAAATCAAATGTATTTTATTGGGCTTTTGATTTGCCACAATTATCTTAACAATAGATACCAGCCCCCCACAAAAGGGTTTGGTATGCAAAGAGAACCCCATTTCGATCCCAAGCACACTATGATTGTCAGGCTCAAAGTTAAAGCTGCCAGGGGCCGCTGGGTGACCCATGGGGTAGGATGTTCACTTGGGAAGCAGGCCTGACTGAGCCGTGACTGGGGGTTTGCTTTGACGAGACAACCATAGATATCAAACCACTTAGGCTTGTTAGTCTCATGACTCTCTAGTGGCCACACCTGGCTGGCCAGGCATTTGTCAGTGCATGAAGTGAGCATGGCTTTGTCATCCCCGATAATATAAGCAGCATGTAATCGGTAGCGCGTCTGCAATGTGGAAACAAACAAGGGCTGGTTGTCATGTGGGTTGGAGAAGTCACATCACGGCAGGGCAGGGTCAGCGGGAGCAGGTTGCCACGGTGAACAGTTTCCTTCAGTTCATAGTGCAGGGGGGGAAAGGGGGAAAAATCCCGGGCCTGCAACCTCTGCTTCCTGTTAGAGGGGAGGGGCTATGGGATGGGGGCTGAGGCAGGATTGGACAGAATCAGGCAGGATGCAGACTGCCAACATGCATGTACGTTATGATACCATGAAAAATATTAGGGTCCAAAGCATTACAATCTTTTGCGTTACATCCCTCTGAACCCATTATATTTTTCAGGCAATAACATTTTGCGGCCATTTTGAACCCCGATTATTCCATTGCCGATACACAAAGCCATGCATTTTACAGCACTGAAACAATGGTTCGCATAGATTCATATCATTTTAATGACGAAACCAAACATACAACGATCTGCTCTGCATGTGAAGCCGAAGTCCTGAGCTTAGACAGTACATACGTTTTCGCTGCAACTTTACTTATCAAAATAACAAGATATGCTATCAGTATGCTGACCTGTTTCTGTTGGTCCAGCATGGCTAGCCTGCACAGGTGATACGTATCCTTAGTTTGGCCCCCTCTGAAACACCCCAAATATACTCCCATTTTTTGCGGTGAGATAAGATTGTTTTTCCAGTCTTACATTACGTTTTATTCCAAACAGGTTGAAGTACCCTCACCAAACGCTCTAGGCATGTTCCATACACATACATACTATTAATGTCCCCTGATGGTTATCATTTAGTCATGAAAAAAACATGGAGAATGGACATCAGTAACATTTCAATAATGTTCTGAAAAGAGCTCTTGCAGGCGTATCAGATGTCTCGAACATTGCTAACTTTCCTGATAACGTTCAAATAAACGATCATCCAGGAAAGTTACCTCCAATACAGTATGACTTGCTTTCGAGTTTTTATTCCCATGTTACATTTTAAATGACTTATTTTTAGCATGTTTAAAAACTCAGTTTCAGGTTTCTACTTTCTTGTACAACAAAAAGACATAACAGCCCCACTGTCATTCTTAGCTAATTGAAAAATATCACATAGAGCTGTATAATTCTACGATGGTGTACAGTGGGCTAGATGTGTCAGGGTGCTTGCATTAGTGAGTGTTTGACAGAAAATGCAGTGTCTGATCCGAGGGGGTTCAAACCCGGTGAGTTTGTGAAGGTGGATTATCAGTCTACACAGAGGTGTGAGTTTTCAGTGTCTCACGGATCTACATCTCTCCCATCAGCACCACCTCTTTCCTTCCACGTATTACCATCTTTCATCCATTTCCCACTCTTCTTCTGCTTCAGTCATCTGCTGCTCCTTCTCTCCGGTTCTCTTCCATTCATCTGCTATCCGTTACACTATACCTAACCAGCTTTTTACTCAGTTAACTTCTGTTTTGGGTCTTCTGCCCCCCAACCCCCATCTTCTTCCTCCTCCTTTAGACCCAACCATTCTCCACCCTGCCATCACCCACTTATCCCCCCAGCACCTCAGTTTCTGTCTTGCCTGGCTTTCCTGTCAGCATAATGAGGTTGGTGATTGCTTACCCCCTCCAACCCCCCCCCCCCCGCCCCTTCACCCTCCTCCTCCTCTTTCCACAGAGGTTAATGAAGATCTGAAGGATCAACAAGTGACTGTGGGACCTGTCATTAGCAGGGCTTGTGACCTGCACCTAGAGAGAGGAGTGTGTGAAAGGTTTGTTCAAATGACAGTACATCTGCTGTGGATGACAAAAAGCACACCACATTATCTGGATTCTCTATCCCTCCTTCCATTGTTCTCTCTCCATCTCTCTTTCCCTTTCTCCCACCCTCTTAATTTCTCCCTCTCCTAAACCATCCCTACCTCTCATCACTGGCATCCTTTTCTCTCCCTCTCTGTATATCTCATCTTTCACTTTTAAATGCTTTTTTCTGGTTATTTAAGTGTATAATCGTTTTTTCCTTTCACCAACCTCGCACTCACACTCGAAATTAAATTTAATTAAATTCAATTATGCTTTATTGGCAGGACATCCAAAGCAGCGTAATATAAATTTAAAGAGCTGCCACAAAAATAACTACATGCAGTACATTAAGATGTTATGGCAGGGACTGAAATGAGAGGTTCATGCTCAAAAACCTGTAAATGTCACGAAACTGAAGCGATTCCGCATTGGAGGAATGGCCAAAATTCCTCAGATAGCAATGCCTAAGTTTTCTATCCTAGAAGGCAGAAGATAACTTGAATTACAAAAGTGGTGTTATTAAACACAAGACTGGGCTCCCAATGGTTGATAGTGAGCTAGATGGATTTCCTATACACCAGTAAGAAGAGTTTCTCAAGTGATAACTGCATGAGTAATAATGTCCTATATACTAGCCACAGAGTAGTTAAATAATTAGTGTGGTGCCTCCACTGTGGTAATACTACCCTTGTATAATATGAAGCACAATCGGTATTTCCTCAGAAATAAGCTATTGTAGGTAATCTCTTTCAATATATATCAGTCCAGGAACAAAGTCTGAGGATGCAACAGACAAAACATGCATTTTACTCATGCAATGTACTCACGAAACGAAGGCACATGGCATTGGTGCGCAGCAGTCATGGCGGAAACCATGCTGGTGTCTCAGCACACCCAGGTGAGTGGATAAAAACTTAGCTGGTTTCGCTCTTGGACTTAAGCACCTAGCTAACTGCTTCTGAGTCCTCTCTTGTCCTAGAGTAGTGAGCAAAGCAAGACGTCTTGCAGTAATTTGATTAATTTATTTACTTTTACCCTTACTTTTTATTTGTTATGGTGTATGTGTGGTGTATGTTTAAATATTTAGGTTTTTGTTTATGTATGGGCTCAGGACTCAAGTGCAGATGGATAATATGATGAATAATAAACAGTAGTTTATTAAGCAGCCAAAATCCAAAAACCAGAATCAGTGTCATTAGCCAGAAAAGGTTTAAAACCAGAGGAACACAGCAAAGGCACAGAATAACAGTCCAAAAACAAGGTCGGTAGCAGGCTGACAAAAGTAAAAAACCGAAAGACTGGCACAAAAACAATCTATAAATGATGTCAAAAGGACCAGGTGAAAGTCAGAACAAGCAGGCAACAAACAGAGAAACAGAGAACAATCTACAGAGACGAACTGGCACAGGACAAATAAACACAAGGGTATTAATACACACTAATGAGGGTAACAGGTAACAGGTGGATGATAAAACAGGTGAGACAAAAGACACAATCAGGTAATTGGGAAAACAGGAAAACATGGACGAGTACAGGAAACAGGAAAAAGAAAACACGAGAATATGAAAATACACAATTCTCCTTTTTGTTTGGTCTGTGGAATAAAGGAGACCTAAAAGTCTAAAAGGTTTCTTTCTTTGTCTCAGTCTCTCTCTCCCTCCATCTCTTGCTTCTTCTCTCTCATACCTGATCCTTTTCTCAGAATTACAATTCAGCTCTGGAACGAATACGTGATTCCCGGGCCCTAATCGTTAAAAGGGAAAATGGAGCCTGGTTAGTGAACAGGTCTTTTCTTTATCTGCACGAGGCTCACCTACCCAGCCTTCCCCCTGTTCCGGGATTTCATTAAGGCTCTGTATGCATTAGGGCCCCGGCCATCTGATTGTGTTTAACTGGTTTTCCTCTTCCCTCTCCTGTGATAGAAATGAGCTTCAGACTCTCTTCCATCCTTCCCCCCCCCCCTTTTTTTTCTCGTTTGCTTTCTCCCCCCGCCCCACCCTTTCCACCCCCTCCACCCCCCAAAGGAAATGATCAACGCAGCTTGCTGGGTAAGAAGGAGTGAGACAGTCTGGTGAGGTGGGGGGGGGGGTGGGGGTGGGGGTGGGGGTGGGGGTGAGGGGGTGGTTGGGGTTGCGGCGGAAGATTAAATCCAAGTTTCTTTCATCCATGAACACTTTCATCTCTTTTTCAAACAGAGGGAATTATCAGAGCCGCTACTGACTCAGCCTGTTGAGGCGAGAGGCGGGGGGAAATGGGGGGGGGGGGGTGGGGGTGAAGGAAGGGGCGGGGCAAGGGGGATGTTGATTTATTGAAAACTTGAAGCCCACAGTTCGCAACGTTATTTATGGGGACCCAATGTTGGGTGACTCATCATATCATCGTCCATTTTGTTTGGGTCATTTATTTGGTGTCCAGAATTGGAGTTCACAAGTCCAAGAGGTCCTCTACCTTCATTCAATTAAATAAAAAAAAAAAAAAAAACAGTCCTTGTATCCAGGAAGTGCCCACTCAAAAACCCAGGCTGAAAACTGACAGGAATAAGTACGACCACTAATGAAAAATATACAGCACACAAAATGGCAGCCAAAGGACAGCATACAGTTTCCCATTACTGTTAGGCACAAACAGTCAATGCTACCATACTGTGTGCTTCCAAATACATAAAACATTGCAGGAATTAAAGTGAAATCCAAAATGTTCTGCCTCCTCAGAAACAGGGAATTGGCATATAAAGAAAAAGACAAGCCAAAAAATGACATGATATCTTTTTTGACAACCAAGAAGAGCCTAATAAGTATTGGCCTAAATTAAATATGGTTGAGTCATTCACATTAGCTGACTCTTCACAGAAATCCAAAACAATATAATGAAGAAATTGGCGCTAACCAATGGTGGAGACCACGATAGAAGTTACTCCTGAGTAGCAATTGTGATTCTAATAACTGTTATTACTGTGTATGCAATATGAAGTCAAAGAGAACATCTGAATGCAGCTGAATGTATCCCGAAATTCAGCTCCAAGTAGCAATGACAGAAAGGATCCTGGCACAGCAGGTTAGCCTCCTGCCGAATGCCTCTCCTCAGGAGAGCACAGGCTGAAGCATACGCTGTTGGCTGCCATATCCTTTCCCTTCCCAGTCTGTCAACTGCCAGTCACCGCTCCACAAAATTAAACCACATGAGCAGTCGGGCAGGTGTCTTGTTGAACAGAGGGGGGTGCTCTTGAACAACATGGCAGGGAAATACCCATCCATTTTCACGCTCCCACCATTGGTGGTGCTATTGGCAATTATGTGCTAGCCATTGGAGCCACTGTCACAGGTAGAAGATTCCAGAGCGTAGGGTCTATTTCGACACTGAAAAGAAGGACGCACCACTTAGCATCCCCCTAAAAATAAGCATTCTGATTTGACAGAAGTGGCTTTGATGCAAGAAGCACGCAATTTTAAAGCACTGTAAGGCACTCCATTGGATAAGTGATTATGTTTTACATAATGAACCTGAGACTCACAAGCTGTAGTGGCATACCGCCTACAGACCAACGTGAAACCAAAATGGGTGG
Organism: Albula goreensis; assembly: GCA_022829145.1. Classification (NCBI taxonomy): domain Eukaryota; kingdom Metazoa; phylum Chordata; class Actinopteri; order Albuliformes; family Albulidae; genus Albula; species Albula goreensis. Next base: position 35,169,357 of record CM040745.1, read on the forward strand.
CCTCTAACAAGTCAACAGTGGGCCAATGTGCTTGCCAAATTCAGGGAAGCAATGGACAACCAATAACATTTTTCAACCATACAACACAGTCTTGTTCTCAGTATGGAAAGTGGAATAGAACAGCCCTTTAAAAAAAGCCTCCATGATTAGCTGTGCCAGCGAATATAAACACAACCCAAAAAAGCAACAAATTAAAGCCAAAACAAAAAAAAGTAATACAAATTTCTGGGATACTTGGCCCATCATCTAATCTCCAGTGTTCTCGATGCGTTTTTTTTCCATTAATTTTGTGTCAAGACTAATTTCGAGGGGAATGAATACAGATGTCAGGGTGCCATCGAATCCCATCGCGGAGCTCTTTAATGAGATAACAAGCTTTAGTCAAAGAATTAACGCTGTTGAAAAAAAAAAAAAAAAAACCAGATTAGTTGAATGGTTGTGGATAAGGGCAGAACGAGGGCTGAGCTGTGCAGAGAGCCATAGTATTAGACTAGCGACCCCGCGATGCCAAATCGCAAATCTATTTCCAACGTCGGTATTAATTATCAAACTAAAGCCGCTGTTGCATATTGATTCATCGGGCGCGCACTCCTTATTATCTCCTATTAAGTCAGAAAGACGAGAGGATTATGGGAGCCTTGAGGGGCGGTTATGGAATTTTCCGGGGCTGTTAAACCGTGTCGTGGCCGTTGGAGGAACACGAAGCAGGGAGCTGACGTGCTCCGGTCCTCCTTGTGCTCTAACACGCATTCCAAATCCTTAAATTCGATTATTTTTTGGTGCTATTTTCAATTAACATAGAGAAGAAGGGGCTGGTTTAAAAAGGAAAAAAACAGATTCTCAGATTACAATGTTTGTTCCCAGGTTTTAACAAAGATCCTATGGGAAAGTGGATTGTTGTGCCACTATACATGAGATTCACTCAACAGCAAGCTGGACACGACAGACCCTCTTAATTATACATTGGATCACATTCCAGACTGTTACCTTGAATGTTACCAGAATGTTGAAAAATGATTTGCTACAGCGCTACACAAATAGACATTTGTTCAATCATCTGAGCTCATGTCATCTTAAATGAGTTCCGCTTGTATAGAATGAAGAAAAATGGAGCCAAAATCCAGTCTTGCAAAGAGGTGAGCATTGCTGCTATGGGTAAATCCTGTTTTTTACATGTTTGGAAATCTTTCGCTCAGAAAACAAGCTTGGACTGCCCATCACTGGAGTTTTCACTACTTGCTGCTAATATTTTTGGATATAAATCTTGACTGACTTTCTCCGCGTGTTCCTCGATCCCTGTTCAGGACAACCCCTGTGTTTAGAACTACACATGAAAGAAATTCTTCTTGACCTGCAGGGGAATTAAAAATAAATATATTTGACGGTGATGACAGGTCTCTTCGAAGGCAGAAAACACATGCAAAATGTTTGTCTTTGGAAATCTACTGTGAAGTAAAGCTGAGTTTGACTTGTCGGTGATGGAGGTGAACGTCATTTTGAGACTTGCTGTAATCCAATTACCACACCCACTGAATCCACAGAGGGAATCAGGAGTATAGTATTTGTAAAAAAAAAAAAAAAGGCAATTCGCACTAAGTTTTGAGAGAACAAATTCAATACCCATATATCGAATATGATAGCATGCAGCTCTCTCTCACTTTCTCTTTGTCAATTCCAAAATGAAATCAACACCAGGCTAGTGTTAATTATTGTGACTAGAAAGAGGTATTCACACCTTGCCAAGCTGAGATATCTATTTCACACATGAATGCAACGTTTGATGGAAAACACATGTGCGTATTGATAAACCACTGTTAACAATAAGGTATGCTTCATAATCTATCAGACGAACCGGCTTCACGCAGGCTCGGCGAGATAGCGTAGAGGCGACGCCTACAAGCTGTCCCGCGCCCAATCACTGCGGGATTATTCAGCGAGAATGAAAGTCCCCCGGTTCTCTGAATCAGAAAGAGGGGGCTCCGCCACGGATCCTACCCTGTTGCCATTCTCTTTCCGGTTCAGAGATTCTCTTGTGGTGGACGACCTCAGGCGTAGCTTTGTGGGCCTACGAACACCGCCAGCCGCCAGACCCTCAATTGGGGGAGGGGGGGTGCATTTTTGAATGCATGGTAAGACCCGTAAGCTGTGAAATGAAAGCGCGGGAGAAAAGAAGAGAGGGAGATGGTGAGAAAGAGGGAGATAGAGCCTGAGAGAGAGAGAGAGAGAGGTGAAAACAAGAAAGGGGGATGAAAAAAAAACCAAGGACCAAATTTTTCTTTTAGCATTCTCCCTGTTCCCGCTGCAGGTGCCAGGCCATTTCACTAAAGCGGGGCAGAGGAGAATGTCATTAGCTACTGAGCCCCAGGTGACTTTGCTACTGTTCCACATGATTAAGTCAGATAATTGTGTGTTGATAGGGAGCGTGGTCGATGGAATACAATTTTCAGGGTGAGATTCCTAAACAAACAGCTCAGCAGTGGCTTGAGGGGAGGGGAAGGGGGTGGGGGGTGGGTTCTGGGGGTTGGGGGAGGGGAGTGGGGGGGTGGGGTCTGGGGGTGAGGAGGGGGTTGCAATCCATACTTCTGAGTGGGCAATGGAGCAATCCCGGACCTTTGCCGCCAGGTACCCAGAAACACCTGCACGGTTACCCCCACCCCCACCTGAATTCACCCCGCAAGGTATTTAATTCCTCACCCTTCACATACTTACTTACTTTGTTCATTTGATGCTCTGATTCTTTGAGTAACCTCACCAGAGAATTTCTTCTTACAGACTACAATCGTAAGTTGTGATTCCCACTGTTTGATTAGATTGGCGTTTGACGGATTAAATACTGCAGTCATTGAACTTTCCGGAAAAAAAAAATTCTTCTCCATCTTTGGGAAGATGTCCTTGTACTTCTGTCCGTATGATCGGTTGGTGAGCTCAGTTTTGGGGATAATTATGAATATTTTCAATATCCACAAGAAACGCTTCTGAACTGAGCACAAGATGCCTACCTATCGGTTTGCGCCATAATCTGTGAATTTGGAGTCTGCAGTATCGGGCCTTGTGGATTTGTCTCCATTGAAATTGAATTCTAAAAGTGAGTGGGAATATCATGTTTGGTGTGATTCCAGGGTTGTGCTAGCATTTTCGAGCACAGGTGTTAGTTTCCTGTTCCCAAAACCAAAAACAAGTGTTTGATGGCTCAAGACCCCTACCTTAAAACTGCCTTTGAGCTGCAAAAAAGTCTTTCTCCATAGAATGGATTAGTTTTACCATATTAAAACATTGCTTCTCCAACCACCCACATGAGTTACACAGATAAAGGAACTGCAATACCTGCCAAAACACCTTTTATCTCCATTCTGTTTCACCCTAAGCACTTGTTGTAGTAACCTGGATCAACAATGAAAATTGCTGGTTTTTTAATATATGTTTTTTAACCCAGCCAGTGAGCTGGGGGAGGTGTCACCCTATGCTAATTCGCAAACGCGTTTTAAAGAATAACGGTGAGGATGAACAGTTATTGCGGGTAGCATTCCCCCACAGCCCGACCCTCCCGTTGCTATTAATTAGGGAGTTGTCTGAGCACTGTAGCAAATAACTGTAAAAGCAATAAAGTTGCTTAATGAGCCCATTAAAGCGATCTTTATACACTCTGACATTTATTGGATACTTGTTACAATATGCTGGATGCTTGTCAAATATTCTCAAGACCTGGAGCACTTCATAAACAATGCGGATACGTGGGCTGTCAAATTCGATTCCTTTCGTAATGCCGTCGAGAGAGAGAGAGAGGAATAAAGTATAAAAATTATGTGGTTGTCTAAAGCTGAAAGATGTAATTTTGTTTGGAGAACAGGAAGTATGAAAGGGGCACCGTGGAGAAACAGCGCAAGAGAAACCCATGAAAATTACATTACCTATAAAGATGCACATACTGTAAATATCTGACACTGTCTTCTGTCCAACCGCGTGATTCAGGAGAACAGGGACTACCAGTCTAAAAGTAACAGCATCCTAGTGAAGTCAGCAGTGTCTCCTTAGCATGATGTTTGTGTTTGTGTTTCAGCATTTCCACCTCTCTTGATTGACAAAGAACACATGCAAGCTGAGACACAGCACAATGCAGCGATTCAAACTGAGATAAAACAGACACAATGGAAGACAATGGAACACATTGATTTGTCGTTCGGTAAACAAACCTCAAGTTCATTAACGAACAAGAACACTGCATCACTCTCTCACTTCCTTCGCTCTCAGGTGAGTGTCGTAAACCTCCCTCTCTCTAACTCTCGGTTATGTCGCTGCTGTTATTCTCAGAACTTCAGCATTTGCGTACCTTTAAACCAGTGAAGGCCGAAGCACTAAGCCAGTGCCAGTTAGCAGTGTGCATAACATTATGGCAAAAGTGCTACCTGCTCACCTACTTATACGTGAATGAAATTGAGCTGCATTTTACCATTTGCTCTGGCAATCATTAGTGAGCCAATTTGCATTCTGACACCTGATTGGTTGGAAGTGGATCCAAGTATAAGTACCAGGAAAAACTAAACATAATATGGCTTTAGCAGTCAACCCAACTTTTTCCACAAAGAATCCCAAGAATCGCGTTAACGTTAGTGTCGTTTTGTGTGTACCACAGCATCAAAGACCGCTATCGTTATCTTCGCCTTCATACTCTCATTGCGATGCCAATATTGATGATCAGTTATGATCAGAGCACGATTATCTTCAGCAATCAGAGGCCCTAAAATCATAACTGACATTGCTATGTGTTGACCCCACATTTTCCACTCCAATCCCAACCCATTGCGCTCCTACCCCTGTCCCTGTTCCTATATATTTTAGACATACCCATTCCTTCCTTATATAAACTGATGCAATGCTCACCTCTGTCTCTTCCCTAATCGTAGACGCTCTTCCTTCCCTCCTTTCTTCACACCTTTCTTTATTCTTTCTTTGATTGAAGTTTGAATAATTCTATCACACTCAAGTTTCCCGAGCTACAAATCATAAATTGCTGTCTGATTACACACATTTGCTTTCAAGGCTAGGGGCATGACACATTTCATTATTTCACTCTGTTTACAAAAACATGTAATTTATATAGTTATATTTTATCCTAATTTTTTTATAAGATACATATTTCACATTCTATAACTCATGTACAGTGTGCATTCTGTCCCAGACAACCCCGTACTGTATTGCCCACTTTAATAAACTGCATTAGTATGATTTCTCAGTAAACTTAAAAGCCCATCATAATTTCTCATTCCTTCATTTTCCTTTCTGTCATTTTTGATTACTTTGTAGGCGGTTGTGTGGATCTACCGCCGACACCCTACTGTGAAGACGATTGGAGTTCGTCTAGATGAAGAAAAAAAAAGCTTTAGACGAGTAATCAAACAGTAGTTCAACAGACTGTATAATTCGGATCTATACGGACAGCTCCAGCAACGAAAAAATGCAACCCCAAAGTAAGACCCTGGCACACTGGCACCCCTCCTGTTCTGTTGGAGTGGATGGGGAGACCTTGATCAAAGGGCCGCCCGTTTGCAAGCGACTGCTGCCGCAGTTCTCGCCGCCGTAAGAGAGGGAGACAGCCAATTCCCCTGGTGCATTCTGGGAGTTGAACCTGGCAGGAGAAATTAATACAGCTGCTAAGTGAAACGGATAATCCCCTCTCTGTAAGCTCCCTGCCAGCTGGATCTGAAACTCATCTCGGTTTTTTTTTTTTTTTTTCTGAATTCCTGCTTAAGGTTTATTCATTAGGTGGATAAGCCTCTCTCTCCCCTCTCTCTCTCTTTCTTGCTCTCTCTCTCTCTCTGTCTGTGCATAGAGGCTCCAGAACATTGGAAGCCTTCCCGTAAACAGTGGTCGGGTTAATTCACATGGGCTAATGCTGGCCGTGGGCCCGTATCGCCTCACCTCGGTTGACTTGGGATTGGCCAGGCTGCTGTGAGCACCGGTCGGAGCCGGTAGAACCTTTGGTCAGATCTTCCTCATACTTACATGCATACGCCAAGTAGATTGGAAATAGTTGCTAAATCGCTGGACCTATGGGATATGAGTACTGGAACTGTATGCTTCTGTGAGGTCAACCTCTGTGAGGCTAACCTCAACCAGTAACACATTAAAGTACTTCTGATTTAGCCCCCCACCCCTCCCATAAATTAACAGTGTGTACAGTACCGCATACATTCCAGGAGTCACCAAACTGGCCGAGCTGCTGCTAAGACTATCCTACTGAATGAATCTCTCCCTCCTGGGTCAAGACATGGCCAATTATCATCACCCCCCACCCCCAGCCTTAGCGCAGTTCAGATTTAATCAGAGCATTTCAAAGTCCTACAGTGAGATGTGGCATTATGAAAGCCTAATCATATCATCCTTAAAATGGAAAACTAGGAAAAACATCCTGAATAAGAAATTTTGAATAGGTGGAAGGCACATTGTCAGCCGAAAGGAATATTATGCCGGTTCTCCCTCATTACTTTTCCCTGTAAATTATTCAGAGCAATTTACAAACTTTTTTTTTTCAAAAAAGTTATAATTTATCTGGTTTGATGGAAAATGGGCCCATCATTCCATGTAAGAGCAATTGCCTTTCAAATATTTCTCAGATATGTATTTAAATCAATCATAATTGCTCCAGCAACCGAACGAATATTAATGTCATGAGACAGCCTACAAGGACTTTCGAATCATTAGCATCAGATTCAGTTATGTACACTCCGAGGGGCAAAAAAAATGGGAAGATATAAATTCCTCCATATATCTCATAACTGTGATCTTGGCAGCCTGCGGGCGTGCTCATTTGTATACAAATGCACTGTGATTATTTGTGTTCTGTCTTCTGCGTTTGTCATTAGCGGCGTTTCTGGTTCTTCCTGCTCATTGGGTCGCTCGGAGACAGAGATGCACCAGCTGAGCTCTCAGAAGAGGGAGAAAAACTTTTCGCTTGGGTCAGACCCGGAGCTTACAGACAACATGGTGTCACAGTCAAAGTTCTTTTTCATATGATGTAGCTTCATATATTTTACAATGTACTTGTTATCATAATGGGTGCAAGTCTGGCAAAAGACCTGAAGCAAAGCATGAATGTAAATTCTTTGGTGGCGCAATTGGTCTATCTCATCTCATCTGCGATTCAGGCCTGATAATCTCCATCCAGGCAGGGTTTCTGCCTTGTTTAGCTCAGGTGTGTGTGTGTGTGTGGGTGTGTGTGTTTTTGTGTGCTGAACTGCCTGTATAGCTGAGAGTCGCCACCATCCCCCCCCCCACATGTTTACCATCCCAGGCCTAAGGAGTGGCTCATCGATTGGTTCAGGACAAGGAGAGACAAGACAATAACGAGGCGTTGAGTGAGGGAGAGAGCTGTGGAATACTGATGGAGTCCTCTTAGCCAAGCACTGCCACGGCCCACAGGCAAGAGCAAACGAGAGAGAGAGAGAGAGAGAGGGGATTCCAGACCTTCCCCTAGCAAAACTCCATCCTCACACTTTACCCTTCCCATCCATCCAACCTCAGTTTCTCAGCCATATCCCATACCGCTTCAGAACTTTGGCCCACGTGACACGCAAACCGACATTCGCTCGTGTAAATCCATTTTGGTTAGCCATGACCGTCTTGTTACGTGTGCATACCGTGATAGCTTAGCTCGAGTAACTACCCCATGGTTCACCCTGACTTCTCAATTCAGTGCACTCTACCAGGAGCACAGAGGGGGTAAGAATGGACCAATTTTCACAAGAGTCCAGGAGGTAATTTTCCCCCGTGTCAGCCATAAAATTAATCTGATTGAAATCGTTGGCGATTATTTACAAGGTTGGCGGAGCGGGTGGGGGGTGTAGGTGGCGGCACAATCACCGTTGTTCTTTTTCTCCAGATGAAAGCTAATCATGCTGTGTGGGGGATGAAGAGCTGAAAGGAAATAGTGGGGGGAAAGGGGGGAACCGGAGTAGCTAATTGAGGTGTGTGATTACACACTGACTGAGTGGATGAAGAGAATCAACCAGCGACTCTCTCTCTCCTCTCCTGAAATAAGACTCATCATCAAGACACCGAAAATGTGTGGGCTACGGCCCTGATATTGCTCTAATTACACCTTACACCCCCACCCCCCCCTGCAATCACACTATGGGCAGGCATGGGATTGGGGGGGGTTGGGGGCGATGGTTTAACCTATCAAGGCCACAGTAGGCCAATGGCATCCAGCTGAGCGGGATCTGCAAGTAATGGCTGAACTGAAGTTTCAACCCTGTTAGGTATGGGGCCACGCTCAGCTACTCAGCTGTCAGTCATTGACTTGTTGTGGGCCAATCAAAAATGTTTGTCTCCATAGCCAATGTGTCAATTAGTCCAAATCGTTGAGACACTGATACAATATGGTAGCTTCCCCATTTCATTATGCCCCTCTCCCCCCTTACTGCTCTGATGGTCTTCTGTCAGAACTAGAATGCTTGGCTGAAGGCTTATCAATTAGTTTCAGCCATTTTACTTCTGACAGAGATCCAAGGCATCTAAATTTAGTCAAAATTTGGTTTAGACTGGTGCTGGGAGAGCAAAGCTTCATAAGCACCATTAGGTGTGGATCTACCATGGGTCTATGGGTCACCAACTTGTGTGAGCCAATCAGAGGTTACTGCTCTCCACAGCAAACACATCATGGCTTTTGACTGCCTCTATCACTTGTCCATCCTTGGTTTAAGCTCCTGATAAAGTTGTTTCAGCCCTGCTCATTACACTGGCTCTCACCACTGGTTGTTTCATACACCATACCTTTCCTTTTTTAACTTGCCTATGTGTGGCACAGTGGCAGGCATGGCCACTGAGCCAGGTGGTTAAAGAAGGAAAACATAATGAAAATATGAAAAAAAATGGCCAGAGGCAGTTTTTTTGTCAACTCCTCTTCTATACAAACACTTAAAACCAAAAGCATACAAAAGAACAAACCCAGCACAGCCTGCAAACAGCAACCAAAAAGCTCAGCCTACAAGGGTGAGCTTTAATAAGAGGCCTAAACGAAGGCAAGTGCTCACACCTGGGTTAATTAGCAATCCTCTTCAGGTGAGCCTGCCTGTTTGTGAGGCCACTACTGGTCCAAATCCTGTATTCTCTCCATGCTGAGGGCGGGAACAGGAGTTGACAGCAGTCCGAGGGGAGGAGCAGAAGAGCTTGCTCCACCCTCTCCTCTCCCGGCACTACAGATGGTATAACACTTCATGGTATATTTGGCAGATATCACATGATTAGCACATAGCTGATATCTTGTATATGGTGTCTTCCAGTCCATATGGAGGATGTTGTAGTTGCAAGGATTCATTGATAACTCAGCTACTGCCCCCTTTCAGTTTTTGGATTCAAAATTACATTTATTCATGAGAGACCTACTTATGAAATGAGCCGTTTCTTACTTTTTTGCTGGGAGTTAAAAGAAGGGACATAACAGTATAAAACCAAAGATAGCAAATGCCCAAACAATGAATGCAGGGGTTAAATTTTGTACAAAAAATACAAACAAATAAGTCAAATAATAGGCGCCAATGAACCATTAACGTGTAAAAGAATGTGTAAGCGCTCAAGCAGAGCATTTCTATGAGCGCAGCATGCCGTCGTTTCACAGCGTGTGGTGTCATCGGCCTACATTTCGAAATGCAGCAACGAGCGACTTTTGAGTCCTTTGAAATGTAAACGGCTGCATCACATGTCACCATAACAACCCCACTCCTCTCCTCCCATTCCGCTGAAAACCTATGCGAGAAGCACCTGTGACAACGCACAAGGGTGTGTCTCTGGGACCAACAAGTGGTAAAATTTTAGAGGGCATCAGAAGCAGTGAAAACATCGATATCGTCCCTGTTGTTATTTACATACGGACAGCCTTGGGGGTATTTTGTGGGTTTTTGCAGTGGGGAGAAATTAAATGTGAAATGGCAAAGATTTCATGACAGTGGCAAAACCATTTTCGATTTTGGTTGCAGGGTTGGGATCTGAAAACAAAAATAAAACACTGTATACTTCTAGGCTTAACTAAGATTAGTTCACACCTGACGTGCCTGTGCTTCTGGTTGTATTATACATCTGTGCGCTGAGAGAGTGCCAGTCACCGAAAATGAGATATAGGGCCTACAGAGTGAGAAGGACCATGTATTTTAGCATCTCTGCCCAAAAAGATATAGGCTGCCTCAATATATGTTCTAGTGTATGCTTCTGTGAAAAAACAATATAGTCAAAAACCAATTGAACGGCAGCCCACAGAACTAAGTTAAAAACGAGAAACGTTATCTCATTTACACCTTTTTTTAATTATTTGGTCGCGAATAAGAATAGCCAAAAATGGATGAATAAATAAATAAATAGAAAAAGGTCTGAATGATTATTTTTTGCTAATTTTTGCGGTTTACTGCCATTCCAATGGCTTTTGACAGTTTTTTTAGGGCACCCAAGATGGCCAGCATTGAAAAGGAGCTGAGTGACTGGAAGGGTCTCGGCGTTGTCAGGCTGAGAGCTCTCTTTGCGGCAGCGACTTGCTCGGCTGTAGGCATTATCTCTGCTGACAGAAACACGGCAGAGTGACAGCGGACACTTGTAAAGAGGCGAAACGTGGAAGCTGCTGCGTGTTCCTTTGCTGCTGCAAGCGGTTTTCTCTCTCTCACTCTTGTTTTTTTTTTACATGTGAGCTGCTCCATGCTCTGTGGGAGGTTGACACCCGACTGTTATTTGCCACTCCGGGGAGCTCTGTGACACAACTTAACAATGTCAGATGTCTTTTTTTCTTTTTTTTAAAAAAGGAAGCTGTCACTATGAACTGTCTGTTTGGCTAGATCCACTAAGCGATTTAGGACAGTCGAACGTAACAGCGCTTTTCTTAAAAACCCCTCACATGACTTTCGAGAGGTTTGAAAGGCTAAATCCATCTTCTGTTTGCTTTAGCTGTTTAAAGGCTTGTTCAGGGGACCATTCGGAAGGCTTTCATCTTGTTGAGTCAAGTCTCTAATCTGTGTGCCAGGGTGCAGCATTAAGGCATTACACTGTCCAATGATGACTGAAACTGTGGTGATGTGGTGCATTATGGGATAGTGGTGGTGAGATGTACAGTGATGTTGATTCAATACATTTTTCTTGAATTCTACTCAAAATTAAAGCTGAAAGAGGTTTGATGAGTTCAGTGATCATAAAAATAATTTAAAAAATGTGTTTCCATTTCACCTGGAAAATACTTAATCTCTGCACCATACCAATATGCAAGATTATTGAGAGTCTTATAATAAGACAACAAGCTGGCCATTTGGAACGGATACACGTATTTCTGGATGGGAGAGTTTTACAATGTGAATGAATGTGATTTGAACGATCATCCAAACAGTCAGCTGTGAATGACACTGTAGAAGACCTCACATGACCAGGAGTGGCCTTTTTGACTGTTGAATGACCTGTTCCCCCAACTGGTAAGCGGCCATTTATGCAGCTGTAGGGTGCTATCGATTAGCACTTTATTTAAAGCTTTATCTGTACAATCGCATTGGAACAAAGGCCTTACAGCTGAAAGGATGGTAGCGTGGTGAATTAGGGGTTGCTGGGCGCTCAGACAAACCCAAAGGTGAGGGTCATCTAGATGTCAGCAGAAATATATGTGAACAGGCATTCATTGCCTGGCCAGAAAGCCACTATACAGTTTGGATACATTCATCTTAAAATGGCCTTATCACACCTTTCAGGGGCCCTCTCTATTCATCCTTATGAATCACTTGGCCATTCAGGCATTTTTGGCCATTATGGTATGGGCTGAAACATTGTCCTTGTACAAGCAATTGGGTTTTAGCAAATACCGCAGATGGATGTCTGTAACTGTAGAACAGCAGTGGTTTTGTGGCTGTTGGGTGGTCCAACCTATTAATGCAACGGGCTAACATGGAATTGCCCCATGATCTTGTATTAAATGCAGACTATGCCAGTGAAGACTACGGACTTTAGTCTTGTTGGTTGTTGGGTATAGCTTTGCCCTGAGGATGGAGGGTGTCGGTTAGCTGTGTTTCAGCACCGGCTTCATAAGCTCGTCTTCAAATGAGAGAAGCGGGCGGCGCAGAATGTCGGCGGAAATGCTGAGGCGGTCCTGAACGCGAACATGAACCCAAACATAAAAAAAGCCTCACCTTTGCGCTTTTATCCTTTCCGTCTGCCCCCTTTCTCATGCTGAATGGGAGGAGGACGGCTGCCGTGGACCCTCAGACTGGATATCAAAGCTACAGGTGGGGCACGAGTGGGCCACATCAAAGGCCCTCGCGGATCCTAACGGAACAATGCCGTCCCGAGGTGCGTCTTTGAACCTCCTCCTCTCCATCTACGTGACAAAGCTTCAATTATCTGAGATCAGAAGACGCAGAGGTACCCTCCTCCTCCGCTCGTCTTCGGCCTCTTGATTCGTCGGCCCTTTTGTTTTCCTGTGAATTAGGACCATGAGAAAGTTAGCATCTTGTTGTTTTTTATCAAATCAAAACTGGTGCACAAATCATTGAAAAGTGGGGATGAAAAACTGTTGCCAGGGCAACAGAATGAAGAGGAGGGTGAGTGGGACTGTGATGAAAGAGGTCAGAAATTGTCGTCAGGGCAGCGTGGTCGTGTGGGAGTAGCAGTGTGGAGCAGCGGTCAGAGCAGCAGTGTAGAGCAATGACCAGAACAGCAGTTTGGAGCAGCGGTCAGAGCAGCAGTGTGGAGCAATGACCAGAACAGCAGTTTGGAGCAGCGGTCAGAGCAGCAGTGTGGAGCAATGACCAGAACAGCAGTTTGGAGCAGCGGTCAGAGCAGCAGTGTGGAGCAATGACCAGAACAGCAGTTTGGAGCAGTGGTTAGAGCAGCAGTGTGGAGCAGTGGTTAAAGCAGCAGTGTGGAGCAGTGGTCAGAGCAGCAGTTTGGAGCAGTGGTTAGAGCAGCAGTGTGGAGCAGCAGTGTGGGGCAATGATCAGAACAGCAGTTTGGAACAACGGTCAGAGCAGCAGTGTGGAGCAGCAGTGTGGGGCAATGATCAGAACAGCAGTTTGGAACAACGGTCAGAGCAGCAGTGTGGAGCAGTGGTCAGAGCAGCTGTGGAGCAGTGGTCAGAGCAGCAGTGTGGAGCAGTGGTCAGAGGCAGCAGTGTGGAGCAGTGGTCAGAGCAGCAGTTTGGAGCAGTGGTCAGAGCAGCAGTGTGGAGCAGCAGTGTGGAGCAGTGGTCAGAGCAGCAGTGTGGAGCAGTGGTCAGAGCAGCAGTGTGGAGCAGTCATCAGATCAGCAGTGTGGAGCAGTGGTCAGAGCAGCAGTTTGGAGCAGTGGTCAGAGCAGCAGTGTGGAGCAGTGGTCAGAGCAGCAGTGTGGAGCAGTGGTCAGAGCAGCAGTTTGGAGCAGTGATCATAGCAGCAGTGTAGAGCAGTGGTCTGAGCAGCAGTTTGGAGCAGTGGTCAGAGCAGCAGTGTGGAGCAGTGGTTAGAGCAGCAGTGGTCAGTGTGGAGCAGTCGACAGATCAGCAGTGTGGAAAGATGCTATAGAACAACCTTTCTTACTGACTTCTAGTTGACTTATGCAGTAAAGCAAGTTGTTTTGGAAGTAAGTATGAGCCCTGTGACTGGGTATTCAAGCCTCAACTTCACCATTGCCAACTAGTGATCTGCTTTTACATGTAAAAAATTGACCCAGCCTCACTGAGGATAGATAGGGCTTAAGCCAGCAACATTTGTTGGTCTCATTGCTCTCTAGTGGCCTCCTCTGGTCAGACTAGGTGCATGTGGATGCACAGACTACAGTATATACTGATGTCATCCTCCGACAATGTAAGCGGTGGTGTATCTGCTGTGTTGAAAGCAGCTAAGATAAGTTGTCATGTGAATCGGAGGAGCCACTTGCTTTCAATACCTTCCTCCTGAATTTGGCTGAGATGAAGTTTTGGCCTTTCTGATGAGACACAAACCTTAACTTTGTATCTTCTCATTTAGAAATAGCCTCCAAGAAACTGCTGATTTCTTCTTTAAATGAATCATAGTCAGGTTTATAGAACCTGATTCACAGACATGTTCATAATAATAAATCAGAAAGTGCTTAATGGGACCTGATTCACCAAAGTGTCCTTAAAATGAGTCACAGTCTGCTTTTACACGACCTGTGAATCACAGCTGCTTTGTAATGAGCCCTGGACCAGCTCATTTGCATGTAAAAATTTCAAACAGAGCAGCAATGTTGAATTGTGTTTAAGGTGGCTAACTGACAGTTGTTGAGCAGGAGTTTGACCAGAACCATAATCAGAATATGACCAGCAAACTGGAGCAGGATCAGAGAATAACCAACCAATGATCAATGATTGGGGCATGACCGACAGTGCTGAATCAGGGTCAGACCATGACACAGTGTCAAACAGGATTTAGAGCAGGGAGGTCTCTTCACTTTATATTCCCGAATCTTTGAAAAGCCAATGAGATCTTTTGGGTTGTTTTTGCAGGAAATAATTATTTTCAGATTAGCTTTTCATCACAACCGGGGAACTTCCTTGTATTAATTACAACATAAGCAGCAAATGTAAGATTTATGCCATGATTTTGTAATACACAACGATACAAGGGATGTGTACAACTATTCACCACTAGATGTCAGTAGAAGATGCACGGAAAAATGAAACGGCGCCCACAGTTCACTGACATGAAAGAAAATCCAGGATTGTCAACAATTGTGTTTCCAGAAAAAATGTATAAGTATTATAGTATTAACGGTTATTCTGTTTTGTTCATGGAGTAGAATAACAATTCAATTCTGTGCTTGTGCATCTAATCAACCGTCTGCCAAATTCATAGATTTGTAATGATTTAATTTCAAGTCTGTCAGCTACTCTTTATTTTGGCAACAACATACAGCACTTGAGCATTTGGCAGTGTGGTAAGAATTAGTGTGTATGAAATATGTACTGACATAACGTTTCGGTAACAAGGATTCGTTCTTCTATATGACTTTGATAAGTCTTGACAACCAAAGTCTCACGCTCGTCACATACAATACGCTGCTTTCACTAGAGCTGATTGGATTAGATCTCCGTACAGAAGGGAAAGACAGAAAAAACAACACTGGAATAATACATCTGTCCCTTCTACTGATAAGCAGACCCTGGAGTTCAGAATGATGGCTACAACAAAAATCCCATTGAAGTTCCTCCCCGATAAAGCGTTCCATCTCTCCTAGTCATCGCAAGGGAAAAGAAACAAATTGCTTCAAAAGCAGGGGTTTGTATATTGTCGTGTCCCCCCCCCCCACCCCCACCCCTTCCGTCTGGGAATTACCTCCTGATATGGGTGTTGAAAAATCATGTGGTTTATTAGCCTTTTTAATGCAGATAGGCTGTGGGTGAAATATGTTCTCCCTTGGTTAAATGTCGCAGACGTGTATTTTAAGGGTGGTAGAGGATTGGAGTATCTATTCTGCATGGTAGGCCTTGGGAGACTGACCCTCTTAGGAGTACTGACAGGACTGAGAACGCTCATGCTCAGTCCTGTCAGTTTTTAAAAACACATACTGGTCAAATTTTCCACTCAGTCCCTGTATGCCACATGTAGCGCCCTCTGGTGATTAGGTACATCACACCGTATATATATTTTAATTGTATTTATTTATTTATTTCCTCCACAGTTGTCGTGTTGTAAATATACTGTCACGATGGCTTAGTCGCGTGACATCACGTGAACACTAGTGATGCATTCAGGGTAACCTTTTGTGAAATGTCCATATGTCTATTTTGCATCCAAAAAAACATGGATTAATTACTGACATACATATTCATACGTATGGCCTATACCGCTGGCTCCTCTGGGAGGCATATTTTAAAATAAATATATCTAAATGACCACATCTCACACATCGTGTGAAAATACAAATAGACAGATATAATGTATATTATTATTACTGATACAATTACATATATATGACTACACTTACTCATGGTACCTCTTATATATGTTATCTCTTCACATTAACAGGCCTACGCATAGCCAGATAAGCAGATCCAGCCCAACAGACTAGCATAGCAAAGTCCAGGGAAAAGTTTATCAAAACTTGTTAAACAATCACTATAGTAACAATTCCCATGAGCTCATTCTGAAAACTTGACGCATTATTCTTTATGAAAACTATGCATACGAAGCTGACAATTTTTCTCTTCACTGCAGCTGGATGATAGGCTAAAGGACCGAGGTGCGAAGAAGTTGGTAATCTATCAGGTCTCCTCTTTTTTATTTCCTGTTGGTCGTCATTATTAACTCCCCCATCGCACATTAAATTGTTTTTAGGGGCACCGCTTTGCCGCATCACAATCAGACTACTTACAACGAACTGTCCGTAACAGTTTGGCTGAATGGTGAATGCGTGGAACTGAATTGATCAAGCAAGGAACAGGTAGGGAACAGGATTGATTGCGCTTTAACAACACTGAAACGTGCCTTCTTGAGACGCAACGCGCGTGCCACTGTGTACAAAGGCTACTGATGAGGTAGGAGAATCGCTCTCTTCTCTCCTCGCAGTCTCACATTCACCCTCTTTTCTTGAATAAAATCACCTTGGCTCTTCGCTAGCTCATCTTAGGCGCACGAGATGTAATTTCGGGATGTTGCGATTCTGAATAGCTGTTGCTACATTATCCTCTAACAAGCTAATCCATTAAGATCATATTATGCTGACTGGTTATCAAGGTCCATTGTACAAAGGGAATTATCTATATTGAAAGTCCCCCCGGTTTTGACTGCGGTTAATAATTGATATAATCACTTGAATAAACGTGAATGATGTTGCTGGCCTCCTTAACCGGTCTGACGCAAATGCTGGTTAAATTTCAAATGACCTGTGCTTGCTTGGAGAAAAGAACAGTTTAACAACTTACACTTAAACACAATTCTTTTCAGTGGATTTCAGCGCAGGAAAAAGCTAACAATGCTCATTTTACGGGTTCGTGCTTAAGTTTAGTGATTGTAACTGATTCTTTAAAATCTAATTTATTATAATCTCATATGACACTAGTCTATTTATACATTCTATTTGTATTACTTGCCTTTCAGGAGCTGAACGCATTTGAATTACATGAACAAGCTGGCAATTCTTATTACACGCTAAGCTTTGGTTTGGAAATAGTTTTACATAATTTCATCAACGTATTAAAATCATGAATAAACACTAGGTCATGTAAATATGAGAACTTAAAGTTCAGAGCAAGAGCGCATAACTAAGAACTTGTCAGTGCCATTAAATGGTTGGAGGGAACTTTAAAAACATGGACAGAAGTGTGGAAAAAGGTGACCGTCATATTTGATCAAATAAAACAAATATTTCACCCATAAGCTTTATGCAGACTATTAATTCGGTTTTAGTCAAATTACCTGCTCAAATATATATGCAATATAATATGTGAAATATTTCCTCGTACTAGGCAAGGTAATAGGGTTCGTGATCAGTTATTTGATGAGCGCTTAATGACAATTTATAGTGCATTTTAACCTGTTGATATTAAAAACTAGATTGCTAAAACCCAGTTATATTGAACATGGACTATTTTTGCCGCCTTACATCATTAATGGCATGACATTAAATACATATTGATAATTAAGCACTGGTCGGTCTGAGGTGCATGTGGTAGCCTATTTCACAGTCCCTCCACAATAAACAAGGGAATAGAACGGCTAAATTTGACAAACACGGGCTGCACATTATAGATCTTAATCCATTCTCTAAAATCCTGAATAAAATGAATACATTAAAGAACAGTTTTGTATTTTTATGTGCCCCCTGTTTCAAAGGAACATTTTTTGAGGTAACTGAACTCTATAATAAAACTCCCACTCCTGTTTTAACGGCACTTTCCAGTGTTCCCTCTCCCTGCTGCCAAATTGCTTATATTTGCATGTCATTCGAAATTGGGGCTCTTGACTAAAATAACACTAATTGCACGATATTCAAATGGACAGTCACAAGGTAACATTGTGATTTACTCAAAACGACCTGCATCTGCGCGCCCGCGGCCCCGTTGCGTTGCATTATTTACTGGTGCACAAAGGGTTATTTTGGATAGTTAGATGGACACACAGGCGTTTGATTTTAATTGTAATTGTAAACCTCTTCACTTGAGGCCTCAAATGGGCCGTTTGAAATCCAGCGGAGATGTGAAATTTTCACCGCGGCCACTTATTGCTCGTGATACATTAAAAGGTGTAATCCAACTGAAATGTAAATCACAGTTCTTGAAAACAAATTACGAACGAAGATAACAGCGCGGGCGCGCCGTCAGTGAAGCATCACAGAGCCCTCCCGCTCGAGCGAGGCTTCTTTCAGCCCAAATTGCCGCAAGCTTGTTATCACGGGTAATAGTGAGCTGTCAGCCAGGTTGATTACTAGGTTATGGTAAACAATCCTTCTCCAACCGCACCGGGCGGAATAGAGGGGTAAAAGCACACATCACTCTCATCAAGCTGATTCAAACAGCGGCGCGAGCCGCAGCGCGCGGTCAGCCTCAATTTCTTTAACGCCAAGTAATTGCCTATTCCACGCGGTCAATTTTTTTTTTCTTCGTGGGCCGTTATCTCGTATTGCTATCAAGTTATGCTACGCTGTAATTGCTGTCAATTAAAATAGCCGTACTGTACTACGTTTTACAGAGCGCGCCGAACAGGCGAGCTTCAATTGTTTAAATTATCAGAGAAGGCGAGGAAACTTGGAGTGTGACTCGAACTCAGTCCTTTAACAACTACACAATACCAGTAATCAGGTAAAATTAACATACCACAGCAAGTGTATTCTGTGAGAAAGACAGACAGGCAAGTGCTTCACAAGGGGAGGTTCACAGTTAACTGGACGTTTAAAAAATATATATATATATGTACCCTTTTCCTGTCAGCCAGTCACATATTTGAACAATATTGTTCAGGTGGAGACAAGTGCACTGCAAATATAGGCAGTCCCCTGTCACTGTTTGATGTGTGACATCACTTTGACACCAATCACTTGTCTTGCATCAGAAACCTATACAGTGGATGACCTGAATTGCTTACATTTGTCAGTGTTATTGATTTATAAAGTTTTTTTTTTTTCTTCAGCCTGAGCAATTCATGGTACGCACATTGCTAAAGGGTGCTAAAAGGCCCTCTGTGAAAAAGCCTTTTTTCTGAGATAAGCCTTCAGCAGTACGGCATGTCCTTGCTCTGGTCAGTAGAGGACAGAAAGCGAAGGGACGGACAATGACAGATGCTGCCACTTTGATAGGGACACGTCTAATCGGTCACTTGGGGCTGCGGGAACAGCCGTGGGAGTATTTGGACAAGGGGAAAGAGAAAGGGCAATGCCGCCTCTCCTTTGTGAAACCCAGCGGCCAGGCTTGCTTTGCCTTAAGTTAAAAACTTGTTGATGTGACATCTGAGCTAAATTGTTAGTGTTCGTAAAAAGCATTTATTTAAAGCATGAAAACACTACAGCGGGGTGACAGTACTATTTTTCCCATGTAGTTTATCTAAATACTATTTTTAAGATTTATATAATTGGTTAAAAGTTTTCTTGGACATTTAAATAAACAGAGAACACAGTATTCTCTGGAGTCTGTGGTTTCTCTGTCTATTTATCCTGTGCTTGGTGTTCAGTTGTTGTTTGCCAGTTACCGGTTTGTTTGTAGGTAGTCAAATCATCGAGTTACATCAATATACAAAGACCTTAAACTCTGTGTTTCACAGAAGGCTTGTTTATTTTTCAGACAATAATAGACCTCAAGAATAATGGCCTTTACCACATTGGAAAGTCTTGCAAATGTGCGATAATCCAGAGAATCTTTACTTAAACAAAGTAATCTCTATCAAGATGTCTAACAGAGACATGGCCTACAATCTAATTCATAGTTTCTGGAATCCTTTCTTATGCTATTCCCCAGTGAATGCTCTTATCAAACTCTTCTGGGCCCCTTTTTTGTAACCAGATGACTCCAAGTCACTTAAAGAGAGCTGGGGTTACAAATTTGTTACAAATTAAGGTCGTCAAGACCCTGAAAAGCTGAATAGGGGGAAGTAGTCAGTCCTGCAAGCGTAGCCTGGTCATGCCCCCCGTCAGCCTTGGTAGAAGCCCTGATAGTAATGATACAGGAGGTTCAGGGGATAAGGAGGGCTTTCCTGGGCCCTCTCTCCATTAAGGAACAGCCCTTCCATTGTTGCCGCGGATACCATGAGGCTGCAAATGGAATCCTGGGATTGGAAACAATGACGTGGGAATCATTTTAGTGCAACCTGACTCCCCGGCAGGTGCCCCTCCAAGACACTTAAATTGATGTTGTTTGTTACTTATACCTCCCGGACGAGCCCCTATCACCACCGCCGCAACGTCACGATGGGCTCCTGGAATGTCACCGGTTTGGGGATGGGGGGGGGGAGATCCACAAGGGCATGCAACCTCAGCAGCAAGCTACCTCTCCCTCTACCCTTACAGGTTTGATTTCACCACCCCTATCCCCTGGCCCCGAAACAGGACGCCTGCAAATATCCCAATTACATCCGTTCTTCATGTCCTTTTGTAGCAGAGTTTCTTTTTTTTTCCTGTCCCAGGAGCACAAAGTCCGCAATTGTCTGGGGGCAGAATCTTGACGACCTGCTTAAATAGGCCTGTCTGTTTAGCAGTAAAAACCAAAAGGATACCTGGAGACCGGGAATGTGGCTGGCCTTAATCAACCACAAAATTGCACAAAACCATCACAAGTGTGAGGCCATAATCAGCCACGAAACGCTGTTGTATTTCTCTTGGTGTACCATGATTTTCTTTTCAGGCCTTCTGTTTTGAGGACATCAAGAGCTAGGAGCCATGATGTCCCCCGCTCTGAATTGTTTCCTCGGATTTGCATACGCCCGCGGTGCTGCCGCAAGTGCTACTGCAGCGCACCGAACACTGCGTCCCACTGTCCTTGATGTGATCCTTTTCTCCGCTTGACAGCTTCTCATCTTATTTGCAACCCTCATGGTGTCATGTGCACGTCCTCAAGAGGGCTCTGCCTTTCAGGACAGACGTGGAAGAAAAAAATTAAAACTACCGAATCATCAAGGGAATTTAATGGATGATTCAAGCTGATTACGATGCCTTTACCTCTGTACTGTTTCCGTCTGTGTCCACCTCATACCCGCTTTGCTTAACAAGCTACCTCTTTTATTTTAAATATTAGTGACTATAGCTTTGCTACGTTATTGTAGTGTCATGTTTGTTTTCCTAGACAGTGTTATTGGGGATGTTGAGCACAACGCACAGTAAAGTGTATGGCTAAGGACGTGACCCTCTGGGGCTGATTTGATCTCAGCTAAGTAAACGTAGGCCAAAGTGCAACACTAGCACGGCTATCATCTTCCCCTGCACTTAATGTACTGAGCACTGATACTGTAATGGCTAACCAGCGTGTATTCAGGTGGAAATGGGGTATATTTTGAATAATGGTAACTGACTAGCCTCTAAATAGAAACAGAAGAGAATTGAATTGAGATGAACAGAAACAACCAGGGTGATCTTCTGGATTTATTCAATTAAACAAGGAAACAAGGAAAGGTTTAACATAAATGATCATACATTAAGGCCCAGATTTCACTTCATTTTAAGTAATTTTAGTAGTTAATTTTTGATTGAAACATGACTGATTACCATTATATTTTTCCTCAACCCATTTCTGTCACAATACCTCACTTGTGTATAAGGTTTTTTTTTTTCATTTTAATGTGCTCTTTCAGCCCATATCACTTCTTTTTAAAACCCACCAGTGTGTCTTGATCCACAGATTGGGAGCCATTGATTTGGTCCCTGCTGATGAATGAAAATGATAAGAGACACTCAGAATGCTTTGACTCTAGGTCAGACATTGATCCACATTTTTTCTCTCTCAACAACTTATGAAGTCCAATGCATACTGTCTGTCACAGGGTAAGATTCAGCTTAGAAAACATAGCGCTGCTGTTTAAATAAGAGTCCTGGCTTTTTTGGTTTTCATCAATAGATTAGCACTGACCTCACAGAGTTGTTTGAGGTCCCCATTTTCCCTTTATTTCATTTTATTGTCCATGTTTAAATGCTGCCATGGACACACAGGACTTAAACCTACCTCAAACTCTTCTTTGTATTCATCTGATTGCCAACAATTGACGGATGAATCTTGCTCAATTATTTAAATTCAGTCAATTAAATAAATTACTTGAAATAAAGTTGATGAGTTAAAATAATTATCTGAGAAATCCTCACAGAAGACCATTTTTTGAAATTCATTAACTGAATTTAATTGAATTTGAAAACTTCTTTGTGATCAATATGTAAATAAAATGTAATTTCTCTGCCCCTACTGCTATTATGTAAAAAAAAATACTGTAAATGTGAAGCAAAAGTGTCATAAGTGGATAACCTGTGCCAGCAAACTGACTCTGGCACTAGTGTGACATGTTTTGACTGTTGGCACGTGTGATGTTTCGTGTTTCATAGCTCAGTGACAGTTGTTGGTGTAAAAAAAAAAATAAAGAATAAAGGAAGTCTCATTCCAGGCTGCTAATTAGAAGTCCGGAGAGTTCCTGAGGCGTTGCCGGCGTACGGGTCCTGCGATGTCATCTCAGACGCGGTCACATCCGTCTCCCGGGGTTGTTCTTCGTCAGGTTCGCTTGATGCGCGGGCTTGGGAGAGCGTAGCTTAAGCTCCCTTTGGGGTGTTCATTAAGGAGAGAATACGGAATT
This sequence comes from Albula goreensis, assembly GCA_022829145.1. Classification (NCBI taxonomy): domain Eukaryota; kingdom Metazoa; phylum Chordata; class Actinopteri; order Albuliformes; family Albulidae; genus Albula; species Albula goreensis. The sequence continues at coordinate 35,192,063 of CM040745.1, forward strand.
AATCAGCAAATTCACCAGGGCGATGGGGAGGGGGGATGCAGGATCTGCCTGAGAGCGCAGACGGAGCATCACTTTCGTGACGATAGCAGAGGAGCCCTTGGCTCTGGACCTGAAAGTGAGACTAACGCGCAAATGGCGATCTGACAGAAGAAATTCACACAAGTCCAGCATTCTGCGCTCATTTTCCCTGTCGGCTTGTCAGATCATATTATAAAGGTCGATTCGCTTATACAGTGAAGCGGAAGGGTCGCCCAAGTGTTGCCATACGGTTGATGTCTTTAGAAACGGAGCAAGGCAGAATGCAAGTCACTATGTAGCAAAAACAACAAGCCTTTCTATGAAGAATAGAAGAATCCTGTCCCGGAAGTGACTTCTTGTCAACCAGCAAAGAAAATTCAAACATGAAGAAACCCTGAAAATCTGGTATTAACTTTAGGGCAATCCGTGAGCCCACATATACGTGCAAACATATTTTCAATGAACATATACATTTTAATTTGAAAGAGTTTGTAATTAGCATAGCGGCCAGAGGCTGTTTGCGACCTTCCCTTATGCAAATACGTCAATGCTCCCCGTCCTCCTGACGGGAGACGTGACTCCCTCACGGTTGATGACAGAGAAACGACGGCTGGCAGGCTTTGACGCTTCGGCCAGCTGCGTTACGAAACAGCTGTCCGCTGTCACTGTCGCGGTGTGTTCACTGTACTGACCCTCATGTGCCCTCACATAATGTCGATAAGAGGGTGAGGAAGAGGCGTGCTGAGTTTTTAAGGGGGGTGGGGCTTAGTGGCTTGGGATGAGATGGTACTTTGTTACTTGTACGGCCAACCAAATGCCATGTTCGCAACATTTGGCTTTTATTTTGTGTGTGTTTGTGTGTGTGTGTGTGTGTGTGTGTGTGTGTCAAAGGCATAAGAAACAAAAAAAAAAGAGGGCACTGAATATTGATGTAAAATGAAGCGGAAAAGCGAGGAGCTCGGGACCAAAAGTGGCATTTAAGGGGACACTGTGAGGTTCGGCCACTGGGGATTTGGCTCGGAGACACAATCTACGGGATCTGCGATAGGGCCGTCTGAATGGCAGGCAGCGAAATGTCACAGTTCAGCTCTGTGCTGGAACTGCACTCACTGGCAGAAAAAAGGCAACAGTTACAGCACCTCCAGGCAAACCTCTCCATAGTCTCATATGATATCATTCTTTAATGCCAGTAACTTACCTACTATGTATTTTACAAACATGTGGTTGGGAAACACCCAAATATGAGGCTCGTTGATAATATGTAATGAAGTATGAAGACAGTATCCAACAAAAACATTCTGAAACAAAAAACAGAAAACGCTGTACAACTCTATTGGCAGAGTTAAATTTATGATTAAAATATATTGCAATACAAAACGTCAAAATTCAGAGACAGTTACTTGGTAAAGCTTGACAAATGTGGTGTGAACTTATAAACCTTTTTTAAATATTATATTTGAATGGTTTACAGTATTATTACAGTATTTACAGCGAAAGATGTTTGGAGCAATATTAACAATAGCAGAAATGGACCACCTTCCTTTCTTCACATCCCCTAAACTGTGTTGTTTGTCATAGATGCAGCAAAGCTAAAGTTAATAGTAAAAGTTCAATAGCAAGGAGATGTTCCTACGCACAGTCTGAAATGTTTACAAATGTAGGAACATTCGCCACAAAATGTTTGCCTCTGATGAATCACATACTTTGCATAAGAGCGGCTCCCACGCACATTTTAGGATGAAATCTACACATACACTCAGGAACTGATGGATGGGACCTCAGAACCCCAGCCAAGAATAGCTTGGGAACACCGAATTTAGAACATCTCCAGCAATGACACCCCAGAAAGGGCGCCCGCTGTTCTGTCAAAAATCCAGAATCGGTCCACCCATGCTATGCTACAACAACACACCGATCACTCATTAGTCCACAGCCAACGTTACCATTTTTTTAACTACAGTTCTACATGTACTTAGCATTGAGAACAAACTATGTCTCACTGATAGCGTGTAACAGTCAGGCCCATCTCAGCTGTCAATGTTGGCCCAGTGCAATTTCGGACCTGCAGTCATTAATCTGTCTCTGGTCAGTCAAGATCGGCACATTACATTAGATTACGCTCATTCAGCAGATGCTCTTATTCAGAGTGACTTACAAAATGGGAGAGCATAAATGCATCCACCTGGTTAATGTCTGCAATGGTGCCAGACCTTGGCCAACCACATTTATAGACCAACAAGTATATATGCGGCATCACTAAAGCAGCAACAATGTAAGCAGGCCATGCTACTCCTTAGAAGAATAAAACTCATGAGCAATACAAAAACATAGCATGACCAAAATCATACAACTGCAACACAACTTTTTGGTTGCCTTGTTACTGCAATCCAAAAGGTGTCTGCTACTGCGTAGAGCAACTTGTATTAATTTTACGATAGCTAACATTTTCAAACTGACTGTAAAAGACTTGGATATAAAATAGAATGTGGGTGTGGCTGAGTCCCTTTGCTGATTGGTAGCCAGTTGCTGAGTAACGTGACAGCATCCAGCATTTAGCCAGTTGGGTGTGGGCACAGACGACTGCTTTTTGGCAATTACGGGGCATCTGAAGATTTCACATTTGGCCTTTGACAACGATTTTCCGCAGCTGGCTAATACTGTGTCTGCTTGGCTAGAAGGCCAGCATTGGCTTTTTGATAGTTGAGCAGTTGGTTGGGCAAACGGGATGTAATGTAGAATTACCAGCTCCTATGGTCCATGTGCACATCCCTCAATATCTCACATTAGCCTGGCTATGGTGTGTTTACGGGGTTCTGACATGTGAGTTAACAGGGTAACAAATTTGAAATTCAGAACCGAAAGTACTACACTATATTCTCAGAAATGCTTAACGCATCAACAGCAAGACTGACAACATCAGCAACAGAACTGTGCACTGTTTAACCCTTCTGGCATTCAGAAAGTCACTCAAAAGCTATAAATAATATAAATATTCATGTCTTTGCACTTATTTCGCTGAGATTTTGAGAGCTTTCCCCTCATTAACACACATTGAAACGTAGCTGTAAATTGTCATGCCGCATTACGGTTAAAGCACAGACAGTGATCTTCATATTGCGAAAGTGGGTTTTCTAGCCCCCGTGCGTTCACGGAGTAATGTGCCGAAATTAGTTTAGCATATTTTAGTGTATTTCTCTCTCTCCCTGTGTTCGGTGAGCGTTGGGATTTGGCTGTCATTGCAGAACACTGTAAACATTCAAATGTGAAGTTTTTTTGTTATTTTATTCATCTCAGCTGGATCGGTTTTGCGCCGTTCCGCTGCGTTGCAGCCGAGATTCTCTGGGTGCGTCACTTGGCAGGTGAATTATCTCTTTCGGGGTCCACCCAACAGGGGTGCCATTGGCAACGCTCTTGCAGGGAGTTCTGGGACGTGGGGAGGGGGGAGGGGCGGGGCACGGCTGCTCATCCAATAAATCTCATACCATCAGTGTTTAAAGATCACTCTCATCCTGCAAATCAGTGAGACGTTCGGGCACATGTATAAAACAGGTATAAGCGCTACACAATTTGTTTCTTCGTTTTATATTTTGTTTGCTCTCCCCAAACCCAGAGGCTCGCTTTTGGACAAAGGCATCCACCGCGCGCGTCATTATACGGTATTGCCGAGTCAGAGAAAGTGTAGCGTGGCGGCGATGGCGCGGGACTGTAACCAAGCGCTGTATAATTACATTACCTCCACTGCTCGTTTACCGTATGGAGAAATGCACGCAAGTGGCACATCTATACTCCATTTACAAAGGGAAAACGTGTTCGCGCACAGACTGGCGCTGGTCTCCAAGGGCTGTTTCTCCCCCTTCAGCAGTATTTAATACCACTAAAGTGCATAATTGCTGATCAGAGTGCTTGCGACGCTCTGTTTGGTGTGTAAAACACTTTTCTCTCAATGAGGGGCGGTGTAAGAGACTCTGCCATATGGCGCCATCCAACTTATTTGTTAATGTCGGCTTTTAATAGCGATATGAAATTAAAGCGTTCCCTCTCAGAGCGAACGAGGCAGACTGGGTCGGGCCAAACTGATCGATTCGGGTCACGCTACAATTTGGAAGCTTCGAGACCGGTTGCTGTGTTTGTAGTACCGGACTCTTGCAGCAGTACAGGGGCTCTTCGCTCACACGGCCTTCCAGATCCGGTATAATGCTGTAATTGAAATGATATACCCCCTTTATACATCATTCATAAGCGCGAATGCATCGCCTTATAAGGAATGACATACGGCTTGTTATGCAAAATGCCAGTCTCACATGTAACGTAACACAGGATGTCATTTGACTTAAGGTCAGCCCCCTGACCAGAAGTCCCGCGCAAAGGCTAATGAATGATTTATGGAGATGATATTCTGTGGTAATGAAGGAATTATACATGCTCCAGGAAACCTTAAGGCACGCATACTTTAAAGTGTTTAAAGTTTACCTGCGTCGCTCTAAATCTCAGAGTCCAGTCATCTTGGCTTTGGTTCCAATAATGTGAGATCAGGCCCTCTGTTAAGTTGCGAGTGGGGCTGATCTGGGTTTTCAGACGTCATAAACACAAACAAATCTACGCTCTGCACCGGCTGTGTTACACTCTGTTTTTCTGAACTATAGAAAAATAGTTCAAATGAACTAAATCTATTTTCGAGCAAATGCTTGACCAAATTTCAACCAGGCACAGGTCTACGAAGAAAAGCATTCACTCACAAAGCCAGGTAATAGAACCAGTGGCTTCTAATTTTTGTGATCCTCTTCTTGAGGCCCTCTTATTTAAAAAGATGCACCTCTTATCAGGTTATACTTTATCTGAAACTAAGGTAAGGGCCTTGACAAGGACTTTCATATGGAGTGACCTTGAAGTGACCTCTTCCATTTCTAGAACCGAAGGATCATCTCTGCGTACAGAATGAATAAGGGAGATGAGGAGATATGTCAACTCCCCTCCTTTTGCCAGCTTTCTAAAATGGATACCATTGATAGTTTAAACTGTCACCTTCCTTGTGCGTTTTTTTTCTCATAAGTTACGAGAGTTGAGAGGGATACACATGAAAATGGATGGACAGTTTAGGACTGCACCTGAGCTAGGATTTGGACCTTGGCCACACGAGGGGGATCTTTACACGGCATCGAGGATTGGCTGCTCCGCACATCACTACGTCATGTGATCGCACCCAAAAGGTCTTTGTTTAATCCTTTCCATTCTATGGCAAGGCTAACATTTCCTCGAGTTCATTTAATTTCATTTCTATTTAATTTAGCTCTCGTCAATAATGATTACGCTGAGCTGAGCGTGGTACCAGGCTCGACTAAGCATATCATTTTTGTGAAATAAGATTCAGCTGTGGCTTTCCTTTTGTCAGTGCTAAGAGCAACACAGTACTGTACATAGTTTATTTCTTTTACCGTGTCATGATATATAGATCATAATAAAAATTAAATAACCGCTAGTTACGTACCTTGAAATATAGAGCCTCTACTCATAGCCTATTGTAAGTTGGAAATATGTTCAGCCAGACCATCTAATGAAAATGTTACCCATCTGAAATATGTAAAATGTGATTTAACATTTATGAAGAAATTGATTTTAATTAGCACCATGCTCTTTTGTTATCATGAACAATGACAACTGGGATGTCTATACTGTGGTTTACTGTTGTTTCATTACATCTTTTCATTCTTCAAACAGGTATTCAACGGAGACAATCTTGTCACTGCAGAATTGTCATGGTACTGTCACAATGTTGTTTTATTACCATCAAATAATTATTATTAATATTAACAGCCGCTCAGTGATGAAAAAAACAGATAAAAAATGCACTGTGTAGCGAGATTTGTAAGTATATCTGTGTGTATGTGCTCATGTTTTCTTTAATTTCATTTAATTTCATTTCATTTACAGATGCATGTCTCACTCAAATTCAGCCTTTTACTGTATCAAGCAATTTGTGGAAGATTCTAAATACAGAAGAATCGTTTGCTTTAGCATATGTGACTTAAGTATAATTGAACATAAATTACTGCACTGGATTCAAAGTTCTGATAATTTTAACAATAAGAATGGCAAACTGAAAAGTTAAGCGCACAGTTAAGCACAACGTTGAACAGTTAAGCACACAAAACACACGTGTCCCATTTGTGCCCCATGTACAAGTTTAATGTGTGACATAAAACCTGGACATGTTTACTAATTGGATACTCTCCAATCTGCCACTGTTAAAGAAATGGTTGCACCCTGATTTTGCTGCGTCGTGAAACTCATAACTAATTTGAAAGGTCCATCCAAAAAAAAATAAAATTATAGAGCACATGCAATGAATATTTGATGACTTAAAAGTTTGTTCCCAATTAAATATGAATGTTCTCAGGCAAAAATCCTGTCACCCTGGCAAGTGTTTCACTCCTTATAAAACGTGAAGATCGCGAGTTTGTGTTCGCAGGAAAGTGTTAATTAATGAAAGACAGACCTCAGACAATTAGGGACGTGTTTTCTGCTCCACATTCCTCCCTCTCTCTTTCTTTCCCCCTGACCTTGTTAACCGCCAGCGTCGTGAGGGACGTTTTGTGCCCGGCCCTCGCCGCTCTGAATTTAATATTCCTCCCTCGCGAAAAAAAGAAAGCAAATCGGGACGGGGGTTGAGAAGATTTAATTTGGGGCTGTTCTCCCCTTTCTCAGTGGGTGAAGACAGGGGGAAGTGATTGACCGCTGTGGGTGCTTGGATGTGGGACATGGTCACAACACGTACTGTGGGAGACGGGGGGTTTTGGGATGGGGGCATAGCGGGGGTGGCGAGGGTATAGTGTAACACCTTGTCTACCTCAGCTGCAGACCTCTCCCTGTAATGTCCCCTCTGCCACACAAAAACCAACCCCTAATTATCTCTGAATAGAGATGGTATTGAACCATAATGAGTGATAATGATTTGTGGAAGGTAGGTAGGCAGGCAGTGAAAACGCAAAAGTCAAAGATAGGTTTCATAGGCATCCTTTGCTATTTTTGTTGGCCAATCTCTAGGGTCAATCTGTAGGTGTTGCCAAACTATTCATGTGACTGTAGTCTCGTATATTGTGAAGGGTTAAAGAGAAGGTCAGGGGTGCAAAGAGCGAGAGGAGGTCAAGGTAAATTTAATTCCTCTTCATTCTGAGTAATCACATATTGCTTAAGTGTTTTATATGCTAAAAGGCAACTGTTCGTATGTATGTGTGAAGCAAAACAAACAACAATTGAGAACCATAGCTTAGCCAATATACGTAATATACAGATTGAACCACAAACTGAAGTTAAATATGAGAAACAAACCACAGTCTTCTTTCTTCAGTGCAGCAATCCAAGACTGCGATGATCACTGAGTAACACTGATGGTGAAAAAACAAACAAATAAACAATCAAAAATGATATTCAATGTTGTGTCATATTTGGAAAAAGTTCATACCAGCCAGTCACTTTCTTGGGAAATTGCTGATTCTTGCTGTAGTTATTTGGCTGTTTCAGTTGCAACAGAAAAGGTGCAATGTTGGGATGTTATGTGTGTATGTGAGTTTTTTTTTCCTGTGTGTGGGGGGGTTTGTTCACAGAAATTAAGTTAAGTGATAATCAACAACAATAACAATACCTAGGTTTTGGTTTTTGGGGCATTTTTTAAGATGTCACGAAACATTACAAAGGATAAATCAACTGGAATACAGCACGTTACTCTTTTTCCAGTTAGTAATTGTACCAAAAATCTTTTTCAATCAAAAGCTTGAGCTAAACCCACAAAAGTTAAAGGTCGTTGTGAAGGTAACGGCAGTCTGCCTGTATCCCACTTTCCTTTGCACCTGAAACAAATAAATATTTTTCCTTCTGAGGCCATTTTACATTCCTCCCCTGCTCGGTATTTGCTGCGGATTTGCACTTTGTGGGTTTACATTGCAATGTGTAGATTTAGCGATTACGGGAGAAAAGTCACAAGGCTTCTCAGAGCAAGACAGGTCACCCCCCCACACCCCTCTTCCGACATCAACACACACTCTGTCCCCCCCCAACCATTCTCCCTCCCTCTTACTGTCTTCAGTAAGACTTTCCAACAAACAGATGGCTGGCACGCAGATAATGGGGCATGGCTTTGTGAAGCCAAAGTACCTGATTACAATTCACCAATACAATTCAAATACCCGTAACCAGGCTTACAGATAATACCGCGGTAACAATATCATTTATTGTCTTCATGTTTTTTTGATCCATGTCTTACTGGGGAGAGATGGGCATAAAGCTTCCCCAAAACAAATAACGATATAGGCAATGCTAAACAGAAAAAAAATGTGAAAGGATTTCGAAACAACAGTTACATAAATGTATGTATGCGTTCACACTTGTGTGCAATTTCACATGAAACAGGCCTACATATTTTGAATTTTGCATGAAGATGTTACTTTCAGAACATGCACATAGTTGAAATATGATGATATAAAGCACATAAATAATTAAACCAACATGTTAATAAAAAATAATTTAAATAACATAGCTTATGTAAATTATTCTTCCCTCAATGATTTTATTAATATGACAATAATGTGTTAAAATGTTATGCTAAATACGTATAAGGGCAATTTATTTAAATATGACAAATGTATTCATTTTTTCAAATTCAGGCATAATGTCATACACATTTGTATTCTTATTAAGACATTAAAATACATTAATAATTTATGTTATTTTAAAATGGTTCGGTATTAAAATTTTAGTCCTAAAGCAAATATCTTGCATACTGTTGATATTAGACCAGGCTCTAAACAAGAGCACATACAAAGGAGGAGCAATATGAAATAAATAATAAGTGAACAAGAAAATAAACAGAACGGTTTTTGTTATAATGGTTTTATGCTTAAATATTTGCTGCTTTTCACCAGGTAATATCAGTAGTTTCTGATATACAAATGTCTTTCTAATAGATTTTCTATTTTCATTCAAATCTAATTAATTACAGCTGCTAAACACATAGACTAAGTGGAGCACAGAGACGCACATAGATTCAGAAGATAGTCTAAATGTTTGTCAGGAATAGGGATATCGCCAAATTCCTTCTTTTACTTTTGTCAGTTTTTGGGGAAATTGTAGCTAAAACACACAGTAAGAGTGTGTCTGTATAACATGTGTGTGTGTGTGCTGGAGTTGGCGGCCCAACCAAAGAGGCGGACCCTGCACTCGGGATTGAATTAATATTTTAAGCTAATTTAAACAGGGCCCGGTGTCATCTTTGGGACAGGAGATCTCATCTGTTTTTACAGGCTCCGTATAGTAAGCTGGCTGCTCTACTAATAAGACTTTTCCAGTTGGTGGACAGCTGATCTTTCCCAAGGTAAGAAATACCCAGAGTCACTGCTGCAGACTGGGAGGGGCCTCACCTGTCACTCAGGATGTGACATGAGGCCTGTTTCCATTGGATGAGTGTGGGGCCCGTAACACACACACACACACACACAGAAAAAGACAATGCAGATAGAGTATGTGTGTGTGTGTGTGTGTGTGCATGTGTGTTAGATGTACACCCACACCTTGTCAGGCCAGCCTTAGTCTTTTGAGCGCTGTGCGTCATTAGAGGAATCGCAGTCCGCCTGCATCCCTGCCCGCCTTAATTAGCAATTCTGCGCCTTATTTTTGTTTGGTTTCCCCTCTGGCTGCTAATTAATGCTTAATCGAAACTGCTGAGCTGAGCTTGAGAAGTGTTCATGAATATTAAAATTAGCCCCAACAATTTTTTGGGGGACTGGTGTCATTTGTGTTTGTTACTGTCAATGGTTTCATGCACAATTTACTTCCATTTCTTATTTCTGTGATATAAATAATAATAATAATGATGATAATAATAATAATGCAGAGATATGGCAAATGCTGTCTGTTATCTTATCATTATCTGTTACAAATAGTAGAGTATTTCTTTTCAATTTCTCTTTGTTGAGTTGAATAAATGATAAATGATGTCCAAGAAATAATATGTCTAACAATGATGAGTTTTTTTTAGACATTTTTACAGATAAGGACAGAGACGCATTGTGGCTCTGTGTGAATCCACATATACTCACTATTGAACTATTGAACTATGGGACTAGATTGAGCAGGAAACAGAATCGTAGTAACCATGAGGCCCACGTTGGGAAAATGTTGTAGAGCTGTACAATCTCATATCTAAAAAGATATTTTTCCTCGGCACTGATAATTGACTTCAAGTGTTTTAATTGTGGGTTAATTACATTAGCAGGAAGATCCCTGGTTAAAGAAGGTGGGAGGGACTCAATCAAACACCCTTCGGTCTGAATTCAGGCCCGTGCTTAAGTGCATTCTTAAATCTCTCACTATTGCAGGGAAGAGTTATGCCCAAAACACATTTAAGCGCAGGTCTGAATTTCACCCTTAGTCTCTTTAAGGGTGTACGTAGTTCAATCATAACAGACATTACAAAACAAGTGTAAGTATTTTGTAATTTATTGGCGACAAGCAAGCATTTCCACTCTAAAATAGAGCAGCATATGCCCTGAAAAAGACTTAAGTTCATTTTGACTGAACTGTATACACCGTTTAAGACACATTTGGTTGACTGGGTTTGTGCCTTAACATGATGCTATCTCACTGATTTCCCTCATATTTTAACTCAGGCACAACTTATCAAGTATCACGCTACTCTTCAACAGACTAAGTTGCTCCTCATACAACTTGGATCACAGGAAATCTCTCATCTACTTAGCTCAATATTTTTGACGAATTTTAATACATTAAATTCTTAATTGTAAATTTAGCTTTTTTTGATGGCTGCTAATGCAACATGATTATTAAAACTTCCTTAGAGGAAGGCCTGTCATACTTCTTTGTGGAATAAATGTTAGTGCGTGGAAAATAATTTAAAAATATACACCAACCAGCGCTGTTTACCATATTTTATTAAAAACATAAAATTGAAATGTATTTATTCAAATGCTAAACATTTTCATTGTGTTATTATTCAGAGGTTCGTACAGGCGTTACTTATGCAACCCGACTTCATTTAAATAACATTTATGACAAAACAATCATGTACACTTTTTTTGAAAATAGCAAATAAACATGTGACTCTCCTTAACTCACCGGCTATGTCGATAATGGCGGCGTTGAAGGGGGAGCTGGGAGGCGTTTTGGATATGCGCACAGGTTCAAGTCCTGGTGACAATTTCTTGAAAGGTTATTCAAATACATTTTGTCTTCTGGGGAGGGGGAGGGCACGGAGGGGCGATTGCGGTCGGCGATGTGTTGTACTTTCTAAAACGGAACATGCCTATCAGTGGATTTGCATAATGAGGATTCTCGAGTTTCTACAAGCGATGCCTCTGACATCTGACCCCGAAGCGGTGGAGGAGTGGAGTGAGAGACGTCGGCGCACGCAGGGCTGCCGGAGCATCATCTGAGCCGAGTAAACAAACGCAAATTTCACTCTGAGAAAAAGAGGAAAAGCGGCACCGATGGTTACGTGCCGTGTCTGAAACAGCCCAGGCTGAGAGAGAGAGAGAGAGAGAGAGAGAGAGAGCGCGTGGGGCGGCTTGAGCTGCCGCCTCCGCTTTTAGCCCCGCAGAACACCGCTGTGGGGCACTTGGGAGTTTACAGTGAGGTTGACGGGAGCGACGGCGCCGCCGCTAACGTTGAACGTCGCACTGCTCTTTTGTCAGAATCGTCGGTTTAATTCGTTAATTGCTCATTTGATTTAGCTGCCGACATCGCCTTGTGTTAGGAACATGAAAACGGATTGGGGTGCTGTAATTAGCCTCTTTGTCATGGAGAGCATGTACCAGTATGACTGTTGTAAGAGAGTTTGGCCTTAACTCTTATGGAGCTGTTTGTTCGTTGCACGCTCATGATACGCACTACTAGCCGGACATGTGAATTGTAGCCCTCTTTTTCACAATCTGCGTTCTAGACATTTGCAGAAGGAAATCATCCACATGCCACCAGGTCTCTACTTAGGGTCAGAGTGCTCACAACGTTAAGGTGCGAAGTACCACCGGTTTCAGTTTTCACCTCAGTGGCACCTAAAAGTGAGATACATGAAGTGATCCTGCCGAAACGAGTTACCTGTTATGTAAATACGCTAACTACCTGAAGTGAACATTTAAGTTGTGAGTAAAAAAACCAAGCAAACTCCTTGACTCCCTAGGACTAAATTTGGGACCCCTGGCCTGCAGATACTGGTGATTAAAGGGAACAGGAGGAGAATTTTGTGTGTCCTACTCAAGAATTTGAAGATCTGAATCCTCAACAAACACACCCTCAACCTATCCAGAGCAGCCTTTGGCTGCATCCATAAGGAATGTAATGACATAGTTTTCATTTAGACTTGCTGAAATTTTCAGTTGTTGAAGAAGTCGAGGGAAGTAATTTACTACTCATTACCAGTTCTAGAGGCCATGCAAACAAATGCATGGAGCTTGTTCTTATGGGTGTAAATTTCTGTTTGGTGTATGAACTGCAAGCAGTATAGATGCCCCTGGTAGGAAAAAAAGTGAATCTTGCTGTCTCTCATAAGAGCATTATTCATAGTCACTTGACTACAATGGACGATAATTCTGTCAATTCACCTATTAAAGTGTTTGTCGTAAATATTATAATTCCATAGTCTTTTACAGTAATTTCCACCATTTATCTTTCATTGTGTCAGCATACACTGTTGCTTACATTAACTCCTCACTCCTGAACACACATACATTTGTACATTAACTCTACATATAAATAAAGTCCTTTTTTGTTCAAATAGCCATACCACCTCGCAGTACAAAACTTGGACACATTTCGATTTGTAAAAACATCAAACTTTTAAAACAGCAAGCAGCGTAGCAGAGCATCGAAGATTTCCCTCAGAAAAATGGGCAGTGTTTGACCTTATTATTTTGATTTAACATTTATATCTAATTGGAGCCTGCCATTGGTTCTGCGGTCTCTGGAGAAAAGTCAATAAGTATTTGATAATTAAATGGAAAGTGTTTGAAGGTGTAAAAAGCAATTATCAGTCAGCCCTGCCAAGAATATTTCTGTGATGTGCAAACTAGGTTTAATTCGTAAGTACCCATTTATTTTTAAGCATTATTTTTTGCCTTTTCGAGGAGAATTTCGACATCCAGTCACATTACACATATATTGATGCATATGAAATAAAATAGTAAAACTTAGGCACTGAATAATATCTGAGAATTACTTTCTAAGATTCTTGTTATCTGCAGAAGGTGCAGCCATGTTAAATGAGAAGACACGTGCTGACGTCGACGGGCAGTGAACGAAGAGACTTACCCTTGATTGCATGTAGAAAGTATCCATCGAAAGTCTGTCTCTTCGTCCTTTTCTCTGCCACGTTTTCTTGGATGAAGACTTTCGTGAACTCCTCGATTGCCTCTCCTTTATGTGGCCAACATTTGAGCCTGTGCCTTTGCCAGCTCCTTGAGCGACTAGCTTGGGTCAAACTTTTGAGAGGATCATTAGCTGTTTCGTTCACCTTAATATGGTCCGAGCTCTTGAGTCTAGTACATTGTTTGACTTGCAAATTACCCTTTTATGTTAAACGGGATCGACTTTTTCTTAAAAAAGTAAATACATTTTACTATATACTGTTTATTGGTTGGCAATGGGGGTAAGCTGCTGTATAATTAAAACATTATTATTTTGCTAAAATCAGTAAGGGTCAGTGTATGTATTGCTATGTAGATGATGAATGAATATGTATTAATTTATACATTTCAGTCGTTGGTTTACTGAATATGGGCCTGTACTCATTTATGAATTCATACATTTGGGCAGTTGTTTAGTTAAATGGCGTCCTGTATAAATTTGCTCGTTTATACGTTTCGTTTGCTTAGTAAGCATTAGAAGGGCTTTAAAGAGATTCTGTGGTGGTTGTGGTGATGATGCGCTGTAGTGTATCTGTGGTAATTGTGGGAGAAACCCTTTTTTTCATGTCACATGAAAGAAATCCACCTAAAATTGTTTCTTCAAGAATATCGACAGGAGGATTAGATTTGGCAGGATCCCAGTTACTCTTTGATCAGTACTAGACACAAGCTGGAAAAGATTTGGTACCCTTCTCTCTCCTGCATTGCTCTTCCCTGCAAGAAAAAAAAACTCAGGAAAAGAGGAAAAAGTGAAAGGCACGAACATAAACTCTGGTTTCTGCATTCTCCAAACTTTTCTCCAAAAGTGGGACAAAATGCTAAGAGCTGCCGTAGCAAACAGGTCATGGAAGAGCAAGGGTTTACGGCAGTTTATATTAGTATTGATAAATAAACATTATTTAAAACATCTGTCAAGCCCTGTTAAATATCTCCTACGTGGTTCACTAGGTTCGGGAACCCAGGGCAAGGAATATTTAATTATTGTGCTAACTGAATAATCAAAAAGTCAATTTTCACAGAGTCCCCTGAATGCAAAAGACAATTGAATTTGTAATATCTGCATGGAAAATCCCTCCTCCACCCCCTCCAATTTTTTTCCTGTACAGGAAAAAAAAAAAAGTCATACATTAAGCATTAAGATAGAGCCACCACTCCGCCTTCTCCAATTCACTTGTCCTTACCGCTAATTAGATTGTTTTATCTGCCTGGTATTAACACAAAGATGTATTGCACAAGTTGTATTACACTAACATTTAAGTGGGCTGCATTGATCCGCTTATACTGGAGATGTCAATTAAAATTAATTATCCAATAATTGATCATTAGGCTGGTGTAAACAGAGGGAGACTCTAGGGATCTCATCCCTCTGACATGGACTCTTGCTCTTCGGAAGGCAAAGATAAGCGTGACTCCTTCTGAAACCATGGGCACGGAAATTGCTTCCTTCATAGAACGCATTTGTTCGAAAAATCTGTCCCTGGATTTGAAGCCTATTGCGTTTCAGTCCTCCAGTGGGCTGGATGTCTCTCTCTTTTCTTCTGTTTATCACGGGTGTTGTAATAGCTCTCCATTACGATGGCTTACTGATACCCTTAATGTAGCTCCATAATGAATCTCTCTCCTGTAATCGTTATATCCTGGAGCAAGATGTGACAAATTCTAAAGATGCATCATGCAATATGAATTAATATACTACATATAAATACAACAAAACGATATTACAATGTTTCCTACATTTTTAAATATGAATGATTATTACAACATTATCGTTTTTGGCAGTGTAATGTCCTTGTGTATGTTTTGTAAACGTTTTTAAGATTTATGCTGTGAATAATTAAATTCCAAAGAAACACTCCAGGCAAATAAGTTGTTGATTAAGAGCAACATAAATGAAGAAAACTGCTGGTGATGATTATAGCAGCTACTATCAAAACCTTAACAAAACACAAGAAATCAGTCATACTAGAATTTATACTATTACTGAAACTGTCACTACCGTCATCATAACTATTATTACCACTGCATCTGTGATGAATATTGCAAAGTTATTTTAAATCATTGGTCATTGTCTCTTGAGATATCTTGTTTTTAGTAAGTTTATGTACAAAGGTAGAAATACTGTTCTGACCATAAATGTTTAGGGGTTAACATTTGCCGCCTTTTCCTGCAGTGATGTTCATTTTCAGATAATCCCATAATTCCCTGTGTCGACTGTATGGTACACAAGTCCATCCCGGGGAAGGCAGATCATGCTATTGGCAGCTGTTACTACATACATTACATACATTCACAGGGCTTTCATGACCATTAACTTCACCAAAAGGACCCAGAATTCCCTAATAACTCAATCCTGGATAATTCTAAGACTTCTCTAAATCCTGACCCTAAATCCTAAATAAATTGTGACTTCACTCTTCTTCACTGAAACGGCTAACGTCCAAAAAGAGCTCTCACAGATCAGCCGTTTTCCTGAGTTGCCAGAGTATGTTAGAGTCATAAACGAGGATACAACATAATATATCATATGAAAATATAATATATCATCCTCAATATGTTGACATTTTCCTTTGGCTTCATTCCAGATATACAGTACAGCTACAAAGCAAAACCCACATGGTTTATTTCAGATTAAAATGCAGTCACAGCTATACTTAAGTGCGTGTATCAGATTTCAGGTCCAGAGTAATACACAGTGAAATATACAATACTGTAGCATAAAGACCTACAGTAAAATTCACTAATCATTATTCTTAAGGTTTATTGTACTTGGGATAAAAGAATTTTGCAGATGCTTTTGCTGGCTATTAGACGTCTGAATATCGTCATGTGGTTTAGTTTAAACTAGGTGAACAGTGGCTGTCGTTGTCAGATAAAGAACTCTGGGAAATGTACAGCCCGGATGGCCAGAGGCCCGTATGGTACTTGAGGAGTGCTATGCCTCAGCTTTGATCTGGGGTTTCGATTGGTCAAAACCCACCTTTATAGATAAATATGTCATTCATAATAAATAAATAGATACATAAAAACTACACAGTATTGGCCGATTTGAAAACTGAAAATTTGTTTGAAAATTCAAATATCTATAATGTAGGGGAGTTGAGAATTGTAGAATTTTTATAACTGAATATTGACCTTTCAGTAGGATTATTTTGTTTTTTTCAGTTCAGCTGTGAATATTTTAATATTGCTGCTTTCATTATATAAAAGCTTCCATATTGCCCACCAATAAACATCATGTAATAAATTAATTTTAACAGTTACAGCAAAACAGACAGAGAAAAACCTTCTGACCTGTAAGGTTAAATAACGATCCATATGATTTATTGACCTGAAATGATTTTTTTTATTGATTGTCGATAAAGCCGTTCTCTTTGCTATGATCTTGTACGTGTCTCTTAAGGCGCTACAAACCGCAGTGCCCTCAGCCTGCAGTGTCACACTAAAAACACTTAGTACATTTAAATTTCCACATTACATCCAGTCTTGTCCCTTAGATCCCATTAGCTGGCAGAGTCCCTGTAATTTCCCAGTCTTGAGAGCTCGAATGTTCCCGCATTACCTGCATCTGGTAGGGCTAATTGAATCAGTTTCCAGCTGAGCACAGCCATAGGAGATGGGATTCAGGGAAGACACATCATCGATCGGATTATAATTTTAATCAAGAACTCCCATACCTTAGCAATACGTTCGGGGAGAGGTAGCCCCATCAAAGCTGTCGCTGTTGTTGGCGTTCACTGGCATTAGCGCGCACATGCTGCCTTCGACCCCGGACATCAGAGATCTTTCTGTTCAAATAGTTTCTAGAGTAGTCTCCGGACTTTTAGATCTTCACATGTTGTATTTTGATTTAAATCATTAGTATTTATGTGTTATATGTTTGCGAAGACCCTGGCTAAGCCTCCAACGCTGGCACTCACTCCTCCGTATGGTGGGAGGCTGGTGTTCAGTCACCTTTGTTCAGTAGGAGGTTAATGTTTACTCTCTTAGCTTGGAGGTTAGTTATGGTTCCATGGCTGGTGTCTGTCTGGAGTGTTTAGTGTGGAATAACAGGCCAGGACATGGCAATAACAGCCATGTAATGTAGCCATAATATTTGGCCACCCTCCAAGGCTTGCCTCCAGCTTTTACTGGTATAGTGAGCTGAGGGGTTGGCTGTTAAAACTGATATTTGAAGATGATAACTGCCTCTAATTCCATTAATTACAACCATAGAAACACCCATCCATGTTGTCCAGGTAATGCCTATATGTACCAAGTGACAAGCCACTATTAGCATAAGGAATGCTGCTCCCTGTGCACAGTGATAGCTCTCTCTGTCCGTCCACCCTTCACTTCCAGAACATCTTCAGTCCTTCCAGGAAACCCTTTTTGAATGCTTTCTATTGGGACCATTACAAGAAAAAGCCTCCAGTCCTATGAGTGATGAAAAAGGTGGAAATCTCGTCCTTCACTTTCTTTCCAGAACTTCCTATAAAAGTTCAACGGTGTTTGGTTGTGGTGATTTTGCAGGCCATAGAAGGTGTCTGACTTCATTCTGGTGTTTGTGAAACCACTTTCGAATCCATTTAGTTTGGGGACGTTAAAGTGTTGGAATGCAGAACATTTTCACTTGGGTTGTCTGCAAAGAGTACAAGTTGGGAACTCTAGTAGGAATCCTGAAAGTGTCACTAGTTTGCACAACCCTTCAGCAAAGCAGTAGTGTGTCGAACAGAATGACACATACAAACAAACAGTTCCTGTTTTATATTCTTGTGTAAAGCTACAGTGATCCTTTCTTTCAGTTACAGTAAAAGCGAACACTACACTTTTTTTTTTTTAGCTGTCTCAGATTGTTAGCGGCGGTTGAGTTCATACTTCATATTAGCCTGTACTGTGTCTGTGCTGTTCTCTTTCTACCTGAATTGTGAGGACGTGACTTTTATAAGTGGCTCAGTAGCATAGGCATTTAAAAAACAATGTCTGATTTTCTCGATCGAGAATTTTGTTCACCAGCTCTGTTTGTTCACATCAATTCTCTACAGGTCCCTTGAATTATTTGATCCTGATCAAGCAGCAGAGGACTTTTTACATCTTTCTGTCCATGGTAGCTTTTATCTGCAGCTTTTTCTTACGTTGTCAAACCAAAGACAGTCATGTTCGAAATTCCAACAAAGGGACAGAGATCAGTTTTGGGGTATCATTTTCCCAGCTGTCAGTTCTACAATTCTCTCTGAGTGATTGGCATCACATGGAAACTCTATGCTTCTGATTAGAGGTTGATGATTTGTTGAGCCAAAAAAATGGGAGGAGCTACTATATAGTATCAACTAATGAATGATCGGGATCAATGGCTCTGGAAAGCAAAAAAATGATATATGAAAATATGAAATATGAAATACATTTCATTCTTTATGATCATGAAACTGAAAAGATTTTTGAAATCATTGATTTTGTTAAAGCACCAGGGAATCTTAAAGGCATAAGAAGAACCAACTCCCTGGATTCCTAAGACCTAGCTGCATGGTGATAAGAAGGCATCGAACAGCTTCACAGAGGAGCATACACGATACCTTTTTCTCCATAATTAAGACAGAGAATGTTATTGTTTGAGATGATTTGAGACTTTTCAATGAGGAGACACACCTAAAAATACAATTTGGACTTTCACATTTGCTGAAAATTAAAATATTTAAAAATTAGAGACAAACGGTAACCCAACCCTTACTTTTATAGTTATGTCTATTCTGCTCATTTATCCACAATTATGCTGCCCATCACCATTCACCTTAAATTGTTCTCAATTTCCTGTCATATCAATATATGATTTAATATACAATATTTTTAAAGAAATAATATAATTTCTTTTTAAAACATGACCTTGTCATTCTCAGCCATCTGACTTGTGTAATATACTCACTTTGTTCCAGTTTTTTCCCCCAGATTTCCCCCAATGTCTCAAAACAAAAAGGAATGTGGTAAGTGGTCCTGGAGCAGCGCTGGGAAAAATGGTCCTCCGTTTTCATGTCTGGCCACTAGATGGCGATGTGTGTTAACAGTCTCTGTGGGAGCGATGCTGAGGACTGGCAGAGTGAAGGCAGGGCAGGGAAGGGATCAGCATGGGTGGCTGAACTACACCCCCAAACACCCCCACCCTGAGTTCCTCAGTGTTCCCTATGTGGTTAAGAGGGAGGAGGATGAGGGTACCCAGAAGAAGACAGACTCTGTTTTCTCAAAAAGGAAGGCAGGGCCTGTGGAGCGTGGGTGCTATACTATTTATTTCACTTGTAAAGTTTTTGGGGTTACAGTGTGATCTACGGTCATTTGGTTAGGGGTGTCTCACATGGCCTTTGTGTGTGACCGGAAATCGACACTAAATGATTGACAAGTTACTAGTACCTTCACTCTCTTCCTTACCTTATGCAGCTTTATAAATAAGTAAATAAATAAATAAATAAAAGTGTACCAGGGATGTGTGTGTGTGTGTCTAGTTGCTCAAGGGTGTGGAGGTGGTGTGGGGGGTGGGGGGGTGTTATTTTGGCGGTTCCTTGTTCCTGCGGGGTCTCTGTATTGTGGAATTACTCTTCACAGACTCAAGGGTCTCGGCGAAGAGGTGGAAGCCTTCACTCCCAAGATGAAACGGGGGGCCCGGCCTCTCTCTCTGAGGCGGAGAACAGTTGGCTGTGGGCGCGCAGCCTTTGAAACGCTGTCAAAGAGCAAAATCGCCGGAGCTGTTTGCCGAGAATGCAAATATAACCGTTCTCCATATAACCCAACCCCCCTTCCCGAATACCTCATCCTGTTGGTACCTGCTTCATTTTCATTCTTCTTCACTCGCTCCCCTCTCTCTCTCTCTCTCCTCTCTTTCCTATTTTTTTTCCTTCTCTCTTTTCCACTTTTTCTGCTCTTGTTGTTCTAACCGCGCCTGCTTATTTTGCCCGCCTGTGTACATGAAGTGCAATCTCGGAGATGCAACACTGAGAGAAATTGAGTCTAACAAATGGCTTGAAAGGCACCCGCCGTATATTAAACTCAAACCACCGCAGACTGACAAAATGCTTGTTTCCTCCCCCCACAACTTTCAAAGCTGATTTTGAACAAAACAGGATGCCAACGCTCCTGGAATAAAGACGAGAGACTTTGCCGCCGTTTTGTTGCGCTGTCATTTTGACATGAACGAGAGAGTTGTTTCACCGGCATGTTTTTAGTGTTTTTTTTGGGTGGAAAGACAAGTAGAGTTTTTTTGTTTTTGTTTGTTTGATGAACATCCTTTCTCTGGCAGTTCCTTGTTTCCTGTTTTTAGATGGGGCCCTTGGGACTATGAAGAAATTAGTGGAAATCAAAGAGAAAGAAACAATCCGCAAATTTAAATAATCGTTTTTTCCCCTACAAACAGTCAATCCGGCAAACAAGGCGTCGACCCTGCTGTGTCACCATAGCGACAGGACGATTAGGGATACTGGTATGCCATGGTGAACTTTCTTGACTCCTTCAACTTCCTGTCTCTATCTCAACAAAAATCATATTTTGCCATTCTTGTACTTCCATCTTTATGACAATACGGTACCACTGAAAGTCCTATTACAAACAAAACCAACCCTACAGATCCGTATAGAAAGTGATGATGTCCTGCAGGACATTTTTGTAAGGGCAACACCTAATGGAGCATAAAGCATGTATGGAGCTTCAGACAGCTGGTACCGTCAATAACAATGTCCACGATGATGGTGATGAAGATAATTGTTATGCGATTTCGATTCACCGTTCGGTTGAGATTGCACGTTGATGCCAGTGATCCTTTTAAAACAGCGGGGAAAGGCAGATCTCCAACCCCCACCCTCCGAGCGATGGAGTCAACGTCACCGTCTCTCATCCGCAGTTACATTAGCATACGCCGCCACTGTAAACCGCGATAGCCATTAACGTTATTACCATAGCCGGGACACCGGCACTCCATCAGAGACTGAGTGAAGCCACGTACGGATTTTGATATATTTGTATTTATCCAAATTGCAGCGGGATCATCTTTTCTGCTTCCATAATGCAGCGGTAGGGCGTTTAGACTGAGAACACATTGTTGCAGGGGTGCTTATTTTAAACCGAAAGGTTACTGTGATTCTATATCTCAGGCTCGGAAAATGGCATCACATGCTCAAACAATCATTTACACCTTTCAACATACAAATAATGGCAGAATCGTCAACCCAATGTATAGTTACAATGCAATGGATACAACATATACCAATACAGTAACGAGGAGGGCGCACCTTTTACTTACAACTGGCTACATCCTTCAGTTCTGAACATTCCCTCCAGTTCTGAAATGTCTGTATTAACTTAATATTTTCTTCACTTTTTTGGTATGCTTTTTCCCCTTTTTATATTTTCCTCAGTGTGGAATACCGGATCAGATTCCCAAGCTGTGCTCATTGCTAAGACCTCTACTGCCAGCATGTGAAATTAAACATCCAGCTAGGGCAGACATGAGTCTAACGAAAGACTCATGTGCTGGCTTCGCAAAGGTAGACTGTAGATTCCCAGCTGATTAGTTGGGGTCTCTTGTGAATGATGAGACACAGAAATCACTGTCGGATGAATCCATTCCTCCCAGGGAGACACTAAGGCCAATTATGTGGCACCCTATGGGCCTGCTGGCCACACCCAGCCCGGGCGCAGTCCAGGTTAAATACCAGATCGTGGAGCCAAACACTGCCCTAACAGGATTAGCCAACCTAGTTCACAACCTCTTCATTTTAGGCAATGTAGTAGACCAATACCACAGCCTAGTTCTATTGTGTATATATAACATTGGGATGCATGGTTTCATCATCTCATGTTTTCTGCTATCCTTAAATACAGAGGAGTATTTGCTAAAAAAATTATCCTTTGGATAATAAACCTTTAGAATCGGTCATGTGTGAACATGTTGCTTCTCCCTGTATCGTCTCAGGGACTAGATATCTACCTTAACTTCATTGTAAGGTTTGTGGACTGTATCGTGGACACACCTGCAGGAAGTTAGACAGTTCAATGTGGAGTAGTGATCAAGTCTTTCAGTCACATATTTCGGGATGGTTTGAATTCTAGGTGGATGAATGCCCCCGGGCACATTAATTACTTTAGCAAAAAAAAAAAAAAAAAAAAAAATCCAGCTGTATAAATATGAAATAATATACAAGGCAAAAATGCAATTTGTTCTGGAAATAGTATTACTGCTAGAGTAAGCAATAAACTGTTTATTACAGCCAGGCTCTGCTCACATCACTGTTCTCAGATCAGTGATTCTGTGCGGTTTTTGCTCAACAAGTCTTTTCTTCGCTCACTCATCATATTTTATACTTCCATTTTTGCCACTTCTAGTTAACTTTGCTGTCCATGTGTGGTGTTCACTGGGTTAAAAAATACATATGCAAAGTATTCACTCAACAGATACTGAGTTTTTTTTGTGGTAAAATCTGAAAATAAATCTGTTTTAAATATTAGAAATATTTTGAATTCATATTTCTCCTCATGCTTTGTTTAATGTGTCACATTCCGTTTTGTCTAGTTTTGAATTCTATTCAAATGATCCAGTCCAATGTTTTGGACATCCATAAATCTCAGACCCTTTAGCCTTGTGCACGCTTTCCCACAGACCACCATATGAACCTAGATGGACCCATTCCCCTATAATGCGTGTGTGTCAGAGATCACAAGGGTAGCTTGCCAATTCCACATTACCCTGAAGTTGCATCTCTATGACAGCATCGATTCGGTGTAAAGGTGGCATCATTCTGGTGCATTCCAGAGCAGCCCCCAGCAGGGAAACGGCGCGCTAAAATGGCTCTTACAGCCCATGAATTTTAATGGCCGACGCCAGCTGAGTGCAAAAACGCTAGCGGAGGCTAGCAGCAAGGGCAGCAGTCACGTGGAGCGTGTCTCCACGTCTGTGTGTCCTGTGCTTACGAGCTATTTATGGGATTATCTCCGCGGTGTTTCTTTGAGCCCCAACAGGACGGCTTTCCAAATTCTTCTTGGCCGTTGGATAGAAGCTGGATGAGGCCAGTGTGGATGTTGTTTTTTTCATTCATTAATGTAATACATTTGCAGTAAGTGAATACTGAAAACAGCAAATTGGTTACTATGCTCAATTTATTATTGATTGTAAATGGAAAGGAAATGAAAAAAACTGTATTTGGTCTAATATGAATATATGTTGAATATATGATTTATCGATTTTGAGGGACTATCAACATTTTGATCCCCCTTGAGACAAACAAGTGGATTGCCGGGGAATGTCTTGAAACTGTCACAATAACATTCTCAGTCTTAATTTTACTTTGAACAATGTTTATATGAGTCCAACTGGGATCACTTGCACTCTGTCAGAGTAAAATATACTCTGTTGGTGTTAATTTAGCATTGAGCATTTTTATTGTGCAGTCTTCTACTCGCTATAAAAATAACAACAGCAATAAAAAAGCAGAAAAGAGTGTGTGCAAAACCAGAGGCAGTATTTGAATTATGCTGTATAAATTTCAAAATCTAATTTGAAAAGCTACATTTGTATGAAAATATTTAACGTACCATCTACCTGTCTTGGGATCCTGAAGTGTTCTCACAGGCTTACCCCATCTACCAAGCACTTTTCTTGGTTAATAGCTTTCAGTTTCTCTGACATATACACACATATATTATTCCCATTTTTGTTTTGAGACAGACTGATGGGTTATATTTTTGCAGTAGTCAACTGCCAGTTCATGTATGCACTTCAGGTATGCGCTTGAGTTAATTATGACAGGAAATCCCATCGCTGCTTTGATTGTTAGCTACAAAATGAAAGTAGGCTATCCCGGCAAGTAGTATTCTGAGCTACTGTGACTTAACACGGATACTTTTAGACAACGACAAGAGCCCAAATTAGACATCGGCTAGAGCCCACTGAAACCGGTGTTGTTTAAGACAGTATATTCTCCTCTCGCCGAAGTGTCAGACTGTTTCTACGTTATCGTTGACATTGTTAGCATCCCCCCTTCCCCCTCTCTGTCAGCCTGTCTGAGTTTAAAAACAATTAAGTTTCGTGTCTCTTCGTTTTTATTTGGTCTGTCTTCTGTTTTGTCTACTTTTAGCTGCTGATATTTATGTTTTTTGTGACCTGGTCTCCACTCTTGAGGAGCCAGATGATTTGATAATCTTTCAAGGCTCTGTGCAGGAGGTTCGAGGAAAGGTTAAGGTTTAAGAGAAAGGGAAGCACAATCATGGCACACATTTATTCCCCTTGTGATCATGTTATGACTCTATAGGTAAGTCAGAAGGAAAACACCCCTTCAGAGATACACATTTTTTTAATCGATGTGATCAAACCATCATTGACAATTGCTCTCATGAGGCCCCCTGGAGGTAAAGGCCCAGAACTGCAGTCCATATAGGCCACTGGGTTAATTCAACCTTGTGAAAGAATGGGGAATGACAGGGAATGAAAACCATGTTTTTACCAGTCTCTATTACTGAAAACCAATATATGTGAAAACATCCAAGACTTGCACTGGGGATATTTTTGTGCATGCCAAAATAATAACATTTCAGATTATATGGATTAATTTTTCCTATTGGTTTGGATATTTATGTTAGTGAGGTAGTATATAGTCTATATGTCTGTAGGTATGCAAATATTTTGCATGAACTTCTGTTTCTATATTCTTATATTTAATTGATTATTTATTTGTGACAACTATGTTGATTGGTGGTTTGCCCTTTGTCCTGCCTGGATGAAGATCAGAAAGCATTATGGGTAATGAATCAACCCCTTCTGCCTTTCAACCTCTCCTAATCAAATGGTGGACATGCCGTTGTTCCTAACGAATAACCCTCCAGGTACAGGAGCCTCTCGCCGGCCTGTGGCATGACCGCTTAGCAGCAGTCCCTCTCTCTGTCATCTTTTCTTTTCCTGCTCAAAAGATAAGCTTACTTGTTTCTCCAGGGCAGCACAGATGAGATTTGTGAGAGGGGAGTACTTTTGCCATCTCTGATTCCCTTTTTTTGGGGGTGGGGGCTGGGGGGCTACACTCTCCTGTGGTTCTTGCTGGTTGAGCCAGGGTTGCATTACCCATCATTAGCACCCCTCCTCACTCCCTAGCACGGGTCCAATCCGCTAATTACTGGAGCTGCCGGGGCTCGCTGAGACTTTAGCGCCAGCTCCGACCCCATTATCTTCAGTCCCCCGAAGCCTGCTGCAGTCCTTTGGCCTTTGTGGATAAAGCGAAGGCTCTGGGGTTATCAAGATTCCTCCTCTCAGCCCTTTATCCACCCCCTCTAAAAAATGAGCCCCTCTCCAGGGGAGGGGTCTGGCCTGGCTAGGTGCCCGAGCGTGTGGTGAGATGAGTTGGGGGGGGGGGGTTGGGGGACTGGCACAGTGTTTGGAAAGGATCTGGGTTGCCATGTTTGCACAGGGTCCCCAGTGTTTGGAGGGCTTCGTGCTGAAATCACCCCCGAGCTACTAATTACCGCTCAGATGTCACACACCCAAGGCACAGAGCAGGAGCTGGGACACAGCACCGGAATATTCCAAAGGGTCTTAATTTGGGGGGAATGGGGGGGTGAGAAAGGGGGAGAGGGGAAAAGCAGGTCTGTGGAGATGGTGGTGGGGGTGGGGGTGGAGGGTAATCTCTATCTGGCTGAGCTACGTGCTCCCTGACTCCTAGCCAACCCCCACACACACACGTTTAGTGTCTGTTGGCATGGCGATGACGGTCTGTTAGGGAGGGTTGAGTGGCATCTGCTCTGCGGAGAGGGACGGATTGGTTTGTCTTGGCAAAGTCGGGGACTTGGTGTGGGCGCTGGCATTCGCCATCGTGGGCACCGCGGGGATGGCGACTCCAGCAGCGGGCTGCATGTGACCTAATAAAAGCGCTTTGCCCGAGCTCAGCGTGATTTCTCCAAGAATGCAAAATCTCGCACTTGCTCTCTTCCTCTTTAAATCTTCAGGCCGTGTTTTAATGGGCCAAACTCATGGCGCAACGGTCAAAATAATGCGTGCAACCCTGAGTCATTTGCAACCCCGTTATATCAGAACTGTGTGGCATCACACAAGTTGAATATGACAATTACGTGGTTCCAGCGATTACATTCCAAACCGCTACAACATGAACTTTTCCCCCACTACAGATTTCAGACAAGTCTGGGTTTCCAAATAAATGCAGCACCAACTCTTTAATGTACTGTGGCCTTTTTCATTATTGTGCCATGAGTTTGGCCCATCAATACGGAGCCTTCAGTCTCCATCAATGGCATTCTCTATTCTTCCATCAACCGTTCTCTGTCTCATCGTTTTCCTTCTTCAATCCCAACACTTCTCAAGTTTCTCCCAATTGTTTTTTTGCAGTTTAGGACCATATTTGTTTATCTGATGTTAAAGCACAACTATCACATTTGACAAAGAAGTAGCATCATCTGAATGAAACAGTAGACTCTTTTTTCTGTGGCGGTGTGTAGATTTGTTCTTTTTCAGCTGTGTCCTCTTGTTCTTGTGATCATGTAGGTTTCTCCCCCTATTTTCCTTTGTAGTTACTGTTTTTTTCCATCCCTGCTCTCTCTCTCTCTCTCTCTCCTTCTCTCTCTCTCTTTAATCATTTTTTCAGGTTTTCATAAAACAAACACCATTAATGAACTGCCGTGCTGACACACGCAGGAACTCAACAACTAAATTTATGCATGAGCAACTTATCAAATCTTGGCCTTCCCAGTGTCATTCACAGCATCTCAAAGAGAATACATAACTACCAGGGACAGGGTGAGATGGAGGGGGGCTGGGGGAGGGGGTGTGTGCTCGGGGAAAGAAACAGAAACTCACAACATGCCTTTGAAGAGCCGAGATATTGATATAAATAATATTAATAATTATTCTGATGGTGCCATGTTTATACCATGCTTTGATACCCTATATATGAGCTTAACCTATCCATAACGTGTGGCTTATTAGTCTACCTAAGGCTGATGTAAATAGCCCGGACACAAGCACATATGGAGGATGTAATTTTGTTTTTATTACCGTTTCAAGGAGGAAATATAGTCGGCTGTTTTTCTGAAGTTTTTGTAATTACCATAGCTGCTCAGTTGTCAAGAGTTGGGGGTGTTGGGGGGTGGGGGGGGGGGGGAGGGGTTGGACGGTGGGTAGTGATGGTTGGTGGTGGTGGGGGGTGGAGGGGGGACGGGGTGGAGGATGGGGGGGGGGGTGCAGCGCAATAAAGTTGATGTGCTGTAAATTGATTTCAGGGAAGCTCTGATGGATGAATGGAAAATGAACATCTTCATCAGTGACCCCTCCGTCGCGTTGTCGGGATTGCCTTGCGACGCGCCGGCATGATTGACAAGCCCCCTAACGAGCTCCGTCTGCGGCCGCCGGTATAATTCACCCCCGCCGCGGATCGCGCGCGGAGGCCCTGCCCGCCGGGTAACAAGATCCTTTGGGCGCCCGGGCGACACACCAAAAAAAAAAAAACAGGAAGAAAGGAGAGAAGGAGGGAGTAATGAAAAAGGGAAGTAATGAGAGGAAAGGGGAGGGGGGAAGGTGCCAAAAGGGATGGTAAAAAGAGACAGTTACGTCTGCTGAAATTCTTGCTCCTGCCATCTGGGTGAAAATCTCATTTGGTTTTTTACTCAAGACAGAAATGTATTTTTATCTTTTTTTCTTTCATTTTAATGTGCTGCTCTCCCACATGGCGATTTAAAGAAGTACATAATTCATACATAAAAGTACATAAGACCCATCCCATTCCAAAAGCAGACTCTGGTTTCACCTCTCCACAATTGATATTTCACGACAAGCTGAAGACGTGGACCTGCAAATATCAGCTATGCTTTCTAAGAAACCCTTGTGTGGATCAACGGCCGAGCAGCACGAAAGAACAGGTCGTTGACCCCTGATGACCCTCGGCCCACATGGGAGCCCCTCACAGGGCCGCCAGGTCGTCGGGGTTACGGACGCAATTAGACAAAGCCGACGCCCTCTCAATGACACATGGCTTCGTCTAGATGTTGGGGGAGGGGGTAATGGGAGGGAAAATCAATTAGCTCACATTGTTAATTCGAGTCACTGTTCAATGTGACCCTCGGTGGCACGGGAAAGAAGGAGAGAAAACAAACATATGGAGGGTGGATGTATGTAAGTTGGTGGTTGCTGAATAGAACATTTCTGTATAATTGATTGTTAATGTAACTGATAAAATGCTTTTTCCATCATATAGATATCCTGCTGTTTTCTATATTGTAGTGGGAGGATAGATATAGCAAGTACAGTATGTTCACCTGGCCATTTTGATAAGGTGTGTGTGTGTGTATGCGGATATATATGTGAACTGGGTATACTTATGTGTGCTTGTGTGTATTTGGGTCTACATTTATACATCTCTTCTTATGCTTGCATTCTTACTTCATGTGAACGTACGCACAAATATTTGTATTGCGTGAGTGTGTTTAGTTCAAGTTTCTTCTCACATATAACCTTCTTCTTGTGAATCTGTGTATGTTTATGCTTGTGTGTACGAGAGAGAATGTATGGTTGACTGTGATGTTTGTCATCCTGTTGTCAACTTGGTAAAAGAGTCGAAATCAGTGGATATTTATTTTATTATTGACAGATGTTGAAATGTTAATCTTGGAGCATCAATTACCTTACCTTGATTAAAGCCCTAGAATATTAGTGTTATCGTCCCTCATCAACTCAAAGAGGTTGACTGTGTTTGATTAATTTCCTCTCAAGAAGACCTTATTTTGGACTCAGATACATTGACAAAAACATCCTATCCTGAGAAACTGAATGGACAAGATTATAACACATCACAGAAGATGATGTTACCCCATATAAATTAGAGGCTGTGTTGCTAAGGTGTTGCTATGCCTTACTTTTGCGCCTTACGATTTTCAATGATGCTTGTTGCTGATGCTAAATGTCACTTAATATGAAATCATAGCATGTGTGGTGAAGCTTGGAGATTCCTCACATGCCTTGTTCTGATGACAGAGTACGGGCAAAAACACCGTTTGGTTTTCCTTATCCCAAGCTGGGATGAAGAGTTCCTGATAGTTCAGGCCCCCAACCATCCAACTCCACACACTTAGGCTAGGCAACATTGTTCTCTGCTCCCTGATAATTCAGCAAGGTTGTCTTGAAATCCATCAGACTGATCACGTTTACCAACAAAATTGCTGCTCCATTTTCATGTGATTCAGCGACTTCTTTTACAGAAGCAATATGCAAACATTTTTATTCCAAGACAGCAAATCATTGACAAAAGGCATTCCGCTAAATTTTACCGCTCGCTATGTTCAAATAAATTTGTGACCACTTTAGTGCTATTTCGAATCCCCCTTCCCTGTGCAAGCACGGTATTCGAGCTGCTCGTACGGGGGAAGAACGGGCGAATTTAATGGATTGTAATTCCCCAGCTGTAATGGGTCCGCCAATTCTTTGTCTTTATGAAACACTTAGACAGATAGAGAGGCAGGATGATTGCGTCTCGCATGACATTAGCTTGCGTATTACATTTTTCTTCAATTGAGTCCCTGGTATTGATGTGCGATGCCCACGCTAGAACTTTCCAAAATGAATTGTCACAGATGAACTTTAGGAGTTGCATTTTCCAGGGGGCGGATCAACACCACAGATGGATGCTTCGCTATGCTTGCCTTAGCGTCTGTGGAGTTTTAAAAATTGCATCGGCGTTCTGTAAAATGGATGTGTTCCTGTTTTGTTTAGTGGCGATGCAGGGACAATACCAAAGTTGTATCAGCTTGTTTTGAAATCGATGTTTGCCTGTTGCGTTTCGTTCTAGTGCGGTGCGATGTACTGAAGAGGCTGGTCATAAGATGGATATTGTAGAGACGGGGAAGTAAGAGCAGTATTTAAATGACTGTGTGTAAAAAGCACTAAGCTCTGATGCACCCTACAGCGGCTCGGCATGGTGACGGCGCAATGTAGAAAACCATCCGATTCGTGTTTTTTGCCATGTGCTCGCTCCACCGGCCCCGCCCCCGTGAACTCTGTCACCCTCCCGGGTGGGTGGTTTGCCCATCAGGGGGGTGGTGTTACCTGGAAACCACCCCGCTGTGGCAATTTTGCTCTCACCCGCTGACAAGTTTTAATGGAAGGGCGGAATTTGGGCTTTTTCGTGTCCATGCTGCCGTGTTTTTGTTTACGCGACTCACGCCCTGCTGGGGAGAGGGAGGCAAACTCTTTCAAAGTTTCCAAACTTTTAACATCCTGACATATTTAACCTCCTTGGCGTATTCCATCCAATCCCCTCCAGGGGAGTCGGGGGCTGCCGGTGTGTTGCACCCACCACCGCCCCAACGCACCGTCCTCTGTGTTTGAAAGAGAGAAAACCAGAACAAGGTGGATCTACTCTCCCTGAAACCGGATGAGTGATGGTCATATTTAATTGAGAGAGAGTTGCGTGGAGCAATATTCCTGTTGGTTGATTGCACATGGCAGGGTTTTGCGGGGCTGTCATCTTTTTAATGTTCCGACACGTCTTTTATCTTTTGCCTGAGAGGAACGGCACAAATCTGTTGCAGGAATCCACTGATGTCGGTGTATCAACTTTAGGGGTGACTTTTAGGGTTGCTAAACTAACAGAAAATCGTTAAGCTGCTACTCTGGTAGGATGGGGATGGGGAATGTGTAGTTTGCAAAATTACTAGACCACGATACAGTGGTATACCGCTTGGTCAGGAAGCAGTTGCTGACTTGGTGACGGTTCAACAGGTTGGTGAACAGCCAGTTGCAGATTTTCCCAGGGAGGGAGGGTTTCGAACTTCAGGGTTTTCTCGTATTTTTATGCTGATTGCTTTGGTCCCTTGGGTGGTTCCATTGACTGCACAACTCTACTGGTGGGCAACAGTGGAACATTAACTGCTGTCTGCATATGGGAGTAAACACAGACTACATCCCCTTGAATCCAAAGACGACATAGAGTCAATACCAACTGCTCTCAATCGTGGTGGTGCACCCTGGGTTTGGCATAAAAGGTCGAATCAGGGAAGTAAAAGAATTCTAAAACAAAAATGCATTTTAACGTTTTTTTTTTGTGGGTGCTGAGAAACGTAAAGGAGAAATCGAGAGTCGCTCTTCACGAAAAAAAAAAAACTGCGGCATCCTGATCCCCCTTCATCAGTCTCATCATCCTCGGATGGAAAGAAGTAGACCCCCCCATCCCCCACCCCCCCTCCACCTTCCTGGGGTCCTGAAAGAGTTCGGGTCAGCTGACTTTGCGGGTGAATGAAGCCCGAAAGCTCATCTGGAGGCCGGGCCCAGGGCCTTTTCATTCTGGTCCATTCTCTGAGCCCAACAGCTGCCCTCTCCTCCACTGCTCTCCGTGGGGAGGAACAAAACCCTCCCTGTGACTCTCTGTCTCTCCTTTCTTCCTCTGAGTGCCTCTCATTACTGCTGATTAGTGGATGATTAAAACCAATTCAGCTCCCTAGTAGATACCACAACCCCCCCTCCTCTCCCAAACTCCCTCCCCTCCCCTCTCCACCCCCATGCGGCAGCCCCCCTCCCTATTTGAGTGAGTTTCTGTCTCCATAGACTGTGCTCAGAGGATTATTAACAGACCCTGAGGATTAACACCTTTGTGATGGGTTTGTGAATGTGTGTGTGTGTGTGTGTGTGTGTGTGTGTGTCAATCTATGTGTGCCTGTCTCGTTGAGAGAGGGCCCGCAAATGTGCCACCTACCTTCACATCTTGCTCCATTATTTACATTTCTTAATTTTAATTTCCTGTTATTTCAAATGAAAGGTATAGCCAATCGGAAATGCAGGGAACGCCAGGTGAAAAAAAGATACAAAACCTGGGGTTAGCTTTCCGATGTCACAAAAATACTCATATTATACAGTCATTCAATCATTTTTAATCAAATGTAAAAGCATGAAGACACTGCAGGAACGTTCGTTGGACTGCAAGCACATTTTTAATATGAACATATTAACTGTGTCCATATACATATATTTTGTGGTATCTCAGCTTTGAGCTGCGGATGGCAGAAATCCACCATCTGTGATGCTGAGAGTCAGGTGGAAGTCTGAAGTGGAGGCAGTTTAGGTGCTTGGATCTGTAGATGTGGGTTGGAGTGAGAGATGTGAGGGTGGGAACCTGTCAGCGGAGAAACACCTGTGTGTCTGACACTGTTTACAACACGTAGCGCTGCTGTTTCATCTCACTCTGAGCCCGGAGGAAGCGAGCGTGTCTGCATACGGAGGTACTCACACACACGCACACACACACACACACGTGCGCATACCAAAACATATGCTCACATGGGCATACCAGCAGGTACGTGCACACATGAAACACACACACGAGACAAGACCCTGCATACACAACACACACACACACACACACACTCAGGCACAGGTAACACACTCGAATGGAGGATACTGCACACAAATGTGTGCATACCTAAACATATGCTCACTCAGGCACTCACACACCCACACACACATACACACACACAGGACCCTACAAACACTTGGACATACATAAGCAGGTATGCACACACACACACACACACACACAAACACAGAGGCCAGTGCTTTCAGACACTCCCACACACGCAAACCCACACACGAATGCCCACACAAAGGACTACTCTCTCTCTCTCTCTCTCATACACACATACACACACAGGAGCAGTTTCATACTCCACTCCCCAGGTATTATTCTTGCTTATTGGTTTTAATTACAGCATCATTAGACAGTTTAACATATTGAACAACCAGTGCAAATAAATCTAGGGTCCTTGCCCCTGGTCAAGGTGACCACATTTTCCATCGAGAATGAATACATTACAGCAACACCACCATTGAGGGGGTGAACCTCAGTCTGATGAATACCAATACACAACCCCCTCAGGCATCTAAACCCTCAAAACATTTAAATAACACCTTCCCAAATCCCTACGCAAAGGATCGTGTTCTCATTTTCAGTCCTGATATACACAAGCCAAAAATTAAACCTTAGAGTGCAAATTCTCAGAACCCAGGACGTATCTTAAAGTCGATTAACTTCAGGCGGGCATTGCTATAAACTGATGTGATGTCCCTTACAGTTCTGCTCCTTTCCTAATTCAGGGTCACGAGTGATGTGTTGAACTAAACATTTTAATTAAAGTATTCAGTAGATGGCCATGTCAAAAGACATACCGCACTGTGTTACCCTCCTCTAACCCAAAGCAGTTCTGTGGAAAGCCACAGAAAGTTGTTTTACTCTGAGGTCTGCAACTTACGTATTAATCACTGTCTTTGGAGGACCATCCTTCCCAGAGTTCTGTGAGGTTATGTACATCCATTAAAGCAGATGTTAACTGACAGCGAGGAGAGACAGACAAAGACTTATGCTCTTTGGCACATGGATGGAGCATCGTTTATTTTAAAACCACTCGTAAAAAGGAAAGACAATAATGAAAAAAAGATTTTAAAAAATCGCAAGTCTCAGATAACGGAAAGGATAGTGTTCTCACATGTCTCTTCTTGTTTTATAGTGTTTTAATACTGTCACCCTGGTTTGTTTTTGAACATGCTCAATGCTGCACAAACTCAGATGGCCTGTGGAAATTAAAATAAGGTTGCATTAGGCAAAACTGTGATTCGGCACAGATAAGGGAACACACTGTCCAAAAAGGTTCCAATGACGTTTCAAAGAATTTTTCCATTACAAACAAGCACACATGGATCAGAGGACAAACAACATTTTTGACCCTCTCATTCAAGACAGACTTCAAATGTATTAAAGTATTAATGTCTTCCAAGTACTTTGTGTTGATTTACAGCCAGGAATAAGTGCCGCGGTCTTTTCCCAGCACAATGTATCAGATCTCTCCCTCGTCTGGAGCACAGAGTTTTTGCTTAGCAGGTGAATACATATCAATGTTTTATTCTATTTCTGTGTTTGATTAATCCTGACAAGTTTTCAGGTTGCTGTGATTTTGGGGAGCCTTGGGGGACGGGGAGGAAGTGAACTCTTAGCGTGGGGTTACACTTGACTATTTTTTTTGGGGGGTGGATGGGAGTGGGGGTGTAGGTGTGGGGGGGATAATTACTCACATGCGAATTGCTTCAGTGTGTGAATGCGATGTGTTCTCTGTGATCTGAGATGGTGCTGAAGCGAAGCGCACATACACACACTGCAGCTGTTGCATGTCTCGCTGATAAATGATATTTGTTAAATAATCATGGTAATAAAATGTGTACTCTCGGCCCGCTACCCAGACCTGTTATCTTCTGCTTCAGGATCAAAAATCTTGCACAATAGGTCACAATACTAGCCTTGACTATAAGCAATAAACTGTCTTGTAAATAAGTGTATTTAAATGTTTGTGAGAGTGTTGACAAGGCCTTGCCAATGCACCTCTGATAGCGTCCTGCATCTTTCTCTGGTATACTTTCTTTACAGCTGGGTGTTTACAGAAGAAAGTGACTCTCTTCAGAAATCAAGGGCTCACCATTAATTGCATCAAGGATTTGAATGTGCAACCCCAGGGTAACAAACGGTCCCTTAACCATTATTCCAGAAGTTACTTTTGGTCAAAAACTGGAAATCAGAGTCGAAAGCCAGGCAAAGATGAGAACCAGAGTGACATGGCAGAGGTACAGAATCACAGTCCAAGAATCTGAGCAAAACTGGGAAAACTCACTGAGACAAACTGGCAATAAACAAGTGAACAGAAAGGGTATAAATACACACAACTAACGAGTAAACGAGACACAGGTGAATAATCAGGCAGGTGAAACAGATCAGTAATCAGCAGGTAAGGAGGCAGTAGGTGGGGCAGGCACAAAAGGGCTATGAAAACAAAAACGCATGGACCAGGGAAAAACGGAAAACAAACATGAAAACAAACCAACCGAAACCAACATAACATAACAAACACACACACTCTTACAAAGCAGCAATATTGACAACTTTTCCCTGCTCTAATGGTCCACTAAAGGTAGAGACTATGAACTGGATAAAAACTTGGAAGTGCTGCTTTTCCTACATGGCCAGTTTGGGAGACCTAACCTGACTCACTAACTCTACTTATTTCCTTCTGGTTTCATATCAAAGTCATACTTTTTCAGCCAGTCCAGCAGAACACGGCCTGAGATCGATCCCGCAGTTACCCCCGCTGTGTCCTCAGACAGGGGGCACTTAGCAGGCTAAACCATGGGTGACAGGGTCTGGCTGAAGGAAAACGTGTGCTACCTACCTTTGGATTCATGTGGCGTTCTAATGGACGGAGACATGTTCTGAGCGGGTCAGCGTCGGCTTGTTGAGAGGCCTCACATTCGTATTTCACTCAGGACATTGAATGTGGACATATGACCTGTGCCCTTCGATTTCTGGGGCTCTCTGTTCCGCTCCACTCTCACTTGCGGGAACCTGATCTCTTGCAGGGACGTCCCGGGGTGGGTAGATTTGGGAGGAAGCAGGAGTTCCATTTCCTGTCCGGAGGGGGTCTCTGTAGGTGAGCCGCACCGCGCTCTCAGAATGGGAGGGAAGAGCTCTTGTCCTCATGGCATTTAACCTTTCGATTCACGCTGGCATGCGCACATTCACATACACACATTTACACACGCTGAGCTGTCTCAGAGGACTTGAAGAGTTTATGTTTTGAAGAAAAAGCACTTATTCCGCACCAGCAGAATCAGAGGGACTCCGTACCACGAGAAACGTTTAAACGTTGGCTTCTATTTTTGACCCATGAAATTTGCCCATGTACGCTTACTCCCTGTGGGACTATGAAAACACCGGTCCTGGTTTAAGATGTAAGATTAAGCAAAGTTTTCCTTTGGACCCATCATGCATTTTGGATGACGGCTTCATAGGGCATGGTCAAAACAGCATACTTTGTCCCAAAGAACAAAATGATCCTAGATAATGTTTGGGAAAGTTGCTGGCACGTTATTTTTTTATGTGCAAAGGAAAATGTAAAAAATGTTTAAATTCCGTATCGTGGAATCTGATTCGCTGAAGAAAACATCAGTCGCCAATTTCTGCATGCACAAATTTGTGGCCGTTGCCATAATCATTCATGGTGCAGAACCCTGAATTCTTTCTCTCGTTTTAATTAGCATCATCGTCTCCTTTTGGTTTTTTTTCAGCTGCAGGGTGTATAAAGGAGTGTTGTTTTACGTCTGCGGTGATCCTGCCAGGAAACCGACGGAGCTGTCAGCGAGGAATATCTCAGCGAAATGACAAAGGGACAGTCGCTTTGTTCTCCCATGCTTCCCCCCGTACAATGAATGCCATTCCAATTAAGGCTAACAAAAGCAGCTGAGATGGAGCCGTAGGTTTCTTACCTTCAACGGCCTGGAGAGTCCGCCTCCAAATTTGCCTGATGTTGTTGTCTCTTTTCCCTACCTCTCTTTACACCTGGGCACAAGGACCTGATGCAAAAAAGCAAGCAGTGGGTAAAAGAGAGGAAATGAGAACAGGAAATAGATAAATAATGGGTGGGTAAATAACAGGAAGTTAATTATGGGTAACCAATAGTGGATAAATTGCAGGAATTTTTTTCTGCTGTCTCTTGCTGTTGACCGCATGCTCCTCGGTGCGGGGACAGCGAATCGTACCAAAGTTAGCCAACGCGGTGGATTGTGGGAATTTTAGGGGGGCAATATATACTTGCTGTTGTGAAGTAAATGAAAGAATTTACAGATTAAAGCCATGTTGCCCCACCCACTCTCATTAAGAGATGCTCATACAGGAGAAGGCCATTGGGGCCAGAAGTATCAATCAGTATAGTTTGGCGGAGATGTTGAAATGTGCTTCACATTGCCTGTACTGATAGGGGACATTTCTCAGTGTTTTATTATTTCATTTTTTTTGAGATGTCGTATAATTGCATAAAAGTGCAGTATTTCTTAGGCTCGGGCCTTGCAAGCCCCCCCCCCCCCTTTTACTTTCTTTCGCTCAAGACTTCATCAAAAGAGCTGATCGAGGGGAGTGAACGAACGCAAGGCAAGGGAGAAAATAATTTCCTCCGGAGAGGCACAAGAGGCCCTCCAATCTGCTAAAGCTCCCACTGATAGTGGTGCAATCAAGGTGTGTGCGCACGAACGTGTGTGCGGGGGAGGGCTTGAATCCACTTGCTGGGAAGTGAGGAACGGGGGAGCGGGGTTGCATTATCGTCTTGTTGTTTTGCTTTGTTTGATTATTACCATTGATTTTTGTCCCCGTTGCAATGTGGCATATTGCTGGGTTAGGCGGCGTGCTTCACACGCTCTGCTCCATATTCAGGCGCATTTCTCTTCAGTCTCCAACTCCAAATTTGTGGGAAAATTCATGGTCATTACTCAAAGTACCGTTCACAAGCTTCTACAACACTGGTTTCTCAATGCAACTCTAGGATGCCAAGCGGCTGAACGCAGACACGCTTCGGTTTTCTAAAGAAAGGGGCTGGGCTGTTGTTTCTAACCATCCAATGAGAGCGAATCCGAAGGATCCTGTCCTGACAGTCTCCAGCGTCTTGGGAAACACGGTGACAAGTTACAGATAAGTCTTCATATGTCAGGAGACCTCTCTGTCTCAGCCTGTATCTTGGTAACCTGTTACCTGTTCTACAAGCACACCTGAGAGACACAAAGTCTCCTCTACCGCCCCCTCTCCCTCCCTCCCTCCCTCCCTCCATCCACACATACATACAGTATCTTCACCCATCTAATGTTTCCCAGAATGCCCAACTGCGGAGTGAAAGCCAGCACCACTGTCTCTGTATACCTGAAAGCAAGGTGTCGGGTTTCGCCGGCCCTGAATGGCGGTCTCCCATCAGCAAGAATTGATTTGTTGGCTGTCTAAGAATCGAATTGGCTGGTGAGACAAGCGGATTGGACACGTCCAGTGCCTCCCAGAGACTGCTCCCTCTGAGAGGTTAACATGTGGTTTAGGCACACCCTCCCCCGTCTGGGCAAGGAGAAGGTCAGGGTTGCAATCACTGTCTGGGGTCAACCCTGTCTGGGCTGTGTGTGTGTGGGGGGGGTAGTGGAGGGTGGAGAGGTCTTAAATTAAACACCAGAGCCCAGTTTGGGGGACCTCCCTGGAGGGCAGAGATATCTGCTCTACCTTAATTGTGACCCCCC
Source organism: Albula goreensis (assembly GCA_022829145.1). NCBI lineage: Eukaryota > Metazoa > Chordata > Actinopteri > Albuliformes > Albulidae > Albula > Albula goreensis. The sequence continues at coordinate 35,230,556 of CM040745.1, forward strand.
CTAGGGAGGCTTCTGTAAGAGGCTTGTGTTTTTTTTTCCTTTTTGTCCGACTACACACACAGTGACCGCGGCATTCTGGGTAGATGCAACGATTGCATCGGCTGTTGTCTGTCTGGCCGGACAAAGCGTGAGGTGATTTGGGGCGAGATAGACCCAAAGATAAGCGTTGAGGAACCGATCCAGATGACGCCATTACGCACAAAGTGTTCAGACTCATCTATCTGAGCCCCTGCTCAATCCTTAGAACCCGTAAAAGGAAACGACTAAGCAATAAAAAGTGAATGTTTTCACGTACAAGTTTATGGTGTAAATTCTCAAAAAAAAAGAGGACCGCATTTCGTTGCAAATGACCTGACAAAGATCCAAAAAACAAAAAAAAAGCAGCTGAAATGAGAATTCCCTTTGGCAATCCACCGAAGATTAACTTCGCAATTACAGCCAATTAAAGCAATACTAACAGTAATAAAAAAAGTGTTTTTATCATGCTGGCAGACAGTGATAAACGGTAAGAAGTCTCCCACCAGCGACTGCTTCATTACTATTTGAATAATAATGGCAATAATAGCAGAAACAAACAGAACTTATTCATTAATTTTCCGAAGCCGAGCAGGGTTGTTTGGTTTGGCTGTACTCTGCTGGGGTTTCATGTATGGTAATAATATTGATCACCACCTACAGTGCATGTGACCCGCTGGCCTGTAGCTATTCCTCTCTGCATCTTGCCTTACAGACACAGAGGGCGTTACCTTTGTCATGGATATCTCTGCATTCCACAAATAGACAACATTTAATGTCGGCCATGTTTTCCCTATAAAACGTATACGTTTGTTTCTATACCTGAACTTTGGTCACTTTCATAGGACTTTAAAATCGTTGTTTTGTTCTTGATTTTGGTATTGATATCTCCTGTTGTAGGTGTCATGCCATTCGTCCGTGATGAACAAATACATACTAACGGCTATAAAGTTCTACTGATATTCTGTTGGCTTCGTGCAAACACACAAATAGTAAAACTACTTACTTTATTGCTTGCCTGTGCAGTCTCTTTCGTTTGTAGAGTTAATTTCAGTCGAGGGAACTCCAGAAAAACACATCTGTTCTTGTGAAATTGGTTATTAGCCGATAAAAGTTAGTTCAAATTTAAATAAAAATAGTTTTTATGGCCTTTTAAACAGTACAAATCATCAGGTCTGAGACTCATTACCTTCCTCTTTTAAGAACAGTTTAATTTTGTTCTGGCTCTTCATTGCATTGAATGCTCCCAAACGGAAAGACCTTTCCGTTTGTCTATTTCTCATAGTATTTCAGTTTTTTAACAATGGAACATAAATTGTTTTCAGTTCCAGCTCACCTTTTTTGCATCACTGATAATAACGATTTTGATAAACTGTATTTAATGTAGATAATTCTGTTTCCCACTCTGCAGACAATCCATCCATTACAATGTAAATTGAACTACTGAGACTCTACTGTAGGTACGCACAAGACAATGGGCACACCTTGTATTGAAATAGTTAGCTAAGGATTGACTTTCCTGCCTTTTTTCGTTTTTTCTTCTGAACAAGCTTCTGGTGGTGTCAATGTTCTAAGACTTCAAATGACAAATTATGAGAAAACGATTAGTAGATAAATAAATTAATGAAAGCATTGAGGAAGAATTGTCATTAGACAATTTATCTTAAGTACCCCGCAGAGTAATATTGGATACCCCAAGGGGTAAACAAACCACCCCAGTTTACGAGCTAGTGTTGAGATACTTTTAGTTGCCTTGCCTAGGACATTCACGGTGTGAGACTGGCTCAGAACGTGTGTACACAGGATCCTGTATCCAACCATCCCTGGACCGACCAATCAGATGGAAACTAACCGTTTCCTTGCTGATATCAATATACAAAGAACTGCCACTACTTTAAATAGTTTGCTAGGTCATATAGTTGAGACAGAGACCTTTGGTGTGTTCAAGTCAAGACTGGATGCAGTACTGGTAGCCCTGTAGACTGTGGATTGATGGCCAGCCTAGTTGGGTTCAATGGCATGTTCCCATCATCATATATAGTATTATGTTCTTATAGAATATAATTCCTCCATTTCTTTTCTGTGCTATGTAACGTCGTGTCATAAATCCTGTGTCTCTGTGTTTTCCTGTTTGGTGTGAGTGACAAACCCCCCCCCCCCGCCTTCCCCCAACCCCCCACGCACACACCAAACAGCTGTTGCGGTAGTCTTTTACACAGCCAAACATTACCAATAAATGGAGTCGCACCCCATAACTCATGGCAGGCTGAAAAACATTAGCACTGTCAACGCCCGCCTGAAATTGATCTTCCCCAATGATTTTCCCCAGTGACAAATGCAATGTTCTGTATACGTATATATTTTCCTGCGATGCAGCGTTGTGTGGCGGCGGTGGCGGGCGACATCTTTTTCGACGTGCTCCGGGTGCAGTGATTTGTGGCTGATGTTCCATTAGTCAGTCGCCGCACTTTCGGAGCATGGAGCTCCAGCTCTCTCTGTCTGCGTCTGCGGCGGAAATGCGATTTTTTTTCTTTTCTGCCGTCCGTCACATCTTTCACAAACTTGTTTATTTTTGTTCTCTCGCTCTGCTTTTTCTGTCTTTCTCTGCTGCCGGTTGAAACTGGGATACGTTTGCGTATGACTTTATGGAAACGCATCTCGGGTTGTTTTCCTGACGTTGTCCTGTCTGGTTCGTTGACAGGGTCACTTCAGGACTGGGACTCTCTGTTTTAGCGGAGACCGCTGTCAGGCGACTGTCCCATTCCACCCCAATCCACCCAAACAACATTTACATTTGGTTATTTAGCTGAAACTTTTATCCAAATCAGCTTAAGAGTCGATTAGATTAACCATGGGCCAATTCCCCCCCAGGAGAAATGTGAGGTTAAGGGCCTTACTCAAGAAACAGCTACTTATTGACCCTGTTGTGGCCACACTGGAGCTTGAACCACCCGTCCTCCAGCTTCCACTCAAACACCATAGCCACTCCCAACCTCTACTACCCACTTAAACTCCCCACAAGCGATAAGTCTCCTGCGTTCAAACTATGAGTCTCGTGTGAACCCAGAAAGTCTGCTCAGCTCATCTCTGGGTGATTATTGCCTGCTGTCTTCCACTCCAGGTTCTTCCTCTTGTATTGCCTGTGCCGTTACAGTGACAGGTGGACAGATGCTATTAATATCGGTGTGAGAACCGCCATTGTCATCGTCATCTTCACCCTCATTATCATTCAAGTAGTTGAAAATGATGAGGAGAAAAACAGAAGACCATGAGTCATTATAGGTGTAATCATATAGTACAAGCTCAGATATATAAATATCAATGATTTGAAATGACTAGGCACCTGAGCCAGTATGAAAGCATAAGTAGCCTTGGAAATCACATTCATTCATGTTTCAATTTTGATTTAAGAAGCGAAATATGAAATGCAAACTTATTTACACTTTCAATTTATGAAAAAGTGAAAATCAATAAATGTTTTGATTAAGGAGTACGTCTATGCACTGTTGCTAAAGAGCACAACCCTGGAAAATCCCAGCCTGCTAGTTTGGAAGACTGATTAACTAACCAAAAGTTCAAATTTTATTCTAGCGAGAAACTTTTGTAGAATCTGCATAAAGCAGAGGACACCTATCTCCATCAGCATATAATAATTTGGTCCCATTGTTATGTATCTGTTCTTGACACCTGTGCCTGTATGCTACATATTATTTCCACTGTTTACGAGCTTGTACAGTAATGCAACCAAATTCAAAAATACTAAATATCGCACTTAGAGAAATATAGAGGGGATTCAGTCTTTGGCTGGAATTTAAATGTAAGTGTTTTTTTTGTATCGCCAAACTATTCTTGTGGAGAAAAAGTCTAACACTCTTATTCAATGGTAAATAAAAGTTAAGGATGAATGTTGGTTGAATCCCAACCTGGATCTGTGCAGAATGCTTGAATGAACAAGTTGTGCAACTGTAATAAAACTCACCTTGTGAGTCTTGGTGGATTTGATTTATATTGGTTTACATCAAAGTAACAAACATTTCCAAACAACCTGTCTTAACTATTCTGTCGTTTTGTAGTATCTACTAGCTTCTACTCTATATACATATTGAAGACATTAATATAAGTATTTTATACTAAATGTCAATGCTATAAAAAGCTAAATGTTAATGCTTTCTTCTGCTTGTGGTATTTAAGTAGTGCACAGGACATTCACAGCTCTCTCTCTCCACTGTGTCTGGTACTGCCATGATTTCAGGAAAGAAGGCAGGTCGGTCCTCCCCCCTCTCCTCACCCTGGCCTGCTCCCTCGTGTCCTGGGAGACTTTTCTTGGGGGATGGGGGTTAGTGTGGAGTTGGAGAGCGGGCGGGGTGGGGGGGGGGGGTGTTGGTGGTGCTGGGGAGGGGGTCGGTTCACCCAGCTGGAGCCCTGCCCACCGAGCCCTCTGGGACAGAACAGGGTCAGGGCTGGTCCGAATGGCCTGAGCCAAAGCAGCTGTCGAGACGCACTCGGTGCTGAAAGGAGTCAGTCACTCCGTCTGAGGGGATTTAGGAGAGGGAGGAATAAAACGCATGAGTTTAAAAACTCAAGTCTGGTTGGAAGGGGCTGGTGAAGGGGATTATGGGAGCTTCAATGTGGGAGACACTAATGCATTCCGCTGAAATGTTGGCTGCCTCCTCTGCAGAGCCGATCTGTCCCCAGTGTCCCTGTATTACTGCCCCATCACCCCCAGTGGCCTGTGTTATTGCCCCATTCACCCCCAGTGCCCTGTGTTTGCCATTCCATCCCTGTGTTACCCACAGTGCCCCATGCCCATTCACCTCCAGTGCCCTGTGTTATTGCCCCATTCACCCACAGTGCCCTGTGTTACTGCCCCATTCACCCACAGTGCCCTGTGTTACTGCCCCATTCACCCCCAGTGCCCTGTGTTATTGCCCCATTCACCCACAGTGCCCTGTGTTACTGCCCCATTCACCCACAGTGCCCTGTGTTATTGCCCCATTCACCCACAGTGCCCTGTGTTATTGCCCCATTCACCCACAGTGCCCTGTGTTATTGCCCCATTCACCCACAGTGCCCTGTGTTATTGCCCCATTCACCCACAGTGCCCTGTGTTACTGCCCCATTCACCCACAGTGCCCTGTGTTACTGCCCCATTCACCCACAGTGCCCTGTGTTATTGCCCCATTCACCCACAGTGCCCTGTGTTATTGCCCCATTCACCCACAGTGCCCTGTGTTACTGCCCCATTCACCCCCAGTGCCCTGTGTTACTGCCCCATTCACCCACAGTGCCCTGTGTTACTGCCACATTCACCCACAGTGCCCTGTGTTATTGCCCCATCTACCCCCAGTGCCCTGTGTTATTGCCCCATTCACCCACAGTGCCCTGTGTTACTGCCCCATTCACCCCCAGTGCCCTGTGTTATTGCCCCATTCACCCACAGTGCCCTGTGTTATTGCCCCATCTACCCCCAGTGCCCTGTGTTACTGCTTCATCTACCCCCAGTACCTTGTGTTCATGCCTCAATTACCCCCAGTACCCTGTGCTACTGCTTCATCTACCCCCAGTGCCTCGTGTTATTGCCCTTACTGCAGAAGCTAAGCCTTACATCCTCCCAGAGCCATCTCTCAGCCTCCCTGCTCTTAAGCTCACTAGCGTGTCCTTCATCCAGCTATTTACCAACTATTTAAGTCTTTGTGTCATATTACTGAGTGAAAAATAAAATAAAATGAAATCTGCTTTGCCATTTCCCAGGGCCCACGGCTCCCATCACAAGTGGCGGAGGGCATAATTGTGTTCCCGGTGCTTTTTCGGGTGCACCTGCTCGGCAAAGCAGCGTGACAATGAGCTTAATGGGACCTGCCTACTGTACACAGAAAAAAAGGGCAAAAAACGCTGCTATCGAATTCCCATGGTGAAATGGATTTTCCCACCCACTTTTCCATGAGCTCGCCCCCCCGCACCCCCACCCCCCCATCTTCTTTCGCTCACTCTCTCTCGTTCTTGCTCTCCCTCTCTCTCTCTCTCTGCGCTGTCGCTTTTGTTCGCAGGCCCCTGATAGGATTACAGGGCCGGGGCTGGCGTTTCAGAGCTCTTTGGCGTGGCCCTCCCTTTTCTCCAGCGCCGTGTAAGAAGCTGGAGATGGGGAGCTAAGCTGCGCGGAGCTGATACCCGCCGCTGTCACCCAGGCCTTCCGAGGGCCTCCGCCTGTCCTTCTCTCCGTCTGTCTGTGTGTCTGTCAAAGTGTATACATGACAGTGAGGACCATTCTCTCTCTCTCTCTCTCTTTATCGCTTTCTCCTTCTCTCTCCTGCTCCAGCAGATTCTGATAACATTCATACGCTGTCACGTCGTCGTCAAAGGTGGTGGGTAATACCTCTCCAGATCGGTGCGGAGGGTGTGTGTGTGTGTGTGTGTGTGTGGGTGTGTGGGTGCATGTGTTAGGGGTCTGTTGGTTGCTTTTTGTTCGGGCTGGTGAAGCAATGAGACAAATGAGATTTACAGAAGGAGGCCGTATGTTTTTTTCTTCTTCTTCTTACAGAATGGTGAGAGTATACTCAAATCTGGATTACTTCAGATTATTTGGTGTCAGATGTGTTTCGTTCAGGGTGACATAAAACAGCGGGCAAGCTCAAAACCCTCTTGTCTCGCTCTCTCTTTCCATGGAAACCTATAACAGAGGTAAAGACTCTTTCCTGTAAGAATCTAGCCCATAGGGGTCAGTAGCACTTCACCAAATCAGAGGGAATTTGTCGTACACAGGGGACACAAACTTGCTCACCATGCCCCCCTCCGCCCCACAACACACACCCTCACACAGACACGCATGCACAGGGAGACGCACACCCTTTAGAGGATCTTTTCCCATGCTGCATTGCAGGCATTCGTCTCAGGCTGTTTTCTCCCATAGTCTTGTGTCTGGATCGGGACGCGGCTCCACCCCGCCTGATTAGCGGAGCTGCATGAATGTGACACGTCTTTCACGCCCGTGCCAATCACCCCCCGAACCCGCCCCGGGGCTTCAAGGGGGCGGGGTTGGCTGGGGAGGGTGGTGGGGGGGCACAGGCCCCAAGCAAAAGTCTCACGATGCAAATGAGCTCTGTCCAGCCAGGCAGAAAGACGAGGGGAAGGGGGGTGGTGGTTTGGGGTGGGGGGTAGGTTAGCGTATGGCCAAGCAGCGGGTCGGCCCCGTTTGCCTGCCAGTGCCCTGACCCCCCCCCCCCTGCCCCCTAAGCATTCATTCACAGCCTCACAGTCTCACACCTAGTGTGCTAAGTACCACCTCATGCTGGACGTTGATTCAGTACAGTCACAGAGCCGAGGGCCAGTGTCCGCTTTGCACTTTCTCTCCAACACTCAATTCACAAGGTGTGCAGGGGCCTTTGTTGTAGGATATTGTAGCCATTACTTGATAATATTCAAAGCCATCCCCAGCTGTCAGATCCCTTTATTATTATAATGGCTGCCGATTATAATTGCCTCCTTCCCCTTACCGAAAGGATGGTAGTAAGTATAACTACGAAGGTTATTCTATCCAGAACACATTCATTTTTTTTTTAAATCCAAATTCAGGTGTTAAGCCGTACCTTAAGCTTGCGGTTACGACTTCAGCTGTGGACAAACTGCCAATTTTCATCATGAAAGATATGAATGTTTATGCCTGCCTTGTACTGGATCTTGTACTAGTGTATGAACGTTACATTTCTATATTTCACATATTAATATTGTAGTTACTTTTTGCATTGTATGGTGATTCATAACTTGTATTGAGCACAGAATCATTCCTATTTGTCCTGATACTTTCACTTACCTGTAATTAACCGTAGAGTTAACGATAGTATTATAACTGTAATAATTAACTAGAGCCTTTTTATTGATTTGACGAGTGAATAACTTATTATTTAGCATTAATTGCTCTGCTAGAGGATTGAGAGCACACACTTTTGTTAAAGACACACTTTTTGTACTTCAGACCTTGATCTACTGATTATCTGACCTCTTATAACCTGTAAAATATCTACGCATTGCTGCCAATTTAAAGTGAAATATATATTTTCACTCAGACCACAAATCATATTTCACAAATCAGTTTTCTTGTGTGTTTGATTGATAATCCTAAGGCATCTGCAGAAGCAGTTTCATATAATATCATCATCAAGAGTTAATTTCAAATACATATTTCACTGTGTTCTGGTGCAGGTATCTGGGCTGTGCGTCCAAAGATTTTTAAAGATAATAAAAACACCTTTTAAGTGTGAAAATATGTTTTTTTTCATACATTTCACTTAAATTAGCAAATATGAAAGAATACTGTGAAAAGCAATAGCATGTATAAAATTTGTAGATGTCGTTTTGGGACAAAAATCATTTTCCGGTATGTTCTACGTACCGGCATGCTGAAGAGTGACAGTAAGATGTTGTTTCATTGATAGCGTTTTAATTTAGAAAATGTATTTTGTAATCCAAACATATGGGCTATGGTCAATTACATTGATTAATTAACAATGTAATGCGTGGTTTCTGAATACAAAACATATATAGTGTTTTCATTCAGAATAGATCTGCAGACTTGGATGGAACATCCACAATTAGAAGCACATTCCGTTGAATAAAAGCCACGATAATGCAATATCACATTAACCTCATAACGATGTGTCTGGGTAGGCCTCGCTTGCAGTATATAATACCTTCTGTGTTAGTCAATGGGTCCAATTACAGTAGCAGATGATGTACTGTAATATCTTTATTACTTCACAGTATAATGTAAGACCGCCTCTGGGCTGACACCTCCCAATAAAAGGAACACAAGAGTTCCCCTACTCACCATGAGCGTCTCCGTTATTTAACAAAAGCTACATCTGACAAGAGGTACTCTCTCTCAAATGGCAAAGCCCCGTCTCGCTATTAATTTTGCCAGATATTTTTTTCTCCCCCCCTCTCTCTCTCTCTCTCTCCCCCTCTCCGCGTTCCCTGCCCTCCCTCTCGTTCTGCTTCTCTCTCTTTTTTTACCTTTGAGCAATATGACAGTTTGCTTTCACTCTCTCTCCATGGAAAATAAGTAAAGAAACCGTTTTCAAAAAGAGTGATTTTTTTTCTCGTTGCTCAGCAGGAGGAGTCCCAAGCTGTCTCCGTCTTATGTTAAAAAGCAGGAACCCCGTGGAAGAAGCAAAAGACACCTCGGCTCTGCGATCTGAATTTCATCTCCCTTTCCCCCTTAAAAACAGAACGAACATCCTTCTCTTTCTCATGTTATGAGTGGTTAAAAAGGACCATCAATTTAATACTAGTCCACCAAAGTATAAAATATTAAAAAGAAACATGAGAAACATCAAATCTTGCGGGTTTATGTTTCACAATTTTTGTCATCCGTTTCCTCTCGCCAATCCCCAAAACTCTCAAAATCACCCAGTGAAAAATCTGAAGTAAATTATATCAGATTTTTTAAGGGAAATTTCATATTGCATTTCTGTCATCAATAATACAAACACAGTCATTTTACATACTTATCTCAACAGTACAGAAATACATAAGACCTTATTACCTCGTTCCCACTCATAAACATAAATATCCTTTGTGAACATCTGGTATTGAATAAAAATGTAATTGGAGGTAAATATGACTGAAATAGAGAATTTGAACTCATTTGAAAAAAAAGTGCTGCAGGAAATCAATTTTCGTCTGCAGTACCAACTTCGAGATCTGTATATATATATTTATTTTATTTTGTGTTGACTGGCTTCACCTCTCATTAAACGCTCTTGTTTCTCATTAATCCCTCTCTCTTCCCTTGTATGGGCCGGGAGAGTGTCCTGTCCGTCAAACAGCGGCAGTACGCCTCCAGTCTGCATAGCTAATATGTGTGGCAGTACTAATGGATGTTTAGTAGAATTTCTATTTAAGAGACGTGAGTGCAGTTGTATTGGATGTAATATACTGTGTAAGTCGTGGGCACGTTTGACAGCTGGCGCGGGCACAGAAAATGCCCGCGGGTGCCACTTCGCAGACCGCTGGTCTGGCCAAAGCCATACTTTCCGTACTGAACGAGATATGGAGTTGACATTTTTTTTTTAATCACTGTATTTAAATTCTAAAACTCTTATGAATCTTATTATCAGCTACATACAGTAAGCAAATTACATCAGGAAACAAATCAAAAAGAATAGAAAACAAAAGAATACAAGCTTTCTGTTTGGCATTGTATGAATGGAATAACATGTTGTATGAGGTTGTACCTCTTGATTCTTGAGTGTAACTAGCTTAAAAGACACTGTGTGTCAATCAGACAAGTTTATAGAGATTATGTGTGAAATAAGAAGGCAACAATTTAAAAAAGGAGAGATTTTTTTGGATTATAGTATACTGTAGTCTTTTAACGGTGTGTTAAAGATTTTTTCATTTTGCTTCGTATGAAGGAAGGGTGGATGGGAATGTAGCGTGCTTACAAACAACAAACTTGTAAAAGTTGTTTTAGCCATCATTAGGATTTGCAGTCTTCTCACTCTCTTTGAGCCTACCCAAATCTCACCTGCTATCAAAACACGGATCACCCCTTGGAGAATGTCAATTTCATAGGGGTCAAAGGTCAACTGGATGTAACCAAGGCTAAGTCTCAAGCTTGACCTGAGGACTGGGCTCCGCCACAGCGAGGTTGGGGGCGGTGGGGTTTGCGGGGTTTAATATTTGACGCAGGTGTGTCAGTAACGCTCTGTCTCAACATATTCCTCTCGAATTGAAGCTTCCATGAAGGAGATCCCTCTTTAGCTCAGAACTCTATTGAGATCTCTCTCCTTGGAGGGTCGACGTTTTTAATGTGACCGACAGAGACAGAGCGGCTTCAGAAAAGCTTTTTACCCTTCAGGCCTCCACGTTGGGGGGTGGTGGGGGGGGGGGGGTTGCCTGCGCGGTGAGCTTCCCGCCGGGGAGGGAAAGACAATAACGGCGGAAAAGAGAAGATGTGAAGAGGAGGAAAACGTCGCTTCCGGAGGCACGGTCTCAGCACCGTCTCGCCGCTTCGTCTTTGTGCCACGGAGGTCAGGCCTGGCCCCGGGGCCGAACTGAGGGGCCCCGAGGGACAGCTTTGTCTAAAGGGGGGCCGGGAGGAGAGAAAACAAACAAGGAAAAAAAAAAAAAAGAGAAAAAGGCACAGGGATCTGAAACAAAAAAAAGTCAAAACTCTTTTTTAGCGAAGACAGCCAAACGGCCACAGGGGGACTTATTATGCGGGTCCCTGTGAAAGGGCCCTTCTCTTCTGCTCTGGCTTTCATGCAATTTTGAAATTTAAAAAAATCCTGAAACGCTCAAACTTGGTCATTTTCAGGTGTGTAATGATCTCCCAGCATTCCTGCTGCCCCCGATGGCCAACCCTATGATTTATTAATGTATCTCCTTTTGTCAATAGGAGCATAAATGGGGGGGCAGGTGTGTGTGTGTGTGTGTGTGTGTGTGTGTGATGTTTGAAAATGGAGCTTACAGCAAAGGGAAGTTTCATAAGTCATACAAGTATAAAAGCAGTTTTGCAGTATGACTGCTGATGACCTGATATGAGTCTAGACGTTTGCATGTTAGTATATGCGTATGTATTTTTAAGGGGCTTAAATGTGTTTAAGTGTACGTGTGTTTGTGTATGCATGTGTGTGAGTATATGAACATGTCTGTCTGTGTGAATGTGTATGTGGATGTATGTGTGCCTGTGTATGTTTATGCATGTGTATGTGTATGTGCAAGTAGGTGTATTCATGAATTTGCATGCGTGTGTGAGACAGTGGATGCAAGAGTGTGTGTGTGTGTGTGCGTATGTGTATGAGTGAGAGAGTATGCATGAGTGTATGCGTGTTTGTGTGTGTGTGTGTGTGTGTGTGTGTGTGCAGAGTTTGAGTGTATGCGTGTTTGTGTGTGTGTGTGTGTGTGCGTATGTGTATGAGTGAGAGAGTATGCATGAGTGTATGCGTGTTTGTGTGTGTGTGTGTGTGTGTGTGTGTGCGTGTGTGTATGAGTGAGAGAGTATGCATGAGTGTATGCGTAAGAGAGTATGCATGAGTGTATGCGTGTTTTTGTGTGTGTGTGTGTGTGTGAGTGAGAGAGGGAGAGACCCTGATTAATTATCGTGGCGCTGCAGTCTTTTCACTTGGCTGGTCCGGCTCTCGGATCTTGCCCTCGGCCGTGTCGGTGGAGCTCATTACTGGCCCTCCTGGGACCTGACAGAAATTGTTAGCCGGCTGTGATGGCCGGCACTGCTGGCCTCGTCTGCACCCTCCGGCCCCTCCCCCTCCACCCTCCCCCTCCCCAAAACTCCCTCCCCCAAACAGGAGTGAACATTTCCTCCTCTCCCCTAAAATGGCCCTAACTAGGCCTGGAGCACCACACCTGTAATCAAACCTCTCCGAAAAGCGCCAGGGGACCAAAGCCCGGGCCGGCGCGGACCGGCCCACCACCAAGGCCCATCCATAATGGATGCCTGTGCACAGATATGGGCCTCTAGGCACCGCGAAAAAGTGTTGCACAAGCTTGCCTCGAGGATTGTAAAATTTTAACAGGCTTTGCATAAAAGCTTCTCATGTTTTGATATATTTTATAATATGAAGATCCCCGATGCCTATGAGTTTGATGATTTTTTGGGGTCAGTTAGATATCGTATAGCATAATATTCATGTGACAAATATGTGATAACACTGTGATTGATGTCAACATGAAAGAACTAGAATAACTTCCATTGAATTCTGGAAAATTCCATTGGAAACCATAATATTTAACATTTTTATGTGCCTTAATGTGTTCATCAGCTTCTTAAAATGTTTGCTACTTATGCATAACCAAATATTTTTTTACATGTTTGTTTTTAATTTTTTACATTTCTGTCCCGAAAACCTTTATTTTTGAGAATTCTTTAAAATTGTTTTTTCATTCTTTTTTGTTTTACAGCTTCCTCTCCAAGCCACTGTATTAAAATAAATATACCTATACATTATATTTTTATGGACAATTAAATTTGATATATTTGACATTTGTCATGTGAATTACATCTGCATTTTTCAGGCAGATGTAATCATAATCATTTTAGTGAGTCTCTTGAAGGAAGAGACTGTTTCTCCTGTTTCTGCTGTAATCTCACTTATTAGATGTGACAAAGTCAAAACTTTATGATGGAGATTGTGATCTTGCTGGTGATTTTCGTCATGGGATTATTGTATTGTATTGTTTTGTACACCTAAATTATTCTTAAATATTCTAGGGGAAAATGAATTAATTCTCTTCCATGAAAATAAAATAACTATGATTTATGAGTATCTCTTTTTGGGAGGTCCCTGAAATTAGGGGCCAATGAACTGCAAAATGTTACACATGTAACAATGTTACAAATTCCAAGACATGTTACAGAAGGAGAAGTGAACACTTCATTAAAACCATTTGCTGGTAAGCACAGATTTTTTGTTTTCTACAAACATATTTATGTTTTTTTTAGCTGCCACATCTAGGAAGTAAATAGTAGTAATGATATAAGACTAAGGTAATTATATTCGTTACAAATTTGAGTTGAAATGGTCTGGAGTTAGGGCTGGCCATAAAATTTGTGCATCTTTATTGGCTAAATTGGCTGTTCAGAGGGAGGGATTACGGTCTTCAGGGTTTTCCCCTGCTTGTCGTGACAGAAAATGAAAATTCTGTGATGGACGACATGTTCACAATCCTCAAACTTTCACATCTGCCTCACATTGAGTAAGTGGGGAAGTGAGGAAACATTATGACCCAAATCCATCTGGATTGCAATAAGGGAAGCAATAGCTGCAACATACCTCAAAATGCCACCAAGAAATAGCATACAGAAAACTAATAGAAAACAAAACTATGATATTTATTTGTAAGGATTAAACACAAGTACTCATACGTGGATCCAAAAAAAAATAGAAAAGGCAGGGAAAATTCCGGCCTCCCCACAATGGGAAGGTGGACCTGACAACTCCCACCCCCCACCTGTACAAACTAAAACAAGCCCGAAAACCTAAAAGGTCCACAGAAACAAACAAACGAACAAAAAAGAAAAGGTTACAGAGACAGTAACTGCTATTTCACAGGAGTCTGGCCCCAAGCAGGAGGGGTCAACTGGCATCTATGCTTTTTCACAAAAGAGCAAGTTCTCAGTCTCAGGTGTGACACAGGTGCAGGTGATTATTCAATTCAGGTGTCAATCAAATCCAATCAAGCTCAGGTAAGGGCGGTACCCCAAAAAAATGGTACATTCCCTTTTCTTACATTCAGTTGAATCAGCTCTTTACAGTGTAGCACTGATACAACCTCTGCTTTTAATTTGGAGTGTTGGACCCACCAAGTGTTGAAACAGCGGAATAAAATGCAGCCACCACTAAAAAATAAACTTGCTGAAATTATGGTTTGCCTGGACAAGGGTGGTATAAATGTGGCCAAATTACTGACTACTGAATGCTAGTGCCCATGTTTCCAGTGAAGCACTCAAATAAGGTGCTTTTTGGTACAATGACTAATGAATGCAGGACTCAAGAGGTGATTGATGGCAAGACCTTCACAAAAGAGTCCCGCTTTAATTTCGGCCCGCTTGCCGAAATTATCAGTTTTGGGGACTTGGATGCATTTACATAAATCCTTCACTCAGACGAGAGGAGGAGAGGAGGGAGAGGAGGAGAGGAGCCATTTAAATGCTGATACAAAATAAAATCAAGATCTGAAATTAAAATACAGGTTCCGTTCCCAATTATGCAAAAAAAAAAAAAAAAACACAAAACTATAATGTTCTGAACACCTTCAATCACCGACCATCTCTAAGTCTATTGAAGACAAGGTTTAATAGATCAAGACGATTATTGCGTTTTTAAGCGCAGTTGTAGTCCGTTCTTTTGAAATAAAAGACTCTAAGTAACAGACATAAATTACCAGGAGGGATGAACCTGTAAAAAGGCAGCAATTTTCTGTAAATAACAATAACAATAACCTGTTCTTATTTGCATATTCATTATTAAAGCGTTTAGCTTTAATAAGCAGGCGCATGAGTAAATTAATTTACTTTTGTGGAGGTTTATGTATTTATTTTTCCAATGACCTAATACCCTAGCCCCCCCATCGCTGTTACAGAGCCCCCTCCACCCACCCACCACCTCACCCCCCCTGCACAGAGAGATACACAGTTTCACGTAGTTTCTATCAACTTTGTGCTGTTTTGAAGAATTCATTGAAACACGGCAGACAAAACAAAATTGAGCGGTGCTTGACCTTTCGGTGGGTAATAGCTCTTCATATGAAAGTGAAACTTAGTCATCAAAAAAAAACAGAAATCGCAATCCCTTAACTTTCAGCAGCTCTCTCCCAGTGAAGAGTGTATCATGAAAATAAATCGTAATAATAAAATCTTATGCAACAGGCGCACAGCAGCGAAAACATGTTCTGATGACAAGAGTCAACAATTAGGTAGTGACATATTGAGGCAGTGAGATAATTTGAAAGAGAAGGTAAGAAAGCGCGTGTGAGAGATAAAGATAACATCTCACGTTATTTATTGTGATGATACTATTATTTTGTGCTTCAACAACAAAGTACCAAATATTTGTTATGCCTATTAAGTTGATTCGAACTGCAATATTATACAAATGAGAGAGAGAGGGAGAGAGCAAGAGAGAGAAGGAGAAACTCTCCTCTAGTGTCTCTGGCTCAGCATCTTGCGTCTTCACCCTTGGTAGTCAACAGGTGAGCATGAGCGATAACAGCTTTTGATGTTGCCTGCCAGCGTTTCTGCTACCCAACTTTATTTTCTCTCCTGGACCTCTCATCGGACTTCAAAGCCCGCCCCCCCCTCCTCACCCACCCACCCCGCCCCCGAGCCCACTTTGCATCTCACTTTAATCCCGAGCGCCGCAGTCGTCCAGTTCAAAGCCCCCTTTTCCGTCTCATTCCATGGCCTCATGGAAAAAAAAAAAAAAAAAAAAAACGCCACCCCAAACTTTCTCTCCCAACCCTCTCCCCTCCCCTCCTCCTTCCGCAGGGGCCAACCAGCATGGTGATCGGCCCCTGCTATTAATTAGTCTCTCAAATGGGAGGGGGGGGGGGAGGGGGGCACTCCTTTCCCGGCTTCTTTACATTGATGAGGGGCCAGAGAACAACAGAGGATCCCTTTCAAAAACCCGCCCCGGCCTCGGTCCGATAGAGGATGGAAAGAGGGAATGGAAAAGGAAGAACAGAGAGGAAAAAGAGGAAAAAAAGCTTTCTGTCCTAGGTGGGGTTGGAGATGGAAGTTGAAGGAACATTCGATGCCGCCATGCCTGTGTTTCATTGAGCCTTCTGCTCCGGAGAGCTCCTCAACGACCTTTACACAGTGTGCATGTACTACACGTATTTCATTGGCCAGAATAATAGACACACCAATTGTAAAAGAATGCAGTCTGGAGCAACTAGATCGCTTTCAAGATATCAAGATATGATGTCAATACTGATTATGAATATGCGTCTTCTATGAAGAACGTCTTAAAATCAACACTGTAATATGCATGTTTCAAAAGCAATATCAGATTCTAACAGGTTCCCAAATTGCATATCAGTCACGGATATGGCAGAATTATGTAATATACCGAGTGGAACAGTGTTGGAAATCAACCCATAAACAAACCGCCAGTACGTACATACCAAAAACTCAAAACCGTAAACACGCCGCAAGTGGGATTCAGGTACAGTCTGAGGAGGTGAGTCTTTAGCCTGTGTCAGAACACAGTCCATGATTTGGCTGTCGTTGACGTCAGTGGAGAGTGCATTCTACCACTGGGGTACCCAGTGCAGAGCGATACTGAGATTGGACATGCCAAAGGGGGCAGATAGCCATTATGGTATTAGCAGATTAGGGAGACCTGGTTGTAGCAAAGGGTTTGAGAATTCACTGGCTGCATCATGACACAGTGCAAATCACTGCTCTGTCGGCAAGCACCAAGGTTTTAATCATGATAGAAGCTGAACTTGAAATAGCTAAAGGACATAGCAAGTTTTTTTCTATATTTCAGACAAAACTATTAACCAAGGAATTTATGAGACAGAAGGATCCAGAAGTCCAAGACAAATGAGGATCCTTTAAATAGGAAGTGGTCAATGAGCAGGCAGGTTCTGATGCATTAAACAGCCATTCAATATGCTTGTTTCATTGAAGGTTACAGAGCTTCATAAAATTCAGTTTTTCCTCATTCCTTCAATGGAAAGTAGAATTAAATGGCCTTAGTTGCCTTTTTGTATAGTTGTGATAAATATAATAAGAAATTAGATATTTGAAATGTAGCTAGTTTGCCTCATTTTCTTCCTGTTTTGTGTCTAGTTATTTTGTGCCATAGCTGAATAATAATTCTTTGCCCCTTCAAACAAATGAATACTGCCAATCCTAAGGTAGACTAGCTTTTGCTGTCGGCTTGATCATGCTCCAAAACAGTGTTTTTTAGCAGTAGTACCAAGACACACCAAATGTGTCTGCTTATGACTGTATTTTGCCCTTTTAATTTATGTAGTGTGATACTGCTTGGGTCTAATGCTTGCCCTTTTGCAACAATGTAGTATGTCTGGGTTTATGGTTCATGAGATCAGTAATATCCTGCAAATTATTACAGTTTTTAAACAGTTAACTCTAATTTTGCTCACATTCAGAATTACAGAGAGAGAGAGAGAGCAAGAGAGCTAAGGAAAATAAGAAGAAAACAAGAAAGACAAGGACTGAGAAAGAGGGAGAGAAAAAGATTAAGAGAGAAAAGAGGAAGAGATTAAAGACTTTCATTCACTGATTCACTTTTCTCTTGAAATGGGTCCTTGGCCTGTGTGAAACTTGAACAGATGCTAGTTGAAGAGCACTTTTTGTACGCTGTACGTAAGCCAGGAGGTGGTTGCGAAGAGGGACAGAAAACATGCCGAAACCCCCAAATCTCTCTCCCCCCACACCCACCCAATACTCGCAGAGGCCATCTGGGGCAAGGGTTCGAATGAGGCAGAAAAAAAACCCCAACCTCCAAAAAATGTACCTTGTGAAAATTTCGTAAAAACATCAATACCCTACCCTATCAAGTCCTTTCATCATCAGTCAGCGAGAGTTTGATTTGAGTTCGATTTCAGTTTTTTAAAATTCATTTTAGCACCTCGGCATAAAAAGTCGATCTGTTTTAAAAGATTAAATCCAGGACTGGGTGTACCAAGTTGTTGAAGTCCCTACAAAACTGTAAGGTACATGATTGGTGTGTTCCATCGAAAGACGGATGCTGAATTCAAGTATTGACTTGTTTTTCCACAGGATTTGCAATATGTATGTTTAAACATTATGGCATGTTTAACTTTTGATTTACTTTTAAAAAACAGCATCCTTAAAGTGAAGGTTTTCAAATGAGAGTTTTGGTTTCGTTTGGTCCACTTTCACATGAAAAATCCTATACTCTATACTCTATACTTTCCTATAGGCTCAGTGAAAAACGTCAACTCTTTGCGCAACGAAAGAACATTCTTTCAGACTGTTAAAATCAGTGTGCATTTCCTCACTAAGTTATTATCATACCCAAAGCACTAGTACTACACCACTACACTAATCAAAACTGTAACACTATATAATGCATGCTAAATGCTAATACATTGGTTGACTGGCCACATTCCTTGGAAATGTCTTGTGTCCTTTCAACGATGTGACAAGCTTGGCTCTGCGCTTTTCCTTTTTTTTTTTTTTTTTTGTGAGCTGTCTGCGAACACGCAGGTGAAAACGGCCCCGTTCCCTCGCAGCATAATCAGCCGAAAGCGGATAGCACATGCCGCCAGCTACCAGAGCACCAGCCATCTGGTAACGTTTATTTATCCGTTTATTTATCCCAACCGCCGATATTTGATTGACAGCCTTGTTTTTGGATCATTTACTCATTACTGAAATCTGTAAAGAATTACAAAAAAAAGACATAAATAATAGATACTTCAGACTTGTGTGGCATGTGTGCTCCAGTCGGCGGATCATCATGGTTGCCTCGCTTATTTATTTCCTCTTTTAGATATTTTTTACTCTAGTCAGTCGACTTCTTAATTTAGGGAGTTGGGGTGGCCACATGTCAGCTTTTACTGAAATACCACAACAGGTTTCATTGCTTTTGGCCCCCCAAACCTGAAGTCGCAAACAAAAAAAGGAAGGTTTCCCTTATTGGGCCTGACACTTCAGCTTGGGGAGAAGAGAATTTGGTGGACGAAGAGCTCGGCTGGGCGTGGTCACGGTTGTGTGTTTCTGAGGGGTACCGGCGGGGAGAAGCAGGCACTCGGTCTGTGTGCCGGCTGGCCAGTTTGCTTCTGCACTGTACGGGATTTACAATTCAATGAGGTGCACTGGCTAAGAATAACAAGGAGGTCGGGCCAGATGCTACATAACTAGACCAGTCAATCTGTCTCTCTCTCTCTCTCTCTCTCTCTCATTCTCTCTCTGTGCTTATTCTCTCGCAAAGAAAATCCCTGCTCCTTTGTTGCCATTGAGTGATTTTGATAGATGAAGGGCTACATGGCTGACAGCCTTTTATAAATAAAAAATAGGGACCTCCGCGAAACCCGAAAATTCCACCACCTGATGCCTTTCAGCAGTCATTCACCTCTGTTTTCTATCGTGAATGATTGACATCCACACTGTCTCTCCGTACAGTTCTGATCCATCGTGATATGTGTATGTGTTATGTAACTTAGGGTCTCGTCAGTTTGTTCTCTGGGTGCTCTGGTCTTATATTTTATTAAGTACTTTAGGAGTTCTTGTTAACTCTTACATAACTTTTTTTTTTTATGGGGGTCTCATAATGTTAAATAAGTGTTGCAAAAACAAAAATAGGACAGCTTAACTTTGTTACTTTAACGATCGCAAGTAACATTGTAGAAAGATTGAATGGACACTGGAATGGAAAACCCTGTTAAAGATATGGCTAATAACGTATATTCTCTTTTTTAAAACAGAAATATTAATGACTCTTTTTAAAGCCCTTTAAAGTTGGGAATCTGTTCTGTTAAACTGTGTTGATCAGATTCATGTTCTATAATTTCTCCATGTTTTCGCATAGCACCATTTGAAAACGTGTTCTTACACACCACACAAGCGTTGCCCTGGTGACTACTGCTTTTACACTGTTGTTTAGGAACGGCACGACTCAAGTAGGGAATAGATTTGGTTGAGAGGGGACTTGAACTGAATACGAGGCAAAAACAGGTAACATCGCCAAACCAGACCAAAATAGCTTCTGCCTCTTCCACAAGATATGGGAAGGTCAATCCAAGGAGCCCTTCAGATAAAATCTCAGGCGCAAGTCTTTAAACTTTGAAAATATGACCACAGCAGGACAGCTCGCATCCTGTGGGCACAGGCTCCCACTTGTATAATATGAATATGAGGGTTTCCTGGTGTGAATTCCTGGCCATGGACACCTCAAGCCACAAGTCGCTAAACTTGAAATCGTCCACTTCTGTGAGCTGTAGGAAAACGCTTGAAGGCCCTTAAGGTGCTAAGGGAGTTTATTTGATAATTTCATAGCCCTTTAGCCATCAGCCCTGCAACTAACCTGTTTTTTTTGGGGGAAAGTGTAGTCAGCCAACTCCTTGACACCCTAAGGGTGTAGCAGGATTTTAAGGAATAATAAACCTGCTTAGGTATGACGCTGCTGGCACTTTCAGCCCTTTGTAGGTGCAGAATTTGAACTCTGTTTGATATTTAATGGGAATTCGTTGAAGATAAGCTAGGTAAGGTGATATGTGATCAAAAGTTTTTTTGTAGTTAAGACCCTTGTAGCAACTTTCTGGACTAATTGGAGAGCGAGGAGAATACTGCTTTTTCAAGGCATTGCGCCATTCTGGCCTTGAGCAGACAAAGGCATGGATGACACTTTTTTTCCATATTTTAAACATGAAGTGTCTTTGCTTTGCAGTGTTAAGTGATGGAAATAGCCCTCTCAATGAATAACAGCTTGAGTCAATTTCGGTCTGGTGTACCACGAAGCTGGCTAGTCAAATTAACTGGTAAACATACCAAAGTAAAAATTTTGAGTTTGTTTTTATTCACGGACATCCATTAACTTTTATTGTGTATTTTGAACAAATGAAATGCATTTAGAGCTACCGTCATTGACAGAGAAACTTAATTGTATTATTATTCTAAAATTTATAATAATAATAATAATAATAATAATAATAATAATAATTTCATCAACCAAAGTTAGCGGGTTAAGATGTGAGCTGGCTGTGTGGTAGACAGCCCAGGTCTTTTGAGAAACAAGGTCCTTTGTGACATCATCAGTGAGTGTCCATGCACAGCATGCACCTGCTTTAGCAAAGCCTGGAGTAGCACACTGCTGGAAGTACTCCATTCAAACCTGAAACATGTAGAGCAGGGGTGGAATACCATGGTCTTGGGGAGCTACAGCAATTAAGCATCTTAGCATTTTAAGTATCTTAACATGTAATTGATTCATTGAAATAATGAATTAGACAGTAGTTTCTTGGGTTTGAAATAGATGCTAGTTTTAAGGTGAAAACAAAAACTAAGGTACCTTGCAGCTCTCCAGGGCTACAGCTGGCCACCCCTGTTCAGAGTGTATTTGGACCCACTCACTGTGTTTAAGGCCTAGTCCTATGTAAATCCCTATTAAACACAAGACATGTAAATTTTCCCCATCTCATGCTCTTAGTCCATTTGTCCACAGAGTAACCAGATGTTATCTGGCCAAGGGCAACTGCTCCACCCCAAGCCCCTCCCCCCACCTCCCCACTGCTACACATGGAAACGCCTTGTTTTCCTATCATTCATCACCTGGCTGTCAGAAGTCAGGTTTAAGCATTTACGTCCTGGCCCGTCGGACAGCCGTGTTAAATGATGGGCAGAACCAGCGAACGCAAACAAGATTAACAGCAGTAGCTGATTAGGTGTGATTTCAGCTTCCTGGGCAGTGTGCGGTTGGAAGCTGAGCGTTAGTTCTTGCAGCATTAGAGCGATTCATCTCTCAACCACACGTACGTTTACTAACGTGCCACCTTGATGCCTTCATTTTTGTAATTCCCCAATCAAATAAATTTCTTCTCCATTCAGATGTACATGTAAAAGTGGTGTATGGGTTGTGTTTATCTTCACTGTTGAATTTTGGGAAGCTGCAGATTCTGAGACTGAGAGCTGGCACTGTGGACATAGAGCAAAGGCTTCTGGGCAATTGCCACCCGGACGATAAATCTTAATCGCTGTACCTACTACCTAAAACAAACTTGTGATCTTTTGATGTAGTACCATGACCTGAGCATGAACCTCACTCTTTCGGTACTTCTGTTTTTCCTTTTGGTTTGGTTGACCGTACCTGATTAGCCAAATGTCAGTTCTACTTCTTACTGTGATTTATCAAAGTTGACATTCATACTCTACATTCATAGAGTGCCGTTGATATTCTTTAGCACAACCAGATCTTTAATTAAATAGACTTTAAAAAAAAACTCATTTAAAAGTAATTTTGTAAAATAATCTGTTTCAGGTAGGGCTTAGGATGAAGTTTACAAAAGCATTATATTCAAGAACGGAACTGATGGTAACAATACAATTTGCCATGAAAGATTTATCAGTCTCCCTGGCAAGGAATATCCTCTTGGAGTATATTTAAAACATGCAAATCTCACCCTAAACCCTATTCCCAAAAAAGTACTCAAGGTGTCCTTGAGAACGGCTTTAGGATTTCGACCGTGCTCAAGGACTGTAGGTTTTTCTGGTATAATTGGTTTGTTACTTTCATTGAAACACACAATTATGCCGTGGTGAGAGCGTTACACCCGGAATATCCGTGCTGTTGTGGTGGCGGTGGTCAGCGATCCAAGATTAAATCAATTAAATTAAATAGGGCTCTAAGCTCCAAGGGTCCTCAAAAAGGGATCAAAGACTGGCTACCATCTCCTTCGCCTCATATCTTTATAAGGAGCGTTTGAGAGCATCGTCCGTTCTCTCATGCTAAAACTTACGCAGATGATCTCACCTTGCTTCGTGGTTACGATGATCAAATAATTTTTCTCATTTAAGAGATCATATCTGTAGATTAGTTTTATCAATCAAATTGATATCCAAGGCATAACTGTGTGATTTGCAAGCTCCACATGTAAGTTGTCGACCGGCTTTACACTTGGATCTTGCTTTTTTATCGTTTTCGGTCAAATTATATGAAAGAATAGGTCTCATTGGAGTCACCTTCAGTGTTGGGCAATTTTTATTGCATTACAAAATATAGAAAACCATATCAATATATTAAGATATCTTGGATTATCACATAGAATTTTTTTAACTCGTGAGTGCATTTTTAATTCATTTATTTCTCGACTGCGAGCGGATACCCTTCATTGTTTTAATAACCCAGATTTGATGTCGGGAATTATTAATGTGGTTTCTCAGACGTGAGACACTTCAAAGAGGGCTGCGGCTGCTGAAGTTGCAGAAACCCGGGCAGCCTTCTCCATACGGTAGGCAGGCGGCGGAGCACAAACGCTGGGAGCAACCTAATTACCTCTTGGGAATTTTTTTTTTTTTAGTTTGCGGAAGAAGGGGGCCATCCCGCGATGATGCGTAAAACCAACACCTTTTCCCTGGATTCGGACGCTCTCATATCACGGCGTGGATAACAAAAGGCAGCAGATGTACGGCATGGCCTCGTAGGCTCTTTACTAAACAAGGAAGAGCAAAGAAAAGGAAATTCTGTCGGCATCTCCAATTCCAAGCTAAACATTAGCCATTGACTTCTTTGCAAATGTGAAGTTTAATACGATGCTTCTCGCCCTTATCATTCAATATGCATGCTTATGGAACAGATACAGGTTTTCGCAGCGGATAAATCTGTTTCATTTCTTTTTTAATTTTTTTCATTTATTTTTTTTCAATTTCAAACTCTATACTCAAATAACATGTTGATGATTTTCTTCACACATTTCCATTGAAAATGCTGCAGTTATAACACATTTATAGCATATCAACTCTCACACTGTGACAGTTTCCCTCAATTTCCCAGAATGCACTGTGAATCTGACCACACCTCTCCTTGAGCATAAAAGTAATACATTACCAAAATTGGTATAGACCATATGTCCGTATTCCACACAGTTACATTCAAACTAGCTTAGCATGCGAGCAATGACCTGCTCCGTGTATCTGAACTCATTGTGCTGTGAATTTGCACATTTAAGTAAGGACACATCCAGAAAGGCTGAGCTACAAGAAAATCAAGGCAGTAAGTGAAGGCTGCCAACTATTAGAAGGCCTTCTCGGTGGTAGGTAAGGGAATGTTTTTGTTGAAAATAGCTGCTGCCATTGTAGGAATATAGGATTCTGGTTTTAGTTAGCGCAATAAGGATTCCAAATAATTTAATGCTAAAGGAACAACATATCAGATTAAAATTTCTTGGTCAAGTTTCCCTTTAAACTAGACAGTTGGCAGAATTTATAATGCCAATAATGGCTTGGAAAGAATGCTCTGTAAACTCCTCGGGAATGTTCTCTATCAAGGCACATGGCTCAGAATCAAAACACTGAGAAGGGGTGATTGTTTTCAGTATTTGCGAATATTTTCCTTTGGTGTACGTGCTGTTCCTACCACAGAAGAAGAACTGGTTTGCTTGATCAGGCTTGTTGGAGCCTGGATTTACTTATACTTTGGAGGTATGAAAATGAACACTTCCAAAATTTTTATGAAACTCGTCTATTTCCTGTTCATACTATTTCATTTATTAAGATAGATGTAGGAATGTTTTAGACAAATTCTTACATCTTGCATTTTTCTGTATATTTTATATATACATGGTGCTTGACCAATTTACTGATATCTTTTTAAGTGATTTTCAACAGTCTGGCTTTTCAAATTTCTTCACCCATCAATAAAGAACCACAGTCCTTTGGCTATATGTGAAATGTTGAATTTCACCATTGGGAAATTTATTCCCTAAGTGAATTCCAGCATTCCAGCACTTGAAGTCTCAGAGTCTCTGTTTTACTTCCATTTAAATGAGATGCTCACACCGTTTGGTTAACAGAATCTGCAGTGCAAAAGGGTGAACTGTTTAGTGTTGGCAAACACGCCAAATACTGTAGTAATTTATTTTGTTGTGTGGCATGAGCCATTTTCAAGAAGGTCATTAACTTGTTATAAACACTAGCTATCTCTTGCACCTGACAGTTGTTTAAAAACATTTTTAATTCTCTTTAAATCTAATTTAATTGAAATGCATGCCAATCCAGTCAGTACAGCAGGATATACACTAAAATGGCCACCATCCAACATGCATGCAGCCAACTGCGTATCGTACTCTGAAGTTCACTAGCTTAGCTGTGCAGTAGCGGAAGAAGGGGCTTGCATGTTTGTTAAAGTGTATTGCAATGGTTGAAAGCTTTCCATGGCGGACCCCTAGCCACAATCACCTCAAACAAAATCAGAATTCAAACTCAGGATCCATCGCAGCAAGAAGACCAACCACCTCATCTACATATACAACCTCCACGCACCTGTGGCCTTCAACCCTACAGTCCATCCGCCCAGCCCTCTAAACCCAAGCCTCCACCCTAGTTACCAGACCTTCAAACTGCAAATATGAACCACAAACTGTAAATAGGCAACTGCTATCGGGAAAAAAAACCCCGACCGCCTAGTTTATCGCACCATCCGAAGACCTTCATACTAATTTTTTGAGCATACTTTCCGCCTGCAGTTGAGTGACATGCTGAGAACAAAACTGTTACCGAAGCCTCAGGAGGTGCCTCAATATTTGCCTTTGGTGCATATCAAATTATTCTCAGCGTAATACTCCTACTGAATGCATGCTGCCAACAGTTCCATCTAATTCCCCATACAGCTTTCTCACTTTATAGATACACAGAGGAAAATATATCGCCCTGCACACAGCATGTGAGTGAACGCGTGCATGTGCGTATGCTTGGTTTTACGTATGTGTATGTGTTCTGTATGCGTGCGTAAATATTTATTTATTTGTGTAACTGATAATGTTACAAGTTCATATTGTACCTTTGGAAGAGGATTAGTCAATATTATGCTTCTCAAACATGAAAAAAATTACTTTTACAAGGTTGTGACATGGTTAGCTATTCACATGCCCCTTAAGAAGTGACGATGGGAGTGTTTATGCAAAGATAAAAGTAGGCTTTCATTTTTCACCTTTTCCAATTTGGTCCGCCAAGGACGAAACATGGGCTTTGAAATAGTAGATTAGCCTACACATGCCGCCTGATTGGGATATCTCCCCCGTTCATCGCCAAAAAAAACGTCCCGCAATCATGATCTATGCATGGAATTCAAGGGGAATTGTGGGCGATGTTTGCACGATGGGAAAAAAAGATAGACACAGTGTCCTACCAAACAAATCAGCTCTGCTCCTCTTATCTTTCCTCCACGTCTTCGGATCGGATGTTTTAATAAGTGGTGTGGCTGCATGCATCTGCATAGCCATTCATAATCTGTGACAGTACAACGCTGCACTTAGCAATGCGGTACAGTGCTGGGGTAAGATAAGGCTTTCAGGTGACTTAAAAATATTCGCTCGCCTGTTTTATCCATTTACGTAAGTGACCTGAAAAAAACCTGTCAATGTCAACATCTGGACATACTTTGAATTACTGCCACATGCTAATTCATTCTAAACAAAGGGAGTAGCCATTTTTAGCGCAGTTTTGCGCTGGTTCATAAATTGTAATGACCTCATTGTGATCATTTTTTATTGCTTAGCGCAGCCCTGGTTGACTTGGGGCTATACAATCTGAACCTGGGGAGCTGTGCAAGGTAATGTGCCCGGCGTTCGGCCAACACGCTCAAACTACAGGACACTCTATAGGAATGTTTTATTGCACGGGGTGTTACCAGTGACAACCAGTAAATAGTGTTTGCCTGGTGCGGTGCTATGGGGGGCTAATGTAGTGCTGACCTAAGAGTAGTTAAGCCATGTCTATTGCTGCCGGACAAAGACAACTGTGTCTCATTGATGAGGACTTAAGCCAGCTCTTGCGCAGAGTGTGTTTCCTGAACAAACCAATCACAGGTTTATTACTGTGACCTTATTATTGCAAATCTTGATTCTAGTTGCAGGAACTATAGTATCTTTGTTCTTCTGGAAGTAAAAAAAAAAACAAATAAAAAATATCATCTTGTTGACTAATATTAAAATACACAAAAAAAAAATATGAGAGCAAGACAATGTAAGTGGCCCTGGAAACTGTCGTCAACAAAGAAAATAATTAAAAATTAATTAATTGGAATAGATTAATCTATTTTTAAATGTTTTTATAATCCTATTACTGTTTTTTATGACCATAATTACTGTTACTGTCATTCATAGTATCATTAGCGGTAGATGAATTCCAGCAGAGATTCGCGGCTCTTTGTTTAATTTGCTGGAAAAGTGAGAGAAGATGAGGTTTGGTTGACTTGACACCGTCCGTCTCGAGTATGAAATTGTTTCTAGGTTCAGCGGAGAGCCTTGACCCAGTATGCCACTATTGCAAAGCGTCTGGAAGAAAATGTCAATTGAAATGGTGAATAAAGTATGACAGAGCCATATTAATTTTGAAAATTGGGCCCCTGCGAGGCAGTGTCTCCCTCGTGCCCAGACGGAATCCTCTCTCTGTGGTGTGATATGCAATAATATAGTCCATTAACCCTGTTATTAGATCTTCATCCAGGTTCCCTGAAATGACAGAGCCCGCTCCCTCTTGGATGGGGGGGGGGATGGTAGGTGGGGGATGAATGGAAAGAACAATAATAACCATAATAATGTTTTTTTTTGATAAAATCACATTTTTTTTAAAGTTAAAAAAAAAGTTGCATGACACTGTCAAAGCTGAACAGGGGAATGAAAAATGATGGAGAGAATAACGAGGGAATGGGAATGAAGAGCATGCACATGGATGGCTGAATTACTCTGGGCATGACTCCTTCTCACCATCCAATCAAATCACATCCAGCCCACGAATCAAAACATGGTAATGGGTGTGATGGCAGGAAGGGGCATGGCCTTGGAGGTTGGTGACATTGCAGTACAGAGGCTCTTTGGTAGAGGGCGCTGTGGCCAGAGTACCTTGAATTTTGCACTGAATGAAAGTGTAAGATATGCACACCAGCCTTTACCTGGGGTATGTAAAAGTGTCAAGTAGCTTCTTAAACTATGGAACTGGAGGGTTCAGTGTTACTTTGGCCTTCCCCCCCCCCCAAGAGAAAATTCTCACTGTCAGAGAAGACTCACTTCGAGACCAAGAATGGTCAGGATTCAGTTGGACCTCTGCTCTCCGAATTCTGCGCCCCAGTCAAGTCTGGGGCAAGGGCCTTCCAGAGCAGCAGGTGCGGCCCCCATTCTGTGGTGGCATGTCTGAAAATCTGAAAAACTTGCACCTGCCAGAAATGGGGATGGGCCAGAGACAGTGCAATGCACACCCCTCCAAATCTCCCCCCACCCTACTCCACCCCACCAAAAATTCACACAAACCCCACACACTGAATATTCATACACAACTGTGGCGGGATGCAACATGCTTTCCTGGCACGGTGCTCCAAAACCACACGGCCGCGCGGTTTTTAGGGGGAGAGGGGCCATGACCAATCACGTTAGCCAGCACTGCCTGACTTAATAGGATTCAATAATGATTTAGCGTGCTTTTTTCAGTCGCTCCAGACTGTGAGCTTAACACATCTCCAGGGCAGCTGAAGGCTTGGAAGCACACTGAAGAATCAAGGTTCTTTCAATTACGTTTCCAAATAGAAAACATTTTTTTTGTAAAAAATTGAATTATTTGTTATTATTACTGGAATCTTTGCTTTCTTTTCCTATTGTTGGTTGTGTTTAGGAAGCTGGGCTTTGGAATGGGGTGGAGGGGGGGTACAATGTGCTTTGTGGAGGTGGGGGGTGGATGAGCTTTGGTTTTGATCAATGCGGCCCTGCCTGGCACGCATGTGGGCCGACAATACCAACTCCCAACGGGCTATTGTGTCCATATTCCCCCATTGTTTCCTCCCTCGCAGAGAGCCAGCTGGCACCGCGCTGTGCCGCTCCGTGCCAGTCGGACCCACGCCGAAGGGACTCCCCGTTGTGGTCTGGAGACCAGCGGTTTGGGAACCCCCCGCTCCTCTTACATGGTGCAGGGGTAATGACCAGCATCCTCCAGGGCATGAGGGTAGTGTTCGACAGTGACCAGAGAGAGTGCCACGTGTTGATAATATTCTTCACCCTCTTCTAGGCAAATGGCGGGGAATGGATGAGGCTCGAGCTCACAAAGCAACTCTCGGACACACGTCACCACTGAATGACATCATCGAAGTGGTCACAAGACTGAAAGGGAACACCTTTAACTTATTTACACAACCCCACAAATACAGGAATAATAATAATAACAATAATACATTTTTAAAGGAAAAAGCCCCATAATTAAAGTAGATTTAAATGATTTTCTGTTGCTGAAAAGTGACTTTGTTTTCCCTTTGGGGAACTTTCCATCCAATGTCTTTGCGAATTTTGCCATCTGCCCACTCATTGGCCTCAATTGTCCAATTTCTATTGCCGTTCACCACAACAGATGGTGTCCACTGTGTTGGACAACAGTGGAATAATCTTCTGGACAAGACCACGGTTCTCAATGTGCTCAGTTCCTAGGTCAATACACAGTGTACGTGTGCTCTATAGTGTCTTGGTCTAATCCCCAGCCCACAAAAACTTGACCAGCTAATCTTCTCAGAATTGGAGGGGCTTAAATCCCTGTCTCTCACCTAAATGGGAGCAGAATGATGGTATAAAGAGTCTTGACAAATATGAAAGGTACTCTAAGAATGTAATGACTGGAACCTTGTACCGCATTGAAATGTTTAACCACGTCACCCAGTGCTACAAAACAATGTCCAATTCAAACCACAAACCTCCAAAGCTGGCTGAGAGCTATGCACGTTATGCGTACCTTCTCTACAGAACGTTTTAGACATTCAACAGACACTTATATAGAATGACTACGTACATAGCTTTTACAAACTCACTCTATGAAGCTTACTGAAGGAATTTGCTCATGGCAAGCAATGGAAGTTCTAAGGGTGGGAATTAAACCTACAACCTCTGACTTAGAAGACCATTATGCTACACTACAACTCACCTGTCCATACCCACATACACCTCTATCTTTGCCTCGTACAGTAGACCAGGATGGAGGCACTCGGCCGGGTAAACAGGAACAATGAATCCTCAGACGTGTCAATCAAGTCTTTTTTTTTCCGGTGGCAGGAACCAGACTTGAGTGACCTCTCCCAGAATCTCACATTCTGTGTGGAATTTCATCTGCTCTGCCTTCCCTATTCCGGATGAATGCCACACACGCTGCGTCGGTGTGCTCTGGAGAGCCAAAGTACACCCTTTCACACTGCGGAAAAGAAAGAAAGGGCTCTATCTGACTGGAATAACTGATGATAGGGCAAAAATAAAATACTTTTTAACCTACAGACAAGCAATGTCAGTGGCCTTACTTTATATATTTTTGTAATTAGGAGAAAAAAACTACTTTTTTTTTGCAGACAGGGGGTTTTGTGAATTTCATTAAAATCCTACGGGGCGCACAGTGGGCCTCTGACAAATAAGAGTTTCTCGATGTAAGCAAATAAATAGTAAAAGAATTAATTAACTGCTTTCCTCTTTCCAAATGTACTTGTCTGTCCTCTCAAGTAGGGGTGGGGGTATTTGGTGGGGGCTCTGCTCCAGCTGATTGTAATTTAGGAACTCTATGAGAAAACCATTCTGACAACCTTGTCTCCCTCGCCCTTTGGTCTGGGTCAGGATGTGGGGGCAGGTGGGGGTGAGGGGGCATCTCAAGTTCTGCTTGAAGTTCCTCTTTTTAATCATTACATCCCGACTCCTCCCTTCCTCAGCCCCCCCCCCCCCACCCCCGCCCCCTGAGCATCTCTCCTTCAGGGTTCTTTCTCTGTGCTCCTGTACGTTTGGGGCTTTTTTTGGGGGGGGAAGGGGGAATACTCGTCTCTTTGAAATGCATATTGTATGGCTCTGAACGCTGGCATGTGTGCGGCATGGCTGTGCAATCGTGGAAGCCGAATGTTTAATCACACGCTTACCATTCACCGCGTTCGTGTTTGTCATTTTCATTTGCCACCCCCCTCAGGCCTCTTGACCATTCCTCCCTTAAGATACGAGCACAGAATGTAATCACTTTGTATCTGCTCACTCACAGAAACTCACAGTTATTTACATTCGCTATTTAAAGCCAGTTTACAAAAGCTTTATGGGTAATGCCTCTAATACTAAAACTATTCATATCCTAATAAGGATTTCAACAGTAGATCGACTAATCTAAATGCAATTTATTTGTTTTGCATATTTCACATTTTCCACAATATGCTTTACAGTCGGCCCTGATCTTAACCCCTTCAGGAAAATGCTTGCGGCAACAGTGGAAGGAAACAACTTCCTATTTCTAACAGACAAGAAGAAACTTTGGGACAATCCAGAATTGGACTGGATGGGGGAGTCCATCTTCTTCTGGCTGACCCAAAGTGTGACAGTCGCTGCTGTATGGAAAAGCAAAGTGCGAATGTACATCGCCTTAATCACAGATCGATCATGATATTGACGCTACATGTGCGCTCACATGACATTGGCATGAAACAAACTTGTCTTATTTAAAGGAGGAAACCTTTTCAATAATAGTATCCATGGTGTTACACAAGCAGGGAGATATCAGAGAGCTGTGCTGGCACTTGTGAAGACAGACGATCGTGATTGGTCGGGAGATGTGGGCTGAGAACCCCTCAGGGCAATGGGTTGTGTGTGTCAGAAATGGTTCGGGGGCAGGGGGCGTGTTCATGACAGGAAGTGAGGAACTGACTGAAGTTGGAGGTGGTGGTGGGGGGGCGGGGGGTCACTGCATATGCCAGCCAGTATTGACCTATCACAACTGGGTAATTTTGAAATTGACCTCTCAAGCCCCACTTTCCCACGATGCACTACTGGGGCTTGCATAGACAGGACTGCCTTTCACCTGGTCCCACGCCTGGTTCTAATCAGCAAGGTTGGGGTTAATTTGTTATCTGATTAACCTTCCTGGTTCAGCAGTATCGCCAATTGTTATTGTTTTATATCGTGGAGGACAAATTATCCTATTACCAGCTTGGCAGGGATCTATTACTTTGAAAAGGATAATAGGGACTTTGGCTCTTAACAAAGAAAATTAACCATTAGCCAATAACTGTTCTATAGGCTTTCCTGTTCCCCCCATCCCAGACCTGGTAAGGACTTTTTGTTACCCTCTGAGTCATAGTGACAGACCCCCCCTCCCCCAGACTGCCTCTGTCCTGAGCTGGGATCTTGAGTCATTGTGTACCTGCTGTGACTCCCGTCTGAGTCACAGCAACACTGTGTCGATATCAGCACCTCTGCATAGCCCTGAACAGGAAACGTTGGTGTTGAGATGTCATTAGCTTAAACAAGGAACGTTCCATTATTCTAGGCCGACTGACAATGACGCACATGATCAGACCAGCTTGGACTAGCGTTTTATCACCTCCGTTTCAAGTGTTGTGTTTTTTTTTTTCAAAGGTTTTGATTCCGTGCTGACGACTAGAACAGGCAGGAGCACCGGAGCCTTGTATTCAGATGTTTATATCGAAGATTTGATGAAATCTCCCTCCTCTTCTTCTCCTTTTTTTTCTGTACACCCCAAGTCCACTCACTGTCTTCGCCTGAGCCAAAGTCAGCAAACTGCTGCAGCATGACAATCAATCTCCCAAACAACCCCTCATTAAAGGGTCCGTGCCGCCCTAATTCGTGTAGACACGGTTTCCTCGGTCGTCGAGCCTAGATGGAGCAACGTCGACCGGGGACTCTTCACGCCCTCCTTCCACGGAGTGTGGAGAGAGAGAGAGAGAAAAGCTGGGGGTCTGTAAAAATGGAAATTTAATCAGGGACGTTAAATTCGTCTCACACGTGAAGCCGGGTGGGGGTGGGGGTTGGGTCAGAGGGGGTGTCTGGAATCAGCAGAAACGTGCTCGCGGGCTGCGACACGCTGGAAACAATCTAACAGTAAATCTGCCATAGCCCCTCAATCAACGACACCCTCATTCGCCTGCCTCAGTCCCTCAATCAACAAACCCCCCCCCCCCCCCCACCTCCCTACACCCATCCTCTTTTTATATTTATGATTTATGCTTTTCAAAGATACAAGAAATCTGTGCTTTCAAACAAGGTACAGTATGTGTTGTGAGGGGAATTAATCTCTCAATCGCTTCCTCCCCAGATATGATAGAAAAAAAATGTATGTTGATAATATTAATAAATAAGGTTGGCCTGGGTGATAGGTGATTTCAAGAGGGGTTTTTACATGAGAATGAAACTACGTACCACTTTCAAAAGCACTGAATAAGAATGCATCAAAACATAGATGATCCTGAGCTACACAATGTCAACATTAATATGATGTTGCTATGGAATAATTACCTGAGATGTTTCGTTTACTTCCTTGATGATACTGAGAGATGACAAAAATCATAGAATTCATAGGAGGACCACTTTTGAAAACCATGGCATTCAAGGAATTTGATTATTTCACCATAACCTATAAGGACGGAGAGTGCTGTGCGAGGACAGTTTTGAGACTACTGAACTTTACCGTATCACTTGTGTGGAGTACTGTTGAGGAGAATTAAAGGGCTGCGAGTTCAAATCCAGGG
Organism: Albula goreensis; assembly: GCA_022829145.1. Classification (NCBI taxonomy): domain Eukaryota; kingdom Metazoa; phylum Chordata; class Actinopteri; order Albuliformes; family Albulidae; genus Albula; species Albula goreensis. The sequence continues at coordinate 35,264,266 of CM040745.1, forward strand.
AGGGATCCTTGTGCAAAGGCACTTGACTTAATTTGAGTCTAATAGATATCCAGCTGTATAAGGATAATGATAATTCTTTAAGTACTATTGGATTTTTTTTTCCATGCCTTTTGCACAGAGTAGGGTAGTCCGCTAAGCAGATGAATCACACAATGTAAACGTAAGTCATTCTGCAGCATAGGATAAGATGTGAACTGAAACGCAATATCTCCTTTTCAGCTCTCTCCTCTGCGGTGCCAGAAAAGGAAATACAGGAATACATTTTCAATATTTACAGAGGACTTACTCAATTTCTTTCGATGTTCTGATGAAATTAGCTTTAAAAATTGCTTCACAGCAGAGACACAGCGTGCCATTAGCCTAACGCTTTACCTGAATCGCGTCATTGAATGTCTGCTACGTGAATTGTCCTGGATGAATGCTAACAATGTCACTTCCATTGTGCATTGTTGTAAGTTCACAATGCTGTTTTAGCATAACAATAAAACATTCTGTTATAGCATGGGTATGTAGGTTTGTCATGTAACAGGGGGTTTCGTTATCCGGAACTACAATTAATCACAATTGTCTCTCTATAAACCAAATCAAAGCTATGTGTTTGACAATTTGGCAATTTTTGTCTTCCAAAATCAATACTGTCTACTTGCTGAACTTGAACACATCCCTGGTTGTGGAGCTGAAAATCACTGCACTTCTTGTCTACAGTCAGCCAGTCACAAGGTGGCACTGTTGTTTGAGAGCTCATAGATCCATTGCAAGGATGCTCTTTGTGTGACAGAACAGTGATGTAAGAGGTTTAATCAATTCTGATTGATCAAAAATGGAAATTGTACACAATTACAGAATCGACCAATATTGACAGAAATGTATTATTATTATTATTATTATTATATCATTGCTTTTTATGCCATCACTGACCTATAATACAACCATTGAGTTTAGTCCAACATCTGTACAACACTTCTTCCAAAGTAAGTGCACATGTATGGGTATTACATAAAATGGAGTGAAAATGAAACTAATTTACACATCAGCTCTAAATATTGCATTTACACATTAACAGTCAAACACAGCAACATAGTGAGAATAAAATTAAAAACATATCACGTTCAAATTTTGCTATATTGTGAACAAAAACAAATGTAACACAGAAAGTATTGTGAACACTACACATGGTATGGTTTTGTGTCTAATTTATACTGTGATGTTCAGAGTCTTGTAGACTTTATCCAAGTTTTTCTGCAGGATTTAGACAAAATTTTTTTTCACCTTGTTTGTTTTTGTCAATTTTAAGATATTGCTCAGGCACCTCTGAGTCACCCAGCTGTGAGTGTAGAGGACAGACTCTATGAGGACTTTTCAGTCAGAATCGTTTTTCTTTTTTTTTTTACAGAAGCGAGTGGCAATTAATAACATTTGCTTGGAGAGTTGCACTGGAGGAGTAAACACAAAAAAACTTGACAACCCCCCCCCCACAACGAAGTTATTTTTAACCATGACCTTCCAGGCCCTTTGTCGCCGCGGCGACGGCCCGGGGGCCCCTCCGCGCATCCCGCTCATGGCGTTTTGACCGCCCGCCAGAGTCAGGCTCTGGCTAATAGAATTGGGCCCTGGCGGTTTTTTTTTGTGTGCTGTTGCCATGGTGATGGCGTATTACCAGGCATGTCATGCGCACACATCCGGGGTGACAGAGCAGGGGGACATGGGGAGTTCTGTGTCTCTGTTGAAAAAAAAAGGTGGGGGTAAGAGGTAAAGAATGCTCTCCACAGTCAATCTGTCAAAGAGGAAGTCATCTGTCATAAAGATGACCCCGCCCCTCTTTCCAAGTGTTTGGATTCTCCACCCCTCCTTCCTTTGTTATCAATAAGCACGCATTACCATCATAAAGACTTTGGATGTGCATGGCTTCATTCACAAAATCGACCTGGTGGGAATCGCCGAGGATGTGTGCGAGCGAAAAAAAGGGCACAGTCCATACACGGGACCACTGGACCCCAAAATGGCAGCCCTGTCATTCAAACTCAGAACTCTACATCCCCCCTAACCAAAACTGGAGATCAGGGAAGAGCTCTCTCATTCAGCCTTGTTGGCCTTTTTTTGAGCAATTGTTGGAAAATGTACTGTGAAAATGTCAAAACCCCTCCTGCAGGATAAGGGCACTCAAACATTTATATCAAGCTCCATAAATATTCCTGCTTTGATATACCTTGACCAAAACACCAAAGAATTAGAATTATTCTTATGCAGAATGTAAAAAATAAATGTAAGGCTTTAACGCAATGTTTACAAACACTATATAATGTCTGAAGACAGACAGTCATGGTGTCTGTCTCACTGAAGAAGTACTTATAGGTACATGGACTTAAGTGTTCTAATAAATAAGGAAAGAAATATTAAAACGTAAATTACATAAAATATAAGTAATATAAATATTAAAAAGCTAGGGGATCTGGCTTTGCATGGGCCTACATTGCAAAATTCTCATCAGTGTTGCACTGAATCACTTTGGAAGCACAGCATTATGGGAAAATAGTCTTGAATGGCCTGTCCAACCCGAATACCAGTGAATTGTAGCACGGTCTAAATCCCCTCTATTTGAGAGCTTAGCCTATGGTGAAAGATGTCCAATATAATCCTGTCCATTCTTAGACAGTTGGCAAAGAAGGAACACAGACAAAAAAAATTGACAGTGTTTAAGAGCTGTATGACTATACTCTAAAAACGATACAAACAAAGTGTTATTTTCAAAGAAGACATACTTTTCAATAATTATGAGAGAGATTCTGGCCCTTTGGCCTCCTGATAGCACCAGCACTTGATACCTAATATATTAACTTTAAATATGTCAACACACAGCTAGCTACTTGGTACTCTGTTTGGTGTCATATCACCTCCTGGCAATATAAGCTAAACCTTGTGGCATTCGTTGAATGAGTCTGGGTGACAGAAACAGCTGCTTTTGCCTTTGACACATTTCACATATGTTTTACTTTATTGTAGTGATACACTGCTATATGTTTAAGAAATTTACTGTTCGTCCATTGGAATAAATAAATAAATAGATAAATACAACCAGCACAAAAGTATCACCCCTAATACAACTGCTAATTTTGAATACAATAAGTGTGCTTTCTATTCTGGGTCATTTTCGGAGGGAAAAGTGTTTAATTTGAACAGAAGATTCCGGTACTTGTCCTGAAGCATGCAATTCAACTCATACAAGGCCACTCCATGTCTACAAATTTGTATGACTCACCAAACTAATTTAGAACTTTACCTTATGATTCAATTGCTAATCATTGAAATTGATGTATAATGTATAATATGGGAAGGGTTTACAGTATTTGAGAGATGTTTGGACTCTTCTCTTGGAACTGATTCAAGCATTCAAAACGTGGTGGCTACCAAGGGCTAAATGGGCCAAGACAAAAAGTGGTGGGGACATGTCCCCAGCGTATATGACGCCTATGGATTCAAGGGCGTGTGCCCCTGTGACATTGAATACAACTCATACATACGATTGCTCTAGGTGACCGTGCATCACGAGAGAGGTATCTGAGAGAAAAACAGGGTTGTGTGATCAGAGAGTTTAACACTGCTCCATATGACCCCTAGAGAATGTCGAACGCAAATGTCGTCGCACCAAAATACTGACATCAGCATCCGCAGTGGCTTGGCGTTCTGCGATGCTTTCATCAGCGAGAAGGACCCCACGTCAATCAACGCCTTGATCTTTTCATCAATTATTTAATTAGTTCACTCATGTTTTTTTAAATGGGCACAGTTAACGCTGGGAAACCAGTATATATTAAACAAATATGCGCTCACATAAAAACTGAAATGGTGAAGCTTTGACTTGTTTCTCTCTCTTTATCCAAAAGTCTACATTCGAATATTCTTGTGTAAATGTCAATTTCATTCTTTCCCTTGCTCCTCTTTTAACGTTTGTCACCGAAGCAATGTTTTTGGGAGTGTGAAAAAATGGAATACGCCCTTGAAACGGGTGCCGAGAAAAGAACCTGCTTTATTTCACCGGGCATGTGAAAAAAAAAAAAAAAAAAGCATTGGGTTGCAGAGAGTGGCGGGATTCATCCACCATGCGAGTGAGCGCGCGAGCACACAGACACCGCTTCTGATAATCCGCACAGTTTAATATCCACTCAGTCAGGGGTACACTGCACTGAGGACACGCGCTCGGGAAACATGAAACACACGCGGCGTACATGACAAGCTGGCTGCCGACTTGTGAAGGCACGCCATTAACCGATTCTTACTTTGAACGTCTGCTCTTTTTTTTTTTTTGGTCGATAAAATATTCTCGCCCTACTGGGAAGGTTATTGAGAGACGCATGCACTGATCCCGCCCCCTCACCCCACCACCGCCGCCGCCACTATCACAGCTAACATCACTGTAAATGCTTCCATGTTGACTGAGGACTTGCACTGTGGGTTGCCGTCTACGACCTCCCATAGAGAGCAATGTGGACGGCCGTGGAGGCCTACAGGCTAAGATCACAGCCACCCCGCCTTCCTCATTTCTAGCCTGCTCAATGTGTGTCCATGAATATATAGCATGAATATATTTGTTATTTATATATCGGCCTATGATTTTTTTGTTCATATATGAACATACAGTAGGTGCATGCACAGATGTGTTTTGTGTGTACATGTATGAATGTTTCCATACAAGGCTGTATGTGCATGCATACTTGTGTCTCATGTGGACATGTGTGAAATTCAGTTCACATGAGTCAATGTGCATGTAGGTGCGAATGTATGTAGCTGCACTTTGTGTTTCGTTGCGTATGAGCACGCGAATACATCTTTGCCTAAGCATATGTGCTCTGTGCGTGGGCGCATGTTTGCATGTATGTGTGAATGTACGGTGCACGCATGTGCACGTTCTGTGTTTGTATGTGCTCTTGTGCTCGCGCGCATTGATGGACGCGTGTGTCTGTGCCAGTCGATAAGGTCCCGACGCGCGCCTTCCTCAGGGCGTAGCGAGAAAATCGGCACCTCGGCAATATATAAAATCCCTCAAAGACACGGTGCGAGCTGCTGTCTGTCTTATGATTACGCCGTAACATCATTTTCATTACCGCGATGGCAAACATGTTGATGTCCTCTTCGAGTTCATCATCGCTCTCTTACCAGTGAGGTTTAAGGTCTGCGTCCTCAGGCAATATATTATACCTTTCTTGTAAGCCTGCATAAAGACAATCAAGAAACACAAACAACAACACCAACAAATTCAAATATAACAACGGAATTTTAAAAAATGGCCAATCCGTCCACCTATTTTAGCGTAAATTTAAGAAATTTTAATTCCATGATTTGGTGAAATGATGCAACGTATCCAAGTTGGTCCATTAAACCGGTAGTCTCAAGGTTAATTGGACCACAACACAATTTCTATATATTCCCATGTGTGTTATTAGTGTCCCTTACATGGATTTCAAATTCCAGGTTAATCCACCTTCAGAGATGAAAAAGTCACCTTTGTAGTCTGCATATCCTAACCCTCCGGAAAGATTCATTGCCAGTATTTCTATCACGTTGAGTGTCTTTCAGAATCAGCCTTTGTCCCACCTCCTCCTGTTACCCTGTGAACGCCCCCACCCCTGCACCCCCCATGACAAACACACACACACATACACAGAAGTCAGATCATTTTCACGTGCAAATTGCAGTGCTTTTCTGTAATCTCCACCAACACGGAAGAAAATCAAAACGCACACACAAGTTTGACATGACTGACATGAATAAGTCTTCAGCAGGAGTCATTTTAAAGTAAATGTGTTTTTTTTTTTGCAAAATTGAGCAAAAGAATAACTTTGTACTTAGTTAAGCACATTAAAATGATAAGTGTTTCAGAATGCCTGCCGTTAAAATTTGAGACATTCTCTCTCTGATTTGCGTTGCTATTTTCCTCGATAAAACTTAAGTCTTTTTCCACTGTAACACCTGACTGGATTATGTCCACCGTTTTTTAAACCCCTTGGATAAAGTATAGCAATTCATAAAACAGAATGTTACAAATTGCCTGAAAGTGACTGTTAATTTACCTGTGAACAGGAAGAGTGAAAACTTGTGAACCATTAATGGGCGGAGCTACAGAGAATCAACTACGTCTTTAAACACTGACTGGTTAAAATAAGTAAATTCCGCCCATTTTTTTCTGGTTAATTAATTTTTGACTGTCCTTTTACTAAACAGCTGAAAATATTTTGTCTCTCTTTGCGCTCAGAAAGTTTCTACTTTGGTTTCTACTTTGTATATTTCAGCTGGATGGAAAATGCGGTTGTGTTGGAGGTGAACAATGTGTTAATGATTATAATCGTTTTGGACTATCGTTTCAGTATCCATAAGTTTCAGATTTATTGTTTCAGTATTCATAAGTTTCAAAACAGTTTTCAAATTTACCACCATTACCGCTTTTCTTTTCAAATAAATAAATAAAATAACAACACAATGTATGGCGCCAAGTATATCAACAGGGTTTTAAAACCAAAGCTTATTTAAAATACTCAATAAAGAGCCTCCAATTAAAGGCTTTAAAAATTATCATGTGGATATTTTTTTTTGTATCTTCCTCATTTTCCAGATCCTTCCATATGCCAGCATTAGAGTACTTCTGTTTAACTGCATTTTAGCACTCCTCCACGAATACATTTTCTCCAAGTGGATTTAATCATTTTTCATATGCCAGCATGATGGATTATTTTGATTTTAGATCATAGCTCTGACAAGAACGGGAACAAAAAAAAAAAAAAAAACAAGAGGTTGGCTTTTGTTGAGCGGCGCAAGTCTTTCAGAGATAGACCATAAATCTTCAGAATGCATATTTTACACTGAATCAACGTGGTATGTTTTTGTGAAGGTGAAGTGGTTGAGAAATTTAATTTTCTCTTCAGACACATTGGCAGTAAGCAAACACTGGCTTGTACATACACATTAACAACAAAGTTTGATGGTCCTATTATTACAAAACATTTTAAATATATGAATCCTATTATTATATAAATGAATATCCAATATTATTTTATCGTTTAAATAGACAACCACTTTTGATTATGGCCCCCCTTACAGTAAAACCTTTGGCCAATACCCAAGTTATTATACTATTACCTACCCAGCTGATAGTATTTTCCAGTCATTTCTCCCTAACATGGGCCAAATACAGATGGTAACACACTGTACGTACACTAAGGAGCAAGGCTGTTCATTAAGTAAAGAGAAGCCTCAGTCCAAATGGAACATCTTTCATTGGATAAATGCTATCGTATCAAATGGCTTAAAAAGTACAAAATATATTTAAATTTTTGAACAATGAATGCATGAATTCAGGAATTTGGCTCTGTTATGCCTTCCTTAAAGGTATGCTTTGGGCATGTCTGAGTTTCCACTTGCATGGCCCCTGGGTGTGAATATTTAATGGGTCCACCTTCCCACCTGTCCTATAATTGACACAGGCAGGTCATGACAGGTTACATATTCAGTGGACTCCAGAATTACTGATAATACTGAACAAAACACAGATAGTGAGCTATATTTTCCACATTTTCACATTTCCATGTTTTTCCATCAGGCATATTGTTCTTTAAACTGAATTTGAAATGCATATGTTTTAGGGTTCAGAAATCAAAGTGTTAATGAACATGAGTTCTGGTTTCATGAGGGTATAAAAATTAAGAATCCAAGTTCACAGTTGGAAAACTGCAGTTTCTTTGCATCTTGGGGGGTCACCAAATCTTCAAATCAACAATTAAATGCTACATCCGAAGGCTTGCCAGAAGAAGGCACTTTCTGAGGCACCTGGGGTTTGTCAAATGCCATCAGTACATTGATTGGTGTTTGGCCTTTGGATAAGACTTAAACTGAACTGTTTGGCTGCGCTCACCATTGCTACGTTTAGCATACAAAGACCTTAAAGTGGACTCCACTCTTTAAGGTGGACCTTAAGAGTTAAGGAGGAGTTACAACAGTTACAACAAAGACACCCCCAAAATCAACAAAGAAATGGATGACTGCAAAGCAAATTAATATGTTGCAGTGGTAATCCCAGTCTCCAGACTTTAACCTGATTGAAAACCTGTGACAGTCCATAAGGGTAGACTTAGGAACATCAAGAACCTTGGAAGGGTTCTGCATAGACGAATGGTCTAAGAGCCAAGTGTTCTCCAAACTTACTAATCATCTGTTTTCCTTTCCAGGAGGCTACACCAAGTACTAAATACAGAGGTATCAGTAACTTGATTCAGTCAACTTAGTACCACAGACTAATATGTTTGCTTGCCTCAAGTTTTTAATGCTTCCACCCACCCTTTTGAATGACTAACTACAAGCCATAAGCCTTAGGTGACCTTGCTGTGTTTGGAGACAAAGACATGTGGATGCCAAACAGTAGGTTTGCTGGAGACCGATGAGACACAGGCTCCCCCACCAACTGCCTCCCTCCCTCCCGGGGCATCACTTAGGCCGATTATGTGCTGGTCTGAAGGGCTGCTGGCCAAAACTGGTCCAGTCTGGCTATGATACCAGACTATAGGGCCCATCCAAACACTAGAGGAGTACCTTAAAGCGGATGGGCCAACTAGCAGTTCCATGTATTTTTGTTTGTTTTTTATTGGTTTTTGCCCAGCTCTACTAGTTCTCAGATCATGATTATTTGTTTATTCACCTGTTATAGTTACATTATACTCAGGCTGGCTTCTGGTCAAAGAACATTTCTTAGAGTCATGTAAAAAGCCCCCTGGTGATCCATGAAATTCCATTCCAATCAGCAAGTTCATGAAATTAATTTACATCCACTTCACAAACAGAAAACTGTCCATGATATTGTTTAAATATTTTCAATTTCGGTTCATTTCCTGAATTCAGTATATTGAAACCAAACTGACCACCAAACTCCTCGAAGAAGCAAAACCCCAGCGACACCCCCTTTGCACCATCGGTTCGGTTTGATAAAAGACCGCAACGTGTAGTTCTGCACACCTTCCCTCTGATGCGGTTTGCATTAAACAGTAGACGGAGGCTGGGCGCTAAAAAGGCATGAAAACGACACCGGCTCATTCCCATGCGCCCGTGCAAGACAGAGGCGCATGGAGAGAGAAGTTTGATTCCTCCCTCATGTATCATTTGAATGTCATCTTCAAAAGATCCCTGTCCGAGATGAACTCTTTGTGGACGAGAGCAGGGGAGAGAGAAGAAACGCGGTTTTGTGTATGCTCGCCTAATTAAAGCATAACTGGGATGGAGAGGACGCCGAGAGGAATTTAAAAGGCGCTCATCACTATGTCACTGCTATGCAGATCTTGCTGGCTGAGGTTTTGTGGGGAAATGGGGAGGAAACCATGCCTAGGTGGTGCTGTATCCCCACGGTATGTGGTCAGAGTGTAACCGCAAGGCAGATACATGCGGTATGATCTTAGAGCATGACCCAGCCGTCAACTACAGCAAAATTAGGCATTTATTTGCTGACGTTTATGAGTTAAAGTGTGGCTAAACACTGATAAGACAACTAGCAAAGAAATTAAGAACTGTTTTTCCCTTTTTGTACATGAATGAATTACAGCACCGAAGAATATATATTAAAACTGCTGCAGCAGGCTGCCATAACTTATACAGTCAGACAGACATATGCACATGCAAAAACATGCACTTGCACATATGCACGCATGCATAGACACACATACCTGCCTGTGATGTATATGTTCAATGAATGCAGGTGTAAAACACTTGGTCCTGTTTGAGTAAATGGGTTAAAAACTGGGCTGTAGATGAGATGGAATTTCAGATCACCTTTGGTATATCTGCTGGGGCAGACGTCAAAGCTGGCATTTGTATGTTTGTATAGAGTATGACACATAGGAGGTGCCATAATAAGAGACCTATAAATAATGGAAAACTTTGTGTATTACACATTTAGCTATATTACTTTAACATATTTAAAATACCTTCTTAAAAATTTCTGAAATGTTGGAAGTATTTATTTAAGAATCTCATCTGGCTTTGCTGCAAAATCCTTAGTTTTGTAGTTTTCAAAAAGACTCTTAAATCAGAAAGATCCAGAAAGAATCTTTACGATCTTTGTAGTAAGAGAGATAATCATTGCATTGTATGCAAGCTACCAGCCTGTCAGTGTGGTGGCCACCGAAAATATGACCCAGTAAGAAAAATCCAATGACACCGCTAATGAATTACAAACAGCAGATGGAAATTCAAGAAATGTTGCCATTATTTAGTTCTTAATTTGGGTCTGTATTTATTCTGTTAATATGGGATGCAGTGTGGATGGGTTTTAATTCTTGCCCGCAAACATTTGGGTATGAAACAGTCCAGCAGGCATTTCGAAGAGCATGCAGGAATTATGGGAAATTCAAGGCAGTGCCTAGTCATTATAGAGAAGCAGTGTGCTTCCCTCCTCCAAGTTCAGACGGAAAAAAATATGAAAAACAGCATGTTAGGAGTGAATAGCCTGAGGAAGTGAGAAAATGTGAGGTTCTCATATGCTTTGAACAAGACCACCCTGACTGACCCTGACTGACCACCGAACTGATCATTTTTTGTAGCGAATGCTCAGGGCGTTATATTGCAAATTAGCGGTGTGCCGAAACGATAAGGGTGAAGAAAGGCAGAGGTGAGAGGAGGATCCTGTTTGTGTTCTCCATCGATGTGCTCGCCTCTCTTCATCGACGAGGTCCACGCCCGTTTATGGGGTGTGCAAAGGCGGAGTTCCACAAACAAGGCTTCAGGGTGGCACATGATTAGCCTGTAGCATTGTTTAGGCCAGGGAAGGCAGGGACCTTAGCACACAGGACATCTGCTGGACCAAGGGCCTGCCTGCCTCTTTGCCTGTACCATGTACAGCTAAGGTATACTGAAGCTGAAACCCTGAGATACAGAGGATAGCATGTTTCACAAAGGAGTCATGAGAAAGTTGAGTCATTAAATGAAGATGATGTCACAGTACTTATGGTGACAGAAGAATATATCCTTTTAAGGTATTTGCCGATCAAAACGATCACAATATTGCATCAAACATTCGATAAAATGATCAAATATACCCCATTCCAATGTGTTATTACTAGTGTTCACTTTTTTGGGGGCTATTTACACACAAACAGGCTTTTAAATTAATATTACATGTAAGACATCTGCTATAAAATATATACAAATTATATTTTTTATATCTGCCCTAACTATAACTGCATTAGAGTCAAACACTGATACCTTGCTATTAGGCTGTCAAGGAAATCAGTGAAAATGACAATTTCACTTGACTGCCTTATTAAGCTTTAATAGTTGGAGCATATTCTGAAGTGGTTCGGGAAAAAGCGTAATCAATGAAAGGTTGAGTCGTGAGACAAGGGAAATAAATGCATTTGTTTTCCTAATGATCGCCATCCACAACTGCTTTCCCAATAGGAACGAACTTTGGCCCGTTTGATAAGAGGCAACAATAGAGACAGTAATCCTTATTCACAGTCATTTTACAGTACACTTTAATAATTCCTCATGTAAAATTCATATGTAAACAAAAAAAGGAACTTTAGTTTAATGGCCATTTTCACAGTCCATTAAACCAAAATGCATAACCGTTTTACAACAGTGTTGTGACTAAAATATGTTAAAATATCAATTGAGCTTGACATTTTCAAACATTAAATAAAGTGATTAATAAGTTAACTGATAGTAATTCACACTTTGACTTTGGGTATACAACATTGGTCAGCAGGTAACTGAATTATATTTAACTGTAAACATTAGTGCTACTAACTGGAAGTACTCCAAAACAGAGAACCTGACAGAATAAAAACTGCATTTGTAAAAAATTGGCTTTTAATATGTTTAACTTTCTAAAAATAGGAATGGATTTCCCGTTTTCCACAGTCTGCTTCCGAACTGCTGTTAGACACAATATTTTATGAATAGCTAACAATATTTTTATCAGCTGTTTCAGAAGAGTATAAATAGTCCCTTCGAATGAAAGTGTGACCGGAAAGCCGACAGGAGCTTCCAGCTAGTAATGTGAACATCTCTTGTCTGTGCCAGCCTGTCACTGGAGAGATGAAGGCAATGTGTCCCGACTCTGAACTGCAAGTCTGTTTGAGATCGAGGAAGAGAGAGCGCAATCACAATCATCACCGCCGCGGTGACGCTAATAATAACAGCCTCGTAATTTTCTTTTGTCTGGCGGCGTCTGAGGACCCGGCGAAATGAAAATCACTTTGATTGGCTCCTGCCACGGGATAAACCGAGGCCCGGGAAGACGCGGCGCCGTGGAAACGGTGTCACTTTTACCTGTGAAAGACGACTCCGACTCGAACAGTGGGGGTGGGGGTGGGGGGGGGGGGGGGGAGTGCTTTGGTAATTCACTCATCACTCCGATGATAGTATTTGTGGGAGGGAGACAAAGATAATTATCACAGCAAGGCTCGCCATACTGTAGTCAGAGGTTAAAAAAAGACATTTCAAAGGAAGTCTGCACAAGACATCTTAGTAATATCATGGATAATTCACCCTATTTAAGTTAATTATGGTTCTATATTTATCAAGGTAGCGTAATTCACCCTTAATGACTAGGTGTCTGTGAATTCGGGTTTTTCAAATTTAGGTGGTATTTTGCGAAAACAAAACAAAGGTTATTTATAAATAAGATCATTTTATCATAACCTTATTATTTATATGATTCTAGAGGCTGTGAAACATTAAAAAACCCAGCCTCTCAACCAATTGGCCTTTCAGACAAATCAGGGCGGAGCATACTATATTCCTCCTAACCGAGATGAATTATGCTTCCTGTGTCCCCCTCAACCCCCCAACCACCCACCCCCCACCCCCTCCGCTCTCTTACCTACCTTCCCACCACATTCCTGGGGACCTTAACTTTAAAAAGTTATTCATACAGTACAGTGATAAATTATATTTCAGAGAATGAATATTCTCCCCGCTCCCAACTCCACTCCAGACCCAAAATGAACTGAAACTTTAACTCAAACCCCAGTTTCAAACTCCAAGAACATTGAAAGAAACAAATCACATTCTCCATACCCTGTTCAATCTTATATAACCACCACCCCCAACGACCACCAGTATCCGAAAAAAATTCAGGTACCGCCCCCAAATCCCCACAACCCAGCATAAAGTATCCCCTCACTGTGTGCCACTTGACCTCCAGACCTTGGCTGGCTGCCCCATTTTTTGCGGGTGAGGTTGAACGGTACAACCCCCTCCTTTTGGCCTGCACCAGCTTGCCTTGCCTTCCCCCTTGCTCCTGCCCTGATTGACAGCTCCTAATAGCCTGCCTGCCCCTGAGCCCCAGCGAAGTGCTCGGTTAGGACAAACAGCCAGGAGACACCAGGATGGCAGCCAAGTCCGCGCTGAGTTATTACAGGGACCCGCTGTTATCTCGGCTTTGTAATCCCGCGCTGATATGCAAATACCCCCAGCCGGAGCCTCCCCTCCTCTGAAGGGCAGGCCCCTCTGTTAATTGATCCATGGAGATTTCAACGAAACCCCGTCCCGCAGATGCAGACGGACGAGGGGAGCGCGCAGGGGGGAAGCGCAAGGGAACCTGGGAAGGGTGTGATGGAAATGCTTTCACAGCGATGCGTTTTCTTAAACAAGAGGCCTAAAATACACAGCTTAACGTCATGGGTGATAAACAACAGAAGCGCGGCCACAAGAAAAGCACACATTCACCACACAACAGTGTTTCTTCAGCTGTTTCATCTCCATACCATGTAATCTACTAACCTTCCAGAACAGACCTGTACATTAGAGACCTCAAGCTGTGTGATGAAATATCGTACCATACTATCAGGAAGAAGGCAGCGAAAAAAAATCATAGAAAAGAAAAATAATACAAAAAAGTAGAAAAAAAGAAACAAATCTGAATGTCTGAAGTACCCTCAGTAGAAAACGGCAGTTCATTTCTGATTAGTCACCCTGACCTGGTTGCACCAAGATAGTATACGTCCATTTTGTAAAAGGCAATGACAATTATTAATGTACGTAACAAAATCTTGGTAACACATAACTTGGAGTGGAGCTAATGTAGCATTCAGAGCGCATTAACGAAATGCTACATAATACATCATATCCATTGTAATAAATACAGATTAATATTACAATTAGCTACAGGTTGTCTGAGGTCATGTTACATAAGACATCACTTATAATTGTTATCATGGCATGTATCCCAACCTCATGGTTGTTGCTTTAAGCTGGTCACAATATTTATGCACTAGATTCCAGTACAGCTGACAAAGACATTATAAAGATCTTACATGAATTAAATAACATCTCTTTCTGAAGTTTTAATTGAAATACATTTCAATATTTTTCAGAATAAAATTAGATGGTTGAATGTAGGATGAAGACAAATTATAAACGTCTATTAAGTAAAATCTACACAGATGTATGTGTTCTTCCTAATTATATTTTTTGCCTTGTTTTTAACAGCGCGATGCAAATCAGACTACTTTGAGCATTTTAAAATTGCACTTTATTCCCAGAACAGTTCTGTGATCCTGTAAAACATGATTTTTCATTCAATATATACACCTCTTAGTGGGCGGGTCTACATTTCATTCCACTGTATATGTAAATGAGCAGCATAGAGACACGCCCACTATTTAAATGTATTAGTTATTTAAAGGCAACTGCTGTAAACCCTGGAGTGTTTTTCGTGACCCAGGAGGGGTTGTTTTGCCTGCAAGCTGAGCTGGAGCGGAGCTGAGGAACTGTGCAAGGTGTCAGGGATGTGGTGTTTCAGCAGGGATGCTCTGTTTGCTCGCGAGAGAGAGAGAGAGACTCATTCAAAGCTGTTTTTCGCCAGGGCCTTGAGGACAGCCTAAGGCAAAGAACAGGACGGGACAGCTAGTGTGGGTGTTGTGCCGAATCGTGCATTCGGTACTTAACCGTGGTGTTTAAAGTCAAATCTCTTCCACGCGGTCGATTTGAACGGGTTCTTTGAGAAACGGCAGTCCTTCATCTGTGCATGCAAACCACACCTCGCTTCGTCTCGTTGAAAAACAAAACAAAACGAACGAAACAAACAAAGAAAAAAGCCATTATTTACAGGACTGTAGAAATCTTAGTGTGAACAGTGAGGGAAAACACCTACTTGTTGGCCAGCAGACACAAATGTATAACCTCCCCTCCACTACAGCCCATATGTCATTGTGGTAAAATACTTTGACTTGTTCTAAGAAGGAACAAACTCTTGACAAACCATGAGGCCATAAAAACTGTATATGCTGAGGTATATGCTAAGCTCGCAGTCTTAAAGCAGTTTTTATATAGTCTTTTTTTCTCTCACAATGCTCTACCTTGATTCTTCGCTTACAGAATCGTGACCGGCCTGCAGCCGCCCGTTTTGCGTCACACGGCTCTGGCGACTAAACCTCAGTGCAGGGACGTCGGCATTAGTGTCTGTAATTACTTAATGAGGAATTGGATATGGTTTATTCCGGCAAAGCAGAGACAAACGGTCTGGAGCTCGTGTTTTAGTTACAATGCCGCTTACACGTCCCCGATGACGGACGAACAGAATTATTATTTTTTCCTGTTAAACTGTGAAATTGCTACTTTCTCCTTGGACCTGTATTTTGCCTGCACAGGGACAGGAGTCACGTCAAGAATATGTCGTTAAAATCCTTACAAAATCAGGCATTACCTCTCGTTTGTTCCAGTTTTTTTCCTTCCCTTCCCGAACATATAAACCCCTCCCATTGGCTCAGGAGGAAGGAGCAACTACCTGTATGACTTCCACTGACTCACATGTCCGACAGGGCTGGCTATTTTTCCGTCCTGCAGGTACGTCACTGTTCGGGTGTCGCCCACGCCGCTGGAATAAATGAGGTCATCTTATTTGTGGTTCACCAGCTGGCTGCGAAGGCGCGTTGGTTTTAACCGGGCTTAACCCCAGTCGGCCCCCCGTGAGACCGACCCCATTGTTGTCTTGCCAGAGCAGGTCTCGGACCATCGATGGTAATGGCACAGCTGGGACTTGAGCATCTGGTCACAGGGCTCAGAGCAACAACATGCGATTTTTCTCCTGATTTAAAAATTCAAGATCGTCAGACCCGTTGACCCACAATTTTTGCCCTGTGCTGCCACAAGCAACTGTTTGCGTAGTGAACCTAAGCACTTAATTTGTACTGATCAATATGTTTTTTTGAGAAGTGAGTGCAGGTACTTAGGCAGGTTCCACACCAGAAACACGAGCAAAAAGTTTATTCAAAAGTAATAACATTTACGTATAACTGAGTGAAGAGATAACTGAACAAAGATGGACGAATAAAATATCATATCAACTGGTAATCATCAAACATTACTGTTTAACAATAAAAAATGAATATTTCTCTTGAGATTGATTCAGAATTATGTTAAGGTACAGTTCAGTACCATAATTTGCACCCCGTTCTAATCTCACAGAATTTATTGCTGGAACACAAAAGCAATGAAGCTTAAGGATGTACACAGTACCCTTGACAGATTGTAACTGAATACTGAATATCAGATATTTGGTTTGGCCATTTCTGCATGTGTCTGAAAATTTGACTCCCTCTGCAAGAACATGGCACTATATTGATGTGCCCATACGTTGGAGTTGTGACCTCTAGGCTACAATGTTGATGCGATTGATTGTTTGATCCCTGAGCAGAATGAGAGATACGCTGAGTTGTCTGAATACTGTGTTCATATTCCTGTATCGTGACTGCAAGTACGTCATTGTAGATTAATATCGTTACGTCATTAATATTTGTGCATTAGTGTCCTTTCCTTGCCAACCGTCCATAATATTACTGACTTTGCCTTTTTGCGTTGAAGTCACCTTTGATCTTGTGGATTTGAAGACTCTTAATACATGGCTGTGAATCAGATTAGTGTCTAGCCCTTGACACAACGGAAGTGCTGAGAAAAGCAATGCGGAGAACAGTAGCCTCTATTTCATTAAAATTGTTCAACATCTGCAGTAATCTAAAACACTACTCCTGCTCTAAATAACCATGTCTTCATCTTTCTGAGTCTCCAAAATTGGACCAAATGAACCAAACCTTGCGTATCTGAATATAATAATATCTTTTAAACTTTACATGTATCTTCAATTTTACAACTCATACACTCCTTTACGAATTGTTCTGTGATCGTTATTTCATCAACTCATGAACTTTTACAATCGTATTATATTTTTGACAAACACAAAATCTAACAGTGCAGATGTGATTTTAATTGTCTGTAGCCTGCAGCTATTCAATAGGGGTTCTACAGTAACAGAAAAGGAAGAGAATGGTTTGTCTTTTATTGAACAGTACCTGTCTCTTCAATGTAACACAAAAATAGCTTTCACAGCAATATCTGTCTTTGTCGAGTCTTAATTTTTGTACCTGAGAAATAAGTAGTCGTGGCAAAATATCCCCCCTCTGAGTTTAGGGTCATATAGCTTTTAGTGTATGAGCATGCAGCATGGAGAGACAGTGTACTGTAGTAAGATGCAAAATGACTCTGAAGGGTGAGTTTGCTTTGGATCCTTTATTCTTCAGACAGCTGTGAGAATATTCGATTACACGTTTGCATACAAGGGCAAATGTGATTAATGAATCTGCATCCTAGCAAACCATGGTCGTGAACATCAGTTTGGTAGGTGGCACATAAGTCAGTACCAATCAGTATAGCCTGACTTAATGGGGAATAACACAGTATGGGGATTATGAGAAATATTATTGTTTAAGACTGATCTGGTCAATGAAAGACAAGGATTATGGGTAGCCTTGTTGTCACTGCAGTGCTCTATTTAATGTCATAGATCCGAATACCCACCACCATCTGATAAAACTCAGAGCAAAAGGTAACTGCTGAGCTCTAAACAGCTCACTTGTAGCTGTTTTCAGTGAAACTTAAATCTTTGTAAGCTATTTTGTGAATACTCTGTGTCCCTAGACATTCTGATAAGTGAATGCCAACAGCGATATACACTCGCAGTCATATGAACACAAACACATTTCAACAAACAAGAAAATATAAAAAACACATTGGGTTTGATGTGAGAAAAACAAAAAAAAAAAAAAAAAAAAACTGGAGGTAAAAAAAATTGTTGTGATTTCAAAAAAGATTTCATATGCTCACAATGAGTTGAACAGGTCATTCTGCACAACTAAGCTTATGCATTAATTTTGAGTATCCAGTACTGCATCATGTTTGGACCTGAACACACCAAGGGTCTCGGCAAATCTCTGAAATCAACCTACAAATATTGTGCAGTTCACCAAAAATCGTATTAAATCCTCCCAAATTCTCCTTTTCCCAAGCCTGAATAGGTTACGTATCCTGACACTATCCACATACCTTTTCATTTTTGTAACAGGACCCAATTTAGTTGCCCTCCTTTGTACTTTTTAAAGAACCTCAATACACAGTGTGGCTTGTCTAAGGTATTGTATAACTTTAATATAACCTCCTTTGATTTACAATCAATACTTTTTGCAACATATCGCAGAATCCCACTGGCCCTTTTCACACCCACAGCACACAGCCTTGATCCTGTTAAGCCTTTAAAAGTCAACAATTACTCTTTTTAAAATAGAACACAGTCACTAACTGCTCTAGTGAAATAGCCCTGTCTAAAATTCTTATTTCTCATATGTAGGACTTTAAATTCAGCTGTACTGAATGTAATTCGCTGAGTTCCACTGCCCATTTCCACGTTTTGTTCAGGTGTCTCTGCATTACCTTTGTTCTAAACCTTGTTTTGGCTCAACCCCAGAGTCTTGCGTTATCTGCAAATGTTGCTGTTTTGCTACTGACCTCTATATCAAGATAGTTTAAGTAAATAAAAAATGTTATATGACGGAAATAATGTTGATCAGTAATTCTCAGTTATCTGTGGTAGATTTGAATAAAGACATAGAATGTAATACATACAGTAGCACCTCAATAATACGAACTCCAGGGAGACTGGTGGGGGGGGTTATTACGCATCGAGCAGGTGAGTGATAACGCTTTAATCAACACATTAAAAATGCGTGTTTGATTGTACTCTGCAGGAATAAGTATGTACCATTGTTTTTATAGATTATTGTTGTCACTATTTTGGCACACTAACAGTAATGCCTAGAAGCCTTACCTGGTAGATGGTACTACTACTACAGCAGGTATTGAAAAAATATTACAAGAGAAATGTGTAAAACTGAAATGTGTTGACTGTGAGGTTTGTTCCAGCTGTCACTCCCTACCTTCACAGACTGGAAGAGTCAGGGAGCTGGTAAGAGCCTTGAATTTAGCCTGACCCCGCTAGCCCCTACAAAAGAAGCACGTGGCTAAATGCTGACCAGCCTGAGCTGGAGCCATCATGCTACAAACAAAACACTTTATAAAGGCTCCACGGAGAGCGGTAAGGCGATACATCAATCAATTAACAATTACCCTGCTGCTAAACAGGCCTCCGTAGCCTCCGCCCGGACCCAGCATTGTAATCCTATTGGCAGCGTCAATTAAATTCTTGAGGTGAGTCTATTGAGTTTCCCCTGATAGCGGGGGGAGAAGTACAAATTAACTGTAATGTAAGGCTTAATTGCACGCCTGTTGTTTTGCGTTTTGGCTTTAATTCTCCCCGACCGCGGTGCTTTCGTGCGTTTATGGGCCGATAGGATCTTGTGGTCCTCATGGGGGAAGTTGAGGACTTTCACTGATGAATGTTAGATGGATTTAAAGACCATACAGAGCCACTCAGACGTTACAATCGCTTCGGTTGGTAGAGTTACTGCCCGTCCTGAGACGGACAGAGCGAAGAACAGCATGGCTCAGCACCGAGCACTTAATTTCTTATTAGGAATATTCGTGCATTTCTCTTCTTAACTGGATATTATGGTATAAATAAAAAATGACAAATTATATAGATGTTATTTTAAGTGTGTGTTGCTGCAATTTATGGTTTGCAATTTCCTGTGAGAATATATTTAGGCTGCATCATAATTGATATACTGGAGCTGGAGATTTTATTATTAGAACTGGCAGAGAAAGCTTAGAGATTTAGGTAGTATTTGATCTTTGGCCCACCCATTTTAGTTATCTTTATGTCAACCTAGAATGCATTTTCTGACTAAAGACATTTTGTTTGCTGCGTCACATGACCCAGAAAGCATACTGTGCTGACAGTTACAGTGGCGTGACTCACAATGTGACGTCACTCAGAGGGGGACAACTTGAGAATTCCTGCCCAGGATGATATATTATATCCCAAAATGGGGATGGGGGAAGAAGAAGATGTCTGGTCAGCTGAGCTCATGAAACCTCATACCTCCATACACAGCACTCTGGTGTAGATGCTGGGATGCCTGCATTTTCTATTGGACACTCATGCAAGTCCTCACCTTCCTGAAATAACAGAGGGCAAGGGGGCTGAAAGCTTCCAATAGGGACGGTACTTGTCAAAAATTAAACAAAACTAAAAATAGTGCAGAGGTCCAAACAAACACACATACACACACACACGAGGTCAGTACTGTCAGCTGGCTTTTAAAAATCAAATGTGTGTGAAATCTGCCTGGTAATCGGATCCAGAATTAAAACGGCCATGAATACAACATGACACTAAATCAGCCGCACTGTCGCGTCATCAGAAAACCGAATGCGAAAAAGAGCACAAACAGCCGCGGAAACCAGCGAAAGTGCCGTGTCAAAGGAAAAGAGCAGACGCGTGAAATAAACGCCTGTGACCTGATCGATACATCTAAACGACAACCAAAACATTTTTGCAACGTATGTAGCGTGTAGGTGGTGTTGATCCCAGTGAAGTCCCCAGCCCAACCCCCCCACCCACTGAAAAAAAAGCTATTTGTAATTTAAACAAGAATAAGAATGAATTCAATAAAGGGGGGGGGGGGGGGTGGGAAGAACGCTGAGATGAGACTTTAACAGACTGACCCAGAGACCCCTCTTCCAGAACCACTTATCTGTGTGATTGCTTCGGACGCTGATCTCATTAAATCACCCACTGAATCTCCAATTAAAGCCATGACCAGAATTCCAGGGTCCGGCACAGTGGGGGATTTGTGGACAGGTTTGACTTTGATGAGGGAAATTCAGCCCCTCCCACTCTTCATGGCTCTGTGGCATAGACAGAGAGATGACCTAAGGCTCTGTTAGCTGCCTTTGCTTCCCCCCGATGAGAAGAGCCCACCTGATTGGGCAGAACTGATCCTATGCAAGTGTGCCGGAAGGGTCCAAACTCCTGTCCATTTTTAGGAAGTCCTGAGGTGTGCCTCTTTTTGGTCAGACGGCTATTCCCACACATCATAAACAATACTAACAGAGTTAATTCAACTGTAATAGAGTTTGTGTGAACCTAGCGTGGCTAAAATTAAAATTAAGTAATGCTGAGCATTTAGCCATGATCTAGGCCACCAGAGCACTATAAAAATGAATGAATTTAAATTGTTCATATATATCAACCACACATACAAAGACACATACAAAGGTTTTTGTAGCTGGCTCCCGGATTGGAACCAATACCCTTTCGGCAGCCTTGCCCTCTACTCCACCAAATCAGAGCTGAAGCTACACAACAGCAACCAGAGTGACAAAACCATCTCTGAGATGAATCAGGCCTCTGTCTTTGAAAGTTCCAGAATCTCAAATGTGAAAGTTGAGTTTCCGGCTTGAGACCTTTCCAGGAGAATTCATAATCGTTTGTCAGGAAAAAGGAGGAGTTACACCGAGCATTTGCAGAGCTGTGGATTGTGATGTGTGATGGCATAGACAAACTGGGCCCTAATCATGTGATGATTGCTTGAATTTCATGGCTGGCAAAAAGGCCTGCTTGCGGTGATACCAACATGGTCATTGCTGCTGATTTCAAAGCTTTTTTTGAAGCCTAGAGTCACAGGTAGGCCAAAGACCAGACACTTCTGCAGAAAACGTATTACAACGTATCTCTGGTTTGCTAAGGCCAAACTTGTAGGAACAGTGCAGACATCAGGTCTACTCCTGCCCCTACCCCTAAAAGAACCCCAAAAAATAGAGGGGAACACAATTGACTCGAGGATCAGAAACACAGAGGAGCTCGATTAGCTCGTTGCGCTTCTCAGGTCCGCCCCTAAGGTTTTTTTTTTGCTGAGACTATCTTGCTGCTTGGCGGAGCATGAAGGGGCGGATTTTCTGGTACGGGAAGCCTGAGATGGGTGCCCAGGTTTCAGACGAGCTCTCGGCCATCGCCTCCCACGGAGCCTCCTGCTGTTGCCTCGGCGACATGGGGCTGTGCGGATCCGAGCCGTGGTGGTGGGGTGGGAAGTGGGGGATGGTGTTGAGGGTTCGAGGGTGTGTGTGTGTGTGTGTGTGTGTGTGAGAGAAAGTAAGAGAGAAGGAAATGACACAGAGGAAAATGTAGTGAGAGGGAAAGAGAGATGGAGCCGAAAGAGTGAGAGAGACAGAGGAGTACACAGTGAGAGAGAGAGAGAGAAAATGGAGGAGAATGCTCGCGGCACATTTCTCCATATGCACAACACTCGGGGAGGGATGACATTGCTACTCCCTCTGACAAAAACCCCAAAATGACAAAAAACCCCCCCTCCCCAACAAGCTCCGCAGGACGCCAAATGAAATCCCACGGATGCCGTCTGGGCTATTACCCCTGAGAAAGCCTTTGAATTTTTTTTTTTTTATAATAGCTTGTTGGTGCTATTTCTGTTATGATTTAAGTCGACTGTAGTGTGTTGCTAAGAAGCACCTAGAGAATTTTGATCTGTTGTAATATTTGTTTTTTTTTTTCTTTCTTACTTGCAGACTTAGTTCCATCAATATACAGCACTGCGGGGGGCAGGGAAATTGACTCTGGGAACAGGCGGGAGAGTGAGAAAGTGGAAAACAGATTTGCAATATTGTAGCTTTCGCTGCTGGCACCTCGGGCTAGACGTTCTGCTCCAGTGACACCATCAAGCGACTGGAGTGTGAAGGAGCGCACAGCTGCCACAGCCCCAACGCCTCTCCAACCTGCCGATTGTGCCCGTGCCTCGCTCCCCTGTTTCCTGGACTGAAATGAACTAACACAGCTAAACTGATCCTAGATCAGGGCCTGCAGCGTGATTTGGACTGAAATAAACTAACATGGTTAAAATGATCGTAGATCAGAGCCAGCAGATCGATTTCGACTGAAATTAACTAACAGTTAAAATGATCATAGACCAGGGCCTGCATGTCGACTGGGACTGAAATGAACAAACACAGCTACACTGATCCTAGATCAGGGCCAGCAGCTTGACTGGGACTGAAATGAACTAACACAGCTACACTGATCCTGGACCAGGACCTGCAGCTCAGCTTGGACTGAAATTATTTTTGACAGCTAAACTGACCTTAGGCCTGTAGCTCAACTTACACTAAGATGAAGAAAAACTGCTAAACTCGTCCTAGATAACAGCCTTTATTCATAAAATGTCTCAAAACAAAGAGTTCTGATCTATTATTCGATTTACTCTGTCGATTGTGGCTCAGATGCCTGCTAAATGAATACTTTGAGATACTTCATGAATACATGCCCTGATTGGTCATAGCATCGGACAAATTAACCAATTGGAGGGAGTGGAATATGGCATGTCACATGCTAGGGCCTTGGTCAGGTGGTCTCAAGTTCAGCCTCTAGTATAGGGCAGTCAGATGTAGTGGGGCCCAATCAAATCCCCACTGCCAACATCTCTCAATGTCAATCAAGCTATCGACTCCTCCTACAGCTTCCAGATCAGAAATGCAATTAAGACTCTAAGTCGCTTGCTTTAATGGGGCAGAGAATATCAGCAAATCCTGCTCTTCCTGACAGTTTGTCTCAAAATTGCCTCAGATCCGCATGGGCAGGACGAGACTAAAAGACTCCCCCACACTAATGCAACCAACTACCATCCAACCGTCTACCGACCAAACCCTATTGTCGCCCTCTCATTAATGGTTTGTTTCCTGTAATTTCGGGTCAGGCAGCATGGCGTAGTAATCATGTGGAGATAACGGAACGTATTTGGGATTCGTAGCCCTGAAGAAGAAGTATCATGCACAGACAATGTGAGACTGATTGGAGACTGAAGAGGTGGGCACCGAAAATTGCGTTTCCTTTTACTCGACGTCGAGGTGTTTTGTTTTGATTTTGTTTTCGACTTGAGTGTCCCGTTTGAGTGCGCGTTGAATTCTTCTGAACATTTAGGGTTTGTGAATCTATTTGATTGTGCTGTCGGTGTTACAGACGTGACTTATTCACTCCCTCATAATTCTCTTTGAGCAAATGTAGAGCTGTCTGCAGTACCTGAATGTTTTATTCGGAAATATGTAGTTTATATCAATAAATATATAGGTATGTGATATCATACTGTATTTATCAATCTGTGGTGATTACAATGGAAAATTCATATAATAGATCCCCCTACATTGTCCATTTGTATTTTTGCACTGCTGTCACAATAAGCACAATTCGCCTGGATTTCTCTTGCATTCAGCTTGGACATTTCTTTTGCAAAAAAAAAGGGAAAAAAAAGACCTGTGTTTCCCCCTTTTTTAATTGAAATGCAAACTACATCTGTGGTCGGGGCTACACAGAATTGGCAATACTCCCCAGCCGAAAAGATAAGGGCTTTAGCTATTTCTGTGGCTATCAACTTGGTCATGTGTGTAATTGCTTCACACAGTTCTAGAACCTTAGATGCACCAATGTAAATAGGAGAGAGGGCGGCTGCTTCATAAAGCACTGTTCAAACAATGCCGGTTTAATTTCCCTAACTTTCGTCCAGCCATTGGGGAGAGGAGGGCGACAGAGATGGCCTCAGAATCGAGATGAGTCTGAAAAGAGAGGGAGAGAGGAAGGAGAGGGAGAGAAAGAGAAAGAAACCAAGAGGAGGGGAGGGATAAAAAGCCCATAGATCAGACGGGCTTGCCCCAGAGACAGCCTGACTTTTTAATGGCATCGATTGGCTTCAAGGCCATGGCGGAGATGAGGGCCGCGCTCGAGGGGCGTCCCGTTGTCACCTTGACCTTGGGAAAATACCAGGGTCACCAGGGTCGTCGGGCCCCTGACCCCAAGCCCCCAGGCCTTGACTCTTGCCTTCTAACCTCTGACCCCAGTGATTTTTTTTGTGGGGGAGGAGATAAGAGAGGAATCCTGGGCACATAGAGGGAAAGAGGTTCTTCAAATGAGAATTGACTCCCCCTCCCCACCCCCAAACCTCAAGGAAGAAGCTGGAAATGTGGATTAAAGTATGTCAATAACATTTCACAAGAACAATTTCTCCCAAGGTTCATCGTCACTAGGGATGCCTCTGACATTTATTCAGCAGAGGGAACGGGACGCGTTCCGCCAGGCGCCCAAAAGGTCCGCGCGGTCACTAACTGCTCGGCCGTATTGATCCAGCCGTTAAATTGCACGTGCACACTCCCCAAATGGCGGTGGGATTCAGGCGCGGCGGGCCGTCTGCACTACACCGCCACTCTAATGGTAATTGCTTTCGATCCGCGACTCTAAAGACGCGTGATTTACTGGGTCCTGCCCACAAACGGCCACGGCAAAATATTTTGGGAAGAAAAATGACCGTCCATTTTTTTTATTTGGGGGTTCGAAGGGAGTGAGGGGGAGGGAACCTCATTAATATAGCTGACCGGAATCGTGGTTATTATAAGTCACCACGGATCATTTTTTAAAGAGTGCTTGGCTTGGCTCTTTGACACTTTGTTGCCTCCTCTGTTGCATCCTCATCATCTCTTAGTGCAGCTCTAAAGGCGAGAACAAAATGTGACTCTTTTGGGGCTTCTAATTACTTCAGATGAACAAGCCATCCATCTTTTTTGCAACACATCAGTCAAGAGCAGATGTGGGACAGACTACACTCTTAATACACTGTATGATATGTTTTAACAATACTGGTTGATTCGTTAAGTGAGAGAGCTCTTCCTCCGGAAGGATCTAATTTTGAATTACATTCTTTTTCATGTAATACTCAAAGGTATTTGTCATGCATGGAAAACAGTCTGAATGGCCAAAGTAATTGGGATGTCAATTATAACATGCATTTCCCTTAAATTATAGAACGACCCAAAGTAATTTCTATGGCTACACTGTACCAGGACACAAGTCATATATGTTCCACATATATCCAAGTTATATATAGTAGTAAGACGATACATTTAGGTTTTAGTCATTTTGCAGAACATTTTAATAGAAAGCAACTCTGAGAAAGTGGAAGAACAGAAACGTATACATGAACCTTCAATGTTAATTTCATTATACTGGTTAACATAAAGTTGGTAATGTTAGTAAAAATGTATGGCCCATGTTGATTCACGGTGGTAATTATGCAATGCAAATTTACAAAAGCCCAAAATTGTCACAGACCTCATTACCCACAGAAGTTAATTGTTGTTTGAATTATTTGTTGTGGTGTCAATGTTCAAATCGTAAAATATCTACTGACACTAAAGGAGGATGTGCTATACAGTACATCAGTTTCCATTTGTATTCACATCGATATTGTTCTTTCGACGTCAGTCTTAGATATTATACTATGCTAAATATAAACCTCCAGACCACAGGCTGGGAAGCCGGAGCCGTGAGCGGTTCGCAGCTAGCGGTAAGCAGGACGTACTGTGAGTGACCATCCGAAGCTCTGCCCTGAGGGTAGCCTGCCCTACAGCTCTGCTCCTGACAGCGAGCCGAAACTAATCCTCACCTCTACGGAAAGAGAAAAAATAATAATCAAACACGGAAGACTGTATGATTATCTCCATAACATGTTCGAGCTCAAGGTGAAATGTGTTATTGACACTAGAGTCTGTACATATAATATACATACTATATAATAGAATCTATACATTTGCTTTAGGGTGCTGTATATTGGCAAAAAGTGTGAATTTGAAAGAAAATGTAATCAAATAAAACTCTCTCTCCGAATTCACTGTAAGTCATTATATTCGTTCAGTTTTTGCCTTCAGATGTTTTGAAGACATGACATACAAATGGGTAGATATTGTGACCGCATAAACATCTGTACATATAAAAACCAAACCAATACCTCTGTTTGACATGTTTTGTGGAATAATAAATCAATAATTGTGGTAGTAATATCAATTAAGGTGTGGTATGGCAAATACACTTCAATATTTAGTACTTCCACTGCTGTTGTACAACTGTTACAATAAAAAAATGACATTATCAATTGTGATAACAGATAATATTAAACGGCCAGTAACAGCAACCGAATAAAAATTCTTGTCAATCAGGAAGATTTAAAAACATGGGGCAAAACCCCTTCTCTGAAGTCCTTTTCTCTCATGCCTTCTAATTTTTAACAGCCATTCCCCTGGTTGTGGGGAGTCGTTTCTCTTCAGGCTCACTCCGATATTCCAATGCTAACCTTGTTTACACTTCCACAGAAAAAAAAGAGCAAAACTTATTGGGCCATCCATCGCAAATGCACTATTGCGATGTCAATATCCTAAACACAGCTCCCACTTTATGTCATGCTACTCACAGGCCTTCACTGAAGGCCATTTGTACCGTTCAAATTCTCCAATATCTTCTGCTGCGGTGAGACAAAGAGGAAGGTAAAGCGAGGAGGAAAAAAAGAAAACTAGCGTAATACTTTTAGAAGTGATTTTCCTCCGTGTTGTTGGACTTTGGTTTCATCCAATTTAAAGTCCCATTTAAATGTAACTTCTTATCTGCGTGAGAGTTCTGATTGACTTGGTCCGTGTTTGTAGTGAGCTCTGTGTTTCACATGCTAATATCGGATGGTTGGGGGCGGAAGGTCTGTCGCAGACTCTCCGGTATGGTCAAGCTTTAATGAGACCGACAGGGCCGACGGTGGACTTTAGGTTAATGTCAATGTCACCAGACTTATGTTTAAACTCAAAATTAAGGGATAGCTAAAGTTAAAGTTATGACCTCGCTCATGTTTCAATAAGGATTTAGAAACACTTGTATCACCATAATTTGCTTTCTATTCTCATAGGTCACTCTCTTTAAGTGCGTATGGTATGCAGATTACATCATGCGTCCAGATTACTCTGACACGTTATGAAGATGATCTGCGTTGAACAGTCAAAAGCTCAAAATACAGTGTAAAAAGTAGAACATAATAGCCAATGGAAATTTGTACTCCATTTTAAAATGCAACAAATACTACCTTCAGCGAAGAGTTTCCTGCCTTCTCCATTTTCAGATTGTATGAGCACAAGGCAAATCCTTATGGTTATACATATTTGGATTGCAAATGCCCTTGTGAAGAGACTAAAGTCAATTTTGATTGAATCGAATGTGCCCTAAAAGAGAATAAGGGCTTGATTCAATGAAGCTCGCACAGTCTCTTTAAGGACGTATGCAATTCAATCAAAATTTAATTTACATCACAGCATCATTGTCCTTGAATGTCATATTTTATTGGAAACATCCCCTTTGGAATGTGTTCTGTCCATTCTAATGAAATAGCATATGAGTTTAGGAAGACTAAAGTCTGTTTTCATTGAATTGAGTATGCACTTAAATACGTGTGGATAAAGGAGTTCGATTGGGTCCCTAAGTGTGCTTGGTTGAATCTTGCCCAATGGCTCATGAACGCTCATATTTCCTCGTACTTTCATCCCTGGATTTTGCACGGGACCTTCCAGGACATCCAAATTTCACATGGTCAGCACGTGGAACGATCGGACAGGAGATAAAGATCCATATAGGCAGCTATGGCTCGGGGCTGCAGGATTCTGGCCGTCCCCCTCCCCTCTAAGCTAAAACCTTGGATGGGTTATAGTGCGCGATACCAATCAGTCTAATGCAGCCCAAATGGAGAGTGCCTCAAAGGTAAACTTCTGTTGTACACAGTTCCTTCAACAGAGGACCCTAATGTTCCGGAGTACCTCCTGTTTAAACTCCTGTACCCCTCACCTCCTCCCCACGAGGGCACAAGGCGGAATTTGAAGGCCTTGACTGAAGCCTGTCTAGAGTTAATTCGCGTGATGTGACACGAATTATGACTGGCTCAAGCATACAAATAGGGTGTCAGCATACGCTCCTTCCATGATATTCTGGTGTCATGGTATAACAACTCCTTTGTGTCTATCTGACATTATGATGCACTAAATGGAACTGGATAACTGGACACCATCCAAAAGATATTTTACACGTTTATTGTAGGGCTCTATAGGATTGCAGGGCATATTGAACAACAGCCTCTCAAATTGTTGCGGATCATTTTATGGAGGGAAAAAGCAACCAAAAGAAACAACAACATTAAAGCGCACCAGGACCCTATCACTCAGATAGAGCTTGCAGCGCCTGCACTACTGGGCTGAATCATTATCTTTTATTAATAATTCCATGAACTTATTTGATATGAGAGTATAACTCTGAGATACAATTCACAGCTATGAGCCACACATTCCCTGCGGCCACCCGTCTTCCTGTTCTCCCATCATCCCTTTCTTCCATCCCCTGACTCTTAGGGCCACAGAGAGAGAACATCTCCTTCGATCAATGGGTCAAACGTGGGTCAAACATCACGGGTCAAACATCTTTTTAGATCAATGAAGGTTTAACCACCAAATGTGCATGTATATAGAATGTTCTATCAAAACCCTCTTGTTAAAATGCTTCCCTGCTGTAATATTGCACTGGGTTAAGAGCTCTTTAATGTAACTTTCCCTTCAAAATGTCTTCGAGGGTTTTAAGTTGATTCAGGAGCATGTTTTAAATATTGACACCTGTATAATTCACAGGACACCTGTGCTTGCTCGTTAGGCCATTTCCTGTAGTATTTACATTTGGTAATTACAGTACTGTGCAAGTCATAGTCTTCAGCCCATTTGTTTGATCAACAGTTGTTTTACTAATGAGCACAACTATTTTGCTTTTATAATATAACCTAAGTGAATGATGCAATGAATTGAAAGGTGTACTCCGTCTTTAGTGTCCAGATAGGGAGGTTTTTGCTGTATGGAATGGCCTTATAGTGCAATAATCTTATACTTCCCTGTTTCAGATTTTCAGTTGCCTCATAATCTGATGTTAAAGTTATTTCACTTTGCCAATAAGACAATCTCACAAACTCCACGTTCAAGCAAAACAAGGTAATGGCCTATGACACACTTGTATGACAATTAAGCAATAAACCCATCTTTTTTGTTATGCTTAGACATAGCTACAGGTTCCCCATTTACGGAGGCCAAATAGCTCTTTTTCACTGGTTTCCTCTACGTGCCACCTGAGTCCAGTAATTTCCCACCTATTAATGTTAGGTCACACTCCGTGATTTATTAAAGATTGTTTTTGTTAAAGTTAGCATGATTTCAAAATTAAACTGAAGTCAAAGGCAGAGCCTACCAAGCCCCAAAGCAGTGTTTGTATTGGTGTAATGTAGCAGTACGATGATTATCCTTTCATAGTGAAGTCATTTTCATTCTTTTTCAGTGCCTGCTTGGCCTCCATCCAGGTACTTTCAGATGGTAACCAGATGTCTAGATACATCTCCAAAGACTGTTTCTACTTTTCATTTCGTTCGGAGGTGATTTTCCCAGTCTTTCAGGAAAGTTAGTTTTCCTAAAAGTTTAATTACATTTGCTTTAAAAAAAAGTTTTGCTTCTGCAAGTGACAGCCGTTTTGTTAAAAAAAAAGAAAAGGTTGAAGCTGCAGATTCAAAATTCTTGTCGCTCTTTAAAAATAGAGAATTTTTTATATCAGAGCTAAAAGCTTCAATATGCAATGTTGGAGGGCCGTTTCGTGATTCTCTCGTTAAGCCCTTTTCAAGGCCGAATATAAAACGATGACAACTTAGTAGCGAGTGCAAACATGTGGGATTTGCTTGGCAGAGGCGGCTAGCGCATTATCAAGAGGTCTAAAAGAGCAAGGAGATGCGCTGAAATATTTATGGAGGTTTGATTTGGACTTCTCCCTCAGGAGGAGCCATCGAAAACATGCAATCTGTGGATAGCCTGAAGGCAAACCGGCGAGGAGGTCAAGCCTATAGGTTTTACTTTACATGGAAACACTACTCAGAGGAGGAAAAGAAAGAAGTAGATAGGGAGAGATAAAAATATATTCTGCACCTGGAAGCTTGGTTTGGGCTTTGGAGAATTATTGATTTTTTGTCTTTCTTTTTTTATTTATTTCATTTTATATTTTTACCGTGGACAGATACCTTTCCTCGTTTTTTTTTCTCAGATCAAAAAACATTTCCATGTGATATCAAATCTGGCAGGTACTTGTATACACAACAAACTCAATTTGCTGATCCCGTTCTGACGTCTTTCAGGGCAGCATCGGCGGCTAACATCAAAGATTTTGTCTTTTTTCATACAGGGGCAACAGGTTTTTATATTGTCATGTCAGGTTTGAGATTCTACGGTACCTGAGCTTGTTTTCATTTACAGTGTTGTTCTTGTTTATATTCCCTTGTTATTTACTGTCTTTGTTTCTGCTTATGGGAGTGTATGCAGTTACATTAATGAATATTGTCTTAATAATATTACTGTACTACATTAGGTAAACACTATATATATATGACCAGTTTATTTAAATGTAAAATATTGCAGTGAAATTATTGGTATGGAATGTCTTTATGATATCAAACAGAACTTCACTTCACAATAGAAAGTTTACCATCTCATTTTATATTAGTCTTGGTTCTTAATCAGCAACATTAATAACTTCTCTGTGCCTTCGTGTGTTACATGCTAAGATATTAAAGAGATATCAAGAGATGTATGTGGATATACATCTATTTAAAACTACATATCTACTTAAAAATGCCATTTATTAGAACAACCCACACATAATATCTTCACAAACAATAGATTTGATCTAGGATGCAAAAGGTTTACATAACAGGGATTACAAATAAAAGTATTGTACATATATCAAAAAAGAAACTATGCACCTGCTATATTACTGAGAAATACCACCCAGACATTGTGGCTAGGGTATGCTCTGGTAATGAATTTCTTTTCAGAGCTGTTGGCATGAATTGATATTCACTCTATGAATCTGTGCAAGGCTCCAATATTTTGAGCTTTTAATATTTAAAACCATTCTGTCTACTTCGTGCATTTACTGGCATTAATTAAAATATTAAGTATTACAGATGTATTAATATCTAATAACATAGTAACAGAACTCCAGGGGAAAAAAACTGGGTAAAATGTCGTAAATTCATTATAATACGATCAAACCTGAAAATAATGACAAGTTGTATTATTCGCTTACATTCAAAATAGCACAGAAACTTGTCCTTTTATACAAAGAATAATGAGAGACATGCAGGTGTCACATGTCCCGCAAGCGTATCGACTAGTTTGTGCTGTTCCTGACGAACTGGCTGTATCACAGGGATGGTGACTTCCTTTCGCTGACTCAAATCCCTCCTCTTTCTGTGGGGTCCTTGAGAGAACGGGAGGATGAGAAACAGGCCTCTGCCATGATTTAAACAGAGCTCGTCTGGAGCACACTATCGAACATCAACGGCATCAGTACTATCTGCGCAAAACCATCCATTTTTGCTGTATACATTGCTAAAGGGATTGTTATGATTTGCAATTCATAGCAATTCATTGGATTTTTATCTGATGCAGTACCCCATGATGACTAGCACTTTGCACACTCGCACGTTTAACATTTCGGCGACAGCTGAAACCTGCTGTACTTCTATTATATTTTAATTCACTTTTGCAGAGATTACATAATGCTGTCAAGCCATACAAGATACCTTAAAGTGGAAAGAGCCATTTGTGAATCCATATTTCCTGTCCATCGTGATTGTGTTGCATTCCTCTCCATGCTTTTTAAGACATTTCTTTACTTTTAAACTTCTGTGTGCTCATAATTGTTTACTTAAATTTTTGCATTTTTAAAATCATATTCTTTATGTATGCCACTCTGAATGTCATATTCAATATTTGTGCATAGTCTTGTCAATTAGATTAATAACGTCCACAGATTTTACTCTTTAATACGCAATATTATCATTTATTATGACAGCCACAGTTTCTCTTTAACAAATGAACATTTGAGGTGAGACCCATGTCAAGGTCCAATCAAATAAGCTTATTTGTGTTTGACACAGAAGAGATTGAAATCACTATGGAGGAGTCCTACTGTCCAAAGGGAAGACTGGGGTGTGCCTGATTAGAATTATGGATTTTATTTATTCATGTATTTTTTTTGCTTGTTTAATTTTGTGTCTGCGCATAGGGCTGTGTTGGAAAGACAGACATTTCATTAAAAAGCGAAAAAAGGCTGAGATTTAATGTACAGCAATCATGGGGTGAGAAGAGTTCGTCTCTAATCAGGGGTCCTATCACTGCTTCGCAGAAGTGTCTGTCGCTGAAAGAGGCACTCGTGTCAGAAAGAGACTGAGCAGTCATTACTCTTGTGTTGAAATGCTGTGCAACACTCTTATACCACTCTGGCAAATTTCTTGATAAAGTGCTGCGTTTCATGGAAATAAAGCAAACTTTTTTAGAAAACTGCCATAATGAAATGACTAATATTCAGAACATACCTCTGAATTGAATTCATATTGAAAACGGTCCACCGTAGACTCGAAAACCAATTTACATGAATAGCTGTTGTATTTAGGCTGGGTGCTTCAAAATGGCAATTTCACATGATAAACAAATTTTAAAAAATGCAATTTCTGCAACATAAATGACATTTATAAAATAAACACAGTAATAGTTATAATAAATATAAAACCATTTTATGGTGGTGCAGTACACTATAAAATATCAAATGGAAGGCCTGATTGTCATGACATAATTCACACGAATTTCAATAACCCGTTGATGGATTATCTTGTTGAGATGATTCAGTCATCAGACAACAGGGTCAAAGGTCAATTTCTCCACTAATCTGTACTATAGTTGAGCAATGAAAGATGGCTTGTTTGGATGATCGTGATTGTTAATAACACATTACTCATTCAGCATTTTGATGCAGCATAGTAATTACAACAGTAATTAATACAAGAGTTCATCTTACAATAGTTTAGTTTGAGCTGACCAAACGTTTTTGGAATGCTCACTTGTTTAAACTTGAAAGAATTATAGTGATATTTAGTAAATGAACATTGATCAAAAAATATACCTTTTAAACAGCAATGTAAATTTAAGAGTCCAGTAAGTTTCTTTGCTTGTATATGTAAATACAGTATACTGTACACAATGATACACAAAGGAAATTGTTTGATTATATTTCCCTAAATGAATACTCAATTCTTGTGCCATAATACTTCCACGTGAAATGTATGATTTTTATCTACAGTAAGGAGAGTAAGAGTAATCATATCATTTGTCACTGAGGAAGCCACTAGCAGATAGAAAATTCGGAACTCAGCATTGCAGTGCTCTGTTGCTATGTGTTATAATGTTCATGTTCTGACAGGAGCTTCAAAGAGTCTTCACTCTCTTTCAGGGCGATGGACAGCCAGGGATGGAGTCTATGCCCAAGTGACACATTAATGAGTAATGGAACCTGTGCTTGCAGGAAAGGGAGAAGGGGCCATTTTAAATAGAAAGTTTTGGCAGAATATAAGGTTCAAATGTACAGGGTTTAATCCCTCCACCCTTTCATTAAGGTAGGAAGATTAAACCTTCTGCGCGAATAAATATAAGGGCTTAATTGCCAAAATACTGCAATATCTCTGTAATTGAACCCTTTTTTCAAGTCTTCGAATTACAGACCTACATATCTATGCCTGTGCATGCATAACTACAAACATAAACCTACACTTGCGCATCTGTGTCATTTATGCATTTTGTGAGGTGTGTGCCCGTGATACACACACCAATCACAGACGCCCTTGACTGTGAGAAAGGGGCGGGGTTTGCAGAGTATTCATAAGGGGGCGGGGCTTCAGTATGCTCTCCCTCGATATTGGCTCCATAAATGACCAAACACCTGAGTGTCCTTTTCAGAATGTACCTCTCTGAATGTTTGTGTGTGACAGTAGTAGAGTATGGATTGCATCCTGACATGCTGGACAGGATTTTGTATGGGCAGTTTTGGTCTCTTTGCTGCAGCATTAGAAGTTAATGGGAGCGCCCCCATCTTCTCCTGCTCTCGGTGAGAATGTCTCACCCACAATGAGATCACAGTGAACATGAGTGCAAGTGAAACCACTGTGTCTCACTTACGATGGGCTGACATTACGCGCATGTGTGGTCTCCCTCGCCATGAGCGCGCATGGCCGTAAGCCTCTTTAAAACCCTCGCATTCGCTTTGACAGAGTCTGTTTGCAGCCATCGACTGACATGACAAGTTTCCGAACCTGTTCGCTCTTGCTGTCGTGCGTACGCCATCTGCACGCAGCCTTCGCTTCTCGCCCTCACTTCGAGCTGAGGACGACGGCCCACAAACACGTCACAAGAAGCAAGAATTTATGCCCCTTCTGCAACACCATGCCCAGTGACACTGCAGTGAATATTTGCACAAATGGCCCGTTGGCCGATTGTAGTGGTCTGTAACCCCTCCTGGCCAGCACAGTGGAGCCAACAGTTTGGGTCAGGCTATGGTCCAGAGTCTCATGGTACCATGAGTATGTTTGCAATATACACTGGTCTTACTTCAAATTAGGAGCCCCCGGACCATGGGGAACCCCACCAGTTATTTCCTTGGGTGTCACCTGTCTCGCAACGCTCCAACAGAAACAATGCACAGGTACTATGCTGCAACATGATACAATGGATATAAATGAGTTGCCTTCATGACCTTCCACCTGGAAGTAGAATTACATAGACCGTGTCTCTATTGTACTATCATTACGAAAGCGACTAATTCTTAAAATTGTCAATTTAACCACCCCATGACCCCTTTCCGTACTGCACTTTCGGGTGATTCTTCCTCAGTGTTGAATGAGCACTGAGCAACGAAGAATAAAAAAGATCTGACCGAAAAAAAAAACTGTAAACGTGTCCATGTGTCTTTTTCTTTCATGAGTGAAAAAGAAGTGAAGCTCCATCACTCTACCTTTGAGTCAGGCCACTGTCTGATACACAGCGTTGATTCAAGGTGACTTTGTTAATGCTAGCCTACCTGGGAGGAATTTTAAATCCACCTAGGATTCCTCATTTTTTTGAGACTCCTGACTGCACTTTTATCTCCAAATAACATGGCGAATAATGCGGATATATATTCTTTGTAGTTACATTTATAGCCGTATCACTTATTAGTTATAAATACAAATTCTATATAACTACTATATGTAGTATATATGTATTTTACGTTGTATATAGTTCATGCTTTTGCGTCTACATTCAGTCAACATTTATTATGCATTAAAATGCAAGTGTTTCGCCATTGTAAATTTAAAAACCTGTTTTCAGGTATAATTACGGCAACATGTTGATACCAAATTTATGTTGAAAAAGGATATTCTGTGGCAAGAATTAGAAGCTTAAAGAATACCCAAGGAAGGATTAAAATATGATCTGAACAGCTGAGATAGCTGATTAAATTTGAATATAAGCAATGCGAGCACAAGCTTGTATCATTGTTGCATTGTTTTTTCTCCTCAGGAAAAGAAACAAAATGCTTTTTTTGAGATGCAGGCAGTCAGTGTCTCATTTTGCAGATCAGCAGAAATCCTCTGGTTACTTTAATGAGAATCCTTAAGGAAAGTGCGTGTAGAAATCATTGCAAATCAGGTGCAAACAAACAAGTTCTAATGCAGTTATTAAGTTACACTGGTAAACAAAAAGGGGAAAAATCTATATAAAAGCAATGAGCCACACATTCCTGCTACAGAGTAAACATTGACACAGTTAATAAATCCAGTCTAATAAATCCTCTGCACTCCAATTCAGTACAGGGGCTCCTGGAAGTGGCCATGCCCTGGTCAATAACATCATGCAGAAATTGTGTTTGGGGTTGTTCTGGAATAATTTGTGTGTATGCATGTGTTTGTGTAAAACTGTCACTTGTGTTTGGATAATTTTACATCTTAATTTCTCACCGTTTAAAAGCTTCGTGGCTACATTTCTGTCCCTGATGACCACAAGAAAATGAATGATACAAGCTCCCTGGTTTGTTTTATGTGAGTAGCACTGGATAAGGGTTTTATTTTTTATTTTTCTATATCTTCGAAACATTTACCTTATGGACATTATTTATGGACCGATCTTGACATCGCTAGGCTTCTACAGGTCTAACCACCGGCTGTGTTCAGATTACATTTTGTACCGAGTCAAGCCTTCCAATGACGTCACCGCTGCAACTGCATTTCCTTCAGCTAACCTGTGTTTGTTCTTGGAGTTGCCCTCTGCTGTGCCTGTTTCCGTCTAAGCTTCGACTGTCTGCACCTCTCCCAACATTGCAATACCGAGCCCAGCCCCAGCCCAGCCATCAGTATCGGCTAGCCCCACCAGTCCCAGTCCTACAACCTCCTTCCCCCTCCACTGCAGATGTACTGTACTGAATCTCTGCTGCCTTCCTCTACCCCTTTTTTCCGTTCCACACACGCATACTCTCCCGAATACAACCTCTGAGTTTTAAGTTTTCCTCCCATCTTCCCCACTTCGTCATTGTAAGCAATAATTTCATCATCAACCTTTGGCCAGATTCTGTTCGTTTACAACGTTTTCTACAACAGAATCGATAACATGCACATTCTACCTTATACAATATGCTACTGTATCATACCATTTTCATTGCTGCGTACTGCCAACGCTATAATGTAAGGGTAATGCACTGACAAGCAATTAAGCCTAATGTCTTTCATCCAATTACGTGCCTCTCTTAGTCAGTACAACCAATTAACCAGTATCATATATGAGAGTTTGTGCTTCTTGCACCTTCAGCAGCTACTAAACGTTTCCACAGCTCATATCCACATTTCACCTCCTGCCAATACATAGTTATGCACCATATTCAGTCTGCCTTGCGCCAGCTAAATGCAGATGGCACCCACATGAGTCGGGTTCTGCTCGAGGTTTCTTCCTTTATATAGGGAGTTTTTCCTTGCCACTATCACCTTAGGCTTGCTCTTTGGGTCTCAGGCCTGCAGGCATCCTGAGAGTTGCCACCAGCTGCCCTGCCTCCGCACACTCCACAGATCCCTGCTTTGTTTCTCCCACTATATCTGCCTCCTCCCTCCCTGTTACTAAAGGTGTGGGAGCCGGTGGATTACACCTAGTGGCAGCTCCCCCACCCCTGTATGCTCTGCGGGTCCTTGCTATGCCCACCTCTACTCTTTCTACTGCTACTTCCTGTCCAGGAACCAGTGTGCTTTTGTTTTCATTGCCCTTCTGTCTCTGCACCTTGTTACCTGATTACCTATTTGTTTCACCTGCCTGCTTGTTCACCTGTGTCTCGTTTGCTCATTTGTCCTGTGTATTTATATGCAGTTTTTTCCCTTGTTAAGTGCCAGTTCATCTCAGTGTGTTTCATCTGTTTCGTTACCAGCCTTGTTCCTTGTGTTATCTGTCTGCCTGCCTGTTTTGACCCTACATGTTTTTTGACTTTGCTCTTCTAGATTGTGCTTTTGATTCTCTGCCACGCTTGCCTGTGTTTTTGACTGTGTTTTGGTAGTGTGCTGTGACTTTTTGATTATGCCTGTCCCCGACCGGAGCTGTTTAATAAACTCATGTGTATTATTCTATCTGTCTGTGTTTGAGTCCTGCCTGATTTGTGACAAATATGTCTCTGATTGAGGTCTATGGAACCAAGAGCCTTTTTAAATGCTGTGCAACCCTTTAGAGACTGATTGGTATTAACACCATTTTTCTGGAGGTCTTTCAGGGAATTTCTTGCTGTCGTGACATGGCATGCCTGAATGAATCTGTGTGTTGTCAACCTCCCTTTGATGTAAGGACCAGAGTCCATACCAGACCAGACCAGACCACCCCTATGTACTACTTCAATCTACAACATAATCTGACTGAATTCATTATTGAAAAATGTTCCAGAATGCAGAAAGTCAGACTTGAAAAGATACTTTCTCACTGTACTGTTTCTGATACTTAAGCAATATGTAAAGAATAACCCGAACATTTTATGGAGAGCGAATTGAGTGCCCTTAAAAA
Organism: Albula goreensis; assembly: GCA_022829145.1. Taxonomy (NCBI): domain Eukaryota; kingdom Metazoa; phylum Chordata; class Actinopteri; order Albuliformes; family Albulidae; genus Albula; species Albula goreensis. The sequence continues at coordinate 35,303,299 of CM040745.1, forward strand.
TGTTAATCACAAGCTAACAAAGAAGAGAGACTGAATGCTCCACCTCCATCAAAGTCACAGATAAGGAAATATCCATTCTACCAATCTCTTTGTTTTGGTCTTATAGCATGACTCAATCTGATGGCAACAGAACAAAGGTAACCATTTCGAAATATCAATTACTCTTTTGTCTTTAGAGATATTGTCCAAGCATAATTTGATATAAGTGAAACAGAACATTCTCTTTTTGTGACAGCAAATATCATGGTGCTCTTTTAATTAACATTGTTAGGTTGGAGTAATGATGCTGGCCCCGCGAAAGTTGTGCTTGCTTTCATGTTTCCTCTGTTCAAACAGGGAGGAGGAGGAGGGGGCGCAGAGTGAAGAAAGTTGGGGTGCTAGGCAGGGACAGCCAGCCGTCTTGCGCAGCGGGAAACACCCTTTTAATTAAGATCTGTTTTATCTCGGAGAGAAGATTTGCTATCCCGAAGTGAAGATGAAACATAACATTCCGCCTCTGAGTATCCCTGCAGTGATGTAACTTCCTGTGTTCTTCAAAAAGTCAATTCTAGTAAACTCCTCTGCAGGCTGCGCTTAAATAAGTGGCCAAATTTTCGGCAAGTACTCACACCTGAGTTGATGGAAATCACCTCTGGCTGAGCCGGCCTGTTCGTGAGGCCACTGCTGTGCAAGTTCCTGCATTCTCACCAGGCCGAAGGACGGACCAGGAATTGACACGGGTGCAAGGGGAGGAGCTGAAGAGCTTGCTCCTCCCTCCGCCTCTCTCGGTGACACAATTATATACATATACTCTAATTTGGTTAAGCAGAACTAAGTCACTTGACCGTTCCCAAAACAAGTAGGGAGAACCAAATGGCACGAAGTAGCTCAATCAGCCAGCGCTGACTCCCGCAAAGCCTCACCATCCTGTCATTGACTTTTTGATGGCGAGGGAGCAGTGCCAGTCTGTGAGAAACTGAGAGGTAGCTGGCAGTCCAGTGGAAATTTACCGATGTAATATGCATGATGGATAAAAGATAGATAAGGCTGAGCCCGAGCTGTCTTATCTTCCACTGCGCTCAGTGCTAAAGAGTTCATTAGGGGGCAACTTCTCACCGCTTGTCAAGCCCCTTTTAGGAACCCAGAGCTGAAACTCAATTCTAAAACGAATTCCAGTTGTCAAACAACTCATATCTAATACACATCCACAGAGGGCCCAGACTGGTTCGACCCTTCAAGTGTTTCTGAATGTATTTGACAGATCGGTAGGCATGCTGGACAGATGCGGAAAAGTATATTTGTGTGTGTGTCGGATAAGAACATAGTGGCGTGGTGTGGACAGCCATTTTCTCTCCTCCAATGAGGTTGAGCAAAAGCATCTCTCACGGCAGAGCTAAAACATGAGAGCTAGGACATGCACATAAGCAGGTAGCTTTTTATCCTGTCACTGGGCTCCTCATTTACTGTAAAATGCTTGTGGTTCCTATCTCCCTAAGGAGCATGAGTTCACTTTTTTCTCACAAAGTAGATTCAGACTTCCAGAAGAAAGAGTGGCTCAAGTGGAATACATAAATAGGGCATCAGTATTACAAAATGTATAAAAGCACTATTGAAGGTTGTAGTCATGTTTGTCGTTGCACTAGAATAGTATAGTCCCATATAAGCAATCACAATAATGCCACTGGACTATCAGTAGCAAGAGGACTGAATTCCCCATAAAAAACTAAGAGGAACTCAGTCCCTCTCCCCATAATGGGAATGCAGGCCCAACATTTTCCCAGCCTGCTCAGGCAAAAGCTAAAAACAGAGTCATTCACCAATTGTATGTGAGCACTCTTGGGTCTTGGCTGCTCTCAGGCCTTAAGAGTAGTACAATTGCATCATGGGTAAAGGGGTTGATACTAACTGCTGTGTGTATATGTATCGGCATATTCCAAAAAAATGTAAACACCACTCTTAGTACCTTTCAAAGTCACTACTGTCTCCTCTTGCAGCCACACTATCCACAACCATAGACAACCACTCCTGCCCTTTTTTATGCATGACCTGAAGCATTCTGCTATTTGCATTTCTAATGAAGCACAACCGTTGTAACCTGTGAATCGCATATAATTAATGCCCATCACGTATTCAGTATGTTTCCATTTATAGTGAACTACCCATATGGGTTTATATGCGTATGCGAAGGAGTGCACAACTGCTAGTGATCTTCATAATTCTGAAATGTGATGAAGAATTCAGTTACTCGCTAATTTTTGTTTGTTTTCTAATAACTGATTAAATAAAAAAGACCCTGTATTATACATGTGAATTTTAATCAGGCAGAATTAGGCCCCTCCGTCCTCCACCCCCTCCTCTGTGAAAGCGTGGGCCCTTCTACACCTGGGCCTAACCGTGTTTTTCCATAATCTTGCCTTCAGCCTCCAGCAGTCAAATCTCCGAACCCAACAAGCTATGTTCGCTTCAGCAACACCTATCTTCCCCAACTGGCACTGGTGGAATTCATTAAACCGATGCAGGGATAGACATCCCCTCTTGCCTTTGTCAGTAATGAAATGTTATTCAATATTGTGATAAGATGCAGTGTAATTAAATGTTTGATGGGGTTTATCGCTCCGAGATTCCGTACACTTGTTGCCATTCAGCGCGTATAAATAAGAGAGCGCAACTGAATGACAGAAGCAGAAATAACTACAGCAGTGGGGTATTGTACATCTGTTTGACTGTAAATTAATACTGAAGCAGGCTTGAGCTAATTTAATCTCCTCTCAATAGAGTCCCCATATCGAGTGAACAGCTGTGAAAAGCTCAGCCTTCATAAATTTACCCATAATGCACCACTGCTAATTCAGGTCTTCCTTGCTTTTCCCTGACATTATATTTCCAGAATGATTTTTATGTGCATGTGAATTGTACATTTTTCACTTCTTTTTAACGTCAAGAAAAAAAAAGTTTTCTTTCATATCAACCAATTTTTTTTTCTATGCGGTAAAGTCACTTGAGTCGAAAATGGCACTTTTTCAGCGTAATTTTTGGTTGTGACAAACAGAGCTTATTTGTCTTCTGCACTTATTTGGTCTTGAAGTCAATAAGATATTCCTACACTTGCATGAGCATCATCTGAAAGTTCTGTGTGCAGCTAGCAAACACAATGGTTGATAGTTAACTATCATGCTACCATATGTGATTGAAAAACAAGGCAAGTCATGAGTAACTGATTAATTACCTCCCGCTACGGGTCATCTATCAAAAATTGGAGGAGCTACCAAATAGTCTCAGTAACTCAATGATTGTGACTAATGTCTGCATTTTTATTGGCTGGGTGTAGCTCCGCCCTAACAGGGTTCATGAAACCTCATTTCAACCATCAACAGTACAGGTAACTTATAATGCTTGGCTCAGTACTCCAGCCTCCTCTCTCTCCCCCCCACCTTCTTTTTCTCCTTTTTGCTCTCTCTCTCTCCATCCACTCAATGTTCAGATGTTCCTGTAATTGCAGTAGCTTGCTCAGCAGTCTCAATGCCTGACTGTAATCAAAGAACCGACAAAAGACTTCTTTCATTTTGCATCTGGTTTTGTGTACATTATTATACGTTCTCATTTCTCTTACACATCTTTGAGTGCGGGACCCTGTGTGGTAATTTCGTATCGGTGGAGACGCCGGTGATCAAAGTCGCAGGAATCTTTTTGATTCTTCAGAATAGCCGGCCCCTCCTCTGTTATGCCTTTTGAACATAGTAGAGTTCTAAAAAAAAAGACAAAAAAGTGCTTCTCCTGCATTCCTCTTGTAGGTATTCCCACTGCACACTAGTGGTAGAAGGCGTTTCTGCATCAGTTTCAATAGAAAGGTTCTTTGGGGCGTGACAGGGACAGGTTTGTATATGCACGGTGTTTACTGTCGGATCTTGTTTGTGATCTCAGTACATAAAATTACTGTATTAATGCCACTGGAAATGAACAACAAAACTGTCATTAGATTGTGCACTTTTTTAGCTTTTGAGATGCATTCATTCAGGTTGCTGTGATATTGAAATTAATGTAAATTCATGATACTACGGGAACTTAATCTCTTTAGGTACAGGTGAAGTTCAAAATGGAGTTATTAAGGACATTTATATTGTATAATTTGGAATATAAGGAACACAATCCAAAGGACATGTTTTTCTGACTCCTTCAAAATACAAAATCGTAATTGAATCTGTTTTGTAATGTAATTTCTGTTTTGGTTGAATTGCATATACCCTGAAAGAAAGTATTTGATTAAACTGAATATATCCTTAAAGAGAGTATTTGATTGGATTGAATGTACCCGTAAAGAGAGTATTTGATTGGATTGCATATACCCTTAAAAAGAATGTTTGATTGAATTGCATATACCCTTAAAGACAGTATTTGATTGAATCCAGTCCAAAGTGCGCTGATGTTTAGATTAACTACATCCTAATGTTTGCTATCATAGATCGCGATGATGACCAAAGAGCCGCTAACGTGAGACATTAAAATGACATAAAGGGATGCACTCTAGCAACATCCCAGCATTGCTACGTGAATCAACCACCTGGCCCTGCCTGGTCTTAATTAAGCAGGTGGAGAGTTTCTGCGCAACGAGAGCACAACTGATTATCTGGTGCCGCTAAGTACGCCGCGCGCGTTACTGATTGTAGATGGTAGATCATCATCAGCAGCTACGGTATTTACATATTCAATTTCTGCGGGCAGATTAATTGGGCAAAATCAGAAGCAGTTCAATCATATATATGTCCCCACAGCACATAGCAATGATGGCGTGTTTATTTATTCTGTGACCATTTTTTTTTTGTATGACACAGATGCTAGATAAAGGGCTAATACACATGTATATCACATTGGGTCTACTGGTAAAAGTAGCAAACGATTCTTAATGCCTGTCGAAGTCCAGGGTTGATCGAAACAAATTCGCCTGGGAAGTTCTATCAAAGGTCGTATTTTATCCCGTCCGGACGCACTGTTGAGTCACCGTCAGCGCTTGAAGATGCTAATGAGGCTAAGTGTATTCAACGCCTCGGTGTGGACTGCTTTTAAATGCCCGTATGACTTTGCTGTATGACATAGCTCCATCTGTTATCACTTCACTTCAGAAGTGGACGCTTCTGTTTCGAACTCTGAGGTGGGCACAGTCATAGTCTCTGTATTTGTAGCAGTGGTAGCACTAGCAGGAGTAGTTAGGGTAGCAGTTGTGGAGGTAGCAGCAGTACTAGAATTAGGACTGGCAGTAGTAGTAGTAGCAGCTATAGTAACATTATTCGTATTGCTTTATTTATATTTTACAATCTGAAAGGTTTTTGCAGGTAAACGAAGGTACTGCAACCTTTTTGCAGAAAGCTCACAGCGCATCGAAACTGAGGTGTAGAGAGGGGAATAAACACGCAGGTGATTAGTTGCCGAGGTCTGGAATTTGGTTAGGGCACTAGGAGTACCCTCAAGGTTGTGATTAGCGCCACAGAACCTAATGACCAAACTGAAAACAGGATCTCGGTTTATCGTCCTGCCTGAAATCTGGATTACCGATGTACTGTTGGCCTATCTAAGCTTTCAGCCACAAGTTATTACTGTACACTTTAATAAAACTTTTCATTACATTTTTTTTGTGGATATTTAAAAAAATCTGAAATGAATGAGTGTTCTGAGGAAACCAATGATACGTTCTGAAACATTTGTTTTTCAAAGACACTCATCAGGTTCTGAATGGTTCCTTTCGGAATGTCTGGGAGTGATTTATTTCTGTTTTAGAAAACTTGTGAAATACATAATTCATAGGGTAACGAGTGCTATGATCAAACCCAAATTTTTTGCTTGTGAAGTCTGATGACCTCCACCCGATGGCTCTGAAGCAGATGTTACTGTTACAGAGTGAGTTTTGATGTAGAGGGGTGAGTTTTGTGGGGGGTGTGATGGGGGTCCATCGTGGAGACATACCCGCTGGGCCTACCTCCTCAACCGCTTGCAGTTTTTCCCACGATAAATGTCTGTATGGTGTGGGCTCACCCTTCCCATGATTCCTAGGAACACTTCCTCTCCTACCCCTTGTCTGGTCTGCCTTGGTTCGGGGGCCTTGTCGTAGGAATTATGGCGATTGGTTCAATAATTCAGATTAGCGCTCATGTTTATTAATGCTCTACATCTGTGCAAACAACATGTCAACCAGACAGTTTATAGTAATTGCCTGTGCAAACAAAACCTGAAAGAAGCAATTTCCAGTTACAATACGCTGTGACAAGTAATGAGGACATTGGCATTCCGCTCTGATTGCATCCCCTGGTCCTTTTTATCACTCCTGTATTGTGTGTGATAGATATTTTTATAAGGAATGAAGGTGTGGGATAATGTGGTTCACCAATGGAGGAAGGCTAGTGATTAAAGATAATCATCATTTTCCGTCCCGCGGATCTCGTTAGTTTCCCTTAATGTTATTTATTTGCCTTGGTGCGACGGGCACTGTTTGTCGCGCCATCGTCGGCGCGGCGGTAAACGGGAGAGCATTCATTCGCGGCGTGGAGAAAGGCGATTGTCACACGGGGAACTGGTGAGCTATCTGTCACTCAAGGGGCAGTCTGAAAAAAAAAATCAATTGAGCGACACAGCAGATACAGGAAAAAAAGACAAAGTTATCCAACTGACAACAACACGGGAGAGCTGAAGGATTGAGGGTTACACATATTAGCGCTCTCCTGAATCGGTTATTGCTTAATTGAATTTCGATACTAAATATTTAATTGAATAAGGGCTCTGGGTTTATTGGATTCGCCCTCCATTTGTGGTGAAGCGGCCCTCTTAACGTTTTTTTTCCCCAAAGAGGCGCGATTAAAGCTTACATTTTTATGTCATTTCAAATGTGATCACAGTCCTGTTATAATCACTGAGGAACGCTAAGCAAAAGGGGCCTGCTCATTTAGGAAAATCACAGCAATTCATTGAAGCAGATGGAGTACTCCTCTGAATGCATGCCCATATATGTTAGATATTACTGTCCTCGCTTAACTCACTGCTTTTCTCTGCCTGAACGAGATTTTAAGCAGTTTCATGGAATCTTTCGAGATAAGGAGGGGGGTGTACAGACAAGTGGATTACAAGAATTTAGTAACAATTTTGACCCTTCCGGGGCTCATTGGTATTTCATTCAATGGCTTTCTTCATGCTCTTTGTATGGGTTCACTATGTTCACATGGGTTCACTCTGCTACATCTTCTGCTGCTGTACCGATAGAGATATTAACCTCAATGTTATCCTTACGTTGTAAAGGGGTGTAAAACTCATTTTGAAAGACAAAAAGTAGCATTAGACAGCGAGTAAGGCAATAAACGGCCCTCTTCAGTGTATGTGTTCCAAACTAGTGGGCCCTGGATTTAGAAGGGCGATCTTGGTGTTCGAAAAGCACGGCAGAAATTGTTATGTTGGGACAAACGTTATATTAAGGTCAGGTCAAAGGTCAAGAAACCAAACATGGCAGACATACATTTGTGTTTAATTTTTGGGAAACCAAATAAAACCGGTGTGGAGGCGAAAGCATGGGATGTTATGAAGAATATATATGTAAGAGATGATCATGAATTCATGGGGGAATGCCATGGAGTATCTGACCGGTGTCCTTGAGCATAGAAGGCGATCGTTATGTTTGGACCACGAGTTTGGTTACCCATGCAATATTCACATACCAAGTAAACATACCTATCTCTTGCAAAGATGCCACATACATGATATTAATGGATAAACAGTAAACAGCATGCCTGCTTGCTGTTTTATGCAAAGGGAATGTAGCTCCTCAGATGTAACGAATGTACACAGCACCAGGGTTTGTAGGTGTGCATTTATGTACTTAAGACAGCCCGCTGGACTGAAATTATGCCGTTTCCCTCATCGCCTCATGCTTGAAAATCTGCAACCAGCCGCTGGATAGAAAGACATGGAAGGACTCGAAAAGGGAGCGAGATCGGGGGCTAAGAGGGCAGGAAAGGACAGTTGTTTTACTTTTGGATTCTAGTTAGGCCTTGAAGAATGGTTTGGGCCAGGGCTACATGCTAACAGTTTTGAGTGGGGTTTTTTCTACTTTCATAACGGTTTATTAGTGAACAGGGTTAAGATAATTTGGACTCCTAATACTCACAATATAAGTACCTTACAAAAGGTATTGGGCAACAGAACCATAATGATCACAAGGACTTTTTCTAAGCTATTTGTTTTTAAATATTTGGTAAGAGCATCTCCTTTTTTGCTCTTGGGGCCTGAAGCTCAGGTTTAGCATTTGACATTCTGCTGGTAGCTGTTTACAGAGATCCTTTTGCGATCCACCGGTTGAATCGCGCTGCCTCAACAGGGCATGTAAAAGGGCCAAACCCCCTTCCCCAGAAAAGGAGAAAACAGGGCCGTTTATGGTAAACAAGGTTCACGATGCTCAGGCGTGTGATAAAGTGTTTATGCTGCGCTGCGGCTCTTTTTTTCCCCCGAACGGATCCAGATTAAACTCGCCGCCGATGATTGATGGCTGTATTTGTCAGTCCCGGCTTTTGCCACGGACGGCATGTGCGCAGTCTCGGCCCGGTGTCATTAATCAGAGCATAAATAACATGCTTTTTATTCACGTGTCAGGAGTCTGTCGGCGCCGACATTTGACACCGCAAGCAGCGCGTGGCGCGTTCGCTGGAAAAACTGCCAGCTTACTGATTGGGACGGAGCGCTCGAGTTGGGTAAGGCGCTGGGCCCCTCTTTTTTTTGTAATTTCATAAATGTTGCTGACTATGGCTTTGAAAAGTGACATTTTATATCATAGCTGGTGCAAGGAGTTTTTCCCATTTCTTGCACATATGGTCACATAGTGTTAATTAATGTCCCTCTGGGTGGAAGATTCTGCTCAGACTTGGAATTAAAAAATATACATTAAATACATCCAAGTTGGCTAAATAACAGTAAACAAGACTGGTGTAAGTGGGTGACATAATGTGCCTGCAGATTAGAGGAAAATGGGCCTCACCGCTTGAACCTGTGATTCAGAAGCTGTAGTGCTCAGCATGTGCTGGTTAGGACTGTAGCATTAGCACGTTAGCATTCATTTACAGGGAGCGGCACATCAGATCCTTCAGGATTTAGGGCTCAACGCCATTTCAACCTGAATCATTATTGCCAGCAGCTATTTAAAATTCAACTTCTGGCTGCTGTTAAACATTGGGCAGACGGGTAGTATTGTTATAAACTTGAGTGTAGGTGAGCAACAGCACCAAAGCTGGCCAGCAGCATTTCCAAGCCATGTATATATGCAACATGACAAAAAAACATCAGCCCCAGTTAACTAGGCTAACTCATATTTATAAAGCACATTTATAATAAGAAAATATCTGTAATAAGGAAATCATACAATAACCAATATCATATAATGCAGTAACTGCATTTAGTAAATAGATTCAGTCCTAATGTCCTGACTTGGCGGGAGGCTGATTCCACCACTGGGTGGCAGTACAGACAGGGAGGTGTGACTGCACAAGAAGGGGGCAATTAGTCATCTTTTGGTGGCAGGATGGAGAGATCTAGCTTGGGTGTGTAGAGTTTGAATAAGATTGACTGCAGGTATAGAGGAGCTGTTCCATTCACTGCCCTGTAGGCTAGCATCAAGGTTTTAAACTTGACATGAGCTATAACAGGTAGCCAGCGAAGTGAGATGAGGAGGTGTGTGACATGAGCACACTTGGGAAGATTGAAAACGGACTGTGCCGCAGCGCTCTGTTTTAGCTGCAGGGGTTTACTAGCACAGACGGGGAGACCGGCAGAATGGAGTTGGAGGTAGCCCAACCGTGAGAGTTCTACGGCCTGGACCAAGAGCTGCACAGAGTAGGTGGTGAGGAAGAGCCGAACTCATCAAACGTTATATACAAGGAATCTGCACGCTTGATTCACCACTACTACATGGGATAGGATGACAGACTCGGTCATTTAGGGTTACCCCTGGGCTTTTTATAGTCGATATGTTCTGAGTGAATACTCCTGTGACATCAAGATTGAGGGAGAGGTCTTGAGAGCTTGGTGAAAACAGAATAGCACATGCCCTTAAAACGACTAAAGTCAATTATGATTAAATTGCAAACTTATGCCCTTAAGTCGCTAAGTTTGTTTGATTGGATCCCAGCCAAATAGATTTAGACTGAAGGTTATTAAGTGGGCAGACGGTGCAGTTATTCTCTCAATGCAAAATTGGATGTATGGCAATAGCAGTTGACCTTGATGGGTAAATGGCACTAATTGCACATTGTGTGAGACATAAAGGTATGACAAATGTCTGGTTACCTGAGAGCTGATTACCTGAGTGTCTTTATATTCTTGCTATCATTGCGATGCAATTATAACCTGCATAGCTGCACACCTTGTCATTATTTATTTTTTAGTTAGCTTAATTATATAATTCTGAATATATACCACTCTTAATGCCTGGGGAGATTTTTGAGTTGATTGCATGTTGAATGTAAAGTACTTTGCCTCTCCTGTGGCAAGAACGTTTCGTCTTTTGTGGAAATTCCTAGATTTTATTTAGGAGTTAGTTTGTTGATGCTAAGTTATCAATTCAACAAACAAACATTATGATTGAACAATTTCCTTAGATACAACATTGTTCCTTAAGACCAGCTGAGTTTTGCAAGTTGATATCAGAAGATCTATTCATTACATTTCCCATCACTCTCACAGCCGAGCTTTTTGAGAAACACTGAAAGCTGTGTGAATCAAATTTAAAATCCGCAACAGGTTGACTCGAGAAATAAAAGCTGCAAAATTAAAACAGTTATGGTGCTAGTGCATATTTCTGTTGAAATTTGGAGTCATTCAATCTGCACAAAAATAACCTCTCATCTGTAACTATGAAATTGCTTGATGTGGGCAAAATGGCTTCAGTGCTGGGATTTTGCTTTTGAAAAAAACATAGGCCCTCTTGGAGTCTTCTGACTGTCAGTGTTAATGGAGGGGAGGTTTAGAGGTTGTCCCAGGTGGTATGGAGAGAGAGAGAGAAGTAGAGGGATAGAATAATTACAGTGACGCTAACAGGGGGCTGACACACAGAGAAGAGCGCTGATCCAAGCTTGGGGGGAGGGGTGGAAGATATCCGCTACAACTCCCGTCCCCACGGCCATCCCAACGGGACCGGGATAGCTTGTCGCTAAGAGGATTTCACGGCCTGTACTCGAGAGGCAGGGGCAGAGAGGGAAAAGGAGGGGGGTGCAATCGCCCATCGTGGCACAGCGTCCAGGGCCAGCCCATCAGAGAGTAAATCCTTTTGATTTAGAGGGGAGGGACTTGCTAGGCAGGCGTTTGGTTTGACTCAAAAGTTAAACTGCAATTAGGAAGTGTTAACCATGTGCAAACTAATGCACTATTGATGTGAAGATGATCCGTCTCTATGGGATTAGGAGAGGAAATCTGAGGAGGTTTATTAAGTGGAACATGTGTCTTGTGATGGCCTTGCTCTCCATTATTGAGGATACAGAAAATTGTCATGACAAAGTCTAACAACTTTGGTTTGGAAAGATGGGCCCCTCTATTTCACATTATCAGTCATGAAAATCTAAGTTTTTTTCAGATTAGTCAGTTTAACAGTTTAATTAACTAAATTAAAAGAATAAAATAGGATTTCTGAGTCTGATGTTTGTTTCAGCCTCAAAACACCTAGAAATTATATGTCAGCCAGGCAGTATGTGGTTGAAGTTGCATAAACAACACACAGAACTTACAGCTTCTTGAGAGACAACACTTCCTATTTTAACAACACTTCATTAGGCCAAGAAGCTCGGCATAAAAACTCCTGGTGTTGAACATCCAAAGAGGACTCTGTACTCTAAAGGGACTCTCCTTGCCACATGGTTGCATGAGCAAGGTAAATCGTCATTTCATGGAAGAACCACATACACATACAGAGAGAGGGATGTACACAATCCCCACAGCCCTGCTGTTACATCTTTAATGCTATATTCTGCTAGGTTATTCTTTTTAATTATTGAGATTATAATCTGAAGATACAGTTGCGACAGTGGTTTTATTACAAAGGGAATTAGGCTTCTCTGCTGATAAAACTAGCTAAATATCAGTTTATTTATTCAAAATTCATAAAAACAGTGAATGGCTACCTGTACATGAATTAAGGCTGTTTCCCAAATTCTTTTACTTCTGCATGTTTACCAGCTTGGTTGGCCAGCTCGGTACAGCAGTTTAGTGGTATACCCCAGGATGTGGACTCTAGGCTACAAATGACAGAGAAGAGGACTGGACGTACTAACACAGGGTCTGGCTGGTGTTGGTGACAAGCGGCACTACGTTGTGGTGAAGAGCAGTCTGTTTTTCTGTTCTCCTTCGGCGGCCTTAATGAAGGCCTTCTGTCCTGTCTGGTCACCAATCCAGGATAATCTTCTCAATTCCCTAACCCTAGTAGTTTGAGAATGGGCAGAATGAGAGTGAACTGGACCAAAACTTCCTTTGTAAAGTGAATTAGTGCAAGGGGCTGGACTGGCAGTCATTTGGAGGCCACCCAGGAAAATTGCTGGGTCCTGTCAGCTGGTTAATCCTGCTGGCAGACTGAATCCAAAAGCAGACACCCCACCTACAGGGATCCACCTACTGAGTCTGTCACAGCTGCTGAGTTCAGGGTTTCGGCTACATCGATTTGCCCTGAACAGAATTTACATTCACGTTTTTGCATAATATGGAATTTTAATGTATATACATGGTAGGGATGACATTAAGAGTTGACAATATGGACAACGTAGACAATAAAAAATACAGTCAACCCTTGTCAAACCGGATTAATTTGGGGGAAAGGGAGTATGATATAACTGATACGATATAACGGGATGATAGTAAAAAAAAACACACAGTAGTCCCACCTCAGCTGAGATACCAAGCCATCTTTACTCAGAGTTCAGTGTACAGCAATACTTGGACTGTGTCGGTTTAATTAAGTTCCAAACAATCCTTTGTGATACGATGTGGCACCACCATAATAGCTACCAAATATTAAAAGAAATAGGGAAGACAGAAAGAGGTAAAGAAAAAGTACAGAGTAAGCTAGGGAAAGAGAGTAAAGGGAGATAAGAGGTAGAAAAAGGGGAGAAAGAGAGGGGAGGAAAGAGAGAAAAAGAAGATGACAGAAAAGTGCCAGGGAAAGAAAAAGGGGAATTTTAATTTTAATCAATATTAACCAGAATAGACCACATATGTTGTTATAGAAGAAATAGTCTGTTATAACCGTTGTCGGCTATAACAAGGGTTCACTGTAGTCAACAAATGTGTTAATTGTCGAAAAGTCATTTCATCTAACAGTACCCAACACAAGATCATTTTGAAATCAAATGATGCATGTCACGTTTTAATCAGAAGAGCATTATGGCTAAAGAGCCTGATGCAGCAGGACAGGAAGAAGAAGACGCAGCATGCAGTTCATATTAACATTTAGGCATTTCGCAAACGCTCTTACCCAGAGTGACTTACAAAAGTGCATGCAATGAGCTAGAACAGCCGAGACAACAAACAAGTAATTTTACTGTTATAACCGATAGTACTCACCGTCAATCTGTGTGATATCCTTGACTGCTTTTAAAAGTTATGATGTGAGTTTGAAGAAATAGTGAGGTAGAGGAGATGATGATCAGAGTTAAGCATTACATGGAACCAGGTGCACTTTAAACAGGTGTGTTTTAAGTTTGCAGCCGAATGTGGGGAGGAAATCCACTGTCCTTATAGTGACATCGAATTCTTTCCACTAATTGGGGAAGTTCAAACTAACAAAATGTCAGAGCCCCCCGAGCAGTGTTGCTACAACATAGTCTGTGAACATATCGCTAAAACAAACTCTGAAAATGTTGTGTACAAAAATATAAAAAGTGGAGCTGGTGTTCCATGGGAGCACAACCTGAATGCTGAAGCTTCCTAAGAGGAAACACCCTGGAATTAGCTGCGGTGAAAAGTAAGTGTTGTTAAACAAGAGCTAGCTAGCTGTTAGCAAGCTAGTTAATGTTATGCTAGTCAGCTAGCTAGCTTAGCCAGTTCGCAAGCATGTAATTTTTTAACGGGCCTAGCAAAGTGTATGTTCAATCTTTTATTTAGATATGTGAAGAGATAATTAAATTGCTGCTGCATTTCATTCAGAGTTGCATGGAATTGAACACGCAAACCCTTATTCTTTTCCTTCTATCTGTTGATGTGTAGATTTATTTATTTTGAATTTATTTTATATGTAAGGAAAATAAGATGTCCACTACTTTGAGCTGAATTACTTTTCTCAATGAAGGGTATTTGCAAAAGATGGTTACATCTTCTTATCTTTATTGTCAGCTAGCACATGCCTAGCACAACATGTAACTCAAGGGAAAAGCTGAAAAGTCAATTTAAAACAGTTGATTAATTGTTGCATTAATCGCATGAAAAGTCGATTAATCGTTATAATAATCGTTATTCGATCATCAAAATAATAATTCGTTGCAGCTCAAGTGTTCAGTAATAAAAATAGATGCTTATTTTACTTATATATTTCTCATTGGGATAGCATTTGGTGGTAGAAGTATTAGGTAACGAGGGTATTTGTCCAAAAGCTAACCGTGGGATTCAGTCGAACACAATTAGCCCTTCTAAAGGTATATGCAATTTAATCAAAACAGACTTTACATTATTTAATGTTTCTTTTGGCCTTTTAATTTTTTTGGAGACACACAAATGACTTGAAAGGGCTAAAGTCCATTTTGATCGCATTATTTGTTTGATAAGGTGCAGGCCACGGTTTTCTAACGTGAACCAAACAGCATTTAGCTGTTTTGCTAAATGTCTGTATTCCCTGCTGTGGTGGGAGACCAGTTAAGGCACTGCTTTTGGTAAAGATCTTTTATTTTTTTGGGGAAAGATGGTGATTCTGACATGCTGCTGTATCGATTCTCTATTTGATTTTTCTTCGAGTTCATGAGCCCTGATTTGGTACAAGCACAGCTAAGAAAGACTGGACCTTGGAATGGCCCTGAGGATTCAGCTACACCAAAAACAACTTCTGAATGATAAAAACAAGATATTCTATGTGCAGTCATCCATACATTTACAAATATCAATACTGTTACCGTACCACACTAATAGCACTGTTACTATTTGTACTGTTGTTACTGCTACTACGATTACTACTACCACTTCTGCTGTTACTACCTATGCTGCAACTACTACTACTAGTACCAGTACTTTGTCTTTTACTATTATCACTAGTACTACTAATAATAGTGTGAATCTTTATATTGTTATTAAGAAGAAGTATAAAGAATGAGGACACTACATTGTGCATTGTGCATTCCAGCTGGCTTTTTATTAGCAAAAATTAACTCCCTTCTGTCAATTTTACATTTTTTCAAATAAAATAAAAGCACGGGATTGATACCTTAAATGTGATCTGATGTTAAAAGTATACCCTGTCATTTCTAGTCCTCTGAGTGTAATTGCGGCTCCACTATTGCCTCTCCATTTCCTAAGCTTGTGGCAATTACAGAAATACAATGAGGCCTACACTTTTGCGCCGGGTGGAGAATGTATATACTAATTTGCAATAAAGTGCTACAGCTGTCAGGGCATTTTATGCTCTGTTACTTCAATAAATTGGAACTCTGAGTGGGAAAAATGGGAATATTGCGTTATGCGATTCCTCCAATGGGCGAACCCTCTTGCAAACACAATTTGTGCAATTTTACTTCCTCAGATGAGATAATATGTGCAGTCATTTCGGGGGACCGGATAAATATTCATGTACCCATTTCCAAATGTGTGATTTCACTTTCCAGGAAATAATGATTTTTTTTTTTTTTTTTTTTGCAGAAATGTGATTTGAATACAACGGAAATGCAACGAGACACAGATATGAAAGGTTTCTTTATTAAGCGATTTCATTATGATCGCACAGTAGTTACACAAATGATATTCAAACAGTGGGGCCAGGTGAAATGTAAGTCGTGCTGGTAGGCTAATTGATGCTAATGAAGGGTAAGGGGTAAGGCGCTCTCTGGTTGCCCCCGCCCTTGTCTTTGCGGTTTGTTTTGGGCGTTGACCTGCTACCTGCTCGGCCCCTGACCAATGCGGTCAGGCACGGTCTTCCTGTCCGTTTTGTGATGCCGATATCAAGATGCAGCTGTGTGTCGCCAGGTGGCCTTTCAAACAGCCAGTGTGGTGTCGCTCGAAGCCCCAGCCAATCGCGGGTTGCTCAGTTCTCCCATCCGGAACGTCGGAGCGGTAGGAAACCAGGACGTCAAGTCGGAGCACACCAGAATCTCACACTCCTGCTCCCAGAACCAGCTATCTGCCCTGTTAACAATGCCACTGAATAATGTGGAGTTGTGGTGTGTGGGGAAGATGACGGAAGAGGGTGGTGGTGGTGGGGAGGGTAGGGTGTTAGGGGCAGGAGGAGGGTGTGTGGTGGGGAGGGGGGGCGGGCGGAACTGAGGCCAGGGGGACGAGGCAGAGCAGCAGGGGCAAACACGTTGCGCGGCCTGGGAACAGAACGGGAGTCTCTCACCCCCGCCCGCCCCTCTGTGCCAACAACAGCTGCCTGCCCCATTTGCAGCTCCCTCTTCCGGGATCGTTTATTTGCCCGTGTCATATTTTAGTTTGGCGAGGGATGGGGGGGGGGTTTGGCGGATGGGGTAGATAATGAACGAACATCGGGGGGACAAGTGTCACAGTTGTCTGTGGAAATGCATTAAATGTGCAATTAAAGGGTCCTCTGGTTTGTTCGACACGTTCGTTTCTTGGAGTTGTTGAACTAGGAGAGGTGCGCGGTAATTGAGAACATGGGCTTATTCTCCTTACGTGAAACTCTGACCTTTTTCTCTCATTACTACGAAAAGAAAAACTGATATACTATATCACCACATATTCATTTATGCAAATGAGACCTACATACCAGACTATTATAGCATTTAGCCATCATGTGAATTGAACATTTGGAGGCACCTGAGATTACATTACATCTTCCAACCTGTTTCTTTCTCCTGCTTTTCTGACAGTTTTTTTGTATGTTGCACTAGTTTCACTGTGTGAGTGTATTATTGTATGTGTGTCTTATCAATTTTCATGCATTGTGTGTAAGTACGTCTCGGTGAGTGTGTGTGTGTGTGTTGTGTCAGTGCATGTTTTTGTGTGTATCTGTCACAAAGGGTGAATGACTTGGTTGAAAATTTTTTTGAAATACTGAAACTTATTTATTGGCCAGTAAAAACTGATCCCTGTAAAAAACATCCATCCTTGATGTTGTTCAATTGTGATTTTTCTGTCACTGACTGACAATTCATTTTGTAAAGAATTTTGTGTTGTTAAAATTCAGTGAACTGAATTGCTTGTTTTATAAAGGATTGAAAATATTTCAAATTATTACTTAACCCTGGTCTGGGAATACATATACTCATGTGTGTTTTGTCAGTGCATTTATGTATATGCGATTGTGAGTTTTTAGGACTGTGAGTGTGTGTGTGAGTGTGTGTGACTCAGGGCCCTGAATCAAAGATTAAGACTGCCCAGGATTGTCTAATCCGGCCGTTGAGGCCTAGTGGTGTGTGTAGGAAGAATGGAGTCCGCACAATGACTCCCCGCTGGTCCGGGCTCACGCCATGAGCCCTGCTCCTGACGGGCCCACAAAGCGCCCCTCGTCTCGCCCCAAAAAAGAGGCTGTCAGGAGGCCCCCCAGCCGCCCCTGCTCTGACAGGGCCAGGCGGAGGCCGTGAAGAATAGGCCAAAAATTAGGAAAGTTCCCTCTTCTTTTCTCCCCTTTTTCTTTCTCTAAGGCAGTGAGATGATAAGAATAGCACCATTCAGAGCGGAGTCTCGTTCTCACATGTGTCTGTATGGCGGGGTGTGAATGAGGTTAGAGGGAAGTACGGGTTAGGAAAACAAAGACCAGAAATCAGCCAAACGATCCCAAATAAAGTTAGTCGTTTGGTTTTTTTTTTTTTTTTTTTTTTTTTTCAAATGAAGAATCTTAGTTTTAGATTTTAAGAGTTTTGCTGAGTAAGGCTTTACAAGCAAAGCAAGTGGGAAACTAGGCAGGTGTCTGTGCCGTATTTAACAAGCAGATGCCGTTAGAGAGAACGCTCACCGTGCTTTGGGTATATGGGGATCAGAGGGAAGAGTTTCGGTATAGCGTTTGTCAGCAAGCGTGTGCAGTGCGGAGCAGAACGCTGAAGTACTGCTGGATATTAACCATTGTTCCGGGTCAGGCCTTGAAGTTATTATCTTTCTCCTGTAGGGGGCGTCAGAGGCAGCAAACATCCAAATGGCTTGGGTTCTCACATGCATTAACTATATTAAAGCAGGTAACAGTGAGCTGGCTGGCTAGCTGGGTGAAAGAGAATTTGGGGGGCGTGGAGGGGGTTTTCATGGCGATGTGAGGGGGTGTCACAGGCTGTGTCAGATCGGTGGGGTGCTGTCACTCCTGGTGCAATGTCTGACCCCCACCTTTTCAAACAGCCGCTTGGGCCATTTGCATTTTCCTTCCGTTCTGCTGTTTCTTTATGTTGTATAACGGCCTAGGGCAACAGTTGGCTTATGGGGTGTGTGTGTGTGTGTTTGTGTGTATTTTCACAACTAATGCATTTCAGAATTGTTTAATTTTGCCATTTATCGAACACCTTGACTATTGAGCTACCTAACTGATAAATTATCCATACAGAAGAATTCAAACATGAAAGAATAAAATATTTTCAAGCATTTTTTTCATTCATTATATATTGTTATCTATTGTGCTGAGTTAAATTGCAGTAACTGTTTCTAAATTGATTTTTAAAATGACAAAAAAGACAATAAAAATATGAATGAAATAATTCCATTTATTGTTTTCTCTGCACAGCCGTGTATTCATTATTTCACTGAATCATAGGGCTAACACCTCATTTGCAGTGTGTGTTATAGTGGTATTACGAAAAACAATTATAGGCATATAGTACAGGAATGGTTGCAAATGACTACTATGGGCAGGTCAGACAACACAGCAGAAAGAAACATTAGGTGTGATAAGGAGAACGTGACAACAGGCATGAATGTTATCTTTAGCTCCTAAACCCCAGCTGACATGGACATCTTCTGAATGTTTTTATGGTTCCACCATTTCCTGCCGTAAACAAAAAAAAAGAAGGCAACTCGCACTTCTGGTGATCTTGAGCGAGCAAGAGTTAATTAGCGACCTTGTTAAGGGCTTGAAAGTGTTTGGTATAACGAGGCCTTGCAAGGGTTGTGTGTATGCCAATGGTGGTATGGGGGGATGGTTTCAGTTTGGGGGCAGGCGCAATGCAGAGGTGAAGTGAAATGATGTTGTTAGCATAACAGCAATGTATAGCATAACAGTGCTGTGTAGCATAACCTCATAAATATGGAAATACAGTCAACTGACCCCAGTATACCTGGAAATAACACAAATGTTTTTTTAAATAGTTTAAATAGTTTCAAACTAAAACACTTTCTCACTTTCCATTAACTAACAAAATAGCATGACACTAGCACTGCATTCTCAAATCATGACATTACCATCATTATGCTTGACCGTTGGTATGAGGTTCTTACTGTGAAATGCAGTATTGTGTCATCTGTTGTTTCAACATTGGTCCAGAATTCCAAGGGATGAATTCACATTGGTTTCTTCTTTGCTACTCTGTCCCGAATCCCATTTTTATCCAGTGTCTCGAGCCCCAAACAATGAACTTGGCAGAAGAGGCTCTCATGTCCCTGGATGGCGTTCTAGAGTGCTGCAGAACATCCTTAGATGGTTGTTTACCTTACTGTTGGGGAAATTTGGTTGGATGGCCACTCCTGAGAAGACTTGTGTTCACCTGAACTTTCCTCATTTGGACATTTGGTTTGATTGCACCCCAGTGACTTTTCCAGATGGATAGGTATTCAGTATTTATCTATTTATGGCATAATGTGCTTCCAGAACATAAAACCAGATTTATTTTGAGGAGCACTGGGCCAAATCAGACCCAGTTGTTTACCAAAGTATTCAAACAGAATTTGTATGCGTTTGGTTATTGATTGTTTTGAATGTTAGTTTATTTGAACAAAGGTTTATCATCTTAAAATGAAAGTGGCCTATTTATGAAATTAGTAAAAAGAAAATATTCTAGTCAACAAAGGATTGAAATACTTTTGTGTATTTTGATGTCACTTGCAGTTAAAAAATATTTTAGATTTATGAAAGGTATCCTGTCCCAGTTTGTATGTATCTCTTAGCTTTGACTGTATTTTGGTAATAGTGACAGGAGCAGAATATTCAGTGACAGTACTGAGGATCGTAATGTTATATGATTTTGGAAGATCTGTTCTAAAGCCCTATTTAAACTTTACAGAGATTGGTGAGAATTAACTTTTTCTTTGAGGAGACTCAGAACCGATTAAATAAATTGATTATCTGCAAATAGCTAATGTCTGTATTTGCTGATTACAGCTAAGTCTTATTGAGTAGGAAGTAGTTATCCCAAGAAAAATTCAGAGGTTAGGGACCAATCAAACAAACTTTGTCTCTTTAAGGGCGTATGCAATTACTTTAAAATAGACTGTAATGTTTTTAAGGGCATTTGCTATTTTGTTTCAAAGTGGAAAGAGTCCGAAGGACATGTTTCCTTGTGTCCAGTGCAACAGAAACCATTCAAAGGAATGTATATTGTAGTGTAATGTCTGGTTTGATTAAATTGAGTATGTCCTTACCCATTTTAAGTGTGTTTGATTGGGTCCCAGCCAGAGTCATTCTGTTGAGCAGTACCACTCCTCTCTCTCTCTTCTCCTCCTCTCTGAATGACAGCCAAAGGTTTAGAGAAAGTGGCTGGATCTTCCTGGACAGTCTGGCCCGCAGCTGTCGCTCATGAAACACAGGGTCACTGGACCGGGTCATCCGGGGCCAATCCCTCCCCCCTTCAGAATCACAGGGTCCCCCGTCGGGGAGGTCCAGGGTTTGGAGCGGACCGCTCCTCCACCAGGATTCCATGCTTCTGGGTGCCATGGCAACAGAGAACAATTTTTTTCCCAGGCCTGACGGTCTGATTCCGCCTGCGCCTTTTGATTGGTGGCTTTCAGCGCCCGTCAGATTTATACAGCTGCATATTCAGATCAAACCGTCCCCGGGATTTAATCAAACTGACTTTGACTTAGGACAAAAGAGATCAAAATAGATTTTAGATTTTCAAGGGAATATAGTCCATCCATCCATTTTCATACCCACTTCATTAAATGCGGGGTCGCAGGGAAGGGAATAACGTATTCAATTTTAAAATGGAAAAAGTCATATTTCAAACGAAAATGTTTGCTTGTCTCAAATAACATAGACCACATTCACATTAACTTAAGTCTGTATTGATTTAATTTCATATTCGCTTAAAGAGATTTAGACTGTTTGATTGGGCCTCCAGCCAGTGTTAAAATTCTGTTTAAAAATTGTCACTAACTGTTGATCCCCCCTCACCCCCACCCCCCCCCAAATTTCCCCACCAACCAACAACCTCCTCCCAGCTGGAACTTGGCATCCCTTCCCTGTTTTTTTCATTTTGCTTGCTTTGAGCAGTGATTTGTTAAGATAGCCGCTCTGAATTATTAAATGGTTATAAACATAAATAATTCACAGATCAACAAATAGGGATGGCAGGTCATCCATCAGCGCGTGAGTGAAGGAGTCGGGCTCCCCGCGGCGTGGCAGTCGCCAGGCCGGCCGCCAGGCCAGCCCTGCTGAGGTCTGCATCACTTCAGGACGCATTACCGCGCTGATGCAGACTGATTAGATTCTGCTGGCCCTGGGGTCGCCCCGGAGAGCGCGAGGCGTCGCCCCGAGTACATACATCAGGATGTACGTCTGATTGTGTGAGCGTGAGTGCGTGTTTATGTGTGTGTGTGCGCGCACAAGTTTAACAAAGTAAAAGGCCAAATGGGTATGTGTCAGGGAGAGAGAGAGAGACTGTGTTTTTGTATGTACTGAATGTTTGTATGAGGGTGTGTGTGTGTGTGTGTCCACAAGTTTAACAAAGTTTATGTGTCGGGGAAAAGGAGAGACTATGTTTATGTATGCATTGAATGTTTCTGTGAGTGTGTGTGTGTGTCCACAAGTTCAACAAAGTAAAAGACTGAGCGTGTATGTGTGGGAGAGAGATCATGTTTCTGTATGAACTAAATGTTTGGATGATAATGTTTGAAAGAAATCATGAAGTACATCCACACTGCAGGTGATAAAGTGAAATAAGTGCATGTGTGCGTCTGTGCAAGGGCAGGGCAATAGAGAAATCTATATCATTGTAACTGTCTAGGATGTTATTTATGTCAATAAATGTCATGGTAATCATACATAAATTATTAATTAAGTGCTGATACTTCTTAAATGACAATATTTTACAATAATTACGAGAGTCAAATCAACCCAAACTTCAGCCTCTTTCCGTAGCTCAGCTTATATGTGTTTCAGAAGTTGTGCTTGTTTACCTGACTTCAGGCAGCCAAATCTCTTTCATCAGTCATCTCATTTTGGCTAGTTAGCCATCGCTAAGACCTGGGGTTGCGGTGGAGCAGAGTTCTCCTTTATTGTGCTAGCACCCGATTATGACAGTTTTGATACAAGAGTGAAAAAGGACCTGCAACAGAGCTTATCTTCTACCCCAAACTGAAATATCTGATAGAGACTTTTACAAAGGACTCAGGCAGCGTAAATTATTTCATCATTTTTCTGGAACCATTAGGCTCTATCACTATTGATTTAGCAGTGATGTATTAATTAATACAAAGGAAAAATACATAACAAAATCATACAGATAACAATAAATAATACAGACAAAAGAAACCATCAAACCCCATATACCACAAGACAGCACTGGTATTCAAGCCACAACATTAAACCAAAGACAATAATGAAAAAAAAAATTAAAAGCAAGGAGATGGAGAAAGAGATAAAGAGCAAGAGAAAGGTAGGCAGGTAAGGGGGAGGGGGGGGCTGTTTCTGGAAACTTCTGTTGGAGTTGGCAGGCAGCCTGGCACAAGCAGTGACTGGGGGGGGGGGGTGAGAGAGCTGCTGTTCTCTAATTTACCATCTGATTGATGAATGGAGGACTGGCATGGAAATAACTGATTCAGGTGACCACTCAGTACTCACAGTCTCTCTCTCCCTCTCCTCATCCCTCCTCCCTCTCTCTCTCTCTCTCTTTCTCTCACACTCTTTCTTCTGACCCTTCTACTGAGTAGACTTGCCAGGGTGTGAGATCAGAGTGCAGTTACAAGATGGAATGGACGGCTACGCCTGTGATAGCGAAGGGAAGGTGATTAGGAATGAGGAAGACTCCTTCCTCAATGTGTAGACTGACCAATCCTGGGCCTCTCTAGCTCAGTGACATCTTCCTCCAGTCATGGCAATGCATTGTGGGATATGGACAGTTTGGATATTATACTATTACTACTATGAGTATTACTACTCCTACTATAAACACTGCCCCTAAATGTACTTTAATTTCCAATTGTACACCTATAGAACTGCATCTAACTGAAACTAAATGTTGATTTAAATGTATTCTAATCTCCAAGCAATTACAACTTCTTCGAGTAATTCTTCAACAACTTTACACAAGTTTACATTAAGATTGGCACTTTTGCTAGAAAAAAAGCTTCAGAGATACTTAAAGTGTCATCAAGGCATGACACACAAAACTTCAGCCAAGTGGTAATGACTCCACACAAACACGTTGTAGAGGTGCTGGAAGTAAAGCTAAACCATTCACCTGATATTCAACTGGGTAAAGACCTTGTTTCCTCTCTTACACCACTTGATGAAAAATGTGGGTAAATAGAACAAAAGGATAAGCCAATGTAATATTGTGTTAACTACAAACAGATACAGAATGAAAAACCAAGGACGATATGTTTAACAGATTTTTTTTCTAGTAAAATAAGCATTGGCAATGTTTACAAATAAAAAAAAATATTTTGAAAAAGGGTGTGTTTCTTACATGGAAGAAGAAAATATGATATTATGTCATAACAGTGAAACAGTACTATGAAAAATGATTGAGACTGACTAAGTAATTGCTCCGCTGTTGTACTCCAGTTGGTCCACAGTGGCTCTGAAATTATGTGCGCTACAGCTGTGGGATATCGGATACGTTTAAAGAGCGTTTGTGGCCGGCTCGTATGCGTATTAATCATGATGATTAATTGGGCTTCAAGTGTAATATCCGCACTTTCCCCTAAGTTCTTGACACATGTCACACTTGCACTGACATCTTTATTTTGTAGAAAAAAAAGACAGTTTGAATTTTTGTATTGAAGTAATTTTTTCTGAACCAGAAGGGGGAAAAGAAGTTCAATTTTGGACTTTGGGTGTTTTTTTTTTGCAGCGAAATTCTTCATTTACCCCTCTCACCTCTCCGTTCTCAGCCTTCCATCATGTGTAGAGCGCCGTGCCCCCCGGATTACTGACAAATATTTTGTTTACTCTGGTGAAATGATCCGGCGTGGGTCGAAATTAGCGCGGTGCATCTCGTAATTAAAATTGCATTAAAGTAGCGGGAATCAAGGTCTCGGCAGTGTAATTTAAAAGTATGCAGCGGAGCCGAGAAATTGATGCCGGAACATTAATAAGCAAAATGGAAGGATAGAAAGGGCATAGGGAGGTTTTAATTTAGTTGATCTTTCACACCTATAAGCACTGAAACATGAATAACCCCAAGGCGAGGTTGGGAAGGAGATAAATAAAAGCACATACGCGTACTTTCAAAAAAGCTTTTTAAAAATATCAAAAATGCATGTCTTGTACATCATGTCATTACACCAAAATAACATATAACTTTTTAATGATTTTTGTTATTAATGAATTATTTTTTTAATTTTAACTCAAAATTGATCATAGCTATACTTGGGTAAAGCATAGATGATTTAAGTCATGCTTAATTAACAGTGTAAAATGAAAGTGCAAACAAGAACTTTTTTCAGCTGTAAAATTATTTATCATAACTTTGCATTTGAGGGTACGGATAAAAGATAATGAAGGGTTAATCACTACCACTCTACAGCAGCGACTAAGACTATTAGGTTTGGATTTGCTACTTCTCTGTTGTAAATTTAATATCTTATTTATTTATTTATTTGGCAGAAGCCAGACTTGCTGCCTTTAAGCTAACCGGAATACAAGGACTACAAGAAACAAACAGTCCTCAAGGTAAGAGTTGGCAAGCATCTGCACAGTAAAGCTCCGCGCTAATACATTAATCATGGCTCTGACCGTCGTCAACTTTAAAGTGCTAATTTATTTATTTATTTACGGAAATATTTGGGGGTTTGACATTGCAGGGGCTCGATTTGCAATGAGGGTATTGTCCTTGGGAAACGGGGATTGGGGGTGGGGGGGTGCGGCTTTCTGCCAGTCCTCCATCGGCCAGTGTGCGGAGTGGGGGGGGTGGAGGGTGCAGGGAGGGGGTTGGAAGGAGGAAGGGGGTGCCATGTTTTACAGCAGTACAAGGTAAATGGGTCCCTTCCCATTAATCTTCCGCCCTGATGGAGCAGAATCGCCGGCCAAAGCCGCTGAATGTCTGAACAGGGAGGTGTGCGCGTGATTTATTACAGGACGCGTGCATTAGAGACAAACCGCTGCCATTACGGCGGACAGCTAAGGACACCTCGCCGTCTCTCATCCGGGCACGACTCAGACCCGACGATAAAGGGGAGACGGGCAGTCTCTTAAACTGAGGAGGTTCATTTCAACGGCGCATATTCACACGGCTTAATCGAAGATACTCCCAAAATCTGCCCAATTCACTTTTAACAATATCAGACTCTTCTTTTCTTAGTAAGTAATTTACAGACATGACTGATGACTCCGAACTGCAAGAAGGATTCACATAGACATTACTAAGACTCAGAATGGAAAAAGGATTCACGTTATTAAAAATAAACATGAACATTTCTCTGTCGGTACCATACTCCTGGTACAAAAACAATGAGACATGTTATATAAGGCATAAAGAGATTTATGCCTGCTTGTAGTTCTTGAACCTGTATTATAAGATGGAAACAGATAGGTTTGATGGAATGATTGTTAAGGAGAGATTTACTGAGCTGTTAAAAAGTGCATGAAATCTGCGATTTAAATGTGTTTTTTGCATTTTGTGGGTGTGTGTGTGGCCTATGGGTTTGTGTGGGAGTATGTCTGTGCTGTATTCGGCTGCTTTAATGTGTGTATGCGATTGCGCTCATGAATTTGAGATGTTTTGTGTATCTGTGCTATACGTAGCTCTTGTATGTATGTGTATGCATGTGTGTTGATGTGTGTGTGTGTGTGTGCGTATGTGTCTGCACATGTGAGTGTGTCAGAACATTACTGTGTAAGTGTGTGTCTGTGCTTGTGTGTGCAATGAATGTGTAAGACTGTTTCAGTGTGTGTGTGTGTTTGTACGTCTATGTGTGCACGTTTGTGTACATTTATATGTGTGTTGTTTATAGGACTGTATCAGTGGGGGTATGTGTGTGTGCGCGTCTACACACGTATGAGTGTGTAAAACCATTTCTCTGTGTGTATATGTGTGTGTGTGTGTGTGAGTGAGTGAGGGGGCCTGTTTTCGGCCAAAGTAATCCATCCATTGTGCCGTAGTGCTTCATCTGTATCGATTCATTGAACACATGTTAGCCCTGGGGTCTGTAACTGAGCCAAGCCTTCTCTCTGGCCCGTTCCTGGCGGGGCCAGGGCTGAGGCCGGGGCGGGGGCCAGGGGATCATGGGAAAAACACAATCCCTTGCCTCTCTATAGGACTTGTTCCACCCCACTTCACCCGCACACCCACCCTGTGTGTGCCACTTGTCACTGACCCCTGCTTCTCCTCCCTCTCCCCCTCGCCCCATCCCCCTCAGCTACACCCCCCCACCCCACCCCAAACATGTGCGCTTGCCCTGGGCCCCTGCCCACCCCTCCCACCTCCCTCCTGCTCCTGCCCCCCGACCCGGCACAGCGTTTTGAGGTAGGGAGGGCACCCAGAACCCCCTCTAGAATAAAGGAAACTGAGGAAAAAACCAAAATAACAGAGTGGAACCCTAGCATTGTGTCCGTGTGTGTGTGTGTGTGTGTGTGTGTGTGTGAGTGAGAGCGAGCAAGAAAGAAAGAGATACTCACACTTTCTAAAACAAGCTAGAGAGACATTGGTCTTCTCCATAACTTTGACTCTCAATTAAATGCAAGCTTTTGCATTCTTTTCCTCACAAACACTGTTTGGGGATTTTGAGGTTGATGAAAAAAAGGTGTTTGCCCTGGAAGAAGAAACACTTGCATTTACTGTATTTGTCAGTCAGGCTAAAGGAGAAATGTTGATTGGATCCAGCCCTTTGTTATGTCAGTGGGGCCTATTTTCCATCACACACACAAATATAAGAAAAGTAAATATGACAGATTCACAGCAATAGGAGAAATTATACAAAAACAAATAAAATAAATATGAATAGTGGCTTTCACCTAGTTTAGTTTCACCTAGTTTTTCAAATTGAACTTTTCTTATTACAATACCTTGGTCTTACAGCAGAATAAAAACGATGTTTATCATAATTTACATTCCCTGACTTCCTGTTTACTGGGAACTTTGTGGTAAGATAGTAAAAGTATTCCAAGCTATGTTTTCAATGTGTATTTTTTCAATGGGAATCAGGTTTGTGTTTTGGAATCAGTTTGTTTTTGCATGTGTTCTAAAAGCTGGAGTAAATTTTGATTTTTAAAATATTTTCTTTATACATTAATACTAAACTCTTTTTTGTCACAATGCTTCAAAATACTAAGGGGAATATCTGATAAGTAACATCTCATGTTTCCTCACCTCCAGCATGTTTTACTGTGACTGTCTGATTTTAATTAGAGTCCCCTTCTCTCGTCATTTCCTTGTGATGCCAGTAAACCGATATGTATGTGTATATATATACATATATATTTTTGAAGTATCTCTAAGAGGTTGGTGTCAGTCCTTCTTCTTCTATGTGCTAATGAAACACATTTATAGTTTCAATCCTATTAACGAAATGTGTTTTTGCACTGGTGAGCATTGTGTTCGAAAAGCAGTGTCCAGCAGTCATATGTGCACCAGTGTATTTGGTCACGTGACACTGGGTCTAAACCGATAACCGTGGTGATAAGTATACCCTGTATATTGAATACCCTGTATTCAATAAAGGGTTATCTCATATCAAATACATATCAAAATATGTCCTGTAGGAAAAATCGGACAAAGAACGTTATGTTGCATTAAAATATACATTGAAGTATATTGTGACTGTCTCAATGCATGCATACAGTTTTTTTGAGTTATCTTATTTGCAAAATGCACCAAGAGGCGAGGTAAACAAAGTAATATAAATCAGACAGAATATGAAATAACTACAAAAACTGAGGTATCATTTTCACCAACAAAAACGTCCTTCAAAAAAATAGGAATAAGAAATGTAATGCGTATTATGTTTTATGTCTCCTTCCATTTTAGACCAAATATACTTTTCGTATATGCAGTTGGACAGCAGTATAATTAGTAACACATAGTAAAATCTCATTGCAAGTACAGACTGAATTATAAATGTGAACGAAGATCAAAAAATGAATTACTCAGATTGAGATGGTTAACCTCAACAGGTGGCTGAGTTTTTGCTATATTCATTTCATATATTTTTTTCAGCCTACGCTAATATTATCAAGACGATTGAGATATTAAGATATTGACATTTATATTTGCATGGCTCGTTCGACGATTAAACTCACGGAAAGTGGCAGAGATTGTTTATGCATCAGGTTCATTTGTATATGCTAATATCCATTTATGTTAATTTGGAAAGGCAGTGTTTTACCAGAGCTTTTTTTTACCCAACTTTGCTGAATAGGCCTGGTCTAGATATTTGTCATTCAAGAGCATTGAAATTGCATCATTAGTATTTATCGACGGCCCTCTTCTTGACTTTCATTGTCGACGTTATCCACGTTTAGTAATTCCTCGTATTTAACATATCTGGGGCACTCCTTGAGGGCTGAAAAGACCAAAAGGGAAGTAAAGAGTTGGCTTCTTGTATAAATTGCATGTTTCTGTATGATTTTTATATGCGCTCTTCTATACTTTTATTGAATGTCTGCTGAATGCCTGAACGTAGTGCAAATATAATATCGGTCTCTTGAATAGATAAATAAATAAAAATAGTGTACAGCAATAACTTTCATGTTCTACTGAAAGTTTTTACTTGCTGTAACACGATATGACAAAATAATTGTAGAGGTCAAGAGTTGCGAGGTTTATACATATATGCAGTGACCCATTTTATGTGAAAATTAAATTTGCATCTTTTATTAAGTAAAATGTGAATATATTCAATACTCTCTGCTTACAACCATAGTACTCACTACGGCAAAGTTAAGCTAGTCCCTTAATGCTTCTGGTTGTACTTTATTTACCAGTGTTTGAAATACTTTGTATACTTTTTTGTGGTTTATTTAAGCTTTGTGTAAAAAATAAACATCATGCTTTTTTTGTTAACATAAATATATTTACTCTAATGCACAAGTATTGTCTCCCCATTTGTCATCTCTTAAATAAACAGACTGAGTATAAACACACACACACACACACACCAAAATAACATTTTCATTCAAGACCTTGTTAACAGAGAAGAAAAATAATCACAAAAGTCATTGTGGACCTGTTTCAAACAAACATAAAATAAAATTGAAACCTTGAGGCGTCTATAAACTCACAATAGTGAATAATTCAACATGATTGGCTAGAAAGGAAGGCGTACAAAAAAAGTATTCAAAAATGTTTGTGTTCCTGAAGTTTGTCATCAGTATTCCCATCTGTAATTTGCACCTTTGTCACTGTCCCGTTCTAATTTGTCTTTTATGTTCTCCACAGCAGGATTAAGTTTTTTCTGAATGGTCTATTCTCCTTTTTTAAAGGAAAGGTAAGATGTTCAATTGAATGTCTTGCACAACATGAAAAAGCAGATCATGTAAGTTCCCTCACCTTCAATGGCAATGAGAATTACGTTCGAAAAACATTGTCCACAGATGCACGAAATTCACGATTGTTCGACTGTCTCTTGTGTATGCCTTTTCAAAAAATATGTACATGTATATTTCGAACTGGCATCATTATGCTGTATTGTTGAAATGTGAGACTGACTTCGAAATGTTTTTCACGTTTATTTCAATGTTTGAAACATTGTGATTAAACTGCCTTAGTGTTGGTCACCCCTAACCCTGAACGCAAATTTATTTCAAATCACAATTGCAACAACAATGAACATTATAACCATCCACAGTGGTAGAAGTCATGTCACCAGATAGCTACTTTGTATCTCTTAAATGCAGTTTTAAAACGGGAAACAATACTAATCTGCCCTTAAGTGAATATATCTACATGGTTGTGAAATGTACATATAATTTTGAAATATACATGTACAAAAGACACACAAATTCTTTATTACTGATAGCACATAGTTGGTTGATGTGATGAAGTCATTTCTTTAAAAGTATATAAAAGTCTAGATTGTGAGTGAAACCTCAATAAAGTGAGATATTAGTGTATGATACAGTGAAAGGCCTTCTACTGTAATCAGTGACAGTCAGTCAATCATCGTGGGTTTTCGTGAGAGGCTCAACAGAAGGAAAGGTCATCGAAATACTGTTTTTAATTTGTAGATAATTGTCTTACGCAATTAATGACAGCCGAACGATTCCCGAGCGCAGACTGTCTCCTCTCCTACGTGGAGGCCAGCAGGTTGGTGGGAGTTTTTTTTTGTTTGAGGGGAACGGGAGAGGGTCGCACGTCTTGCGGTGGCGGATTTTCTAATTACCGCTATCCTTCGCGGTCCAAGCCTCCGCCTCCGTGTCCGTCCGCTCGCACAATGCTGCGTCTTCGTCAGAGACTTTTTTTTTTTTTTTACAGAGAATATGATAAAATATTATGTATGAAATGAATCATTAACACGGCCCATTAGACTCTCTATTTTGCTTTAATTGAATTTGTCAGCACTATCCTCTTTAACTGAAAGCCAGTCATAACAGCTAAATTAAATAATAATTAAAGAAACAACTATTACAAGATTTGCGGGGAGGCCGAGGTTGCTCGTTGTGGTTGCTCGCAGTAATTTATTTAAATTGCATACCGCGCAAGAACTGCAATGAAAATTAGACCCGTCCTTTGTTGGGACTTAGTGGAGCGGGTGGGTGGGGGGGCACTTTGTAAAACTGGGTGTATCAGTACCAATGTGGAGCTAATATACGGTCAGGTGTATTATTGCCCGTAACTCAATTTGACACCTAATTAGCTCCCCTTGTTTTCCGGAAGTCTGGACTTCATTAGGTCCTTTTTATTCTCTTCCCAAAGCTTTTTCTATTCGTTGAGGTGAGCTTAAAACAAGAGCAAAACAAGTGTTTTTTTGGAATTTGCCATTCAGGGGACATTCGGGGCCATTCAGGCGAGCAACTGTAAAGAGTTATTAATTGTACTCTCTCATCCTCCTTGTACTAGACTGATATTCCTAGCTTGTGAGGCAGGAGTGCTGTACATGTCTGCGGTTTGAAAGCTGACTGTGAGAAGACCTCTGTGCCCACACAGGCTCCACGCCGGTACGCTCAGCCAGGCCTCTATGTGGGCACGTGCATGAACGGGGGGCGGGGGTTTAACGGAGGGCATGAGCTCGTTCCGGTAGCAGTGGGTTCTGTGCCCTCTCCGGCCCTGGGACGGCGTGTTGGGGAGTTTGGGAAGAGGGCCCGGCAGCCAGCAGGGGGAGGCAGCAGAAAAGGAACGTTGTGGAGTGTGGTGGGGTGGGTTTGGGGGGGGGGGCAAAGGGCTGCTTCTCTCCCTTTCCAGCTTATCCGGCTGGTAGGGAGGCACAGATACAGCAGGGATCTTCATTTTCGCTGTACCAATGACCCCCTGGGCGTGCATAGGCCTCTGCGACTGGAGAGAGCCAGTTTTTCTGCCATAACCCACCCTTAGTGCTGGAACTGTGAGCCCCAGGCTTCTGGCTCAGGGTAGGCCTCACAGGTGAAATATGCGAAATCCCATATGTGTGTGTGTCTGTATGTATTAGTGGCATTGTCCCATGTGTAGTTTACCTATCGCTGAGTCTTAAAATTTATTTCATCACTGTGGATATAAACTAATACATTTTGTGTGGAGAACAGTGGATGTGCCCTTTATCACGTTTTAGTTCAGTTCCTGACTTTTTAAAATTATTCTCTGTGATCCCACACCAGGAACTTGGTGTTATGTTCGTAAAAATTTCTTTTGTTCATCAGACCTCTTTTTTGCACATTTTCCGCGCAACTTCGCAGACACCCCCACCCCCCAACCCCGCCCGCTCCACAGAGCAGGTTCTTGTGCTAACTCCTTTCTTGCTTTTGGAACACCACAAAAAATAATTTATTTATCGTCTTTTCCTCCAAAAATTTTGCTTTTTGATTAATGGGTTTATTTTATTGGCACCGAATGTGATTCGTTATTCGATGGAAAGAGAGGGGAAGGTTCTGAGGGGAGGTGACAGAAAGCGGTTGATTCATTCCTGTTTGTTTGAGAAGGATTACACCCCCCACCCCTCAACCCCAACCCCCACCTCCTCAGAATCACCTTGCAGCTGCCAGCCAGGGCTCTGTTTTGGGCTTTTCAACTCTGCCAGGAGGAAGGGGTGGGGGATGGGGGGAGGGGCTAGGTTTCAGTGAGCAAGGGGGTGTAGCAAATACGTCCAAGCACCCTTCAGTGTAACCTTGTCCCCTCTGCTGTGTGTGGAAGGACTCCATTGGGCCCGTGGGGGGATGGTTTTGGGGTTTGAGGGGTTTGGGGAGGGTGCAGCTAATCCTTGCCCCCTCCACCCCCCCCCGCACCTACCACCATCTCCTTCCCCCAGCAGCTCCTCCAAAAAATAATGACGTGCTCCCCCAAGTGGCAACGGATCCATTTCACCGTGGAAACAGGCGCACAAAGCTCTGAAAGAGACTCTTCAGCCTCCGTTCTCGGTGTCCCTTACCTGTTAGCCAGATGAATTGTGGGCCGGCACAGGAGGCGACGCTGCGGATGACTCCTAGATAAAGCGCTCTCCCTTTCGGGAGGGGGCAGGGGGGAAGGGGGAGAGAGCTAATGTACTAGAAAGTTGCTCTTACAAATTCCTCACACTTTTGTAGTCACACTAGACTGCCAGGAAAGGACCCTGGGCAGAGCTAATCGGCTCATTGTCCTCAAATACAGTAACGGTTACCTCATACTGTTTTTAGCTCTGACACAAATGGGGAACGCGCCCCCCTTCCCCCCCTTACCGTTCACTTCCCATAACCTTCAGGCTATGAATGTCAGAACCTGTGATTCAGATGAAATTGTTTTTTGGTTTTTAATTTTTTTTGTAATTAATTGTTCCTCCAACTCACTTTCGGGCTCTGTACTGCTCCTGTATACTTAATAAATACAAAAGCTTGTGAGCCAAAACTGTCCAAAAGCAACTTTTTACATACAGTATACATGCACCACTGGAAATAATCTGATCTTATAAACATTGCATATGAATCCTGATGTTAAGTATGCATGTAATGTCGTTTAAACAGAGTTTTCTGAATTATTACATTAACCCTACCCCTGCCCTTATTCTGAGAATTATTCTTGAGTTCACAAAAGCTCAGTTGAAATAAAATGATCGCTATAACGGTCCATAGTTATTCCTTTGAAAATTTTCACTTCAACTCCATGTGAATTACTTAATTTTTTTTATTACCATATTTTTTTTTATTATTTTTGTGTGGAAGCACAAGTTCTTTTCATATTTAATATAGTTTCTTCCATTCATAAGTTAAATAAAGGGACCTGACCAAGATTTGTTTTTTATTATTGATTGTCAAAAGTCTAGTGACTTCATGGCTTCAAATGTTGTGCCTCAAGGGCCAATTCTTGGTCCAGTTTCATTCACAATATACATGATTTATATTGATCCTTTTCATAGTAAAAAAATGCATCTGTATGATGATGACATCATTTTCTACACTACTTCTACCCCAGGGAGTCAGGATATACAGCACCTACAACATGGATTTATTTTAATTGATTATAGTTTCCTTTTGCTAACTGAACATTTTTAAATTTGGTTAAACCAATCTGACAGTTTTTCCAAGATCACACCAGAAGATCTGAACATTCCCCCTGAAATGGAACATATTCACCATGTCCACAGTCTATCCTGACTCACTGATTACAAAAAATGATATGAAAATAATTCTTTTCAACAGTATTGTTTTTTTCAAAGTTTCCTGTATTTAACTTAAATGCCAACAAACAAATAACAGGACTCATGAACCTGCAGTATTGGTTCCTCGTTCGAAGAGCAGCATTTCCATGGTTACCAGGCAGCCAATAGCGGTGGCCGTTTCAGCACAGTGCAATCTGAATATCCATGGGGCAGTCCTGCCTATTTAAACAAGGCGAGACACTTCAGAGACAGGGAGCGAGCCAATTAATTCTGCCGGGGGTCTCTGCTCCCAGGTTAGCATTTCCTTATAGTGATAAATTGGTACTTTGTTTCCATGGTAAACTGCCTTCATTCCCTCCTATTTTCTATGGGCTAGCAAGGCTAAGAATGGTGTCAGCAGGGGAGATGAGGGGGGTGGGTTACCAGGTGACTAAATGGTTTTGTTTCTTCCAGTTTTGCAGGGTCACCTCTTTGCTTCACGTGTGTAATTAATTAAAATTTTGCCCAGGTCATTGTCCCTGTGAATGCCATCACTAACTACCCAAAAGAAGAGGATGACATAGAGGGAAGGGAGGCCGTATTGTGACTTAGAGAGAAAAGAATTCATTACATTCTTCTATCTATTCATGTTTTTGGTTTTAGTGAAATTGTGGAGTACTTTAAAAAAGGACCATTAAAGTGTTGAATAAAATATGTTTTTACTTCTTTCAGTGTTTCAGTTCAAGTGGAGTAGCAGTTATGCAGGAAAATAAGTATTTGGTTAAACATATCTGTATGTGCAATGTGCAAAAATACGTTTATTTTATAGTTTAAGAAACTGATAATATGTTACATACGTATTTTATGTACATGAGTCAGGGGGTGTGACTCTGGTTGAGAAGTCTATTATCACTTCAAAAAGCTGTGAATCGAATCTGAAGACATATGCAGAAACACATGTGCGCGCACACACACACACACACACACACACACACACACACACACACACACACACACATAGCTCTATATGGAACCTTCAGGAAGTGACCTTATGAGTGCTTATAATAGCTCATCATTGTACCATTAAACATTGACATACACTTTGGTTCTTATTTTGTGATCTGGTCATATTTTGTTACAATGCAAAAATACTTGTTTTATGATAAATAATTACTGTGAGATTTAAAAGCTGTATATTCATGACACAAAGTAACTAATTTTTTTCCTTATTTTGTTCTTGAGTGGTTCAAGGCCCAATATATCTATATATTAGATGTTAAATAATAATATTAATAAATTAGACCTAGAGCCAAGGAGGCCTCTAGCTGAAAAGCCAACTTGCTTGACTGAATCTGGCTCCTTATTTATAAACAGCAGTGTCAGCAAAAAGCATATTCACCTGTCAGGACCTCTGAATGCATTTATTCACCTGTCAGGACCTTTAAACGTTTTTATTCCCTCTCGTAGCCTTCCTGTCTGCTCTGCATCTCCTGCAGCCCTGCTAAAACCGCAAACAATTTGCATTCCGCCTGTGAGCCTTTTTCATTTTTTGAGGAATATTGAATTTAATTATTTTGTATTTCTGTCTCAGCGCTTCCTTCTCTTTCTGTATCTTTCACTCTTGTACACACACACACACACACACACACACACGGAGGCTCTCTAAGTCTGAACCAGCAGTCGCCGGAGAGTAATGACAACCTCCTACGTGCAGCTTGTTTAACAGGTGTGCGTTTGCACCCACGCGTTCTTAGTTTAGCAGGGGGAACTCCAGAGTGCGCCCTTGACTCTGGGTGGGAGGATAGGGTTTTAGCTCTCTCTCTCTGTATTACCCACTCGTGTTATTTTCATTAGCAATCCCGTTCGCTAATTAAAAAAACCCGGACATCCTAATAAGAATCGGTTCAGCAGTAAACCCATGGTCAAACGACTTTGTTCTTCTGGCAGGGGAAAACAACACCAACACTAAGAAAAAAAACAACCTTCAGCTCCTTCAGAAAGAGAGGTTTTTGATGTGGGATTTCAAAGGCGTGTATTCCTGGAGGTTCTGTGCTCCCAAGGTTGCTGCCGGGCCATGCCAGATTCAAACACAGCTGGGCACCGGCAACGCTGCCGCTGACCTGCCCAACTGAGAAGAGTCCATCGAAGAGTCAGACCTAACTCCACACCGGGAGGTGGATCTGGGGGAAGGCAGCGTAGGTTTGGTGCTCCTTCATTTAACCAATGTGCCAGTTTTTAAAGAGATTTTATTAGGGGACCCCCGCCAACCCCCCCCAACTGTCATTGGCCATTTCGAGCCTTGGTCATCACTTCCTGGTCATTGCTGTTTTCCCAGGATCCTTTGCTTGAGCTCAGGATGATGAGTCGTTGTAGAGCTGTGATCATGCTGGCATACTCTTCCCACAGTAGAGAAGTGCAAAGGAGGTACAACGAGCCAGTCTGGTTTCAACTCTACATTGAAGTAGATATAAGACACACACACACACACAAACAACACACACACACACACACACAGTTACTGGCTACTTCTTGCCTCTGCAGTGTGACAACAGAAGATGTGAGCCTCCACCGCATTCCTCCTCCTCTCCCGGAGCGCCGTTCCACGTCGATCCGCATCGATCGGCTTTGAACCGTATCGGCCTGCTGCCGATCGATGGCAGGCCGAGACGCGGGGAGTCCCGGAGGATTTCACAGCTGCGTAGCCCCCGTGATGCATGCAGGTGGAACACTCCTCCGAGGCAGGCGTGCCCGATCCTGCCGCGCCCGATCCCGCCGCGCATACAAACACAGCCCAGGATGCCACCCTCTGTCATAATGGAGACCCGCACTGTGATTATAGGGGGAACACACCAGCATGTTCTCATCATATGAATGAATGAAGGGAAGAACTGTTAGCAAACTTCTCTTCATCAATTCATACTGCAGCTTGAATTCATTAATAGGTAACTATCTTACATGACAATAATAATAACAGCAACTACCACTATTACTATTATCACTATTAATAATAATAATAATAATAACAGCAACTACTACCATTAATGAATTAATAACAACAACAGCAACACAATAATAATATGACTAATAATAATAAGTAATCGTGGTAGCTATTATTATTAATATTATGTCAAATGTCATGTAAAATGCTTACCTTATGAGTAAATGAATTCAATCTGAGGTTAACGTACAGTGTTGTAGTATACAGTGTCTTATAAATAGAGTCCTGTGTTCTCCCGTGTAAGTTTGTGTGGAAATAGTTCCCTGGGTGAGGTCAGGTGGTGAATGTGTAAGGGTCGTCTGGCTGCGCGGACGAGGGGGTATCAAAAGGGCACGGTACGCCTTAAAGAACCAGGCCGAGATACCCGCATGACAAAACCCGAGACAGGCAGGAAAGGTCTGATAAAAAGAGAACAAAAAAACGAGAACCTTTTGGTGGCTGACATCCCCTTCTCCTAACACCTGAGAGAAAGAGAGAAAGAGGGAGAGAGAAAGGAAAAGAGACCGAGAAGTAGAAAAGAAGAGCATGTGTGTATGTGTATGATTCTGTGTGTATGTGTGTTAGAGAGAAAGAGAGAGAGTGAGAAAGAGAGAGAAGAAAAGACAAGGCAGAGGACTGAGCTCTTGCTATGAGCTCCTTCACCATGAATAGGCTTAATGAATACACATAAGAGCTGGGAGTCTGCGGGCAGCTGCATCAAGGCAGGTAGCACTGCACACATTTAATTGGATGCAGGTACAAGGAGGCTGTATTACTTTAATTGGTTGGGGTGGAGAAGGGGGGTGGGGGTGGTTTTTCTCTAAATGGAAGAGACAAAGTATAATGGCCAAATTGTGGCGCACAATGGCACTTAGCCCGGGATTGTGTGCATTCGCTAATCTGCGGAGGAATGAGGCAATTCCCAGTCATTTTCTCAGTGCAGACAGCCATGCGGAGTTTGTCCTTTTTTTCCTGCTAGCAACCCCCTCCTCCCATCACCCCTTGGGAAAATGCAAAAGATTGAAGTAGAAAATGCCTTTACTGGGACAATCAGGTGCCACGTGTGGAAAACGGATACAGCAGCGAATGGTCGGGGGTGGGGGGGGGTAAAAGGGGATCTTTGTTGCGGAAGAAAGGATGGAGGAGGGAGATAAAACGGAGGGATGGGGGAAAGTGAGGGGGGGGGGGCTTGTCACGGCCGTCAGAGAAGGAGAGCAGAGACTGATGACATTTACGGTGTGACAGACGAGAGTTGGGGGTGGGGGGTGGGGAGGACCAGCTGCCCACTGCTCGAAGGCAGGAATCTGATATTTAAAAAGACACACCGGCCTCCGATAATTAAAAAGTACGCTGTTTAACTGCTGCGATTGTCGTTGAGGGGAACGGACAGAGAGGTGAATACTTTCATCTCTTAATACATGGATAGCGATGTCCCAGTTTTACTTTTTGTGCGTTGGTTGTCGTTGCTGTTACTGTGGGCAGGGAGATCATGTAGTTGAAAACTGAATGAAGTGCCAGTATGTCACATGTATGCAGTATTTGCACACAAAATTCAGCAAAGGGAGTAGAATATTCTATCTTTGATGTCCAAGTTTCCTCTGAGTAAACAGCAAGTAATAGTAATATGTAATGAATAAACAAGGATAAGAAAGACTAGGAATTTATCATATTTCATACACATGAAAGACATACACACATTTGAGTTTTTGACAGTGTACTCCAGTGATCAGGGAGTGTTGTTAGCCACGCTATCAGCTACTCATATTCATCAGGTGAATGCACTTTTGTTCTCCCGTGCCGAAAATTGCTCTGGATAACAGCCCATATTATAATGCAATGTAACATAAGGATGTCCACATCATAATTCATAACAATAACGAGTTCTCGGCATGATTCGCCAAGCATTCTCATTTTACAGCCAAACGTTTGTTTTTTCATGATCGTGTGGTGTTCTGTGTTCCTTATTATGAAACTGCTTTTCAAGTGAACATGAAACTGTAACTGAGATAAAAACGGCAAAGTTCGCCTTGATGAAATTACCCAGCGAAGGACTGTCAAGCTCCTCTCTCTGTTTTGGAGCTTCTGAATTGTCCCTTCCTCCTGAATGGATGCTAAATGGTACCTGGCAGGTCGGCGCATTAGCTTGGTCTGCGCTGTGGGCTCTGTGTGAGGTGCGTTGTGTGCAAAGCGCGTGCTGGGGAAACGAAATACAGATACGGACCTACGAGGAGGTAGCAAACAGCAGGACAGTGCGAACTTGAGCATTTTAAAAACACTGCTGGGAACAGCACGCTCTCTCACAGTGCAAACATAGACTCTCTGTGCCTTCCTCTGTCTGTGTGGCTCTGTCTCCTTGTCACACGGAAAGTTCATAAAACTTTCTTGGAAAAAAAAACGTAGGAAAGTTTTACTTACAAACACAAGTATTACTTTTCCAGTTTGCATGTAATTGTTTCAATCATTTTGGGCTATCGATGAAAACCATCTCACAGTGTTCATGAAAAAAAGGCAAAAAAAACACTTAGATGTTGTTGAGCCAACTTTTAGAGACGTTTTGATAGAAATACATCCATCTCACTCTCGCTCATGCTAAGGCCCGAGGGATTTATAATGGCTTTACTTGACATCATACAGTGCCTATACTATGAAGAACCATAGTCCTTTCTTGAAACTGAACTCATACATAGGAAAAATAATTAAAGGTAGAAATAGGGGTAGAAAGTATGAGAAGAAAAAAATGCATGTTAATTTCTCATGTTTCTGTGACATTGTCTACAGTGAGCACAACCTATCTCCAGTCAATCCCACCTTCTTTCAATCCTTCATCACCCTCTGTTTATTCATGTTCACTCTTTTATTCTTCCTTCCAACTCACCCCATCCACGTTCAGCCCTCTGTTTACCTCTCTCTCTCTCTCCCTCTTTCTCGTTCTTCTCTGTTTGTTGTGGGCAGAAACTAGGCGGGCGAAGGAAAGCGTTTATTGGGTTCATGAAGTGAAACCGATTGCTCTCCATTGTTCGGCTGCTCCCAGCGGGGGGCGCCAGAGGGATCGCGTGTCCCCGGGAGTGGGGTCCGGAGGGGTCGTTGAAGTGGGGGAGTAGGAGAACAACAGAACCCGGGAGGAAAAAGGGGCCGGCTCGGCCTGTCCTTTCCCTGATGGTCCCAAGTGGGTTTCAGGTGCACCTTCGCTGCCGAAAGAGATGGAGGGGTGATAGCCGCTCCTAACCCCCGAGTCCATGGGCAGGGTTTCAGCTTCACCTCTCCGTCTGGTTCGTCAAACGACCCAGGCATATCGAGACCAGGTCACTCACCGGTCACCTTCTGACAGTCAGGGAAGGAGTAACCTGCTCATGAATTGTAAATGTTTGAACACTGATTCTTATTGACTTTTTTTGGCAGAGGGAGGGGGGCAGATTACTCTGACAAAATACTGTTTTATTAAGCATAAATAAACAATACCCTATGTGTAAAAGAATTAGGATTTATGCTTGTTTGAACATATGTATTAATATACAACTTATGGTCTTTTCTGAAGCTAAACTCACATTCAAACTCTTCACATACAAAAATAACATGCAGTCAACAATGCCTTTATTTGCTAGTTTATTTTACAATTTTAATTGTTATGCTGCCAGTTCCCAACAAATGAAATACTATGATGTACAATTCCATTCACCTTGTGCATATAAACAAATAGAACATGAACTTCTTTTTAAAGTCATGGTAAAATGGTATAGATCCACCCTGATCAACTATGCTAATCATTGTCTTGTGATTGGTCCATGGTGGTAAGATTTT
Source organism: Albula goreensis (assembly GCA_022829145.1). NCBI lineage: Eukaryota > Metazoa > Chordata > Actinopteri > Albuliformes > Albulidae > Albula > Albula goreensis. The sequence continues at coordinate 35,344,241 of CM040745.1, forward strand.
GCTGTGGGAGGGTGGGGTCATGATAGCAGACCTCACTATTAGCCATTGACTAAAAACAGGCAGTATAAGTATAGATGCAAAATGTCTGACTTATTTCACCACTGCTAAGGCTATGCCCTTAATTACCACCTATGTTTTAGCTAATGCAAAGCAAGGGTGTCTTAATTAATAGTACTACTCATACATGGGTCGACGTAAGCTGAGTGAAGGAAAACAATAATATGACGAAATCGAGTAAGACAGTAAATCTCAGTGAGACTTTTCAGTGTTTTACTTTTCCCTTTATGAAACAAAAAAGCACATAAATGTCATGTTCACAAGCTGCTATTTCCACTGTTGCCATCTTTTATACTGTCATTAGCCACACATGCTGGCTTCAATTAGTGCTTTATACTTCAAGTGTTTGTCACGTATAAAGGGAGGTATTTCACACTTGGCTTTATCAGAATCTAACACAATATAGATTTCCTCAAATATATATATACATCTTTTTGATAGCTGTAAAAGAAAGTGTTACTTTATCAAGTGAAACCATACTGAATGTTAGTATATTATTCAGAAGCAATTGCTTTGACTAGATAAAAAGCTCAAAATATACCTGTCATTCCGTGTGACATCAAAGAAATGTATAATTCAGCAGTAGTCTCTTGAGTTAAACGTATAGAATGACTGCATAGCCACCTAATTCCTTTCTGCATGGTTTTTGTCTGATTTTCCCCATATTTCCAATGTGTTTTTGTATGACATTTATATCCTTGTTAACCTATAAGTTAAACTGCCGTTATGAGTATCTTTTTTTGAATAAAACTACAAAATCTTAAAAACTACAAAAAAGACCACATATTTCACAACGTCCTTGCTTACATTGATGATAACTATGACATAATCGACATTTATTTATCAAACAAGACAGGTGGCTCTGTTTCATTGCTCCGCACCTTTGTCACCGATAGCTCTCGAAAACGTTTCAAAACAACCGGTTCTCTGTAGGATATCAGTCAGACCTGTAAATAATGTGAAGTTATTTAATTGGAGAATGAAGCCATTTAAATTTTGCCATTTAAAAATAACAGAATGGGAAATGGAATATGACAAATGTGACGCGTTACCTAACCAGCTAATTCATCTTGGATGTTAATCATTATGCAAATAAGACTAACAAAAAACAAATCCATTTGTATATACCTTTTGGTTTATATGGTCCATATATTGTGTCTTGCTATTCACTTGCAATTCCAGAAAAACATGTACTTTTAGAGCAAGAGAAGTTGGTAGAGCATTCGAAATGGGTTTTTCCCCCCTCTTTTCACATTTAACTGAGTTTAACAGCTTCTTTTTAGCCTTTTCGTGATGGCATGTTTCAAATGCTTGGCATCACGCACATGGTGACTTAACGCTTGTCCGTCATAACAAAACCTGCAGGGGTTTTTAAGCTGAGTGTTAACCTGTCATCACAGTTTGTTTGTAACCTCTATTCTACACTGTATGCATTAGCTCTGCCTATATTAGCATCGGTAAACAAGAACATGACGAACGCATGATGAACAGGAATCTTCAATTATCACTTTTTAGGTATGTCATAAGAGCTACTGAGTACCTTTCACTTTCACCCATCCTGTCCCTCCCCATTGGTGGAGCTGCTGTCGCTGGAGCTGACATGTTCTTGGCCCTGCTAATCTGATTGGCTGGACTTTGTGTGGCCTGACTTGGGTAAGAGTCTCAATTAGGGCAAGAGTCTCCAGTTGTTCAGGCAGGGGTTTTTGTCTCAGCAACACAAACAGGATCATCGGACAGTTAGTGCAAGACTATGGCCTCATTTGTGTTGGCAAAAGTTCTCATCGTGGTTTGTGGTTTGGGCATGAGTTGTATATTAATAGTCGTCATTTGCACTGTCTTGAGTGTTTATAGCACTGTTGGAGATGGTCCACTAAATGCATGAAGGAGGGACCAGTCTGATGACACATGTGACCATAAGATAAGATTGAGCTATTACTCCTCTCGTTCTGCCCACGTAATGATGCTATAACACACCAACCAATCACAGCCAGCACAGTCACCTGAGTGAGGGTGGGGCAAAGGTAAGGATGGTAATTTGATCAGGAAAACTTCCACACTCCACTCTCAGTCTGCTCTGACCTGTGTCTAATCTACCATGTCCTGGAATGTATGGCAGTAGAGAGTGCTACAGAAACACTCTCCCCAGAAGCAATTATGAGATTGTCTACAGATCTCAGCGAGAACCAATCGTGTAGTTCCAAGAGTACTCCAATGAGGACAGCAATACAAAATCTCTGGACATCCAGAACTAAGATTTCCTCAGTAGCTGTGGTGGTACCACTGCCTCATAGGTCAAACCTGAGTGGCCATTATCTCCCGTCCTTAGGGCAGTAATAGGATACATATTGCCAATGTCTATTCCGCTGATCTCTGGATCTCATTTATTGACCAATCAGCTTAATTAGGTTTGCATAATGTATTATGGCAAAATACATTTTCCACCATGTTAATTGTGAGACTGGGAGGCCCTGGAAACAATCAATTACTTATCAACAACGGCCAATTAAACCAAAGAAAACGTTTCAAATAAACAGGGCAGGTTGGTAGTATGGAAGACTTTTATTTAGTCACATGACAAGGTGGTCTTATGACAGTTTCTGTGTAGGTATCACAATAGGAGTTCTATTGTATGTGTGACAGCCCGTCTACTGCAAATTGGGGGTATGTCTTCTTAAATTAATTAATCTCTGTCCTCAGGGGCTATAGATTTTTCAGTTAAGTCTTCTAGAACATTCAGTGAGGCATTACTGGAAAAAAAAACGTAAGTCATTGAGATCAGAGATCAGTGCTTGGAAATGTCAGAGAGCTACCGCTCCACTTTGTTAAAGAGTTTAACGTGGCTAACCAGCGACAGTGCTGAAACGAGGGGATTCTTTAGGATGATTTTATATGACTAATTCACACCATCACATTGTACATTTGTTTTATCCTTATGTTTGGGTACACTCGCTGTATCTACTGTAGTGAACGATTTTGCTAACACAAAGTTGCTGCTCATTTAGTGGTAGAATGAAAATTCTGTCTTTTTTTTATTCCCTTCTGGCTTCCCAACTGCATGTTACTGTTTTATACATTAGAGCTGTTAGCTTCACAGAAAGGTGTTTAATATAAGCAATACAAATTCAATTATGTAAATAGTACAGGCTCTGAGAGATAATAAAAAGACAACAAATTTACACGGTTCTACTAAATCAGCACAATTAATGGAAATTTAATGTCGAGATTTATGCGCTGATATGGATTTATTTCTTGGATTGGCCCATTAAAACGCTTCAGTTTTGAAAACCGCATGCAAATTATCCCTCACTATCTCTAGCTATACCTCTGTAGTGATATTACACTGAGAGACCCTGACAGATGGATCTGAATGTATGATTTTGAAGCTGTCTTAGGTGAGTTGTATAGATAATGCTATTATGGGAATGTGTACCCCTTGTGAAGGAGGTGTTTGATGGACGGAAAATGGAAAAATCGCTCCTCTCTGGAAAGAAAAAAAATGCAAAAACAATACAATCTTGGATTACCATTTGATTTAACTACATCGATCTGTAGATAGCAGAAAAATTCTTGCTGATTACCGACGATACTGATGATTTTGGAGAAACATCATTTTCTCTGATGTTCAACACAGAAGTCTTTGTGTAAAATATGTTTACGTGAAAATTCTCAGGGAATCTGTTGGGAGTGTTCTACCCAATCAAAATGGAAAGGAGCCATAACATCCAATCACAAAGAAGTATATTGGTGACTGTACCCATCACATGGCTACAACTGGCCAGTCAAACAGCTGCTCTTTTCTGGGCCTGCCGCTGATTGAATTGGAAAATCCTGCAACTCATAAAAATTCTGGAAAGGCCTGTTTGGTCTTTTGTATGAATTATACCATTATTTTTTCCTCATGAGTAGTACTACCACATTTCATCAAGGCCCTCCTCACTCTGATCTGTGATAGATTTGCCTGTAACTACTCAGGAAACCCCAGTACTTACGTAGCTCATCCCAGTAGTTCCATACCTGTGTCAATGGATGGTGAAGAGTAAGCTGCTGTTTAATTACCTAAAACCATTCCCTCCCTTGGTTGCTGCATGTGTTCTTTTCCAGTTTAGTATGCAACTGAAACCTAAAGTGGAATGTAAATGTGCCTGATGACCGCACATAGATAAAAATTAAATCAATGGCAACACTGTTACCGAATATCTGTCCAGTTCTAATTGTGATAAGTGATAAGGGTCCTTACCGATGTAGCCCGCAGTACATCACCCATCGGCTGTTGCATGCCAGCTTTGATTTCAAATTTCCTGGTGTAGGCCAAACATGCACTGCCCTGTCGTAGGGCTGTCAGTGGTCATAAGAGCATGTGTGGGGAGACTCATGCCACCTTGTTCCACTGCATGAGAGCGTGTTTGTTCATAGCCTTACCCCCCCGCCTTAAACGAAAGGCAACAATGCGCTGTAAAAGTTCTCCTGCTGTAGCTCCGCTGTCGTATCCCATACAGCCACAGAGAGGAAGTTCACGGCTGGCTATTTACGCTAAATTGCAATACCGTTCATCCAACCTCAACTAATAACGATAGTTTTTGTGTGTTGTGTCCGCTTCGGTTTCTTTTCGGGTAGCGATGGTCAGGGATGCTCTTTGAAGATGGGTCGCTCGGGGTGTGGTTGATCTGACTTCCTGTCGATCCTCCGTGGAGCGGATCAGAGAGGAGCCCGCGTCGGCTCGGGGTCTTTGTAGCCAGCAGCGAGGCCGAAGCCAAGGCCCATTCGTTTCCCCCCTGGTGCTGCACAGAACGTTCAAAGCTCCCAAACTCCACCCCACCCCCCACCACCGCCCCACGATCTGAAGAGAGAGCCCACCTTCCAGACAAAAAGTTGTGCTAATGAATCCCGGGTGAATCTCCGTCCATGCGTAACCCAGGCGACCGGGCTAACATTCGCGGGTACCAAATGCCATGGCACTGGTCAGCTCTGTGGCAGTGTGTCCTTAAAGAGACCCTGTGCAAGTTTACACTTTCATCCACAAGGACTGAGACTAATCATCTCTCCAGCATACCTCCCTCTGCCTGGGCCTACCCACATAACTCAATCCCCTACGACAAACCCAGATGTAGAATACAGACTTCCAAAAGGTATAGTGAGGTCTCTTTGCTAGTGGTCATAACGTTTAAAGTCCTCATGCCCACCCCGGAGCATAAGAATTCAAATCCAACTTCAAACACAGTTTCAATCAGTTTTATTATTTTATCGGAATCTGTCAAACATTGTAAATAAACAGACAAACAGCAACTTAAATAAGACCAGCAGTGAGTGTTAGTGACACAGCTTATGAGCCAATAAGGAGCAATGGAAGCCAAAATATATTACCTATTAACACTTCAATGAGAAGTGCAGAACACAGGTAGAGTGCTTCAGTATTTGTCTTCCTAGAAAATGTTGCAAAAATTGGTTGATTGCTTAAGAATATATTTTTAATACCTCATACTCTAGACGTTGGCAGATAAATAACTTACAATATGACAAATTAATCATTTATAAACATGTGTAACAAAGGGACTCATTATTTCAGAATACAAATAATATTTGTTTTATCATACAGCTTGTTATCAATGTATAACTACCATGGCATGTTTATCTGTCCACATAGACACTATTACCTTGTGTACCTTTATTTACACTTATTTTAATTGTCTGAATATTGAGATGAGCAAGAGTTAGCACACTGTATATGACTACCTTTCCAGCATGTTACAGGCCAAGCCATCACTTGCTGTGCTATCTCTTACTACTTGTCCTTTTCATTTTATTTTTCAAAGAATATGTAAGATATGTATGTTGCATTAATGTACTTACTCAATTTGTGTAAAAAAATGTATAAATAAAATGAGAAGAAGATCACATGCCATGGGGAAAATACCTTTGAAGTCGTCGTGGGTTTTGAAGTGTCGGACTTCAAGTCGATCACGTTAAAGCGGGGATCTCGATGACAACTCTGGAGTCGTCGACTCCTAATTGTCAAGTCCCTCGCTCTTGTTAAAAAGGCATATCAATGAAAAGTGTGTCATTTCACGATCGTGTGTGTGTGTGTGTGTGTGTGCAAGGGAACAACACAGGGCACAATATCTGTCATTGGCCAGCAAATTAAATACAGATTATTAAAATAGTTAGACAATACACTTGTCTTTAATATTAGTAAACCAATTAATTAAATATATACATAATGACAGACAAAATAGTTTACCCGGAGTTGATGGTCTGGGAAACTGTGATGTCAAATACGAAAAGGCTTTGAGGAGCTGCCTCTCCTCACCTCCGGGCAACAGACCTTCCCCTCCTCTCTTGATTCCGGTGAAGAAGGTTGTTAATGACCCGTTGTCACTTCTGAATTGTGACTCCGTAGAAGTAAACTTCATCATTTACTGCTTGAAATACCCTCTGTGGTGCAGCAGTGGAAGCATTGGATTTTATGAGTTTCCTCAGCTTCTAAATGTATTTCAAGTGTATAACTTGGGTCTCAAAAATAACTGCTAGCCTGTGGCAACACTGTGAATAAAACTTTATATTACAGGAGTCAAACTACTGTAGATTTGGTATTACAGTAGAGCAGCGGGTAGATGGCTGTGACAGTAATTTAGAGGCTCCTGGTTCGAATATAGTGTAGATTGCTGGTGAGATGCTTCAGTCATCCCTGCAAGTAACACAATAATTAAAATTGGCTGAATATTGGTTGAGTATCTGCCTGTAAAAGGCCAAGACTCAGTCAAAGGCACTTATTGTGGAATTTAATCAAAATGAACTCTTTAAGGGTATATATGCAATACAATCAAAATTGACTTTATTTTATAACAAGAGTTTCTATTTTCTATGTTGTTGAAGATAAGCATAACCTTTTATATTTGTGTTATTCTTATTCTAAACTATAACTGCAAATGCCTTTAAAGAGACTAAGTATAGTTTGATTGAATTGCAAATATATCCTTAAAGAGGTTAAGTATATTTGATTGAATTCCGGGACCAGACTCAGTTCATCTGTGGGTTAAGATCAACACTGTTATATTCACTCTTCATTTCTTCATTGGGTGCATTTAAACGGTGAGCACAAAAGTACAATCAAGCTAAGAATCATGTTTACTCATAGCATGCAAACAATATATTTAAAGCTGAGATAATTTTCTTATTGGAATCCTCATAGCATTCAAATTAAGTGAGTGATTCGTTTCAGTAACTAATGGTTCCTTATTAGGAGAATTGTTTTCGCTTCATGAAAAAAAAATATAGGTTACTTCATCAATAAAGGCAGTTTATGAAGTGGAGAAAAGCCCATTTTATTGCAATTTAGAAGTTAAAAACAAAAGACTACAAATAAAAATACTGCAGCATTACAAAACAATTTTTTTAAATAAAAGGTTTTTTTCAATGTCTGTTAGATGAGTGGTTTAAGATAGTTTTGATCAGAACTGATGTTAACAATATTTTCAAGAGGGTTAGCACAGGTCTCCATCCAAATATGCTTGCAATATGGTCCTGAAGTTTACTTCCATGTTTTATTCATTACGCAGTAAGTAGATTGTCGGTTAATCGTAGCTGAGTGTCATGCGAAGTACGGACCTAACCAACTTCTTTTTCCTTGGCCCAATAATTTGAAGCCAAAATTTAGCATGCTTTTATCATCAGTCCATGTCACCGAAGCATCTCATTCAGGTGATGCTTTTAGCGTGATTTGTGTCTTTTATGGGTGATCTCTTAAACGAGATCAATCATCCCGCAAAGTCTTTATTTGTCCATTCACGTGGATTATGAAAAATGTATTAATTACAATGAAAGCTCTCATATAATATCGTGTCACTTAAATAGATCGAAGTGTATTATTTATTATTTATGAGGGTGGAGGGGGAAGGAGGATTTTTGCTGAGGGTAGCGTCAGAGCTTGACTTTATCTCTGGTGCCTTCCATAACCTTGATTGGTCTAAAATATGAATATGGGACCGGATACGACATACGTCATTGCTGACTGTGTTCTTTTTGCCATAGTCATCTGCAATATTTTAAAGTTGTGTTCAGTGTGTCTGAGTGCAAAAACAACAACATTTCTTACTGAAGAAACATGTTTAAGGTCAAACATTAATAAGGAGAACAACATAGAGAATAATAAAGACAGATATTCTTTTCTGTGCTATAATCTAGTCCAATTTAACTAGTGAACTAATGTTACTACAATTTCTATTGCTCTACTTTCTGCCCTTTTCTAATATAATATTTAAGAGAATAGATTGCATGAAGACTGGACCCTATTGCAGTAGGTTTGAGCAGAGGCTATGTCATTGACAGTAATGCTTTACACGCACCATACATTATAAAGCTGACATAACAAAATATAAGCATGACGTAACACCTGCCATAACTAGTCATGACAATAACATTGTCACATACATCTTTAAATGTTATGACACCCTTTATACAAGCAGTTATGATGCAATTTTAGAATGTTACATAATCTGTTATATCAATGTGTGTCAAATATTGTGGAAGAAATATTGATCTATATACTATTGTTTAAAAATATGCAAAGGAAAAATATTCCATTCAAGACTCCTGAAGGTGATATAAATGTGTTATGAATGAATACACATCAGTAATGAATACACTTATTGTCGGTAATTCATGCAGCGTTGGTTTTGATATATAATTTAGATATTCTTTTGTTCAATATTAGCCTACTGCAAATCATTTAAAAATAATTGTTTTAAAAACGGCGATTAACATTATTGTTGTTATTCTTTGTTTTTTTTTCGCTCTCTCTCAGGTTATTCGGATTCCATGATTTGTGCGCTTTTGGGTTTCAAACCACCCATGATGACAAAGTAAATAAATAAAACAAAGGATGAATTCTCTGAGAGAGGTAGATTCTGGGGCCCCCAAAAGAGAAAGTTCCCACATTTGTTTGTGATTGACAGGTCTGACATATGGAATAGTTCACGTATTCCCAGGTGACAGGCAGACGGGGAGAGAGGAAAGACGGGGCAGGGTTTCACATGCAGCGTTTCTGATCAAAAGGATTCCGGATCCCGCGCGCTAAATTTAGCATCAGTGGCAATTAGCGCCGGAGTCAAACAGTCCTTCCCAGAGCAGCTAAGAAAATAGAAACTTAAGTGAGATGCGCACGAGAGATATGAATCTGTTTTTGTGTACGTGTGTTTGTCTCTCAAGGTGTAGTCGTATATGTGTGTGGGCGTGTGTGAGAGAGTGACTGAGCAGGTGACTTCCCCATGTTTTGGAGTATATTTTTACGGCTATGTGCTAAGTCAGAAATAGCTCTGTCAGTTTAATGGGGAGACTGTGATTCTGATGGCTGGTTTGTTGGATAATGTAATTAATGTATAACGCTGTAATAAACCTCTCTCCGAGCCCCTGCGCCCGGGAGATTTGGCCAGCTGTGCAAGTGCTTGAGGAAGATTCATAGACCGAGATGTGTGTGTATGTGTGTGTGTTCAAAGAGAGAGAGACAGAGAGAAGATGTGTGTGTCAATAAGCAAGCGCCCCGCAATATTGACCCCTCAAAAAACGGACCTCCGCTGTCCATATACTTTATAAATATTAAACCTTTTAGATCTACAGTGACAGTAAATGCACTCACTTCACTCTAAGTTTAGCAAAGATCTACTGTACACACTCTGACTGTCCTTCTTTAATCCCGTATTCAGATTAATTGTTTGTAAAAATATACACATAGAATTTATTCTACTCTAAAGAACAGGAAAAGTCAGTAAGTGAATACACTCCTAGAAAAAAAGGTTCTGGATAATACCCTTAATGATTCTTCATTCCTCCCCCTTCCTCCTTTTTGTTGAATCCACAGAATGAGGTTCCACACAGAACCCAAGGGAAACAAATGAAGAACCCTTAAGGAACCCATTTCTTCTAAGCTTGTAGGGCCCTGATTTTTTTTTAGGTTCTTAACTTTTGTCCATACGTACAGTTTTGTCCAATAATGTGTGCTCTCAGCTTGCATTTTCACACAAACTCACCGTTCACATTTTCACTTGCATGTGTTTTTCCCCTGCCTCTGATTCATATAGTAAGTCTGACTTCAAACAAGTTCTCATCCATTTGAGTGTCAGGCTTTATGTGTGTTTAGGAAGAGAAAGTGAAGGATGTCTGCTGACAGCTCATTCCACCCCTTCTCTTTGTTTATTTATCAATAATTGAGCACCACTGAATACGGAGGGGGTGGGGGAGAGTTTTTTTATCACATGGGGGGGTATTCACCTCACGCGGACGCCTGGGCTAAACGGCGGTTTTATCTGGCTCTGAGATGCCAGGGCCGGGGCTGGAGAGTTAGCGGGCGCTCAAGCTGTTTTTCATGTTACTGTTTGCTGTTGCTGAAGGGGCAGTTTATTTATGAGGCTGGGAACAGAGCTGTGTGGTAACTTTGTATTCTCTCCTATTAGGCCTTTGTGTGCAGTATAAAATGTGTGTGTGTGTGTGTGTGTGCGTGTAGGTGTAAGTGAGGGGTTCTGAATGTCTTCGCAGCTCATGGGTTCACACTTCATTCTTAAGAGGAACAGCTTGAAGAAGCAGAAACCGTGTTTGAATCTGCTGCGATTTTAAAATTAAAACATTCTGTTATGTTATCAGCCCATAATATGAAATAGCTTGGTCCTGCGATGTCCCGTGTTTCTGCTTTCAAAAAGTCAAAACTCTCATTTTCATTCGCGAGGGTAAATACAATGTAACCTACAATGTAATGTAGGTTAAACTTTGCTCAGAATTGGCAGAGTAAAACTGAAACACACAAAGACAGTAATATGATGGCTGTATCAAGGAATGGCCTCAGTGCTTATTGTAGCCAACATGACGGCTTTGAGTCAGGAAATGTAGAGGGGAGAACAAAAAAGGTTGAGAACCACACTGAACCTCTATAGCAGTGACAACTGAATGATGACCTTTGAAGAACTAAGGTTTCTTTTCTTTGTGTGAGAGTTCTAAGAGTCATATTGTACACAGATGGTCCGCTATATAAAGTGCTATGAGAATAATGTACAGATGGTGCCCGACTTACGATGGGGATACGTTCCGATAAACCCATTGTGGAGTGGAAAATACATTTAATACACCTAAGTACCGAACATTTAATACGCCTAGCCTACCTTAAACATGCTTAGAGCACTTACATTAGCCTACAGTTGGGCAAAATCATTAACACAAAGCCTATTTTATAATAAAGCATTGAGCATCTCATGTCAGTTATTGAATACTGTGCCGAAGTAACGTGATCGCAAGTCGAAAGATCGTAAGTCGGACCATCGTAACTCAGGGACCGACTGTATATATGAGAAAATAAATTTATTAATATTTAGTTATTTTTCTAATCAATGTTACTTTTGATTTTCATTTGTGATATCTCGTGATATTCACACGTGAAGGTGCCTTGCCAAGCTTATACCTCCTGGCTGACAGAACAGTGCTGCCATTGTGTTTCCAGTGAGGAGAGCCAGGAACGGGACCATGCTTGCATTACAGAGTACTGATATGGGTATAATCCTTAGGGGAGGAAAAGGGAGAGACGTTTACAGAAATAAGAATAAGAGTAAATGTGGCTGTTCAGACGCCATTCAGCAAAACGTAATTATTAAGCCAGGGGACGATTACTGACTATGCCAGGGACAGCGTTCTTCCGTATGTTGGAGAACAACGGGAAACGGGTTAATTTTCCGTGAAGTGAGGACACTGATTTGGAGGAAATACGAATAACGGATATTCTATTTCATAAAGTGCTAAGCTTTTTTCTTGTTAATTTACCAGCAGGAAATGTTTCATTTTTTGCAAGTTGAAAATGTGTTGATTAAGAGAGACCATCTCTTCTTCACTACTTGGGTATTGTACGCGCTAATTGAGCTCTGCCTTTTTGTTACTCCCAAGAATAATATCTGTTTTTCATTTTATGAGTAAAATATTGCGGTTACATTTATAAACTGTTACTTTTTCCTTCTGTTACTTCAAAAATATTAAAGTTCTTTGAAAATGTAAGATATGTTTATTCCGTATAAATATCTGTGTTTAGGTTAAGAGTAATGTTTGTGTGAAGGTGATTACAGAGGGGGTGTGTGCTGCAGGTGTCAATCAAAGGTAATTGCCTGTTTACCAGCATCCATGAGCAGTGATGAAAGTGCATGAAACCTCATACACGAGGAGGATCTATTCAGGGTCCTTATCTTTATGCTTCCTGGCACTCCAGTGGACTGTGTGTGTGTGTGTGTTGTGTGTGTGTGTGTGTGTGTGTGTGTGTGTGTGTGTGTGTGTGTTTAGGCTCACAAAAGTTAGAGCGACCTCTTTTACTTTTCAGCTCCTGTGCTGTCCACCCACCCCCATCCCTTCTCCTCCTGTTTGGAATCTTGGGTTGTATTCACATATTGCGTTCATAGCTACAACCTTCACTGTCAGTTCTGGAGAGCACAAACATGCACACGCACTCCTCCGAAACACATGATGTCAGCTGCTGCTTCCTTTCCACATTGTGGCCTGCAACTTTAGCTTGGGCGGGAATTGAGTCGAGGGAAGACGCTGCATGTGACCCTCTGTGCGGACATGGCACAGGATTGGCCAGTGAGTGTTTTGTTTCATGGCAGTGCTCTTACTGCTTACTGTTTCCCACCCTCCCTGGGCAAAGCTAAGGCCAAATATGCATCCACAGGACTGTCAACCCCTGTCACTGTCAAGGCCCACATTCAATACCAGACCATGGGGTCCAAGGGTTCAGAGAACTATGTTCTATTTTCTCAAAATTCCATTGAAAATTCAGGTCATGATTTTAAATGAAGCTATGCCTAATTGATAAAGTGATTGACAGGCACTTGGTCTAAATTTCTTCAGCAAATATGTGTCTAATACATATCTAATACAATGTTAAATACAGACCTATTGCTGGATATATAAGTGAAGTCTCAAAGTTAACCAGGATTTTGCCTCAAAAACTAAAAAGAAAAAAAAAACAATAAAATTGGATGTTTTGTCAGCTTTATTTGGACAGTTATAATTTTATATTTCTAGTGGGGTTAGTGATAAGAAGGGACTTGTGTCTCTTCCATATTTCTTTGGTGAACCAATGCACTATCCTTTATTCATTAATGGGCTCACACAGTACTAAATAAAGACCCTCTGTCTTTGATATGGAAAGAAATATGTATCTTATATCATTAAAAGCACTTTTGAAAAGGGTGATTTTAGCGGTGTATTCTATTCCGCTGGAAAGGGACGACTCAAAAGGAGCCTATTTCTCCGTGCTCTACGGCTCATTAGTGTATTGCTTTCACACAAACGTATCAACAATGTTCTGAGCTAATAAGCTTTTATATTCTCGGGCTGTGTGGCGTTCGGGAAAGAAACAGGACGCCGAAGGTCGCGGAGGCGTTTGAACACGGCAAGTGGCTCGGCGGAGGGATGATTTATCGGAAATTATTGCGTCGCTCTGCTCCGGAGAGTTTTCCCCATTGATGTGCAGGGTCTGGAATGCCGTCTTCAAGGGGACGCGAGATAGAGGCTTCTGTAGCAACAATCGCTCGCGCGTGAGCGTTCTCATCCGCTACCCTGCTGCCTCGGCTCTCTACTTTTTAATTTATTTTCCGCCCGTTCCTTTGTGCAGATAGAGGGGAGGTTGGAGAGGCAAATTACTTTTTTATTTTTCCTTTTTCAAATTATTTGTGTGGGCTTACATTTTTTTTTTTTTTTACTAAAAAGAACGAAGTCACACAACTCAAATAATCCCCTGGTCATACTGCCACTTTAACTAACGGTCGATATGTAATTAAATTCAAAACCCAAGACATATGCAAACACCATGTAAAATTTCACAAGAAAGACTCTGATGACTGTTGTGGCTAGTTTAACTCATACCCATGTGTAATTTTCAGATTACCGGCCAGTGGATCTCATTAACGTTTGGCATTGCATTAAATGATTTAGACAAACATGTCACCAGAATTTAGTTTCCTTTTTACTTCTCTGTAAACTCTGCCAGTTTCTCTGTTGGTCCGAGCCTTGCCATGTTAAATCATGGTGACACCGGGTTCGAAGATGTGGAAGTTAATTACCAAATAGGTGATGGACAGTACCACTCCTCCTTTCCTCCTCTCCTCTTTTCAGCTTGGTCTCTTGACTGAGACAGTGACCATTGAAAACAGGCTACGTAAATTATTTTATTGTTCTCATCATTATGGTTATGACAATAAAGATAACAACCATTAATATTTCTGGCAATATACTACGTAATCCTTTTTAGCTTTTAAAAAATGTTGAGTACATAGTGGAATCTGAGCATTGTGTGTGTGTGTGTGTGTGTGTGTGTGTGTGTGTGTGTGTGTGTGTGTGTGTGTGTGCCTGAAAGACAGAGACAGTGAGAGAGAGTGATAGAGACTCTACCTATCATGGGTCTAGGCCCTACCCTAAGAGGAAGGTGGTAGACTTCATAAACACAGGTTATGGCACCAGACAGGTGTCTACTGCAAACATCAAAGGGAATGATGCCAGGTGAGAATGTCAGCCAGAGAATTAGTTATCTGCCGAGCAGGAGAGGGGAGATAGGGAGAGCAATGACAGTAGCTTAAACCGGCAAAGCTGTACTCCGTTTTTACATTCTTGGGCCTCTCAGAGTAAAGAGTTTTTTTTTTTTTTTTTTTTTTTAAATCATCTATAATGTCTTATTCTCTTTATTCACCATTTTGAAACTGCTTGCAAATTTCCAATAATCTCTTTTTTATTTAACCGGAGTAAACGGGTAGCAATGAGGCGTTTCCATCCAGGTGCCATTAACAGGGACGGGGATTCAATCGTTATTTGTCCTCAGCTTTATTTACGATTTGAAGAACAGTGTTATGTTTTTTGTTTACAAGAGTAAAGTTTGGTGAGTAAAATTTGATGCATGCTGAACTCACCAAACTGTGTGTATGTGTGAAGAGAAAAATGAAAACTTTATTAAAGCTTTAAATTGTGAGCGGAAGTTAAGGCCAGACATTGATTGAATCCTGGCCAGGTAGTCAGAGATGCGTCTGGCTCCTGCTTCAGCCTGTTCATTAGCGCAGACGGGGAGTTTGCAGTTGGGTGTTAGCAGAGCGGCATTCAAGATGAACCAGCACTCACCTTTCGGTGAAATCGTCGAGAACAAGATCCCCACCAATGTGTCATTTCCCATTTGGTCCTGAAATAATCATCACATGACTGGGGGTGCTGTGTTCGTCTCCGACGATGAAGAGCTCCAGACTGCACCTGCAGAGTGACAAGCGTGGGGTTGGGGAGAGAAGTTCAGAAGTTCATTGAATGACGATCCAAGGAACCTAAATCATTGTCCCCATTGTTTTGAGCAGTAAAGAGAATGTTGTGGTAATAAGTGAAAATTTATTTTCTTTTTTGTGCTGCTGTTTTGCCAGGACATCTTGAAAATGAGATGGGAACACTCCTGGTAAAATAAACGTTACATATAAAAAAACAGGAACGGGATTCTCTGTTTTATATCTGACAGAAGAAGGAACCACGAGCCAGCCAGGGACGCCAGTATACGTGCGTGTGCTTGTGTGAAGACAGTGATGTTTGAACACCTTACCTGATCTTTTCCCATTTAACCACTAAGCATACATTTTAAGGACCCAGTTATTGCATGGATAGTATGTTATGGTTAGTTTGTGCACATACTAGAGCACAATAAGTAATCACACACAAAATGCACATGCTTTTTAATGATAGGATTGATTGTCCCAAGGCCTGATCATTAATTACCATAAGGTGACACCTACTTAGACAACCACTGAACATGTAAAAGAGTGAATATGTCTTGAAGTTGTTAAATACTTTGATAGTCCAATAATCTTTTTTTAGTCCATGAGAATATCTGGTCTGGGGACTATGGTGTAGTAATTTGATTGCAGCTCTGTCTGTGAAAGTGCTCACATGAGTATCACAGAGATGTCTGAGAAGGTCCATTGTGTTTCAATCTTCACAGAGGTGGTCCGTGCCAGCTCTTGCGCATGGCTCACTCAGAGTCCGAAGAAATAGCTGGCCTGGAGGAGACTCGGTACAGTACAGTACTCCTGTCTGACATCTTATCACCGACAATGACGTTATTCAGCTGGGAGAAGAAAAGCACTTTGTAAGGCTATTATTCTTGTAGCGTGCTGGTGTGTGATGGCAGTATGCTGTATCCCATCAATTTCTCTGTCTCTGAGTGCCACATATATAGTACATCTGTTGTTGAAAGCTTCTTTCTGAGTATGTGATTCTATATCTCCATTAATGATGATAACAGTTCATTGCAGTGTCTTGAAATGGGAAAAAAAAGGAAAACGGAAGTACATAGTCACATTTTGCAATGAAGGCAGACTGGATTCCATGTACAGAATACAGTAGATAGTAAAACCAGCATAACACCATGTGGAATTGGACGGTGTGGGTGGGGTGGCAAGAAGAACAAAACCAAAGAGAAGGTGCCAGGAAAGTCGGCTGCAGCCGCATTCATTTGTAACGCATACATTTTTCTAAAACAAAGACATAATTTCAGAGGAACACAACAGAGACACACAGGGGAACAACAGGTTAAAAATGAACTGAAGTCAAACAAAAGGCAAATGAAACAAAAAATGGCACAGCTTAGCGCTGCTCCACCGGCTCTCAGGTTGGCCGTGGCAGGAAGAAAGCAGCTGTGTGGGGCCCGGTCTGGAGTGTCCCTCGCTCGAAGGAATCTAGGAGGATGTACAATACAACAATTAGGGCTGGCACCTCTTGGAAGAGAATTTCTCCGAACCATGGAGTGAGCGAATCGTAAAAGTCCCAGGGCATTGATTAAGAGTGGCCGCAGCTGTTGTCCCCACGTTTCCCACGCGGAGGTCATTACCTACTTGGCGGCTGCTATCCTGGGTCCTGAAACTCTGATGGTGCCGCAGTCCAGGGTGCTCAGGTGCTGAACACAGCCGGCCGTCCACCGATGAGGGTGGCCTTTACATGGCCATGTCCAGTGCTGTGTCACACCGGGTGGTGTTTGTGATTACATCATTGTTTGTTTTTGAGGTTTTTCCAGTAATAGGTTTCCCTAGGATCACTAGGACACTTCTAAAGAAGTAATTCCCACAGACTAAGCTTAAATGTTTGGCATTAATGCATTTCTTGGCCGATTATGTCTCTGGAAAAGGGATGTTGAAAAGGTCATCAGAAATGTTTCAATGAAATAAATGGGAAAAGTGTATTTCATAGAAAACAAGAACAAACATAAAGACTATAGTGTATATACTGTCCCCAAAAAGTGGAAAAATTGGATGGCTCCTAAATTTGTGATTTTTTTGTTCCAAAATAATAGAAAATCATAACTTTCAATGCCTCCAAACAGGAGTGAGCCAGGAGTAATAATTAGTGTTCAGGCCCACTTCCTTCCTGAACTGACATGTAGAGTGACATGACCCTTTTTATAGCCAAGAAACTTTGAGATAAGAAAGTAATTTCTTTTACCTCTATCCATTTTGTCTTAAAATGACATGTTAGTCTCCTATGTGTTGCAGATGCAGGATCGCCTTGATGCCTATAAGGAATAGGCCCAGCAGAACCTTGAAAAAGCCCAGAGAAGCTCCAGTTTGACCAGCATGCTCACCACAGGAAGTTCAGGCCTGGACAGAAGGTGCTGCTGCTTCTGCCCACAACTACAAACCAGCTGGGTCCAGGATGTACAAACATCCTCAAGCACTCCATTCACCTTCAGGACCATACCCCTATCCGGCAGTGGTCCTATCGGGTACCAGTGAGGCTTTTGGATCTCTGAAGGTGGGAGCTCTGAAGGTGGAAATTCATCCATGTTGAACATGGGAGTAATTCAGCCATGTTGCAAGTGAGTTGTTAGTCCCATTGTAAGCATGCCCAAGAAAAACGACTCCCTTTGGGTGCACATTGATTTCTAGAAGCTAAATGCCATCTCCGATGCCTCGGATAGTTGACCTTCTGGAGTGGGTAGGCCAGGCCCAGTGAATCAAAACCTTGGACTTCTGTGAGGGATACTAGTAGGTCCCAGTAGAGGAACAGTTGAAGGAGTATACTGCCTTCCAAACACCCCTGGGCCTCTTTCAGTACAATGTCATGCCCTTTGGGTTACACGGAGCACCAGCCACTTTTCAGAGGCTAATGGACTGTGTCCGTGTTCATCTCCAGCTCTACCTGGGAGGCCGATGTACAGCAGGTGAAGACTGTCTTGGGGGAAATTGCGGCAGCTGAATTGAAGCTAAACCTACAAAAGTGTGAGGGGGTGAAGGGGGAGGCTCTGTGGTTGAGGTATCAGCTCAGGAAGGGACTGATTCCGCCCTAGGTAGACAAGCTGGTGGAGATTAGGAGCAGCCCAAAACGGCACCCTAAGAAACAGGTGAGATCCTTCCTTGGTCTTGTAGGCTGGTACCGACAATCTATTCCACAGTTCACCACGACAGCAGCTTCACTAACAGAGCTAACCACCAAGGCAGGAAGCAACCCAGTCAAGTGGACCCCAGCCTGTGAGGAGGCTTTTATTGTTCTGCAGAATCATCTCTGCTCAGAGCCAGTCCTGAGGAGCCCAGATTTTGATGCCCAACTCCTGGTCCAGGTGGATGCCTCAGCCGTGGGAGTTGGTGCTGTTCTGGTACAAGGTGAGGAGGGACAGGAGAGAACTTGGTATGCCTAGCCATTAAGTGGGTATTAGACAGCCTACAGTATTACCTACTGGGCACAGACTTTGACTTGGAAATGGGCCCCCATGCCCTGACTTGGATCAGGTCTATGAAAGATCAGAACAACAGGGTGGCAAGGTGGTACCTGGCGGTTCAGCCATTTTGTTTCCACATGCAGCACCGCGCAGAGTGGGAAAACGTGACAGCCTGTCTTGACAACATGCAACTGATTTGTGATGCAAAAATAACACTGACAAATGTGGTAATCTGATGGCCTGGATCATGTAGTGATTTGTTCATATTGATAAACAGTAACGTTGGAAATCGACTCTGATAATCTCTCGTCAAGGGGGCTCAGGGATGGCAGCTCCATACCACTGCCCATTGCTCCTACACTCAACCATTGGGCAAGTGTACGCCTCTTTGCCTCAACTGTGATGACGGACAATTTTTTCTTGATTTTGATCTGTGTGCAGCTCTCTATACCCTCAAAATTGACTGCCATGGTAACTTCCTGCCATGCAAATATTTTTTCTTGGCCTCCAGAAATGATTGAGAGATTTATTCTAAGCTTCATTAAGACTAAAGCTTAAATTTTTCACTCAGCAAAGTTTTTTCAAATGAATTAATTTTCTTGAAACTGCATAAATGTTGCTTTGTTATTCTTGATTAAAAAAATACATAAAAGATCCCAAAAATAGTGATAACTGAAGAGTTCAAAAACCTGATTTAGAAAAACTCGATCAATTGGGATTTCACTGATGGTTAAATTAAACTAAAGGTTTACAGCTACACAAGAGTAGCCTTAAGGCAATAGTAATGATTCCACTTAATAAAGAATTCAAATTCTTTACATTTCTGTATTTTGACATCTGTGTCATAGAAATTATTCATGGACATGCTCTTTTTTCATACTGCAACCAAGAAAGCACGGTATTGTAACAGTTCCCTAAGCCTCTGGACACCTCCCCCTTCCTGCCAATGCCAACCTCCCACGCCTGTGGCCATTTTATACATGAATGGAATCATGTTATCTCATGTCAATTATTTGATAATCTTTCACAAACTGCAAATCTCTGTCATATTTGAGACCACCACATGTATGTAACAGGGACGTTGGAGAACAGAGCCCTCTAAGCCTGGAATAAGGACATTTCTACACACATCAAGTATGATTTTGGGGAATAATCACTGCGATACCTCAAGCATCACAGACACATTCAAACAAAGGAAATGACCGTTTCCAATATATCAAAAAACATATCAAAAAAGGCCCAAATACACCTCAGAAACGGTCTGTATTTTTGTTGCATATCAAAATCACAACATGTCCCAAGACCGCTGGATATTGATAGTTTGTACCCACAACGTTTCTTTCATTCTGGGATCACCTGATGTCAGTATAGGATTGCGTATATGTCACAAAAACCATCATTTGGTGAAGGGTTCTTGGGCTAACTAATGAATGTGTATGATTGGTAGACTTAGGGAGAGAGTGAAAATAAAAGGCGGGGTAGTCACCTGCACTCGTCTCTAACCCTGGGCAAGGCTATAGTCTCAAAGCCCACCGTCTGCTGGAAATAAGCCGCTGTCATCTGTCGCGTCTGCTCCCTGGAGACTCTGAGAAAACCTTCTGATTCCTCGCTGTCTTTTATATCCTCTCCTTGACAGCGAGACTCAAGCTCCGCTGCTAATTTCTCGTGTTCCTGTGACACCGTCTATGCCGAGCTTGCACCGTCTCTGGTCGCTCTCCCACCTTCTTCTCACAGTCCCCCATCACGCCGCACTCTCTCTCTCTCTCTCTACTAATGTTCATTCTTTCACGCTTCTCTTCACCTCGTGCCCTTCCTCACCTCGTTCGGTCTTCTGTTCTTCTATTACCTTTATATCTCTCTCTCTTTCTCACTTGTTTGGTGTGGGCTGAAACACATGTGCAGAAGAAATGGACAGCTAGATACATTGACACGCTTTGATAGACACATATGTACCTACACACTCACTCAAGAGGTACACATGTTCACAATTATATAAATATGTAGGCGATTACAAACACATACACACAGAGTGTGTATGCAACACACTCATACATGGTATCTGTGAAACTCAGACTCTCAGAAGTGTATAAACATGCATAAACACTGACATAAACATGAGGACTAACCTTCCAACTCTATAGTAAGGAGTCATTTAGATGTGTTCTGTTCTTTGAGACAGTTTTACTCCTCTCTGTAAAGAGAAATGGTAACTCAGGAAAGGTGTGTTGGATATAAGATCTCTCTGTCCTCAGAAATCACATAAATCAAATCAAATAAAAATCAATAATCAGGTAAATGAATAAAACTTGGCCCCCCCCCTGCATTTCCTTCCCATCATTTGCATCAGTCCCTCTGGGACAAACAATAACTGAAAAATGTCTGACCGCAGCCCTGGAGTACATTAGAACAGCGCTGGAGTCTGGTTAGGCAAGGAATCCCAGGGACCGCATGCCTCATTCCTCAAGTGCAGAGCTAACAGAGCGCACCATATGTGCTGGAGCCACTGCGCAGGAGGCAGGAGGCCAGCACAGACGTCCGCTGTTTACAGGATAAAGCCCATGCAGCTTACTGCTTCCAAACTGTTGAGCTTCACAATGCAGGCTTCACCTGTGGCATAGCCTGGATTGGAGCTGGCAGGTTAAGTCCTTGCTTCAGAGAACAGAAATATCTGGAACTTCTTAAAATATCAAAATAGGGGCTTATTAACATGTAAAGGTGATTTTGGCGGATTTTATGACACTTCAGGAGGATCCCAGAAAATGTAGAAAGTTCTCAGTATAATTGTCAAATGCTGCAACGTATGTTTTGTACTGAAGGCAAGTGGTCTAATATGATGTTGACAAGGTATCTTCAGCCAGTGGAATTTAAAAATAAAATAATTAGATAAATGCAGATGAATGATAAGCTGAGAATTGAAGTAAAAATACATTTCGGAAGCGTAACATTTGAAATATGCTTTTCGGGGAGCCTTGTGAAAATGAACCCATGAACATGTCTGGCGCAACCCAAATCCTCACATAATATGACGGCTGACAGTGCTGTCCGGTGTTGGACCTTTGGTTGAAGGGCCGCATTGGCACAGTTTCAATAAGGTTACAACTGACCCGCCCACTCCCTTAGCTCCTCCCACCTGCATGTCCCCTCTGTATCTTTTTGTTGTTTATCGGTTGCTCTCCGTCTAATTAAGACTCTGAGAATAAGCTTTGGTCCAATTTTCAGTATTAGGCCTGAAACTAAGTTGTTTGGTCTTTTCATATGTAGATGTATGTATGAACTGATTCAAAAAGCAGTGTCATGGTACCTTTTTATCCTGGAGATACAACGTTGTTTCAGGTGCTTCATTTCTCCCTGCACTCGGATGCCGTGGAATATTGACAGCTCTAATGGGGAGTAGGCTGTTGTGAGAGGATATCTTTAGTGAGAGAGAGGTCAAAAGAAACAGCGTCATTTTTTTATTTTGTGATTCCAGATAACCATTCGTTCTAATTATGAGACGTGATGAAAACATAACATAGTTATGAGATAAATGCAGAAAATGGAAAGCAGACATTCGTATAAATCAATAGCAGGAATCAAAGTGTTCATGTCATTCAAGATCCTGTCAACCAAATTCAGATCTGTGCTTGAGTCCCTGGAGTAAAATAAACATATGACTAATATGTAGAACAAAAATAAACAATAACACTCATTAATAAACTGAAAAGTGAATAAAAATGAAGAGCAGGCATGTTTTTTCCCCATATCCTTCATAAAGACATAAAAAACACAAGCTTAAACCTTAAATTCCAGTCATTTATCTAGCTGTCTTTGCTTAGATGTTGTTAGCACAATTATAGATTTGCTCAAGTATTTAGCTCAACATATCAGATATTGATTCAGTTATAATCGTTTAACAGACTTGACAGAATAACTCATTATTCTAAGTAGTGATTGAAATTCAGTGGTTTACGTAGTAGAAGATCATGCATGCATATTTGCATTTCATTGCAATGTTTCAGTAGCTGATGAACACAGGTGGAAGCAGCTGAAAAAACTACAGTTACTGTACTGGTTTATTGTAGGAATACTGTATGTGTGTTGGCCATTCTCATTCTAACTGTCTGAAGGCCATCAAGTTTCTGTTTCCCTTTTTTGTATGCCTTGCTGTTAAAATGTTGCCGTTTCAGCAACATTTTCACAATCTCCTTTTACATCCAGAGTATCAGCAAAAGTATGTCCAGTGATTTGCAGAAAAGGGGGATGGGGAAAAAGAGAAAAAGAAACACATTTTACTTTCTTAATTCCTCTACTGCCACGTTTTCTGTTGTGTGTGTGAGTGTGTGCGTGCGTGCGTGTATTTGTGTGTGCCTGTGTGTGGGTTCATGTGAGTGTGTGTGTGTGTGTGTGTGTGTGTATGTGTGCCTGTGTGTGTGGGAGTGTGCCTGTGTGTGTGGGCCTGTGTGTGTGCCTGTGTGTGTGTGTGTGTATGTGTGCCTGTGTGTGTGTGGGAGTGAGTGTGTGTGCCTGTGTGTGTGTGTGAGTGAGTCTCTGTGTGTGTGTGTGTGTGTGTGTGTGTGTGTGTGTGTGTGTGTGTGTGTGTGTGTGTGTGTGTGTGGGAAGGGGTCCCCCATCTCCAGGCAGCCCGTCACATGCTTTATGCTGTCACCTGCAGGAGTCTGAAATAATTAGACAGGTCTCGTCTGGGGGGAGTGACACAGGGGGAGTGGCCTGGGGAACAGACCAGCCAATCCCACCTCTGTCAGCAGCACGTCCGTGTCCTTGAAACGTCTCCATCATCATTACAGACATTCTTATGCCCCGACACCAGCCCGAACGCCACCATAGGCACGGTTTGCCGACCAGATCTTCCCCCTCTTCCTCCTTCCTCTTCCTCTCTTCCATAATCTCAGAAGAATGCCCTCAAAGACCCTCAACAAACAGACCAAAGCAGGGGTGTGGAGGGGGGCGGGGGAGGGGGTCAGGCTGCAGGGCAGAGGGAGGGGGAAGGCGGTAAGGGGGGGAGAGGAGGAGGAGGGAGGGAGGAGATGGGGATGGATGGGGTTATCCTTAACTCACAGGCAGAGGAGATAATTCCTCTCTGTTTAAGGTTAAAGCACGATTTGCATTTCAAAAAGCGGAGCCCCGACTCGGACACCTCGGGGACGTCTGCGGCTGGCCACGGTGTCATTTAATGTCAGCGAGCGTCAGCGCCTCCGTAAAATTAATAGCGAACCCCCTTATGATTGATAACCCGGCTCCGACGCCTTCCCCCGCTGAACGTTCCCCGAGGTTTCAACCACAGACAAATCACATCAGAATCCCCCCCACCCTGCCCCCCACAAAAAAATAAAACACCCCCTCTTTTAATACACAGCTATGGCAATTTGCAGGTAAACAGAATGATGCTTGTTAAATTCCGTTTGGTATCTATGCTGAGCCAGTTTTTTCATCTTTGATCCCAGCGCTATCTCACCTGACTCCTGTATATTGTAAGTGTATCGATTTCCCTGTGAAGGTCATATACATATGAAGTCCATTTATTCTTGAAACGGAGCTTGTTTTTGACACACATTTTCACGCAGTTGGAAAAGGCTAAATTCACCAGAGCAGGTGTTTGTTTATGAAATAGCAATGTAGAATTGTCATTTTTATTTTAAGAACACCATCACTGTTCATTCGATGTCATTAAGCACTAAATCCCATAAACATAAATACAATTTTAAAAAAGAATTCATTTTGATTATTGAAATCTTAAGAGTTTTTCCTTGCATTAGCCGGATAAGGGCACGGCTCAGTGTTGATTCCTGGAGTCCTCCACTGAATAATGTTTGTTAGTCAATACATGTTGACGGTTATTTGAGTGAAAATAATGAGTCTAATCATTCCAAGAGTATATAAAAATCCAGAAGGCTCTATAAGTATGTGTATGTGTGTATGTTAGTGTGTATGTACCCTTGTCCCGAAAGAAATGCACTTTGTGTTGTAAGTTGCTCTGGATAAGAGCGTCAGCTAAATGCCTACAATGTAATGTGATGTGATGTATGTGTATGGGGGAGGGTTGTTGAGTGTACCACATTACGATTTTATCCCTATTGTAAAATCTGAGTGTTGAACATGATGATGCAGGTCTAAAGATTGTCCTTGTGACCTTAACAGTATCTATAAAGCTGGGCTTAGTTTAAAATGGTTTCATTCTCAACTTGAATAGCACATAGGGACACACCCGATTTATTAGCCTCCTTGCTAAAATCCAGCGTTATTAACGGTTTCTGCATTTAAAGTTGTCCAACAGGGTATGAAAGCTGGGCGTTTCGATATCAAACTTATTTCAGTTAAACATTGTCAATTCTTCATAAACATTGTCAAGTCTACATATTACCACTTCATATTTTACTGTTATGCAAGTTTAGGCAACTGGTCACCCAAAAAAAAAAATATCCAAATAAGACATAAAAAAAAAGCAATTCAGAAAATTACATGAGGCTGATTAGAGAAATTAATTCCAAAAAGGCACATTAATTAATCTCACTAACAGGGATTGACATTTTTTGCAGCACAGCTAGCCACGTTTAAATGTTTCTTTGACACTAATTTTGCCTCGTGATGGAATCGAAAGCTGTCATGTCCGACAATGAAGCTATCAAAGTCGGTAATATTGTGTAAGTGACCTAGAGGTGCAGACAGACAGGATGATGTAAGACATCAAAAGTTGGATGTTCTGAGTTAAAAGACACTGTTCATGACATGATGCACGGCTATAAACAAATTGTTTGTGATACACATGTGAGGAGGATTTTTTTTAGATAAAAGTAGATGATTAAAGAAAAGACAGAGCTAAAACGAGAGATTAATCTCCTTGAGGATGTGTGTGTGTGTGTGTGTGTGTGTGTGTGTGTGTTTTCCTGGATTGAACCTCAGTTATTCCAGATTTATTTATGCACAGTAAACAAGCGTACATTATCTCTCTCTCTCTCTCTCTCTCTTCTCTCTCCCTCCCTCTCTCTCTCAAATGAAAGATGGGCAGGAGGGTCTTATATTCTCTGCCTTTCCTTTCTTCCTCCCTCGATCCCTCTCTCATTTACATCTCCCATTATCCTCTTCATATGGCAGAGGCTGAGATGAAGAGACGAAAAAAACAAATAAAAAGACAGAGGGACGAGCGCTGTTTGAATCAATTACAACCAGAGGAATTTTTCATTTGCATCCGTATCTGTTCCAAACCTGAACAAATGCCAGGCGCCTTTGTGTTTGGTTATTTCAAGGTTTTTTCTTCTTCTTTTTTTATCAATAATTCTGCAGGAAATATCAAATTTGCATAAAGTGATTATTGTCAATTGTTTATCTGGCCGTCAGGATGTTTCAATATTCTCGGGCTGACAGGTTGTCAAGTACTTAAAACTCATTAATTTGGCGAAAATTTGCATGTAATTTTGCGCTGATGAGGGAGGCTGTGCGCGGCCGTGGGATTAGGCCGAGGATGCGCTGGAGGGATGAGAGGAGAGCTGACAGATCTACCTCTCCAGCAGTCACAGTGATAGTCGCCATCGTAGTCACAGTCACCTACAGACCACCACTGAAGAACAACTTCAGAATATTCCTCTTTCATTCGTCTGCCCTCTAACTATACATACAAATATTTGTATTGCATTTTTGTGGCATGGGGAAAAAAAAAGCCAGCGAGTGTTCAATCTGTGACACTTAATGGCAGCCTCTCAGTCTAAATGGACAGCACTGCATGCACTTGAATTAAATATAGCTCATTATGTTTCCAGTGATTTCCAAAAGGTTTGATACAATTAAATGACTCAGTATGGTGGATAATTATGTATTGACGGGGAGGGTAATAGAGTACGACATGAGGGGTGAGAAGTTTTGTGTGAAGGAATGAGCAATGACTGGGTAATAGTTGTCAGTTATCTTCACAAAAATACGAAATATTACAGCATTCATACTGTGGCAGAATAAACAGTGAAATGGTTTGATCTCAGATAGACAGGGGCGTCTGGGTGGCTCATGCAAGATACTTAGAGAAACGGATGTGGGCTCTGCGGCTAGAGGCTCGAGTCCCAGCCATGCCATTACTGGCTACGGCCGGAGGTCCTCATTGGCCCAGCTTCGCCGGGGGAAGATAAGAGTCAAGATGGTTAAGTTTGTTAGACTCAACACTCTAGTGGCCACTCCTGGTTGACCAGGTGCCTGTCAATACACAAACAGAGTGTATGCTGACCTTGTCATCCTCTGACAGTAAAGGCACTATTTGACTAGTGATGTGTTTGTGGTGCGGCAAGACGCGGGCGCTCGTGAATCAGAGGAATCACGTGTCAGGGCTGCCTCCTCCCACGTTGGGAGGATCAGGTTGCCTGGGGCTAATCAGGTATCCTGTCTGACCCAAGCTTACAGTTGGACATATCCACCATGTTTACACATGAGCTATCTTCCATTATGCCCTTGCTGCAGACTTTTATATTCACAGTGTCTTTACAAACAAAAACTGTTAAAAGGGGTAAGAACAAGGGCCAGGACCCAATCAAACATAGTCTCTTTATGGGCATATACAGTGCAGGCAAAATGGACTAATGTCTTTTTTAAGGACATTTGCTATTCTATTTTACAATGTGACACATTTGTAGAATAAGAAACATCAGAGAAACTTGCTATCGTTTAATGTTTGTTTTGATTGAATTTTACGATGCCTTAACGAGATTGAATACCAGCCATGGAGAAAGGTGTGAGACTAATACTGTAAAATTAAAAATATTGAAATGGGATTACATGTGGATTATGCAATAATTTTGCATGATGCAAATATTATAAAATGGAAGTCTGATGGCAGCATTGTGACCCAATCTATATGCTTATTTCAAATGAATGAAAATGGAGAACAATCAGTGAACATGCACCTAGCCAGCAAAACGTTTGTCACTGCTGTAGGTGAGTTAGTTTAATTTATAACAATACATGTTGCACCTTTAAGAGGAACAAAACTAAAATTCACACTCATATTAAAGTCTCTTTAGGGCCACATTGGGACACAGCTTCTAGACGACATTGGAATTTCACTTTGCTGTTAGACAAACCCATTAACATGCCAGTGAGAAAATTGCTATGTATTTTATAAAGTATTTCAATCAAATGAGCTAAAGGGATGTCAGCGTATTCATCAACATGATATAATTGCTACAGCCCGCTGAAAAATAACATAACACATACTAGGTGGGGATGTTTTTGATACAAGAGGTCTAAAAATTGTCAGTTTTATCAGAACGGTAGCAACAGGGGGAAGTGTAAAGCGTGGGGAAAAACCTTGCAGTTTTCACACACGTCTGTGAAAAACAAACCTTTACCTCGCGTGCCATGTCAGTTAATCGCTCGTCGTTTTCCTTCGCAAAGCGATGCAAGCTCGACGCAACCGCGCGACCTGGAGGAGTTGCAGCTGGTTTGCAAATTTAGCTAAATGGAAAGAGTGAAAATTGGTAGCTTTACCTGCAACGCATGGCCTACAACCCGCTGATATATACACCGCTAAGATGCACAAATTGGTTTGTGATAGCTGGGGCGGTTCTCAAACGGTTTCCCTCACTGAAATCACATTGCAGCAATGTGGCATCCGCTCCTAGGACTGGCTGAGCGCAGATATAACCAAAGACCAACTACAAGAACCTGCTGCTACAAAATTCCTTCTCCCAAGCAATAAAAATAGATATATACCTGCTCTGCACCAGGTAAAGCAACTGCAATTCGCAATGATTTTCTGAGGCTGTTTATCTTCCCTCTGAATACCAAAGCCAAGGCTGGGAGGAAATCAAACGTACTTAGTCTCTTAAGGGCATATGCAATTCAATCTAAACCGACTTTTAAGTTACAATTTAAGCTTGTTTGAGTATTCTCTGTTTTATTGGAGATGAGCAAAAATTTCCACAGAAATGTGCCATATGTCTAACCTGTCAAACAATAATAAAGCCAGCACATTTCAGCTACAAACCCGTTTAAAAAAACGATCAGTTTAATACGTGACTTTCAGGAGCAACGTGAGGGATCTAAATATTTTGAAAAAAAGTTGAATACTTGGAGCTGGAATTACAGGCACATTAGTGACACTGTAAAATTATTGTGTATGTCAGTAGGCATGTTGTCAATAATCATAACGATATTCACCATACAAGGTTAAAAAAAAAATCAGGATCGTTGCTAAAACCATAGGATTTGTTGCCCCACAGTTTACCACTGAACCAAATTCTGTACCCCACACCAACAAACACCGTTACCTTCAAAAACTGATATTTATTATAGGGCTACCATTCAGAAATGTGTAACCAAACCTGACACGCAACAGTGCATAATCTAGTGTCATGTTTTTGTTTTTTTTTCCAGGCAGTGAGCTCACAGTGGCTATGCTTCCAGTACTTTCTGTGTATCCGCTTCAATCTTCATATTCGTCCAAAAGGACAATGTGGCTTCTCTGGATTGAGGTGAAAAGCCACATCGTCATGGCTAGAATACTTTGTGTTGAAGTTGCCAGTTTGGCTAAGAGGATCTGCATCTTTCCCAGTTGTAAATAAGTATATTTAAAGAGTATTCCCTCACGTGGTGTTTATAAACTGGATTGGACTAAATACTTGCATGTATAATTCAGATTATTGCATGTATAATTCAAACTGGCTGACATTAACTGCACATTAAGAGAAAGTGAGATTCAGCACCAAACTAGATATTAAATACTTTAAGAAGAAGTACCGAACCAGCTGCCCAGCTCTCTGATGCAGTAGCTTTGGGGAATTAGTAAATATGTTCAAATACTGTATGTGTGCATCCCAAATAACAAACAATAATCATTTATGAAATAACCCATTAATAATACAAAACTGTTAACTTGCAACTTTACCTCTTGACCCCATTAAAAGTTCACCGAAGTGTTGAAATGTTCCCCAAACAAGCATGTGTTTTCGCAGGCCCTGTTTTGCTACCTGCACATCCTTGTCTCTAAGTCCTCTTGTACTAGCTTCTCTCAAGAGAGATACCGAGCTCACCGACTGTGACTCCAAACAGGTTCTGGCAGAAATAAACCACAGTAATGGGTTTGCTTTGCTGCTAATCTTGTCATAAGAAGGTAGAGTCCGTGGAGGATCCTTCCTCGTGTGTGATTGCCCCAATTTAAACATCAAAGGCTTCATCATTAGGATTCTTGCATCTATCTCCAGTTTTCTGGGGAAAAGATGATATATTTTTCCAGCAAAAATGTAATGTGAGGAGACTTCTCTGTCACGCAAATCTCACCGGACCTGATGTTTGTGCGCTGGCAGGAAAATATAATTATTAGCACTTAATGGGTAAAGCGGCGCAACTCTGTTGACTTTGCGCGACGCGATGTTGTGATAATCTCCGTGAGGTGGCGCTGACATTTCAGACGGGAGGCAATCTTTGATGGAGGAGCGGCACACCTGGTGACAGTCCTGAGTCCCCTGCCTGGGATGCCGAATGCAGGATGTCAGAGACCGGTTTTCTGAGTCCAAGGGCCAGACTCTGCATCAACAGGCGGAGGGGAATATATAATATCACACTCAAATGTGCAAATATACTTTTCCAAAGTGCATGCACAAACACACATACACACGCACACAAACAAGCATTCTGTTTTTTCTCTCATACACACACTTAAAAATACATACTTGGGCGCACCCATACATACGTGGTCATTTCATTGCTCAACATGCTCATATAAACAACAACGACAAAAAAAATCATGCACACATAGGTATACATGGACACAATTATTAATTGTTAATTAATTAAATATTTATACAACAAATCCAAATACGCATGAATGCAAACCTGCATTTGTGCACACACATACACGCACAGTAACATACGTAAGCACAAACTGAAATATGAACACTCCTGCACACGCACACACACACACACACACACACGCACACAAACATTCACTGACACGGCGGTTTGTCACTGGACTTAGACCCATGTGATTTGTCTTTCAGCGCCTCTCAGTGCCCCAGACAGTTTAAATTGGTTTCAGTTAGTATCAATTGTCAGCACACAAAGAAGAGATTTTTCACAATCCTGACCTGACTGTTGCCTCTGCTGGCTCATTTCATCTCTTCCTCTCTGTCTTTTTTTTCCCCACCAGGGAGTTTCCCCGGAGAAAGAAGGCCGCTGTCCTATTCAGATCCCTCCACTGGCTTATTAGACACTGGAGGTCAAAGGTCATCTATACCAAAATCCGATGTTACCAACTATCAGTTAGTCTCGCTCTTTATTTCTGTCATTTTTTTCTATCTTTTCTGAGATTTTAATGCCCATTTTAATTGGGAAAGCCGTATCACATAACGGTTACAACCGCAGAGATAAGGACCAGATTCAATCTAATCACACTGTGCTTGTAATCACGACTACTTTGACGGATGACTCTGTGTGGAACACTTATTCTCACTGATACATTTTAAGTTTTAATTTCAGCAATTTTTATCAGTGAAAAAAAATAAATAGTCAAACCCACTAAACATAAGAATATTAGTGACAGAATGTACTTCAGTTTGAAGTGCACCTGTAAATTGCGGAGGAAGTTATGGCATTTTCAATGATTAGAATGTGCATTATAGAGGGTACGTTTTATATGTTTTACAACTTAAAATGTAAAATTTATATCCGGAAGAATAACTGAAAATGCAACAAAAATTCACGGCAGGATTGTCTTGGGAAGGGAGCCAGGTCGGCTAAATTTATGTTTTATTTAGTTTCTCAGCATCATTGGTGCAGTTTATAGTGAGGGGAGAAGAATCTTTGAACTGCAGTACAAAGCCATGTATATCTGGGTCACATTTATTATTTTTTTTTTTACATTGAGTATTTTTACTCCCTGAACTGTTTGAGTTTTTTTTTTTCTTTTCTTTAGGAAGCGATGCAAGTGACTGAGACTTGTTCTGTCTAAATCATTCTCTCCACTTCTCTCCCTCTCTCGGTTCCTGTACTTGTTATCCATAATTAAAACAGAAAAAAATTGTGATGAACTATAATTAAATAAATGATGGTCTCTCTTGGTCTCCATCACTCCAGCTCAATTACAGTTATATACATGTATATTACATGTATATGTATAACAAGTACATATATATATATGTGGCCGAAACTTGAAAGAGAATAACCTCAACAGTCATCTTTTTGGGTACAATAAACTGACCTGAAGGAAATATTCAAAATACATGAACCAAGGGGTCATGAAGCTTCACTGAAGTGAAGACGATATCGAAATGTTAATACTTAATAGTAATAGAAGCAATTATCTTATTAGAGTTGCATAGTTTGTTTCAGAGTGTAATTGCAGTGTGTGCCTCCTGTAAAAACGTGGACGTTTCTATTTCGGAATCAGGAATGTATATAAATAAAGGAAGACCCGTCTTATTTTCTTCAGGAAAAAAAAACACTTTTTTACACATATATTTTTACGGAAAATCAAGAATGTTCACTTGGCTCAAATGGTTTGAGGAAACCAACTGCGTTGAAACATTTATGTAGGCAATTTAATCAGTTTAAATTAATGGTGTTCATGACCACTTCAAACTTAAACCAATTAAGTTGTCCTGCTCAAATTTTCCTCAAAATGTGTGAGCTATTATTAACTTGGTTGGTTTTACAGTGTTTGCCTGAGAATCCTTTACTGAGCTATATTCATTTCTTCCTCTCATTCTCTCTGTCACTCCTTAGTTTAATTTGTTAAGTGACCTCAACAAAATCTAGGTTTGTAGTTGCATTTGGTATGTGTTTTTATTTTAATATTTTGAAATGGCACCATTTCTAACTATGCACAAAACCAAACCAAAGAACTTGAAGCAGCAATTCAGGAAATTGAAATACACAAATGGTGCCCTTCTCTTTTAGATTCAAAAGGGCCAGTTTAGTACTAATGTGCATGTCTGGATTGAACAAGCTACAATTGTTTTTTATTGTGGCTTCATACATAATAATAGAATTCCAAAATATTACAGTATTTACTATTATAGATTCAAATAGGCCAGTTTGGTACTGATGTCAGCAACTGGATTGAACAAACTAAAATGGATTTTTTTTTTATTGCGGCTTCATACATATTGAAATTTACTTCTTATTGATAGGACGAAATAGCCAGACTGTGAATTTAGACCGGTATTTTTTGGTCCAGTGGTTCACCCGTTTTCATGTTAACGTTTTAACGAGATCAAAAACAACCAGTGAGGTCTGAGCTGTTGTTGTGTATTACCTGTGGACCAAGGTTTCTTTTTAATTAGACAAGTAGGCAAACAACTCAAGGCCAAGTATATCCATATCCTACCGTATTCAGTCAATCAGAGTATGTAAATGGGTTTTCCCCCTTCTCTGAGATGATAGGTTTTACCTTGCGTCTTTCTTTGATGCTCATTAACACTCTTCAAAAAATTGTTTGACCTTTCACCAGCAAATGGGGAAAATAAAAAGACTGGTGCAAGAGGCAGGTTTCGGCACTTCCTCCTAAGTCCTGAGCTTGCCTCTTCCTTCTTCACGCTACCGCTTTGGTGGGTCATGGCCGCCCCCTCCCTCCCGCTAAAACTGTGAAACAGTGAATATATTCACAACCTGCCTGTGCATCTTCTCTTTCGAGGTAATTTTCATTCCATCGCTCGAGAAAGGGTGCCGGGAATCCTAAAGACTTGGAATAGTCGAACATAAACGAAACAGCTCAAAGCACTCGAGCACATCCAAATTTTTACGCAGACCTGATTAGCATGTCCCCCAGCGTGTTGGTTTTGGGATTTCATTTTGAACTTGAAAAATATTCACATTGTTCTGACAAAAACAAAAGCCACAATAAATAGTTACAAATGTGATGTTTTACACAAACATGGTGGAGCTCTCCCATTTCCAGGAAGCATTTTTAGTTTGAGCATTAACGACTTTAGAATAATATTTTTTAGAATAAAGGTGAAAGCTGGCTCAAAACTGAGGAGCATAAAAACACAGTAAGAATATAGTAATAATAACAATAATTAAAACAGAAAGAACTAGCCGTTTGGACCAAAAGCCATGCATTAGCCAGACATATGGTTATGATAATTAATGCCAGAACTGAAGCAAATGAAACAAATAAACAGACAGAAAACAAATGCAGACTCAGCTGGGGGTGGGGGCGGGGGGGGATGGAGAGCTGGGGGGCACCGTGGCTCTGGAGAGGGACCCGAAAGGCCGGTGGAAGATCTTATCCGCAGCGGCTGGAAAACAGACTTTGAGGTGGAAGAGCGACAGCCCCGGAGATGAGGGGTGCCAATGTCACGGACGGGCTGCCTCAGGACAGGGCTCTCTAGAACAGGGCCCATTTTCTGATCAAAATGCCTTCTTTGACTTTTCATTTCAGCTTTATTATTATTATTATTATCATTATTATTATTTTTAGTAGTATTAGTAGTCGTAGTCGTGGTGGTGTCAGCAGAATTAGCAATACAAATCAAAGCAAGCTAGGGGCTGTAATAGTTGTAGAAGTTGCAGGAATCATAGTATGGCCTAATAAGGCATAGAAATATAGTCGTTTGTCAAATCTGTAAAGGAATGTTTCTCCTTTATTAAAATAGAAAACTTTTGCGATACCACTTCGATTTTACTTATTTATTTTATCATTTCAGCTCCAAATATATGTACACTGCATACACACATACTCACACACACATACATCATGTTAATTTATGCATGTATGTATGTATGTACTAACATAAAAGATGTTTTTAAAGCTAAACTATTAATATATGAGTTTCTAAAGCAACATGACAGGTTTAACACATTTTGAATAAATGTGAAATAGACATGAGAAATGTAACAGAAGAAGTCAAATGGTTGGTTTTGCAAGTTTGTCAGTCACAGAAGTAACAAATTATCAACTATGTCAAAGAGAATGGTATTCAAAATCATGATACATGCATAAACCAAATAAGCAAAAATCACATCAGGAATGAAGAACAAGAGTCAAAAGCTGAGAATCGCAGAAGTGAAAGATGTTCACTTACCAGGATAACACATGATCTGGTATAATTACTACAAAACATCAATTACAAGAACGTTTTAATATGTGAAGAGTTGTATTACACTCTATTGCATGTAGCATGTTTGTATAGAGTGATTACAGTAATGCCATGATTTCCCCAATCACCAGATCGAAACATCTTTGAACATTCATGCAGAGTGCAGTCCACAGAGTAGTTTTCCACAGACTTCATTTCTGACACAACTGAAGGATTTCACTCAGAATTTGTATAGCATTATTCCGAGAGGGGCAAAAGTTCTTTGAAGGGTGGCCATAAAACCCTTTGAGTTCATAAATAGTTACAAATTATTCATATGTTGTTTGATGTTTCTGTTATTTTGTTTATCCTGGACAAATATACATTCCAAATTTGTCAACAAAAGGCAATGAAATGACCAGAATATTGTGCAAACCTGACAACTGGATTAATAAAATGTTGATAAAATGTATACCCAAAGTAAGTAAAGCTGAATTAAATTTCTGAATATGGACTGGAACGCTTATTGATTGAGACGATTCCCTAGTGTGATTGGTCATTATTACCTGCGGGATATTTTAGTTACCAGGGTATTGTCCCACCCACCATTCTAGACACATCACCAATTGGCCGGCTGCCTGCAGCCTGTCTGAATCTGAGGTGCTATCCTTTATCACTAAAACTGTGCAGCCAATAAGCAGTGGCTGGCATTGTGTGCTTTGAAGGATGGGATTGCATATAAACTCTCCCAGACTGAAGGAGGATGTAGCAGAACTGAGATAACTATCACTGGGTTTTTCATTGGAACAAAAAAGTTGTGAATCTTGTTTAAGTTCACAGTAGTTAAGAGGAAAAAAATTATAGTAATTATATAATTATACTAATATACTTGTACAACCTTTCGCAGTAACCTTGTAACAGAACAACAATCACACATGCGCGTGCACACACACACACACACACAAACACACACATACACACACGTCTTTGCAGGATTCCCGGTTTCATCTCAATAAATAAGCCGATAAGAACCCACCAAGGAGAACCACAAAAGCTAGCTTACTCTCGGTATCTAAAAAAACGAATAAAAAGTTGCTCTCATAAAAAAACAACATAAAAAGGAACACAAAAGCCGAGCTGAACCATTGAGCCGTTGCAAGATTTGACACAGGGAGTTTTTGGTGGAGGGAGCTATATTTCCCCTTGTTGTACAGAGCACAGAGGATGAAGGAACCAGAAGGGGAATGTCGCTCACAGGGCCGAGGGAGAGCGGCTTTGTGGGAGCTCCCCGTAGAGTCAGGCGGTAATGGAGATAAGCGGGGCGCGTTGTTGTCTCGCCCAAATCAACAAAGGGAAACATGCGCGGGGAGATTTGCGCATCCCCCAGTGAAAAGCCGTTTGCATGGCGCCGTAATGTTTAGCCGCATTAGGAATCATTAGGCCCTGGCACCGAGGGAGGGGGGGCATTGGGGGGGGGGGTTCTGTGCCAGACGCCCGCGCCCCACTTTTTCTGTTTCAAAGCAGCCGTAATCCAGCCCCTAAACTCCTGTTTCCATTCACTTTGTGATGTGGGAATCTTTAAAGAGATTAGTTTCAGAAAATGCGAACGATCCGTGTCTGCCTGCTTATTTATACAGATATTCCCTTACCCCCTACAAACCTTCACCCCAGCGTCTGATATCTGAGAGATAAGGACATGATGTGGTTTTATTCCTATGCGCTTCTTCATGCAATGAGCGGCGTGTCCACTGTGGAGCCGTTTGGAGTCTGCGAGGCAGCCGTCAGCCGGGCACCGTACTATAAAATGCTGAATGTTGTGGATGCCGCTGTTGTAGAACAGAAAGAATAATCTAGCAATCTTTGCCAAAGAAAGCCCTTTAGCCATGACTCTACAATGCAGTACAGCCTCTCATTTCTTATTGCTTAAGTATGCTAGAGTAAAGGTGAAGGACAATGTGGATTGACTCCTTGTCTCAGTCTATATAATACAACGTTATTTGCCAAACTTACAGCATTCAAACATACATTAAATTTGTCATGGTTAAGGACAACATCTAGCGGTAATCTGGTCCTAACCGGTCCTGTTTCTCCAAGAGATATTCACTGTCTAGAGTGACAGCATTACACATTTTCAGCTGGACATGGCTTATAACAGGCCAGTGATGTGACCCTACTCTGTTCACCTGGCTTAGCGGGACCATGACACCAATAAATACAGAGGGATCTGGGCCAGTTCCCATTCGGGGGGAGGCCGAGATCCAGCCTCTTCAGGTTAAGCACCTCGGTGGCTTGTCAAACGGGCCTCTGAGCTCAGTGCTCCGGGTTCACGGCCCCCCCTTAAACCGCTGGCTCATCCTCCACGGCCGGTCTCCGCTGGGGCTCCGCCGGTGATGTATGAGTGCGGAGGCAAACACTGGCCTCAGTTGCCCCCCCACCACCCCCATTCTAGGGCATAACTGATGGCGCCTTCCAGGATCGCAGCTTAGAGACCCACGCGTCCTTCCCTGCTCAGCCATTAGAGGGGGAGCAAACGGATCGCTCTCCCCTCACAGAGAGTGAGCGATTAAGAAAAACACAGTCCCTGCCTGGAGGATGAGACTGCGCTCTGCTGAGGCTCAGAGGAGCGAGCTAAACGCCCATCACGAAGGGAGAACTGCAGTTTGAATGGTGCTGAACATTTGGGTGGAACGATTTCAAACATTGTCTCGTAAGCAGTGCTTGTTCTTGGTATATCCACTTAGAAGCTTTCCTGAGATTACATTTGAAATGCTTGAAAAAAGGCATGAAGACACACACTCATTTACATGTAGAATCCCCGAAAAGTGACAAGATAATTAAAAATACAGAGGTTAAGATCTAAATATACCCTGGGCCAGTGAAGGTGTTTTTATTTCTTTGGAAATAAACGTTTGCTACATAGGAACGGGTGAACTGTGAGGCCCTCCCTGAAGGGCGTATAATGTTGTGTCGTGCTCCTGAACACAAAAAAGGCGTGACCCCACATGGTCACCTGAGCCAACGTAAGGCATCCAATCGGCGTACCTGAAACCGAAACCGTTCTGAGCGCCATTCAGAAGCACGGGGCTCGGTGATCTTTGCCTCCTGACCCCCGCAGTCAGAGCCGGGCAGAATCCAGGGGAAGACCGGTCTGTCACAAAGGACCGCTGTGATAGGCGAAAATCGGGCCCTCCGTGGTCTAACGCATCAGCCTAGTGTTTCGAATTCGGGCATGTGGGGGGCTGGTCAGAGGTGAGTGGTTACGGAGCCGTTGCCTCAGCTCAGGATATCTGCCCAGGGGAGGGAATTCCGAGGTCATTCAGTCATTCGTTCAATTCAGCACTTACCAGACGCTCCTTTTCCAGAACGACTTACGCTGGTTACATTTTCACACACTGCCCATTTCTACAGCTGGATATTTTCAATAAAGCAATTCAGGCTAAGTACCTCGCTCAAGGGTACAGTAGCAGCCTCTTACATGGAGATTGAACCTGTAACAGGAGGTAGATGGATGACTCAGAAGGCAGTGCTGTATGTGGTGGAACCTTCTTATTGAAGGCAGGCTCAGTGTCTCCTAGGGGCCTTTCCGTCTCCCTCTCAAACGCCTGCTGGTTTGAACTAAGGGTATCCCCACCTATTTATTTTACCTTACCTCCAGGAATACTGAACTGGGAAAGTTGTACATGAGACCAAGAGTGGAAGAAAAGGCCTAAGAGTAGAGAAAAAACATTGTAGGTGCAGGGAGAGAAGACATGGGACAAATGGAAAATCATGAACACTCCTAATGGGAGTTTGACCAATGACTGGAAAATCTCCGTAATGGTTTAAGGTAAAGGTTCCCAGCAAAGGTAAGAATTTGGCATGTCGGAGAAAAATATGGCCGATTTCTGTCAAATAGTTCTTGTGTTTTCATCACGTTTCTTATCCTCGTCACAGTATTTCTGGTAAACGTAGCTAAACGTGCAAACATTTCCACTGACAATTGTTTAGAGACGATGAATATCTGTTTACTTAAAATATCACGACTAATTGAATTGCATTACGCAGTGGTGGAAGGATGAGAAAATGTCTGGTTGACCTCTGTTTGCGGAAACTTTGCAGCATGAACTGCGCTGCCTCAGTCATAACGGCGAATGGCATGAAGTAGACTCCAGTACACCAAAACGATTGTTGTGAGATGTGTTGGTTTTAGCCATCTTCAGAACATTTGCCTTGTAAAAAGCGCAATACCAATACAATCGAATTGTACTAAGAAATAAATGTATTAAGTGTCAAAACAACACATTCCATTAAGAGGAACTTTAAGCGTGTCTCACATAAGTCCTGTGTCGATAGCCGTAATAGGGATCTAAGAGAAAAGAAAGCATAGAAGTAGAAAACTACGGAATTATATTAAAAGTAGGAGCTAGCTTTTTTAGCCTATCCATCATATCCCAGTTTCCGACTGATTTTTTTATTTCGTACCACTGGTTTCAGAGATCACCTTGAAATAAATGTATTGCTTAGATTACACTCTTATTTGGACTATTTCCGTTGAAATGTTGCTTCCTCAAATTGATTATTTCAGTAAAAGAAAAACAATGGAAATACTGGTACTACCAATACTTCAACAATATTTCAGACTGTCTGAGGGAATGTTTGAAACAAATACGCTAACTGAAGACTGAAATCAATTTTGCCTGAAATCAAGTCTGGTGCACTACAGTAATGTTTTTTTATGAAAATTACCATACAGATTCCAAAATATGTTCTGAAGTGAACTCAAAGCTTCCTGACACTGAGCAGTTAGGAATAATTTCTGTGATTCTGTTTTCTCCTGCACATTTCTTGGTAAAGCTTTCACTTTTACTTTAGAAAGCTTGAGTGATCTGTGATTTTATTAAATAAAACACAACTGCAGGGCCCCCCAAAAAAGTCTGTCAGCCATCTCCTGGGTTTGACGGGCATTTCCTGTGTGCGATGGGCATTTCCTGTCAGTATCCTGTAACGCCTCTGCCTCGCTTCCCCTGTGTCAAGCACGCTCTTAGACAGGAAGTCCAGGATATGATGAAGCAATGGATATTCTCTCCTTCCTGTGAGAGAGGGCCCTCCATCACCAGAGAGATCTTAGCAGCGCGGTTATCCAATCTGCAATAACAGGGAATATGCGGAAACAAGGGGCCTGACTTTGGGATTACGGATCCGCTGTTCCAGGATCAGGTGATCCTGCGTGTGTACTGTGAGCCTGTCCCCCATGCAACAGGGGCTGGAAATGCACACCCCCCCCACCCCCCCCCCCAAAAAATGGAAAAAACTCTGTGCTTGGCATTGCTGAAAAATGTTTCATCATATTGTCATGCTAATTCAGCATGTAATGGAAGCTTTCAGAACCAAGTATATCTGAGACTAAAGCACCTAATGATTAGAACAAATAGAAGATTAGCGTGTAGATAATTTATCAAATTGTGTCTTAGGCTGACTGTAAAATGACAAGGAGCCGTCAGAAAAACCAACAGCCGGAGCTGGAGAGCCATCTTCCGAGGGCTAACGCAAACTCTCCGATTCGTAATTTCCAGCTTTTTACTTCAAATGTTCCGATATCAGGATCTGATCTCCCCAGATAATGCAGTAATTTTACGGCAATTCCTTGCGCCGAATCCAAGGCATTAGCTGTTTTAATTCTCCTTTCTAATGCCGCAATCACGCTGATAATGCCATTATCTAATCCTCACGGTGGGCGTTTGTACCTTTAGCGGTTGCCGGAGTTATCCAGATAATTCCACTAACTAATGCAGCAGAGCTTCTCTGGTTTCTTTCCACT
This sequence comes from Albula goreensis, assembly GCA_022829145.1. NCBI lineage: Eukaryota > Metazoa > Chordata > Actinopteri > Albuliformes > Albulidae > Albula > Albula goreensis. The sequence continues at coordinate 35,384,778 of CM040745.1, forward strand.
AAACTGAAGAGAATCTCCTTTTATACAACACATTTACCAACGCCCCCCACCCCCCAACCCCCCTCCCTCTCCACAGCATCTCTCACTTGGCTAATACTCAGTTCCCACACAGCAAGTATCACCAGCTGGTCAGGTCACTTAATGACATTTAATGATATTTACAAATGTGTTACTTTAACATTAAAGTTTTTGGTGCAATTTATACAATGTTGGTTTAACACGCCTGCTACCACATGCAAGAATGCCCCGAGACACTAGATTAATTAATATGGTATCAAATGTATATAACGCATATATATTAAAATATTTATTATTAATTACACTCGAGTTAAATATACATTAATATATACATAAAGATATTTATCCTAGGTATAAACAAATAGTGTCGTGTTTTTTTTTAGTTTGTATATATTAGTTATTTATATTATATGGCTGACAATTTTGGAAGAGAATATACAAAAAATTATGTTTTTTGACAATTTTTCCCATATTATTTCCATGATGCAGTAATTACAGTGTCAGTTATAGGCAATGTTAATTATATGCATGGGCAAAAAAGTGAGAGAGGCGCAATACACTGACAGTCCGAAATGTTTATACCTAAATTACTGGCCTGCCTCATTTCTCGCAGGCTGTTTGCTGCTGTCTCCAAACCCTCGTGCCAATCACACTGGCAGGAAAAACAAACTTTCAAAAACCTGTTGATTCGTAGTGTTTTCCAAAACACCTGAGTGAGTGATATTCCACCCAAGGCTTTTTCTGTGGTTTGTCCTTCAGTGGAATAACGAAAAAAAAAAGAGAAGCACAAATACACAAACGTTAAAAAGCATACCTGGACTCAATCTTCCACTGCTAGCACTCAGTGGTAATTGCCACCCACTTGTTAGTTTACTTGGCGGTCCGTCCAGTCTTTGGCTTTCGGCTTTGCGGCCGGCTTCACAAATAAATGCGCTGGGTCCCTCGGTGCCAAGCGGGGTGAAAGCAGGCGCGGGGAGGAGTAGGAGGAGGAGGAGGAGGAGGAGAGAGGAGAGGTAGGGAAGGACTGTGCGGAGGACCTCCTGGCAGCTTAACCTTGCTGCTTTCGGACAGGACACTGGGCGCATTGATGTGCTAGCGTTTAGCATAGCGGTGCTTCCCCTGGAGCCGCTGCATGGGTGAGGGGGAGTCAGCGCCGAGGCACGAGCGCTGAAAACATGGCATGGGGACGTGTGCCAAACGCCACGGAAACAAGATTTAGTAGCGTTTGTTCAGCAAGCCGGAATGAGTTGTTTCAATGTTCTCTGTTGGCTGTGCTGACTGAATGCATCCACTAACCTATAACTATAAACATTAAGCATTACATTAAAATACAAAATGACCTTTTAATTTGTTATGACCTGTCACTTTCACAAATTAATAACTATTATTACTATTATGACTATTACTATTATTATTATTCCTAATGTAGCACCATTTTGGGGAATGTCCTTAGCCATGAATGGCCTCTGTAACCATTTATGTCACAAGGGACAGCTTGGAGAAACGCTGAAATTCATTGACTGTAGATTCATGGCCTGTTCTGTTTGGTGAGCCATTTCCTAGTGGAACACAACTATTTTATTTGGCCAGTTTAAGGTTGAAGTACAGGGATGCTGTTGTCCTCTTCAGACTGGCAAGCTGAAAGAATTTCCTTGCTTATTTTCCCTGTGATTTTTTTTATAGGAAAAAAAAAACGAAACCACTGGATACTAACAGCGTTCGAGTTATTTGTTTGAAACGTTGGGCAGGAGGGACAGAGAGAAGAGGGTTTGAGGCCTGTGTGTTTGTGTTTTTCTTTCAGTTTATTTTTTCTTCAAATATTCATTTTTCCCCTGTAGTTCGCTAATTACCTGTTAGAGAGAAAAAACGTGCTTTTTTCCAGCGCTGATTTCCCTGGAATGAGACATAAATCTATAGACATCATTCATGTGTAAACGGTACAGTCAGATTAAAACTAGTATTTGTATGCGTTTGTCTCTTCACCTAGCTAAGACTCAATTAGGGACGTTATACATTTTTACAATTATTTGCTTATCCATTCCATAACTTTTGCTCACATGGTTTATTAGTTATTTCTATGATTATTTTTGTGTGCAGCTCCCAAAACAAATCAATACATGAAAAACAAAAACATGTTCGGTTCACCTGATGTATTTTATCCCAACAGAGACAGCTGGATTCTGCAATTTCTTACATAAAATCAAATCAAGTAATATACAAAAATGTATATTGAATACATTGTGTGTGAAAATCATATGTAATTCAATTCAGAAAATTGAAACATTTAACATTCAAAGGTTAAACATTTAAAAGATAACATATGCTTATATTAAATAACATGAGCAAAGTATAAAATGTAAGAATGAATAATTTGCTAGACATTTATAAATCTGTCCTTCAAAAGTGTTTCCATAAAAAGGTTCACCTCCATCTTTGTGAAGTTGGGAAACTCTTCTTTTTTATTCTTTTTATTTTTTCTGGATTTATCAACATTTTCCCACGCTGAACTCAAATGAAAAGTTCACGTCAGTGACGTTGTCCTGCCATGGCAAATGGCTCCACCGATTTGTGTGACGATCATTCGCTCCACACTGCAGAATTACCACCAATCATTTGCCACCTATGATGTTTGAGGATGGCTATATCCCCAGGTTGTGCATTGACAGGCGACCAGCCAAGACTGAGCCGATTGTTGCCTCACCAGTTTGGACCATTCATTGTGTTACATTAGCAATCCCTCCTTCAATGGCATAGAAAAAGGGACATTTCTATAGCAGTGTTATCTCCCCATCGACTCACTGTTCATTCCCAGGCTTATGCACCACTACATACACTTGTGTTTTTGTGATTTGTGACATGTACGCCACTATCCGCAACCTGAAGGATTGCACCCACAAAAATTAGTGTAGTTTCTGTTTATTACTGCAGTAGTAGTATCTGAAATAATAGTAATGGTAGCAGCATTGGAGCTCTTAAATTGTTTGTCAATTTGCATATGCTTTGGCAGCATAATTGTAACTCTGCCATGCCAGCAAAGTCAACTGAAATGAATTTAAACTGAAAGAGGGAGAGGCAGAGAGAGAGAGAGAGAGATAATGAGACACACCTGTGCATCACTGTCCTGAATGTGACCCATGTACAAACTCTAAAAGATAGCACATGGCTCCAAAACACTTAGCCGGAGCCGGCTCTCGTTGGCCGAGGTCGACGCTACGCCCAAGGCTACCGTGCGATGACAAACAGACAGACAGAGGGAAAACCTCTTCCTCTCTATCTTCACATCTTTACCTGGAGAGAAAAGGGGAAGTTTGTTGTGGCCTGGGGGAGGGGGTTGGTGGGGGGGGGGAGGTGGAGATGCAAGGTGGGTAAAGTATCTGCTTACAAACTCCCATGATACCCACAGGAATGAAGGAGAAAGCAGGTCATGCTCTCAGCAACGGCTACCGCACACAACCCATGATTTAAACCCTGATAAAAGCCTCAATGGGTGCCATTTCAACACACGCTTTTTGAGACCGCCGCACATTGGGTTAGCAATCAACTTCTTTCAGAGTGCCAGGCACGTTCGTGTAACTTCAACTGCAAGGACTACCAGGCAGACGTAAGCTTTCAATGGCGTAACATTCCTTCACTCCGTCTCACAGCACTAACTGAAGCAGCTGTGATACATATGTACATACCAGGCCCTGAGTTTTAAACTACGGTCTGTCAGGCATGGCAAACCAGCTCCGGCATGCATACTCAGTATACCTAATACAATGTGTTATGGATGCACCGTTACATTTATGTGGAATTATAAAAAAATATTCATACCCCCTCCTCCACGGAACGACACCATAGGGGGCTAAGATGGAACGCCACTCAGCCCTCAATGAGTTCCAAAAACCCCACTGTCAAGGGGGATTGAAGTTGTTATGCTTGGATATAAAAGCCATCTCAGATCTTTTATTCATCATAAGAGAAACTCTAACTTCTCCTGGATGCTTCATACAAACACTTCCTCCGTCCCTTCTTTTGTTGTAGAAGCCTCTATAAATACTGGCATCGGAATCAGAAGGCTTGTCTTTGATCTTATAAAACCGCGCTTCCTATAGCGGTGCAGTTTGTGTTATAGTCAGTGATGTTTTATAATTACAAGCCGTTGTCTGGTTAAAGGCTATAAAATGCATCTTATCCTAGTTAACTTTTGGAATGGCCCTGATACATACAGTACCTTCATGGTGCTCTTTGTGGATAAATTCCGCTGTGAGATAGGACTGTCTCGGACTAATGCTTAGGCGACGGGGATCAATGCGAGCCAGGGTTTGTCACCGCTAACCTGAGCATGTGTGAAGCGAGCGGGGGACTAAGAAATCCCATTAGAGCGTCGCGCTAAGCGCCGGGCTTCCCACGCGTGAAGCGAGGCGCGATCCCTCATACGTGCAGCGGACCTCATGTAATCCCTCCGCTCGCGGACACTTGGGCTCAAAACGGAACCGCGTGAAGGTCCAGCTCAAATTGTGGTAGTATGCAGTGCCTAATGTGAGGACCACATGGTCACATCCAACAATGCCGAGAGATATGTGGGGGACAGGCGTTCAAAGTCGAAACAGGGCACCTCTGAAGCACTCAAAAACATAACGACTCATTTTTCCACACATACGTAACTGTCCAATCAGGTTGCCTATAATTATAACTGAAGTGCAGTGTTCCTGTCTCTGTAAAGGTATACTTAACTTTTATATACTCTGCACTTCTTCAGTAAAATTAATAAAGGTTATAACACTGCCAAGTATGGAAGGAAGCACCATCTGATGTAATTTTCCACATTTCAATAATTATGGTCCAGAAACGATGTAGCGATTAACATAAATATTTGCAACTACCAATTACTGTTATTGGTTGAGATTGTTGGATACAGTGTTGTGTCTTCTAGTATATTTGCTGAGGATGGTAGTAGGAAACATAGCAATGTACACAACATTGTTAGAGATTTTTACCTGATGAGAATGCAGTAAGCAAAACTGACATCTTTCTGTGCAAAGGATAGAGGAGTGCAAAGACTAGGCAGCTGGCTGCTACTTGCTTGCTGTCAGTATATGTTATATGGATTGATTATGACTTGCAGTTGTAAGTAGCTGACACAAACACTAACTTATTTCTTACGCAATCAATACAATAAAATACATACTCAACAATTAAAGCTAAGCCATAAAGCTATGTTTATGGAGCTAGCTAAATGGCTGAACTCTTAGCTTTATGAAGTGCTGCAAGGAAAGGTCCACTATCAGCTGAATTAAGTAGCAAAGACTTGGGCTATCGAGGTAGCTACACTTCAAACATGGAGGAAAGCTTCATGAAGAAAAAAGCCATGTAACCATCTACCTAGGCGATTAAAGAATTACCATTAACCTAGCTTGACTCTCTAGGTTGGTGGCAATGTAGTGTAATGGTTCAGGAGCTGGTCTTGTTATTCTGAAGTAGCGAGGTTGGTTTTCAGGTAGTGTACTGGCCCAGAGTGTTGAATAATGCAAATGTGGGTAATTACGTTTGTGTTTTAATCAACGGAATGTGGTAGTCTTTTACTTGATTAAACTAAACGAGCACCATGGGAAACGTTTGTGAAACATGTGTTTTATAGAAACATTGCAAAGGGAAAAGAAACATTAACTTTACAACTTGCCTCAAAGTCTTTACACAAGTTCTGGCCAAAAATGTCATGAACAAGAAGGTGATTGATTCTGCAATGGAAGAGAGACAGAAATGCAAATGACAAAAAACGGAGCCAATCAAAATGGTCTCTTCGTCAGCCATCCAAAGCAATATAAGCAGCGCTGTCACTGATTCTCTTGGTCAGCATGGATTTTGATCACACCGTTTAATGTCCAAAAAGACATCATCATTAACAAAAGGTTAAATCCAAACCAGGAGTTGTACACCACTTATACACTCATTTCTGAGTGATAATAATTGTCATATGCCAGGTTTTTACATTGGACAAGCAACATGTAATTCAGGTCTAGGTATTTAGCAATCAGTAGCATCTTTAGCCTCCCCTTTCATCTACATTGTATTTGCCTGTTGAAATCTGTTTAATGCAAACTCTAGTTTTGTGGCTGGGCAGAGGGAAGGGAAAACTGTTAGAGCTGAGCAAAATTCAAACAACGGAACGGGGAGTGCAGGAAATCGAGTTGACTAGCTCCTTAAATGTTACGTTTTCGGATGTGCAATTTAGACTAACTCAAAAATGTTTGAATATGGCTTCTGGGATGTTTGACCAGGGCATATCCTGAGATTTGAAGGCAAATACGGTTTAATCACAATGTAAGAATCCGTGAAGCGGCCATAGTGAGAATGATGAAAAGAACCTGCGTGTGTAGGATTTGCATCACCATTTTGTTGCGGCCAGAGAAACAGTGGGACAGAGAGACGGGAGAGAGAGAGAGAGAAAACACTTGACATCGGCTCTGCGCGCTCTTCCCTGACACCCTCAGCCGCCCCCTGCCTATTCGCACCTCCACCCCCACTGTCTGGCAGGTGTTCCGTCTGCCAACGGAATGTTTTAAATCATCAACACACTCATATATATGCATCTGTTCTATGAGCAGTTGTGCACTGAAGAAGGTACTTGTATGGCCCACAGAATTAATCTGCTTGAATATTAATAAACAATATAGCCGCAAGCAGCAATTAAGGGGGCCGAGCGCCATCGCCACGGTGAAGCAAATTAACAGCCTATAGGGCCCTGATGTACACAGCCCTAACGTGGGATTCTGTCCCTGTCAGGGATGTTTCTAGACTTTTAGCACGACTGGGGCACAGACCCCCAGTGCCCACATCCTCACACTTGCAATTTCTGATACATTTTTAAAAACTAGTTATTTTCATGACCATCTACTGGGGCACAACAGATTATGACTGTGGCACGTGCCCCAGTAAATAGGGTCTGGTGACTGCCCTGGTCCCTGTTGCATATTTTTGATATTTTTGAAATATTTTGAATATTTCAACATTAGATTTTTTTTCTGTATATATACATTGGGAGCTCAGTAGCATGACCATCTGTGTTGATTGTTTGTTGCTTACTTGTTGATGAACACTCAAAGTTGTATTACATAAACTGTGTAGGAAGATTTTTTTTTTTTTTTGCATAACTTACGGTGCATGTTTTCATTGCATGTGAAAACTCGGAGAAGAAATTCAAAATGCTGGAAATGGAATACAGTCAACAGTCATATGGGTACTTGAGGCATATTTGTTGAATGTAAGGAGAGAGATACAGTAATACTAGACTCAGGTACTTAGGCCAAATTTGTTTCCATTTTGTGATTGTTTAAATTTTTTAATTTTTTCAAATGCCTGCAGTAGTTCCACCGTATGCATTGAGCCTGTCAATACATAAGTCATGATTTACCTGTGAATATGCATGTAAAGTTTTATTAAATAATGCAAAACCATTTGGCATTTATTTCTCACAAAAGCCACAAACATGCAAGATCATTGGCTTTGCTTTTTTCACATAGCAACTTCCCATACTATCTTTTAAGAGAACAGGCTAATGAACAATGTAGTGCAAACTGTATGTTAATCTATCTCAGAGGAGATAGACACACCTTTGAATGTTTGTTCAAAAAAATGAATAATGGTGAATTCATCAGTCAAAGGGAAATTTGTTTGTTGTAAGAAACCAAATCTGTGAATGCTGGATTTGTGTCTGTAAGCCAAACAGATCATGAGTTATGGTTGTTTAGAGCTCAAATTATTTTCTAATACTTCATTGACATGAAAAAAATAACTTCTTCCCCTTTTCTTATGAGGGTAAAGTAACTCTATTATATTTGTGTCCTCAGAGCTGCAATATCAGCCACCTGTGACCCAAAATGCTCCAGAAAATGATGCGCTGCCTCAAAATGAAAGCCAAAGTTTCATTCTACGTGAGAAAACAAAATATGAAAAAGATTAACTGAATGCATCCTGAAAATGACATCTGGAAATCAATATATACTGTTGTGTGCAGGCTAGCTACATCATAGCAAGGGGGTGACATCAGCTTTATATCTGGTTTACAGCAGTGTGTTGTATTTGGACAGTTGCTAACTTTTGATATTGTAGTAATGGTTAACTGATAGATGCTAATATATAGTTTCTGGCACAAAATGGCTTTGATGAATCAACAAGGTGAATGACACACATTGTTAGTGGTTGAAGGGAATGTAACTGTACAGCATTTGAAATCATGAGTGAAAAGTACTCTATCAAGAGATCTGTTTTCATCATATGGATGATTGTGAAATATTCGATTAGTGTGTCTGAAATCAATTTACTGATGGGTTTTGAAGAACCTGGGGATGATGACTTGTACTTGAAATTGTCAAAATAGCACCCCCAAGGATTTTTTTGCTGGATTGCTGGATTTACAGTCAGTGTTGGAAATTTCACTCACCGCTATTGGTCATGTGAGAGACATGCATCATGGTTGTGGAACGTTGTTGACAGAAAAATCATGGCTGCCTGACAGGCGCTTGAGACTGGTTTCTCGACACATCCCAGAATCCTCGGGAGATGGGATTCAGGATAAAAGGAGGGTGGCGTCTTTAAGAAAGGTAGACGAGGCAATCCTTTCCCAGACTTGATGGTTCCCAAGCCTCTTGGGAGATATGGTTTTAAAAAAAAGAGCTTTGAAAAGCACTAAAAATAAAATCACGAAACTGAACACATTTCAATGTTTTGTGTCTCAAAGCCATTGTGTATTGTAATCATTTAAGAGAAGCTACGATGCTCTTTTAATCCTAAATCCAAATTTCTATTCGTAATAAAACATTCATCGCTGCAATTACTTTTTAAGTGGTCTTTTAGGAAAAAATATTTACCTTACACGTTATCTTTTCTTGCGAAATAGATACTCATAATATCACTCAAAAATCTTAGTGTGTATGAATGGTACATGTATGTCAGCCATCTACATACATACATACGTTTGCTCTTGTTCAACATGTCAAGCCATTTGTGACATAATCCGTTGAGCTCAATGTGTCAGAATCCCAAAAAAGGGGGGAGAAACATGTTGGAATCAGAGCCAGTTTACGTCTTCTGCACTGGATTCCGATATAAAGCAGGCTTTTGTGTGAAGATGTAACTGGATCCTGCAGCCCGTCTGTACTGTTAGTTTGTCCTGTGTTCACTCGGGATACAAACACTCTGGAGAATAACATGCTTTGTCTCTCGCAAAGTGACGTTAGCCTTTTGTAAGACTCTGTTTCGCTTAAACCACACTGGTGGAAAAAAGAGGTTTTTGTTCCATAGCCCCATTAGTCTGAGCGAATGGACAGGGAAAGGGGATTGGAGTACCGGGGAAGGTTGAGGGAGGGGGTGTGCAGCCTTCAAGGCTTGACATTAGACAAATAGAGATATATAAAAGCTGTCCTCCATGCCAGTGACATTAAGCTTGGCCTTTGAATCCCTTCCAGAAAGGAAGAGTGGAAGCTTTCTCTCCTCCATGTGCTTTTAGTCTCTAGTGGGATCTTTCCTGAAGTGGAGTTATACACACCCTTACATCAGCAGAAGAAGAGAAGAGAGAGAGAGGGAGCAATGCATGCTGGGATAGAGGCAGTGGGTGTATATTTTTGAATGGGGTGCTGAGGTTCTCATCCCATTCAGACTATCTCTATCCCACTTTGGTTTCTGCTTTATTCATTCTGCAGACAGTGGTAAAGGTGGGGAAAGGTGGACTTATGTTGGAGCATTACACAGAGCACTGCTGTAGACAGCGAGCACTCTGGGATAGGGCACAAGGTGCACAGACATAGGATGAAAGCTCAGAACAGCAGGGTGACCAAAAAGCAGTCAGCCTGCCTACTGTGCAGCAGATTCTGCACTCCGTGGAAGGTCATGCACATCAGACGCCCTTTTCCTCTTCCGTCTTCGGCACGGAGGATGTAAAATGGCTGACACGGCAGCAGGGCAGAGATGACTGCTGGAGAAGAGGAAGAAGGAGAAAGCAGGAGAAGGATGAGAGAACAGAGGGTATTGTACACTCACAAAGGAATGGTGGGGAAGGTGAAATTGCAAGAAGCTCTCTCTCCGGATTAGGCAGAGGGTTAAGAGAATATTGATCTGTGTGTAGAGAACTGTTGATCTCTCTTAGCGCGGGTGACAAATGGCACCGAGCGTTGAAAATGTGGCGCTCTCCAAGGACGAAGCCGATCTCCCTCTGTAAGAGGGGTGGAGACGGGAGGAATTGGAAGCAGGAGGGGTGAGACTGCCGGTACCCCGCCGAATGTTGTGTAAATATCACAGTGCAAGGGGGGGTTATGGGATGGAGAGTGGAGGGGAGAGGGGCCCGGACAAAGTCGCAGCACTGCCCAGGTGCTCATCATCCTGTCGCCGTGGGAGTCGGAAGAATGTACGGAGAACAGGGGTGAACTGGAGAGGCCATATGGAGCAAGGACATTACCACGGTCAATTATCACTATCCATAGTTGAGGCCTAAAGAGTGGGTTGGTCGCCATGTTAAAATGTTCTCTGTAACTGCAGACACGTGCCTTAGGACTTCATATGTTGGATGAGTGAACTTGCTGCCCCGCCGAAGCTGAATACCCCCTTGCTTCGAGCCTGTTTCTCTGGGGTGATCCTCTCTGACAGGATGCCAGGGCGCTGGAGACGTACATCCGCCGCCCCTGCCCCGGAGCCCAGCGTGTCGGCCGCACGCCCCCGAGCCAAAAACATCCCGGCCCCCCGCCGAGAGACGCCGAGCGGCGGAACCACTTCTCGGATGTCCCGCTAATGTAAACTTCAGCGTTTTTACCAAAATAAACCCTGCGCCCCAACCCCTCCTGCTCCCCTGTCGCGCCTGTTCTTAACACCCCCATTCATAAGCTGAGCGACTGGGCAAGGCCCAGTCTGTAGGGGCGACATAGGAAGGGGGCAGGTGGGCTGTGGCAAAAATGACAGTGGTATCACTATAAAATTAATAAAAAAATAATTTAGCATTGCCACGTGCAAGCAGATTTAATCCTCAAGGATAATATCAGTATTCCTCAAATATAAAATGTACCTAACTGCAATTTGAAATGCAATTTTCGGGAAAACAATTACATTTCAGTCAATTTCAGTGAATAAATATTTGAAAAAGAACCCAAGGGAAGGAAAGAATTTAGCAGGACAGGCAAATTCAGGGCCAGTCAATGACCCTTTCAGAGCCACTTTGTGGGAGCGTGGAATGGCTAACACAGCATTTTCCTCTGCTTTTCATTTCACTCTGAGACACACCTTGGGTGAAGAAGAGAATTAAACACAGAGGGAGATAACAAAAATTAAGATAGAGGTAGAAAAAATTTTGAACTGAATCATACACATATTTTCAATGACACACCAGAAAAAGTTAACTAGGTCCCTCCCCACCACAGAAAGATCACCTGCCACAATCCAAAAATCATTTTACCAAAAAAACAAAAAAAAAAAAAAAAACAGAAAATAATTCCCAACTTCAGGGTCCACAGAACATAAACTATATTATGTGCAATATGTTGCTCAAATACATGAGAAAATTGTATTATTGTGTTCTAAAACAATTAGCTCATAATTATAATGTGTAATAGCAATTTTCTCAAAAATCATGGGTGTGAAAATTGTTTGCACCCCAGTTTTTAGTACCTGATTATCATCCCTTTGTGAGGATAATGGCACTAAGCCTTTTCCTGTGATGTTTAAAAAGGTTGGACGACAGTTTTAGGGGGATCTCGGACCTCCATTCCTCCATGTAGAACGTTTAAAGATCCATGATGTCCCAAAGTCCACTCTTATTGAGCTCTTCAGTTCAGACCACAGGTTTTAGGTCTGGCATAAGTCTGGAGACTGAGCTGGCTGTTGTAAAAGAGTAATTTTGTTTACAGTCATTCATTTTCTTCTTGTTGGTGTGTGTTTGGGGTCATTGCCATGCTAGTAGGTCAGCCTGCAGCCTCAGCAGATTTCTCTTAAAAGGTAAAACAAAGGTTATTTACCAAAATGTTCTGAAACTTAATAGACTTCATAGTGTCATTGATCTTGACTAAAGGCCCAGCACCAGTGGCAGCCAGACTGGCCCACAGCTTCAATGATCCACGGCCATATTTCAAGATATGAGGACCTTCGCTTTGCATTCATCCCACTTCTGACACCAATAGTTAAATTTTGGTTTAATCAAACCATGGATCTGGTTCCAGTTGAAGTACCAATGATAGTTCACGACTCCAGATGCTCCAGTTTGTTTGTTGTGCTCAGTAAGTGCTTTCGTTTGGCATCATTTCCAAACAGGCATGCATCTGGCATCTAATTTGTAATTTGGGGACATGCTGACCCCCCAAGATACATTCGAACTCCAATTATTCTTGGATTATTTTTTTGCCTACCTCACCATCTCCCTTTTGAAACTTTTTGATTATTACCCCAATAGTGGCAAGTGATGCAGTTAACTTTTTGAATGTTTTTTGTGCCCATTCCCTGACTTATGAAGGTCAGTAACCATCTGTCTATTTTAAGTAGTCAGGTCTTTGCTTTCTTCATTGTGATGGATGATAGGATTTCGCATGCTTGTAACTGCGTTTTTATACCCTGTTAAACAGGATGTCATGGAAGGTCACAATACAGTTTGTTATGACTAAGATTAGCTTAAATAAACATAATTTTATAAAAGATTTAACTTTTTTAAAATGTATTTTATTTAACATTCATTTTATGGGTGTCAATCATTTCCACACTTACATTTTGCAAAAAAGTATATTACACATTCAAAAATTTTTTTTTTATTCAGAACAAGCATATAAAACAAAAGTAATTTAGTTTTTTTTCATATAAACACATATGTAATTGATTTTAGTTTTGCCCAGGGAAGTGGGAATTCCAATGGACTAGTGGTCCATTGTCTACCAGAAACCCCCTGTGACGTACCCAAAGCCCACACAATGTCTATGTGAGTTTAACTGGTGTACTATAAAGTGAAAATAAGTAGTGACCGACAACGCATGCTTTGGATGAAAGCGTGTGCTTTTCCTCACTCTCCCGAAATGACCGCGGTGGTCGCAGTCATATGCATGAATGCACACAAATTAGACATACCAAACCGGGAGGAAAATTGGGGTAAAGTTAAAAAACTCATTTGGCGTTTGTGAAAAGATGAATGGTTTTCTGTGGTTTGGCGTTTGAAATTTCATACCTTTTTCCTGTGCTCAGTCAGAAATGCGAGGTTGCGGGGTTGCATGTGCTTTGAGAAGCGCAGAACTGTAGTTCAGAGCTGGCATTTATATTTATGGAGAGGGGCTCTTTGCTTGAATTTAAAATGCTGTTGTAAATAGGATATATTTTTCCTTTGAATACTCCGAAAAGTGGACGCATTTTTCATTGAAATGATGACAGCAATCAATGCGCAAAGCGTCAATGTTTTAATTAAAACCCAACTGTAATTACCCCTGTAAATCTTTCAAACAGAATACAATAACAAAGAAGGTTGCACTTAAACACTCACCCTGGCAGTGAACTAAATCTTTTCTTTTTTCCCCGCTCTGCTGGACCAATTTCAAGAACATTTTTATTTTTAAGGTGAAGTGGAAAGCCACTCGACTGATGAGAGGAGAAAGGTCTTCATCATAGTCAAGACGTCGTTTTCTGGTCATTGGAACAGTGTACTGGTGGACGGTGCGTATGTGTGTGAGTGATACCCCAAAGTCGGTGTGTGTGTGTGTGGAAGTTTGTGGAGGGGGTTTGAGGTGTTGTGCTGAGAGAATAGGATTGTGAAAGTGTCGCAGTGTAAATGTATAAGTATGTGCGTTTTTTCTGTGGGGGTGTTAGGTGTTGTGATGAGACGGTAAAATTGTGAAGAGTGTGTGTGTGTGTGTTTGTGTCTTTGATAGACAGCTGTACCTTGATCAGAAATCAGTCCTGGGAATCAATCAACATTAGTCCTTAACTTTTATGCTGTTATCTTCAAGACCCGTTTATCAAGTTCGTTGTCATGACTCCTGACCTCACCAACCTGGTGTGGGAGGAAGAAAATGGAGTAAAACTAAATTCCGTCGGAGCTTGTTTATGCTTTGCAATTACATGGTGGCTGTTCTGTGCTCTGTGTGTAACCTCTATGAATCTTCTTTGGAATGAGTCAAGCCACAACTCCTGGATGGAAGTCTTTTGACAAATTTTAGACCGAGGGGCCCTGGAGACCTCTGCGACCGCACTGCTGTATTTGCTGCCCTGCTCAGAGTACATGCTTACACTGTGGTCTTTCCCAGGAATTGGACCGCCAATCAAATTACCTTGACCCCTAAACTCAACGCCAACCACGTCTTCTTCAGCCACGATCACATGGTTAGCTGATGGTGCGGTGTGTACCTTGGGGTTTTTCAGTGTCAAGTTCATGTTGTAACTATCTAGTTCATGTTGCAATTTTAATTATATTTCTCTGAATGTAAGAACAAAAATAAAACAACAGCTTTCCTTCCTCTGTGGCATCGTGTAGTTTTGTTATTGTCTGTATCAGTTCTGTGCCCTCCTGGTCATAACGGCTTTTATTTGTTTTTTTTTTTCTGGAAAAAAAGTGATATTCACACAACTAGTGCTGTATGTCCCAATTAAGGCCAGTCAAGAATTCTTAATTATCAGTAATGTTGACTGAATCCTGGCCTTAGTGTTTCTTTGCCTTGTCACCCACTGTTCTTTACAAGGAATGAACCAGGTCTTTAATTGTAGTGCTAATGCTAATACCAATGACAGAGCTAATGCTAGGGTCATGGTAAATGCCCACACTAATGTTAAAGCTAGTGCCAGGGTCAGTCCCGGCGCTAATGCTATTTCTAGGACTAGGGTCAGGGCTATATTGCTATCGATACTGCTACACTATCGATAGCGCTAATGAGACAGAGAGAGCGGACAGCGCTCACCTTGAGCTCCCGTAACTCTTATTTACAGACTGGCCTAAGAGCCTGTTTCAGTCCGGCTCGATTTACAGCGCTATTTGTTTGAGGCTCCCAGGGAAATGGATGGTTAGAGGGGGGTGAGCGAGAGCCGAGCTGCTGCCGCGGTGGAGAGATCGGCATGCTTTATCACTCCCTCTCTCTCTCTCTCTCCGTCTCTCCCTCTTTCTCTCTGTCCCCACACACATTAATTTGTCCAATTAACAGCAGCTCCTTCAGTGCTGTGTAATTTAGGACAGAACGCAGCAGTCGCGGATGATATTAGCGACGTTATCAATCACCTCCGGACCTGTTATGAGAGATCCCCAATGCCTACCGTCGCGATCGCTCGCCTTGAATTTACAGCACGGCGCATTCGAACTGCGGGACTCGAACAGGGCCCTCAAATAATAAAATAAACCAAAACATAAGAGTTTTGTTCTCCGCGCAATTTCCTTTCTGGTTCCCCGAATATGAAACCAGATGTTTCCGGTGCGCAATGCTCGCTTTTCATGTCATTTTTTTTTACCCTCCCCTCCCCTCCCTCTCCCTGCACTTTCAAAAATAAATGCATCCTTTTAGAAAAAAAAAATGAAGTTTATGAAAAGTGAAATTTCCTCATTGCCGAAGGTAGCGGTCTGTTTCGCATTGATAGACCGCCGCTGAAAAGCCCCTGGTCATTCCTCCCACTGATATCCTGTGTCTGAGTGACTCCCCTCTCCAGCGCGTTTCTAACCAACACATGTGGGTCAAAGCAATTCAGCGGTGATCTCCTCTTCCCCGTCTCTGTTCTAATTGGGGGGACCGAGGTGAGAGATCTAACCAAGAAGAAGATACCATGTTGTAATATGAGAGGTGACCTATATTTTCAAACGCTGAGCAAAAACCACCATTTACCCAGCTGTTATTATTTTTATTATTACTATTATTGTGGTTGTTCTTGCAGCTGTTGTTATTGTTTTGTTAATGCTATTTATTAAATAACATGTATGTATTTTTCATCCTAGCTAATGGAAAATGTTTGCTTAAAATAAGGGAAAAAGTATTTTTACTGGGGTTTGACTTGAGGTACAACGTGAATGTTCTTCAAACACTCTAAGAACGTTAAATTGTTCCAGACAAGTTCTGTGAAAGTCTCACGAAAACATTCCAGCTATATAGTATTCAAGAAATACCAAAAAAACGTGGTAAAATTTACATCCTGTTAACATTTGCCGTGACGCTACGAGAATGTTCTGGCTACCAAAAATCGTTAGCTGTGATGATCTTTTATGTTTCAGATTACCACTGCTGGGCAGTGTCTACATTCTGTCCTGGGCAATATAGTGGAAAGATGTCATGTTAAAAAAATTAATATGACAAATCCTTTGCCGTTAAAGTGTCTGTAAGGCAGTAACAAGACAACATAAAGCATTGAGCTTGTTTTGTCTGATGCATATCTGATACGTTTCTTCTGGTCAAAACCGGAGCCACAATAAACACCATCCATTTTTCAGCGAGACTGCCCCACACTTTGATCCCTTCCAGAGCCCACACATTTCCTGACGGGTTTCGAGTCCCGGCCAAATCCGAACAAAAACGTCCTGTTCCACTCGCCGCAGGCCGGTGGTAGGCCGCGGTAGTCCCCTGCAAAAGCAGTGACACCTGAGCTCGGCTGTTCTTGTTTTCGTAGTCATGACCTGAATCAGACCTAGTCTTAGCCAATGGCTCGGTCCTGTGAAAAGGGACCATGAATGAGGGTGACACACCGTTGCATACGGTAGCCTTGAGAGCAAACGAAGGCCACTGTATGTGTGTCCAGGGGCAGACGAAGACACCATTTCACTCCCTTGCTCCAACTCACTGAGGGAAACCTAAAACAAATATTGATGTAGAGTTAAAAAAGAACAGTCTGATTAGCAGTTGATGAAGAAGTGTTGTTGATGATTTTTGTTTGAAATTCAGGAACATCCAATGGAGAGTTATAATTTTTTTCTCATTAGTCTGTTAATGTCACAGAAAAAAGGCCTCCCTGAGCAGACAAGTTTATTGGCTGGTGCAGATGTCTGTCTGTCCAATCACATTCATTTCACAGTCTCGTAGCCCTCCTCCTGTGAATGCAGACACACCTCCCCTCTCCTCCGCACCTCCAGCGTACCCGACGCACGGCTGTCGCCGCAGGAGGGGGTGGGGGGGGGGGAGAGGGTGTTTGTTTGCGCTTCAGTTCATGGGTGTCGCTAGCTTGCTTATCAAGGGGAGAAAGTGGAAGCAATTAACAAGTGTCTTTGTTTGACTTGGCACTGAAAGTTGGCAGCGTGCAGTGAAGAAAGAGAGAAGGAGACAGAGGGAGAGGGAGGGAGAGCAAGAGAGAAGGTGCCGGCAATTCTCATGCGCGTGTGTGCGCGCGTGTTGTGTGTGCGTGTTTCATTGATATGTTTGTGTTTAAAACTCGGTCTGGAGATTGCTTTGGTTTCTGATCACCATCGCTCAGAGTGAATTGCGCAGTCTCTAATACCTGTGTAGGGGAGAGGGCGTTACTGACCTGCAGATCTAAATCAGGCACAGGTTCATAAGTCTATGAGCGCAGCTACAAGAACTTTCAGCCAATTAAAGGGGCATCGTATATCTGTCTCTTAGCCATCTCTTTGTGCAGTTAATGGCTGCTGTGTATATTTACATGACAGCATGTCAAATGGCCTTTTACTGGCAGGGTTCCCTTAATTTGATTGGAGAATTCTCAGAGGAGCGTTGTACTATTTGCGGATGCGGGGACCTTGGCTACTGTTTCCTGTCTGCGCCCACGGTTCCACAATGCACCCCCACCCACCCCCGCCCGCCAAGCCCCCCTCCCTTTCCCCCCCAACCAGCCTGATCAGATCCAGGTGGGAGCGAATGTTTTTTGTTTTACTGTGCTAACCACCGCCCAGGTGAAGAGGATGCAGAGATGCCATTCTCTATTTCCTCAGCACAGGTTTGCTTTACCCAAAAGTAAAATTTTCACAAAAACTGGAATCATGTCGGTTAAGCACTGCACTGCCCTTAGTCCCTTTCTGCAACTAATAAAGCCAAATGTGCTTACAGACCATCATGTTTCCTTCCTGTCCTACCATATTTTCTTGGATCAACATATATGTATCTGTTGTACACTGTATCTTTGGCTGTTTGCTCGTATTATTTCTCAGCCATAGAAAATGAACGACACAAAGCAACCAGCTGAATTCTAAATAACCTTCTTGAGTCTACAGTAGGCTAAAATTACTACTCTCATTTTTTATTAATATTTCCTTTGCCCATGCCTATGTGTGTGTGTGTGTGTGTGTGTGTGAGTGGGGGAGTATATATGTAATTTACTGCACAAAGCCCTCATATTTCATAATAAAATAATTTAACCTTTACAGTGTTTAACAGACCGCTGTGGCTCCTTAAATAGGTCATTTAAGTGGACCCAGTGTTGCAGTCCACTGCCTGTGCCAGCCCTATGCCCAGAGAGGGAGAGGGAGGGAGCGAGAGAGTGGAAGAGAGAGAGAGAGGGAGACAGAGAGAGAAGGAGAGGTAATTGGTGGTTATGGCCTGGAGGTGCCATGAACAAGGAAGAAAGTTGCCCACCTATTGGTCACGTTTAGGACGACGACGCTCCCGGCGAAGGTGGCAGGCGGAGGTTCGTTAGCGGCCCTCGGTCCTAATTACAGCGGAAGCCGTCACCTGCAAAGCTTAGTGTCCTTCACACCTCCTACCTTTCTGGGTCTTTCTCTACCTCTATGTCTTCCTGCTCCCGAACGCTCTCATAGTCTCTCTCACTCTGTCATTCACGTTGTTGAATTACTATGTTCTCTCTTCTCTCTTCATATGGCACAAAGAAGGGGAGGGTGGGGGTGGGGGGGGCAGTAATATGTCCATCTATAAAAAGTACCCAGCATTAGACTAATCTCTCACCTGTTCCAATTTTTCTCCCCCCTCTTCCCTTTTTTTTCCGAGGCGAGAGAAAAGAGGAAGAGGCGTAATGAAAAAGGCCTAAATGACAGAGAGTTGACGGCAGGATTCGTCGGGTAAATGACGGCAGGGCGGCTGGCCCCGCGGAGAGGGGACAGGGCGAAAAAGCTCCCAGAAGGACTGATTAATTCCAGCGGTAGTGGCCGCCAGGGGAGAGAGAGTGAGAGAGAGAGAGAGAGGGGTTAGCGGCGACATGGAGAGAGGAGCCTATTACCGCCGCCGCCGCTGCCGCCGAATCCCATCTAATCAGCTCCACGGCGACCCGCTTCCCAGAGACAAACTTCTCAGGGCTCGCTCCCATTGGCTACTCTCCGGGCTTTAAATAGAGGGGAGGTGAGGGAAGGGCAGGATTGCGCTGTGTGTGTGTGTGTGTGTGTGTGTGTGTGTGTGTGTGTGTGTGTGTGTGTGTATGTGTGTGTGTGTGCGTCCATTCAGGGATGGTTGTGAAGACAGGGGGGTACAAAGGATTTTTTTAACAGACTGTTTGGAGCTTTTTAAAGAAATTTCTCTCTGTTTCTCTCTATTGAAGTGTTCATTTTAAAACACAGATGCTCGGCACTGTATCTCAATCGGAGATACTGTACAGAAAGTATGAACTCTATGATGTCTGTCCCATATAAATTGAATTGTTATAGAAAAATACACCTGCCATACTGTAATAGCTCTTTTTGTTCAGAATAACATCAAATACGGCAGAGGAGATACATATGAAACAGGAATGGCGGTCTTTTGGAACGATGATATTTTTGTACGTTTGAAAATGAACCAAGTTAAATAAATTGATCAGAGCTGTTCCATAATTAAATAGGATACTCTTATTAGTTTGTAAATTCTGTAAACCTTCCCTGAAACTGACCAGTAACTGGGATCTGAGCACACAGGCCAAACTATGAGCATACAACTAGCACATTAGTTTAAACGCCCTTTCAGCGCTGTTAATAAAACCCATAAAGAATCCAGTAATGTGTCAAACAATGTGTTACAGTGCATGGTTTATATTTCACAAATATCATCATCAGCTTTTTAATAAGTAGTTTATGAAGACATATCAGCCCTTCAAAGGCACCAGAGAGCTACATGACAGAAACAGTAATCTACACTGAAGAAGAAAATTATATGGTGAATACAACACCAACCCTATTACCTTGCCGGCATGGTTACTCAACAGAAATATAAGAGACGTACAGGTGTTTTTATTTATTGTGACTAAGGGCGAGTGTGTGTGTGTGTGTGTGTGTGTGTGTGTGTGTGTGTGTGTGTGTGTGTGTGTGTGTAGGGGGGTGGGGGGGGGTTTCTGCTTTCATAATATCTTTTCTTTGGCAGAAAGAGAAGGAGAATTTAGGCACTCATTGTAAGTGTGTGTGCAAGCAGTGTGTGTCTTGTTTATTTATGTAAGAATTTGTACATTTGTGTGTGTGTTTGTTTGCTTTATCTGTATGCATATATGTGAGAAGGTATGACAGTTTTAGCTTGTAATTGTGTTGATGTATATATGTGTGTATGTCCGTGAGAGAGAGAGAATATGTGTATGTTCGAATGAATGTGTGTGTGTGTGTGTGTGTGTGTTGGGGAGGGGTTAGCATTCCTATGAGAGAACACGCGCATGCGTGTATGTCAGTGTGCTAATGCATACGCGCTCGTTTGCCCTTTCGGTTCTCGGTTAGCCTTGGCTCCTGCACCAAGCACATCAGATCAGCATATCCTGGAAGACACCGAGACATCGGGAGGCCATTTGCATTCTGATCCATCCCACGTCCTGCCCTCATCCCAATCCGGAGCAGACTCTCCACCTCTCTCCCTCAGTCTGCAAAATGCTACTCCTCCAGCGCCCGGAAAGGTCATGAATAATACATATTAAGTACTGTACTAAGGGCCATAACCGAACTGCTAAAATATTGATCTTGCCCAATCATAATAAAGCGAATTTACTAAGAGCGATCCATCATTATAAACGCTCAGCGTCCGCTCCGGCTACAGTCTTAACTTCCCCGTTTTGCTGTCACTCCAGCGCTGCATTAAGGCTTGATAGCAATAAAGACCATATTGTGAAGTGGCAGCCAGGGAAATACCTGCCTAAAATCATGAACTGTCAGGCCGGTTACGTGGCGAGAAATCTATGGGCCGGCACGCTTTGGATTATTCGTTATGTTTGAAATATGTATTACTGCATATATGAGGTCCATTTGTATACAGTGTTGAGGACTATTCCCTCATGATGTCCCCATATTACAGCGTAATAACACCCCCATTCACACTGCTAAACAAATCCAAGTGTGCTTTTAAAAAGATCTCCGGATCTAAACACAAGGAACGCTTAAGGGAATTTCTGGAGCACTGAATGTAAGGTAGAATTCCACTTCTTTCATCCCTCAAAAAAACTGGAGGCTTTCTGTCTTGAGAAATGGTCAATTTCTACCCCACGCATTTCAGAACTCACACGCCAATATTTCAATATCTCCTTCCCATTCTGTATTAGTTCCTTGATATTCATCTATTGTTAAGAATTTCCTTTATTTTGTCCAACCCCTTTAAATACAGTATATTATAAGGTCGAGTGTATATACTTGTGTATTATATCGAATTTTTCCACATATGTGGGAAAAAGAATAAAATATCAAGTCTTTATGTCGTTTCAAACTCAGGTTGTTGTTTTCCTGTGGTCATTAATTCCCCAAAAGGTGAGACTGCATTACCGGATGCTCAGCTTGGCGGAATGTACACGCGTCTAATGAGTTTTTAAATATTAAAACTGGTGCACGTTGTCACCATTGCGAGCTCTTAATTTACTAAGCAATTAAGTCGGGACCCTCATTTATCAGCGCGCGTTCGTTTGCGGGAAACCTCGTCACATTTTATTAATTGATGCCATAGAAATAGTGAGGCGAAATTAATGTGCGCTCACCGCGGGTCATGCTGGCAGTCGTAGGTAGCTATCGCTGAACGGGACGTGAGATAAATAGTAACCGTGCTCGGCCGATTACACCTGAGATAGCTGCAGACATTAGCTAACACGCCGGGGAGCGTCCTGAGCTGAAAATGATAAAATGACGAAGCGGCAGAATGCTGCAGCGCTTCCTGGTGACCATCTGTTTTGGGCATAAATCTGATCGGAGTATCTCTTCAGAATTATGGAGGATGTACAGTCTTCACATCTCGCATGGTTTGTGTCATTCCTGTGGTACTCTGGCCTTCCGCGACTGAATATGTTTGGATGCTCTTCACATGTTAGCATATTATATTTTTCTGTGTGCTGTTTGTTTATTAACATGTTTAAATTGTGTGTGTACGTGTGTGTTCAGGTTTTTGTATGTTTCTCTGTGTGCAGATGAGTCATTTGTCTGTTTGTGAGCACTATACCATGATGCTGGCACGCCAAGTTTGCTGGATACGTCTGGTAAACAGGCCGGAGTACAAATGTTTAAGAGGCTATATTGGTTGACGGGCAGATACCCAGTAACTTATTGTGTATTTAACTATTGTGTATTTGGCTAATTTAATGAACAGCATATTTGTGTTGATAATGTATACCAAAGTTAGCCGGATAACCAGTGAACCTACTCTGTGGTGTCCTCCCCTGCAAAAGCATGGACACCAAATATAACACTTTCAATTAAATCTAGAAAGAAGGGAAGACTTTCATGGCCAGTAAAGGAAATGACATCAAATGTGCTGAAAAAAGAAGCTTGGAACGCTTCCTGTGCAACAGAATAAGAAATCAGCATACAATTAAGCGATCAAAAGAAATAAAAATCTTAGCACCCTTGTTAAACCATCTCTGGAACTTGAAGAGGAGAGGGTTTGTATCGGGGGGAGTGTGGGGGGGTGAGTGGGAGGGGGGCGCAAGGCAAACAAAAACAATATATCTATCCGAGGCTCTTGTAGATAAAGTGATGTATTGGAGCCCAAACGGCGATGGCTGCGGCTCTCTTGACCCCTCACCCCTGGCAGTATGACTAAGTCTGATGGGGCTCTGCCCAGTTGTTTTTCAGTACCCTGTGTGTGCGCGCGCTAATATGCTCCCATTCCTCATTCCGACAGTCAACAGAGGCAGGGGAGGCACAGGGCCACAATATTCCGTCTCCCACGAGCGGGGAGTAATAGATTGTTCTCTCATCCGTACAACAGACAAATTTTTCTTTTTTTTTCTTCTTCTTTCTTCCCGCCCTCCCTCCTTCCTTCCTTCCTTCCCTCTTCCCTTCTCTCCCTTTCTTTCCTCGCCTCTCCGCTCTCTCTCCCGCACCGAACGGTGGATCGGAGGGGTTTTTTTTTTTTTTTTTTTTCCCGATCGGAGCCTGTGGAAGACGTTTCGCTCCGGTTGGGCACAGGTGCTTCAAGTAATTGATGGTGGGAGTTTGCAGACTGTGGGGGAGAGGGTGGAGGGGAGGGAGGGAGGGAGGGGGATGGAGAGTAGAAGTTTGTGGGGGGTGACGCTTTCCCCTAATTACGATGGAGGCTCATCATCATCGTCGGAGAATCACATGATCAAAAAACCCCACTTTGATCACTTTTTTGGGAGATGGGCCGTAACCTGATAACCTCTCACCCCTCGTTCCTCTACCCAATAGCTCTTTACAGCTTGCTACAGGATACAGGCAGGAGAGCGCTGGTTAGAGTCACTGAAACCCCCCCCCCACACACACACACATACACACACGTGCTCTTCCCGCCCGATCTACGCGTGCCGCCACACCGCGGCACTGCTTCCGCTTTGTAATTGCACAATTAGCGCCAGCGCCTGGCTTCCATACATCACAGAGGGACCGCCGTGGCATTAAAAGAGGGGAGTTTCAGCCTATAGCCGGCTTGGCTGGAAGAGGCGAGGTGGGGTAGGGGCAGCGGCAGCGGCAGCCTTTGGAAAATGCAAGCCCATTCATCACGGTCTGTTTTCCCCTTCTGTTACTTACCGCCCCGCTCCCCTTGTCTTTCAGCCTGACCTTGTGCTCTGCTTTTTTGTGGGAGAGCAATTGGCATGCAGTTTCTTCTGTAATTCCTGCAGCCTCATGCATACATGCATACGCATGCATGCACGTATTCGCACACGCACACACACTTTCTGAATCTGTCACCACATGGCCTCTCTCTCTCTCTCTCTCTCTCTCCACCAGCAGTGAAATCTGCTCATTTACATGCTGGAGCTAAATGATGTTCATTTGTTGGATAACGGACTGCATAACTCTGGTAATTCTTCCTGATCAGTTCTCCTTGCTCTTCCACTTTAGCTGTCATAAGCAGTGCATTAAGGAAGGGGGGACTTCCATTCTACACTGTGGCTTTCTTCTCCCATCACCCACCAGTCACCAACACAGCCACCCCCACCCCACCCCCTCTCACATCTCCATGGCTCCAGGTTGCCACGGTGGAGATTTATGATGCTTGGCTACTCACTCATCCACCTCCTTTCACTTTAAAATCTCTCCTCATTCTCTTCCAATCCTCCCCCCTTCCCCCTCTCAGTCTCTTTTTAAGTGTGAACCCCCCCTCCCCAACGCCTCCACCAGGGCAACTTTCACACCCAGTCTTGTCAGGCTCACACTGGTGGGGTATTCACCACGGCAACCATCCCTCTCCTGCGCCATGACAGCACCAGGACCTTCTGCCACACTCTGGCCCTCCCCCAAATGTTTCACTGTACCCCTCCTTCCAGTCCTATCACTCGTAGATCTAAAATCTTTTTTCCCCTGCTGGGGCGCTTCCCACTTCCCCTTCTATACTACACCATGGCCCCTCCCACTTCCCCTACTATGCTACACCATGGCCCCTCCCACTTTCCTTACTGTGCTACACCATGGCCCCTCCCACTTCCCCTATTATGCTACACCATGGCCCCTCCCACTTTCCCTTCTATGCTACACCATGGCCCCTCCCACTTTCCCTACTATGATACACCGTGGCTCCTCCCATTTCTCCTTTAAAGGACACCACAAAAGCCCATATAAATCACAGCTATATGCTAATTTTATTTTCTCTTTTTATTGGTGGCTCTTATATCTGTTTTTTGGTGTTAATGAGGGACACTCCTCAGGACAGGGCAAGGAGGCGGGCCCTGCCTTCATGGGCATCCCTCCGAACCCCTCATTACTGACGAATTTTAATCAACAGGGAAGCGACGGACAATCACTCCGGCCGATTTTCTTGTTGTAAATAAATGAATTAATATTTTTCTTACGCCCTCCTGACAGCCACTCGATCAAATGGAATCATTTTAATTCAGAGAGCTCACGCAGGTTATCTTCTTCTTGCAGATATAAAAAAAGAATAAAAATGCTTGCAATAATGGTCACAATTATCGAGAGCAATAGTGCATCATGCAAATCTTGACAGACTTTTTTTATGATTTCGTGTCAACTTTATCTCATGAGAGAAAAGTATTTTGCCATTGCATATTTCAGGTTTATTCTTATGTTTAATTTTTCTCTTGCCTCTCAATACACGCACAGACACACAGCACTCTTCTAAGAAGTACAGTAGCATACATAAAAGGGTGTGAAGTCCCCAATAAAGTTAGTCTTGTCAAAGGGCCGGTGATCAGTAAGGTGTGCATATTGTGCCTTTCATACACAAGTATGTATCCTTTGCCTTTTTTACTCTAAAGAGACAGTTTACATAAATAGCTTTGCATAACAACTAGACAAAAACTTTTTTAAGTACGGCGTGTTCAATTTCATTTAAATTCTGTTCAGTTTAACTGGAAACTCATTTGAATTCCAGGTGGTATGGAGTTGAAATTTTCATTTTTGTGTACTAAAAAACATTTTGCAGCTATTACAATAAAGCTCTTCTCTGCGTAATGTTTAGTTTTAGGTGACACAAATGTGTTCCTTTTGAGTGAATTTTTAAAATCAGGTCTTCATCGAGATAGCAATATGATTAAATATACCACAGTGTGAACCTTTTATTGCACGTATTTGCTTTTTGAGGTACCTCAGATTGCAACCCGTATTATGAGAGCAAAGAATGAATATGTATCAGTCAAAGCCCAGACAGTATATGTCCGCAGCTTTAACCCAAACCATTCTCTAAACTGGGAACATCACAGACTGAAGGGAGTGGAGTAGGAGATCTGTAATGGATATGTTATCATGTGGTTGCCAGATTGAATGCAGGAGGGAAATATCACATCTGAGAGCTGAGGAACCCTGGGAAACCTAATCCCCAGACATTGGATAAGCAATCTTGTTCTGCCACTGTTGGCTCCTGAAGACTTTACTCTGTACCCCAGACCCACACTAACTATTGCTTAACTAATCAGCATGCCCGACCACTTTTTTTGGGTAGAATATTAATTTATTATCATTTTAAATGCCATATTATAGCCTATGAGCTGGACCATGTGTTGCATTACCATAATTAAGCAAATACAAGGTCTAGAATTGCTTTCTGGGTAAAGTAATAGTTTATAATTGTTTTCAATGGGAGCAAAACAAAAAGACAATGGCAGACTTTGTACTTGCTTAGCAACGCTAATGTAACACGTGGTCTGAGCTCATATGCGACAAATATCATGTGTCATATTTCAAATGTGTCACGCTAATATATCATGTCCTTTTGCTCCACACGTATGGGAATTCTGTCTCCTGAGGGGGCAAGATGTCTTGTGTAAGGAATAATCAGTGCTAAATTTGTGTGTGTGTGTGTGTGTGTGTGTGTGTGTGTGTGTGTGTGTGTGTGTGCCTCAGAGATCTTAATTGCCCTATTTGCAAAAATCACAGCTTCTAAATCCTTGTGGATTGCTTCTGTCGAACCCAGGCACACTGTGTTTTTCAAAGCTAATGAGCCTTGTTGCACTTGCCAATAGCCCGAGCCCAATCGACAGGTGAACGTTAACCCGTCCGTGAAGTTTTAGCTTCGCTCCTCTCTCACACTCACGCGAATGCCTGTACGTGCTTGTTTAACACCCTCTCGTTTTTGATTTTCCATGAGAATCTTGGCTCTTGGATCGAGGTAAAACATTAGAAGGGATATCAGAACAGTCATTATCTGCTGGCAGGCACACAGAATGTTTAAATAACTACTGAGGACATCCAAGAGCTGCGGACAACCCCCCCGGCCCCCACCCCAGTCTGACAATAAGTGAGCCACCACCTGGTGAACAGCCAGGTTACAGCAGAGGAGTGGGATAATCCATTTTCATTTTGCATAGGGGTGCCCTGTGTGTCTAATAAATAACCTATTTAATCCTGTAAAGACCTTTATGGTCCCCACAAGTGCTTGCCTTCCTTTTTCTGTTAATGTGAGACAACATACAACATAATGTGAGGATCAATATACACCCTAAATAGACCAATAAGGTTCTCATTTCAGTGTTATTTCCTTGAAGAGTGAAATGAGAAACTTTTATACTTTTCACTGTAAAAAGCCTACAGCTTTTACCAAATCTCCACCATCTCCCCAAAACAAAGCATCTGGCAAGTGCTTATTTTTCAGCCAATCGGTGAATCTCTAAATAAAAGACACAGCGGTGAGCCCACTGCACTGGTTTGTCTAGCCTGCCACCTCCACGGCAACGTGGCTTCCGCTCCCCCATTGGAGGGACCGTTCATTGTGTCAGCTAATTCTAGAACAGAGGAACCATGTTGAGACCAACATCTGTCAGTTAATTCTCAATCTATTTTTATTTTATCTAGTGAATTTAAAGTGACTTGTGAACAGAGTTGCATGCAGCCAGAACAAAACCCTTTCCAGGTCATTGTCTCAATTTGCTCTGTTAAAGAAAATAGAAAACAAACACATACTTACTTAAGGATGGTCTTCACTACATTTTTAAATTTAATTAGACTTTAATAAGCTGTTTGTTTCTACTTTATTACTAGGCCTGTGGTTGAGCTGGTAAGTCTATTTAATTGGACACACACTGATAATTATGTAAATAAAATAAAATATTTCAGACATTTAAAAGGTATATGATTGTGTTTAAATGTAGTATAGGAATAAAAGGTATGAACGATAATAACATATGATTGACGTGGTGCAGCAAATTTAATGTGCAAATAGATAATTATAATGCAATTCTTTAACAAGCCTCTGCAAATATCACTGGAACACAGATGGCATTATATAGGTTATGTTATCCTCCAAATCCATGCACGTTTCTGATACGCATCACATTTCTGTCATTTCCATACTCCATACATTGTATTCGTGGTGCGTACCTGCATTGCGTGTCCTCTATGTGCGAATTGAAATGGATCCCTCATCCGTGATATAGCGGGATTTAAAAGGTGGGAGCACGGCCGAGGCTTTGCCCATACGGGAGAGAATGCCTTGCCCTCTCCGGGGATTCTGGGTGACTCGTCAGGTGACACCGGTTAAGTATTCCCCACCCACCAGCCGAAAGAGCAGAACTGGTCCTGGATCAGCGACATGAATGGAATGCGTAAACAGCCACCCCCACCCCCCAAACAAGAAACACCGTCTCCGTCTACAGAGGGGCGTACAGCTGGCGAACCCGTGTCCCCGAAACCATTTACGGGCAGAATAAAATAAGCAGCCCCCAGGAAAGGATTGTGTGATGCGAAGTGCTCGTAAAAACCGAAAACAAGCCACAGCGATGACCGCGCGTGTGACCGCGTTCCAAAACAACCCCCAGGAGACCGCGGCCGCGTTCTGAGCGGCACGTGCTTAAGAAAGCGACACAGGCTCATAATTTAAATTTATTTGCAATTATGAAAGTACAATAAACATAGTCCTCCTTTTCTTCCATTAATAACTCAGTGTGCTGCGCTTAACAGTCCCGACACTGCTTTTACAAGCAAACTTGAGGTCGGCACCGTAGTAATAGCCAAGGAAGTTAATGTAGCTTGAATGGGGGGGGCTAATTGTCTCTGTGGCTGTCATATTTGTCTACTCGAACGCTCTTAAATACCACGGCGATTAATTAGCCCGGCGCAGGTACTGCGAGACGCTATCTGTGTGTGGCAACTGGGTGAATACTGCCAGAGAAGAAAAAGAGAGAGATTTTTTTCCACCCATTTTCAAACGCAGTGCTTCTTGCCAGGCACTTCCCCTGGAAGGCTACTTAACCAGAAGATTTAACGTGTCAGAGCGAACCGCGTTCAGCGGATAGCTATTCAAATTTTAATTAAAGATTAAGAGCCCAGCGAATTACGTCGCGATTTGTCATACATGGCTTGTTAAAGAGGGAGCCTACCGGGATTCCCCCCCTCTGTAATGTTTTACAGTTATCCGGAGAGCAGGGGACTATGGGAATGTTCATACATACTTGGGGTGGAAGTGGGGGGGGGGGGCGGCGTGTGAGGAAGTCCTGCAGCACAGCAATATGAGAGGGTGGCTTTGTGAACCCCAAAATAGACCATGCCATTAGTGACTCAAAGATTCAGTCTTTTTTTATGACAATAGCAGAGTGGTTTGATCCATTCAAACAGGCCATTGGTTGACAACATCCATTAGGGGTGTTTGGAGCACCGATCTCATGCCACAACCTTTTCTCCAGGTTTTGGCGCCCTCAGTTTTCCTCCTTGCACCTACACTGCTCAATAAATGTACCAGCTTAGCTTCTGGGTAGTGTTTAAGTTGGCACTGGAGCTATTTGGAGTTAATGTCAGTGTCACACTGGGAGCCAGCAGACCAGCCAATCGAAAAGCCCCAGTGTATCTGACCCACAAAAGGAAGTGTAGCAGTTATCAATAAAGTAATGTGCAAATAGGTAAACCATGTCAGAAAAATTGCTGTGTTTATTCTTGCTTACAGTTTTAATGTATTTACGGTTCAATGCAGTCTAGTTACACATAGTCCACTACTGACAACTGCATATGCAATGGGTAAGATGGATAGATGTGGATATAGATTTTAATACAATAGAGCAACTGGTCATGCACATTTATGTGTGGATTTTAGCTTTACAGAAGAACTCGTCATCATGGATAAGGAACTCCAACTCCCATCATGCCCCTCACAACCCACTCTGAGTCTCACCCACCTCTCACCTTTGGCAGTCATCAGACAGCTTTGCAGTAAGAGCTCGGACCATGTTTATTTACTCCCTCCCACTTTCATCTCACTTTCATTCCTGACCCCTACGCCAGTCTGGGAAGGCTAATGACGGCGTGGAACTAGCAGGTGCGCCGCATTAGCCGGTGATGTGGGCAGAGCAAGCCGTAGGGCCGGGGGGTGGGGGGGCACCACCGACTCATCCCCACCACGCTTTCCGCCGTGGAAAAGCGGAAGAAAACACGCTCCTGATTGCTTGCGGGAGTGCCGCGGTCAGGTGTGCGCAATTTGAGCGCGACGGTAAAAACGACACCCCAGTGCATTATCTCCTCACCTGCAAACAACAAGCATGTGCAAATGAAAGCGAAGCACTGCATCTGGTAATGCTGACTGGTGGGGGAGGCAGCGAGAGGATTGCACTCCGCTGATGTCACAGCCGAGGCTCACACAAACACTGTAAACTATGTAAATCGCGGTAAGCATGCGGTTGGTGAAAGTGGCTCGGACGCACCCATTAAAAAACTCCCTCTCTGCAATCTGCTTCTCTGTCTGGAACCAGGACAAATTACAGAGAGGGCGAGAAAGAGATAGCAGTTGTAAATTAACAACACTTTTACTGTTAGGAACGTTGTACTTAAACAAGTTGTCTCTGCAGTGTCTTAATGTCTTTAGACACCTGTTTATCTTGACATCTTTGTTCTAGCCAGCCTCTTTCCACTGATCAGCCATCTGATATCCTTCTTGTAGGTGTACGTTGTAAATATATGAAATAAGAAGTAATGTAAGCAAACCTTAAACCGTTTGTGTCTTTAAAACAATGGTAGATTTTATGAACACAAATAGTGGGGTTTTGTTTTGGCCATAGGTATCAGATAAAGCGTTGGTTTAACCAACAGGAAATTGCTGTTCTTCTCTCTGCTGTTAAGTCATTTTATGGTTCCTCTATGGTGACGGTCATTACCTTTCTCAAGGAACCTTGAAATTACATAATAGCCATTTCAGGGTTCCTCAAGGGTTTTACATGAGGGAACTCTTAAAAGTTATTCATAGATGTTAATATTTCTGAATGATTCTTTCTAGAACCCTCAGAATTAGGTTCTACATACAACCCTTACAGATATGAATATTTTTGGAAGAATTTTAAGAGTTCCCCCTAGGGGACAGACAAAGACCCTTTTTTGAGTGTACATCTGACCGATGTAAGGTTGCCCAGGTCTACCCTTTTTCAGATTTTGGTCATGTCCTAAATTAGTAGAGCTCTGAAGGCCAGTCTTTGAATCTCTTTCAACAAAAGAAATGACATGCTTTTTGAGTCCACTCTGCTCTCCACACTTTTCAGAACCAGGTAAATGAATTTGCATTTATCTAAGGCACGACTCAACTCTCTGGCCTTTGCCTTGTCGCTAGGCCTGTCGCTTAGCGCTGCGGAATCAGAGGGGAGCTACCTCACCTGTTCATTCCCATTGGATGAGAGACTTTATGCAGAAACCTAAATTATGAGAATTTGATACAACCTTCTGAGTGTGCCCAGTTATACACAGTGGTCGATTTGTAAAAAAAATTCAGGGGGGGTGGTCAACCTCGGAGTGGAAGGATGGTGGTATATGCCAACATTTGTTTATATTTATGCATAATCATAAGAAAAAAACAAAAACTACTCGTAACTCGTATTATTAACACAAAAACTATCCAATTATTCACAACATTATTTTATTTATATAATAAGAACAATGATATTACTAGCACAGGATTTCAAAAACATACCTCTACACTATCACAACTGTATTGCAAAAGCAAGGAGGATGGGAAGGGAGAAGACAATTTTACATGGGGGATGGTTGGGGTCAAATTTTTTTCTAAGGGGGATGGTATCCCCCTCATCCCCCCTCAACTCCAGCCCTGGTTACACATCATATTTGTAAGTGGAGTTGTGCACAGGACTGTCCTGGGGCCCTGAGACCTTGGTACCCCTCTTCTCTTCTCCAGGGTTTTATTTTACTTGAATCTGTAGTTGTAGTTGTTTCTTACCATGGTGGGGGTGGGGTGTGTTTGGGTGTGGGTGTGGGGGATGCCATGAGGTCACTTACACTAGTGACTAGGTAAGTTACTGGAATTTTGTTTTATTTTGTTATGCATTGTCCATTGGAGAGTGGGTGGTGTCGGCATGTGAAGCAACATGCTCTTCATGTGAATCACATTAAAGTTAAACCGATAGGCTATTGGACATGGCTTGGGCAAAGCTACCTTGACTTCTGCTGTGAGATTGGTAGCCGCTCTGTTGTCATTGCTAATTTGTGCAGCTAATTTGGATAATTTAGATGAGACTCCAGCCTTCTATGTACTGGACTTACCGGAGGCCATTTCGCCGGATACAGATAGGTCCATAGAAAATAAACAATGAGCTCAGGTTACCATGGTACCGGTTCCACCACAACAAAAGCATGTGCACTTCAGTTACCCAAGTAAAAATCACAAACACGTTTGTTGTGAATGTAAAATGCTAAACCAAAGAAAAGAAACATCATGAAAACTGAATTTGCCTGACTTTATAAAATGGAGTAATATTTTATGTGCATCCTGAACTGTCCATCCTGTGTATCTATCACAAAGTCAACTTAGCATGTCTGGAAAGTTCTGGATTGATCATGTCACAACCCAGACCACATTGTACATTTAGTGCTTCACATGGGTTGTATAAAGCTTCCCACTCTACAACAGTATATGGGTTAGAGCGCAGAGCTCTAAGTTGGTTTATCAAGCTGCTCAGAATACGTTATCATGTTCTGAACACTCTCCCTCCTGTCATACGCCTTCGCTTTGTGAAACCTAATCCCAGGAGCTCTCTTGTTCTTAATAAAAAAAAAGACAAATAAGCTCTTTTTAACATTCTGTTGAGACAACTGAAGTGTGACTCGGTTTGTGTGTGTGTGCGCGTGTGTGTGTGATTCCTTTTCATTTAAGGTAGCTTCCAGTCAGACGAAGACTTTAAGTGTTGGCTTTGTTCACTTCTGGCATAGCTTCTCCATCATAGGAAAACTAAGCCATCCACATCAGCTGCTGCCACTTTTAAGCCAGTGTGTTACATCTCCCCCTTCCCCTTTAAGGCTGTTCCCCATGGCCTGCCCTCCTCCATTAACTTACGGCTGATCTCAGGCTTACCACTATGAAGGAGCAGCTTTCACTTCTGTAATAATCTCCACTTCTGAGGTTGTGTACTTTCGTAGTTGCTGTATGGTACTGAAATGAGACCAACATCTCTGCAGGAGACCCCTACAGCTGTGTTATGCCATTGGGAGGCAGATAATTTCAATAAAATTTGCAAACAAAAGTCCTTACACTATCTCTGTATGCTCCAGATTACATTGCATAACTTTACAGCCATTTAGCAGGCCTTATCCAGATCGGCATACCCAGCGGGGAACATAAACGCATTCACCTGATTGATACAAGAAAGAGTTCCAGACCTTGGCTAACCACATTTACAGACCCACGAGTATATGCGCAACATCATTCAAGCACCGATGTAAGTTAGCCATGCTAATTCAAGCTAACAAAGAACTCACTGATTCATTCAAAATATGGCATACTGACATTATAAGTTCCTTATCCACATCCACAGAATGTCCTAACCTCAATTACTAACTCAGAATGGGGGGTTTCAGTCTGTGCCAGGAGATGGCCAGTGATTCTGCTGTCCAGAGTTTGTCCTTCCACCACTGGGGGACCAGTGCCGACAGGCCGTGTTCAAACGCAGTGAGAAGACCATCAGTCACCTTGTGATAGTGGGGCAATAAGACCTGGCGAGCCGGCTGGGGTGTAGTATTTGAAGGTTGACTGGAGTGTAGCTGTTCCATTCATTGCCCCGAAGGATACAACCAAGGTGTTAAACTTGATGTGAGCTGTAACAGGTAATCAGTGAACTGAGATGCGGAGGAGTGTGACACGAGCATGCTTGGCAGGATTGAAAACATGTTGTGCAGCAGCATTTTGTATTAGCTGCAGTGGTTTAGTGGAACATGAAGGCAGACCAACAAAAAGGGAGTAGCAGCAGTCCAGGCATGACGATACATGGGCCTGGACCAGAAGTCATGTAGCATAGGTGGTGAATTCAAGTTAAGTTTCAGTACGAAATGAATTAAAACTGCATTTACTCATTCCCAGACATTGGCTAGATTTCTTTTTTTTTTTTGCAAAATTTGCAAAACATTCTGTTTGCTAACAACATTTCGAAACCTCATAATGTGCAGAAGACCAGCCACTGTCAGTATTTGGTACATAACCAAACACACCGAGGAAGTGCTTGTGTAGTGGAGACCAGCTGTGGTCTGTGTGAGGTTAGAGTCTCTCTCCTAATGGCCGGATTAGCGCTAAGTGAGGCTAGCATAGCTTGCCCTGCCGTCCCCCCGCCTCTTCACTTCCACTCACAGAAGCTAATTTGGGCGTGCTAGGTGTTTACTTCTTCATCCCAGCTCCCAGCTCTTCCTGGCTCGGGTTTATTTCACGCCATCCTGCCACGGTGTCCTCCTGAGTACAATTAGACAGGCAGTTAAAAGTCCTGCAGCCAGGTACCGTACATGGGGAACGCAGCGTAGCGTGATGGTTTCAGCCAAACACAGAGCCCCTACTGTGCACTGGGACCCATTTGCCTTAGCGTCTTAGCGCTGATGCGCACATGCCCTGATTCTCATTACCTTCCTGTTCCTCTTCTAATGTCATAAGTTCATATTGTGGAATGAAAAGCCTGTAAAGTTGAAGACCAGAGAAGAAAACAGAATGCAACGGTATCTTTTAAAACAAAAAAACAACAAATACAGGTTGAGTATCCCTTATCCGAACTGCCTGGACTGGAATGCCCGTCACGGATTTTGGATTTTGGAATATTTGTATATACAGACATTCCCTGACATACGGCCGAGTTCCATTCTAACCGACTTGAAATAGACGTAAATCGGACATATGTTAGCATGGCATGTAGAAGAACACATGTAGCATGTAGAAGATGTACACAATGCCGGGATATCGTCTGCTGGTCACTATCGTACGCACGTATCCGTGAGCACTGGTGGACGTACCACCAATCATAATTTTTTATATTTACATATATTTTTTCTTTATTTTGTTATTTATACAGTATTTTTTTTGGTTGTATGTATGGATGGTCGTAAGTCCCATAGGTCAGGTGTGGAATTTTCCACTTGTGGCGTCATGTTGGCGCTCAAAAAGTTTCAGATTTTGAAGCACTTCAGATTTTGGATTTTTGGATTAGGGATGCTCAACCTTTATGTATTTTTAAACTAAATAACTGAATCAACGTGAAAAATTGATCTCAGTTCACTGTTCAACACCATAATATGTGTATCAAAGCTGGAATTTAAAGTGTGAGGAATTTTTTTGTTTTGAAATATACACTTCAAAATTTGTATCTAATGACAAAATAATAAATTGAAATAAAGTAATGCATTACCTTTTTAATTGGATTTTCTGCATTACTCCTTTTAGAGTGACTCACATTCAACAAAATAGTTTTGAGTCCAGCACTCCATTTTAAGACAAGCTGTGAAGCACAATACACCCCAGGCCGCAAGGTCTGTGAATGTATTTCAGTAATATGCCTGTTTTTTCATATAATTTTAAACAGGCACTTGTCACAGACACCCACGTATCTTCAGTCCTAGTGCTCTCTGAGCCCCAGTAACAAACAGTGAGACAGTGGATGACAGACACAGATTATAGCCTAAAAGGAAACTGAAGCATGGGAAAAGCCCACAATGGCTTCCCTTAATAAGATGATAGTCCTGCTAGCATCCTGTAGGGGACAATAAGAAAAACACAGGGCCCGTGTTACCCTGTAGTATATAACCACAGGATGCCATAAACTCAGCCATAGCCTGAAATAAACCTCACTAAA
Source organism: Albula goreensis (assembly GCA_022829145.1). NCBI lineage: Eukaryota > Metazoa > Chordata > Actinopteri > Albuliformes > Albulidae > Albula > Albula goreensis. The sequence continues at coordinate 35,420,517 of CM040745.1, forward strand.
CATAACTCCTCCAAAAAGACGAAGGGGTGGCGGGGAGGGTGGGGGTAGTTAATTAAAAATCGAGTCGAAAAAGAGGAAATTACCCCCTCCCTTCCCCCCCTACTCTACATAGTGCCACCATTTTACCTTTCCAAATGACTACCTTCCCATAAACGAGAACCTCTCTTCTTATTTCCTGTGCTGTCAAGCTCGGGCCAGGGTGATGTTTTACGTCCTGTCACAGCCGGTCTGTATTACTGTGATTACGGTGGCAGAACCCGCTCTTTAATGCGTTTGTGCATGCGCCAAACCTGCTCTGCTCGGCCTTGACTGACGGCCCAATCTGAGCGAGGCAGGCCCTGGCCTCCTCCGTTAGAATGCGGTTAAAGAACCGGGGGGGGATGTGTGGGAGGGGCAGTGGTAAGGTTGAGCGAATGTGAAACTGGACGCTTTGTCCCGGTAATCAGGTGGTGTCGATCGTTCCAGCCCCCTGTCCCCCTGCAACGGTGGATTGGCCTACTGGAAGCATGTGTGACAGGTGCCTTTGAAACCACCTTCTGTCACTTTTCATGTGAATGACATTGATATCTACCACTTGCGCTGACATAGACTAAGGACAATAAGGAAGAAAATATCACCCATGGGGCGGGCAAATGAATAGTGAGGAGAGCTAAAACTATGTGCTGTGCTGACAGCATTCAAAAGGGCCCGGCGTCACCCTGGCTGAGAAAGACGCTGATAGTAAAATTAATTAAGAACAATGTTCAATTCGTCTTCTTTTTTTAGATTTCAGGCTGAGCATGGGATATCATAATTAGCCACTGTTCTGCTGGGCCTAGCCTGGAAGGGCTAGCGCAGCTATTTAAAGGCCAGGAATCTATTTGCTCAGTCAACCCACCAGGTCGTCCCAGGTTTTCCCCCCACGCTGACATCAAGTGCCTGCCAACACCTCTTCATTCAGCCCCCACCCTCCGCCCTCCCACGCCCCCATTTTCCAAAGGCTGCTGGGTACACACTGGCCCCACTGTGCGAAGCACAGTGTCTCCACTGAGAAACCACGCGCCCCTCGCCTCCTCTCCCGGCCTCTCATTTTCCGCCAGTGCCTCGGCGGCGAAGGGAAATATTTTCATCGGGGCCACCGGAAGAGGCAGTCTGGAGCGGGGGATACGGCCGGGCGAACCGCTGTGCTTGCGCAGATGGTTTCGCGCCGCGAGCTGTGGCTCCTCGCCGTCCGCCTTGCTGGTGCCCATCCATGACTGGGTGACCTGACCAGGCCAGTGTAGCAGTGAGTACTCAAGCCCCCAACTCCCATTTATTACCCTGTATTTAACCAGACAAGACAAATTAAAACACAGCTCTACTTCCTAATAATGAGCAAGGGTAGGAATTGCAAGGAATTATGCAGCTAATAAAATACAGAGGTTAATTTAAAATGACTTCATACAAATATCGTAGGTGGCTCCTCGATGTTACCCGATTGTAGGAGATTTCAAGAAACATAATTCATTCACTTACCAGCGATGATAGACCTGTTCTGAAATAGGCCAGCTTCACATATAGTAGCTGCACCAGCCAGCATTTGCTTAGCTCTTATTGTTTTAGTGGGGTTCGGGGGTGTTAGTAAGTGAAAGAGTGAGTACATGAATGAACGAGTGAGGAAATGAATGTCACTGCAGTTTGGGGGGGTGGGGGTGCTGGTTAGAAAAAAAGCTGTAACAGTGCGAACAGGATTCCTCTGCATAGCAAAACCATTCCCTGTATTTACTAGCCCAAATCAGCCAAAGCACAGGAGCTAGCCTCGGGTAACCAAATGATGAATGTGGAGACCATGTGGGTCTCCAATTTGATGTCGGTTTTTGATATGGGCTTTCGTCATCTTCTCACAGGTGGCACTGATAGATTGCGGAATTCCCTGCTAGGAACATGCAGAAAACCAATAGGGTTGAAAGTTAATGATATAGTTTTGCTGTGACGAAGCCCCAGGGGGATCTTTAGTGGTGTTTTGTATTCATGTGGGCCTCAGACATCTTTAATGGACTGTTGGCGTAGGGGGAGACGCAATCAATAACGCCAAAGCCTTTCTCACCTGCGCGGCCGCGCTAGCTGCCTTGACCATAGTTTAACCGTCAAGCGCCACGCCGATGGCGGCCTGCCCCCTCGCCGTGTGTTTTCGGGGGCGGGCGCATCCAGGGCGCGCCGTATGTACCCGGCCTTCCCTGGCACGGCCGCCCCTGATTAGTCTCGTCTGAGCGGCGGCTGTGGGCCCCGGTCCAAAGCTCACAGCGCGGGCCCTTAACATACCCCAGCCGCTTCGCCGCGTGGAACCGCTCAGGGCCCGACCCAGAGCGGGCGAGTGCCAAGAACCAGACAGAAGTCCTGCTGGTGGCCTTGTTGCTATGGACACGGGGGGGAGGTCAGGACGACAGTTGTCAACCAGTTAGCAATTAATTAGCTGTCCCTCTAGTGATTGCGGGGTCTTCCTCTCCTCTCCAAAAAAGCATGCCTCTACTTTATACCTCATTAACAACAGTCACGAATAGTCTTTTTTTTCATTAATAAATTGTTTTTACTTTTGCTTCTTACAACATTGTCTAGTTTGTAAATACACTCTAAAATCAGCTTTATTCCCTCCACGTTACAGACAAATAGCAGTCCAGTCTTCCATAGTAGTCACGGATAGCTCATCCTCTGTACTGACGATTGGCTGACTATTCCCAAGCACTGAAAATCAACCCACTCTCAGCACACATGAATGGCCGGCTCAACAGCAGCATTGATAATGAAACTTCTCTCAGTGCTGACAAACAGCCCTATCTCCCTCAGTGCAGAGGAGAAGCTCAAGAGTCGAAAAGATGGATCCAAGCCAACCTGAACAACACTTCATCCAAAAATGAGAGCATGTATATCTGGAACAAAATTTACACTGCAGCATACTTGTCTGTGTTTTACTACTAGACAAAAGGACTGCACAGTTTAGGATCAAATTAAGTCATCTGTTAACATCACAGTGTGACCTTCATTTCCCTTTTTTTGTTCAGTATTTGTCATCGGCCATGAGTTATTTTATATGTTAATAGAAATCACAGTTTGACCTCTACCATATTTAATTGGTTAACAGATGTTTTGAACAGTGGAACTACGGGGAATGGTTTCAGGAGCACTTTGAATCAGCACCCTTTACAAAATCTAGAACCTTCCTGAATTTTCACAAACATTGCTTTGATACAGAGCCAAGGATAGGAAAACCCGTTTTTGATTACAGCTGAATGAGGATTCAATTTTCCTTTCAATGTAATTCTTCATAAAATAATTACCTTTGAAATTTGAACACTCAAGAAATTATTTGTGCAACAGTCTTTCTGTTATTGTATTTAAATTCCTTTTTTTTACCAACAAGAAAATCCAACTTCCTGACTTTGGAAAAATGAGCTTCTGGAGAAGTTATTAAACATAATTGCAAGCTAATTAGTGCAGTGATGGCTTGGCACCTTAGTAGTATGCCAGACACTGGGTCTGAATTTACAACATGCATTTAAATTTTACGCTAATTAGTAATACATGATTAATGCATGACTAGGGTATGCTTTTTAATGGTTATTAATAGAGCTTTATAGATTAAATTGCTAATTGATTTTCAAATACAAACCTTGAATTATATGCTTGGAAAATTCATGCATAGATGCACAGGGTATGCCAGCTGAATTGTATGCTAATTTATGGCATACTTGTACTGTATACAGCATAATGTTTTATGTTGTCTTAAGGTCATCAGCATACAGTATATAACTCTCTAATCTTGGTTTCATGAACACAAGAAAGTATCCATTACAAATAGTGTATATTTCCCGTAAACATGAATAGATTCTCATTCACGGAAAAAGATTCCTGACTATGGTTTGCATCAAGGATTCATTGAACATAATAGTCATGTCTAGTGAAGTATCATGATAATCTGGGTTAACCACATGTAGGTAGACAGTGACACACTGAATATGTATTCTTGCCACCCCTCAGCCCCTCATACCAACCTCATTACCATAAAAATCCCAAGTGGATTGTGGGACTTTAACCCACATGAAGCCTACACATTTGTACCTTGAGGAATTAATCCAGAGTGAGCGCTCTTTAGCCTTCCCTTCCAATCCTTAATGAGTTTGGCGCGGACCTCACAGCGGTCTCCTAATTTGCTGTAATTGAGCGGTCATTAGCGGGCCGCGTGTCCCCCCCATGCTCATTTGCCGCGTCGCGGCCGCTGGTTCGCCGTTGGTTTGGGGAGGGCGCCCGTGGCATGCCGAGATCATTAATTCACCCCAACTCGCCTCACGGATTTATTTTGATGTTTTTGTAATGAGCGCCCGCTAAGGAGCACAAACAGAGGCGTGTCACAGGCCCTTTGATGCCCAATGACGTGAGAGGGATTGATTGGGGGACTGGGAGCTGACCGGAGCAGTAACAGGGCGTTCTGATCTGAGAATGGGTAAAACACATCTCCAAGGCTGCTGGGTGGGTCATCCCGTTAAAGACACTGTTCCAAAATTGTGCCCCAGAGTGCTGCTCCAACGTATAACTGGCCACACCTTCAGCAGGGTTGGGAGGGATCCCCTTCAGCACCATGCCTGCTTTTCACCCTGTCCCAGCGGCTACTTCAGGTCAAAGGGGTGCCTCTGCACATGCTTACCCTTCAGGGCAGGGTTCATGAGAGCTTAACTTTCAGGGAAGATTCTGGGGAGAATCGGTACTGTAATATTTTGGAAAACAGGAGTAAATAGGGATACATATTCAGTGAATTCAGGGAACAAAGGTTTATTCAGGGCATCCTGTTACATTGTTGGTTTCACACAAGTTCTTTAGTCGAGTCCTTAACATAAGGAGTTAGCTTGCAAGTCATTTGATTATAGATATACGAGCGCTAACTCTGGTTATATGAATTCTGCCACAAAGTATTCTTTGCTGGGCTGCAATTCCTGTAGCAGTAGGGTAGTGCTAAACATCCCTAGACCTGAAAGATCCAAATGTCGGTGCACACATATTCCCAGTACGCTGGACAGTATCCCCACTTTAATATCCAGTGTGGAGTTTATCGATTGTATGTTCTGCCCTTCGGAATCTCCCATGACCCACCATATTTCTCCACTATATACAACGGTAGCAGCTCTGAACTCACAGGGGGAAGTCGTGCCAAGGCCATGCTGTGTATTGATGAAAGGCTTACCCTTATGCCGACATGGGGCCAAATGGCAGCGAGTGCTTTTTCATCTCTGACTCGCCCTCCTCCTCAAAATGGCTACCTGTATGGAGAAATTGTGTCATCATCATGATTGAGTCTAACACAAATTCCAAGCTATCATCAGTTAATTGTTGCAGAGCCACACTGGTTTGTCAGATCTATGGAAGCTCTCTGGAGTTTCACCAACACAGACAAAGTTCAACGCATTCTCTCAACATGCATTTGTAGTCAAAACAGGACTTTATACATGAACACATATAGGAAAAGGAAATGGAAGAGAAGAGAGAAAATACTAATAATCATTTTTAGAGAGGATTGCTCTTTCCATCATGAAGTAAATAAATAAATAAGTTCCATCCACTTCACAATAAACCCAAATCAGAGAAGCAATTTCCAGCGATGTGGAAGAGTTTAAACGGCGGGGCAAACCGAGCCATCATTGGCACAGTGACGCTGGTCGAAGGTGGTGTTTACGGCCACCCTTTCATCTTCCTCGAACCGTGCACTCCGATGGCACCGCATCGCACGGACTGCAATTAGGCCCCGCCTCCACCGGCGACACTTGTTTACATCCCCGTCCTCGGCAGGGCTGCGGGGACGGGGGAGATGACAACCTGACGGTTCGTCGTCGCCAAGCAAACAAACTGGGCCGGTGATGAGCCGACGGGAACCCATTATTATGCAAATGGGCGATGACTGACACCGTCTTCGCTCGGAGCCTGGTCTGGCTCCGTTTGACGATAATCGTCTATCTGATTGCACAGGCTCCAGGAAGGGGAAAATTTGTGTTAAACACATAAGTTATCAGGGGGATGTGACTTTAGAATGTATGTTTACTTCCAGCTCTTGACCCCAAAATTGAAGGAAGAGTTTTTTTTTATTTTGTAGAAATGTGAAAGCGTGAGAGAAGGTCTGATTGCTGGCTGTCGCAGGGAGTGAAGTAGACTGCTTTGCTTTTTTTTCAGCGTGAACTGTGAGGAGATGATGACAGGTAATGCTTTCTGCTGTCCTTAACATAGCACCTTGACATGAACCAAACGCAGTGTGTACGTGATGGGCACATCCATATGTGTGTGTGTGTGTGTCTGTGTATATGTGTTTGGCTATTTGGTATGAAAGTGCATGTATGTATGTATATATGTATGTATGTCTGTTTTATTAGATAAAGTGAAATAGTTTGGTATGTGAGTGTTGCATATGTGTGTGTACTCTGTATAATTAATTTGCGGTGTGTGTCTGTCTACACTACATGTTTCAGCGCGAAACTTGTTCAGATGTGGGCACCGTGTGGGTGGAGAGAGAGATCGCCCACCTCTGGCACACTGGTGCGCGTGTGTGTGTGCGCGCGTGCGCTCTCCTGCGAGTGCGTCTGGTACCTGCTGTCTAAGCTGACCCCGCGCTGCCCACACAAAAATGCGCCAGCGAGCGCTGGCACCGCGCTTTCTCATCAGCGCCCCTCCTGACCCGCCGCAACGCGCTACGCCGCCTCTCCGGCTCGCATCCACAGCACATTAACCCAAACGCGCCATTTTTTTTTTTAAACACCGCAAATAGCATCAGCAAAAAAAAAAAAAGAAAATCTACCAGCTGCCGGCCTTGCTCCTATCACACACACACACACACACACACACACACACACACACACACACAAAATGGATCCCCAGCTAATGAGCTTCATCGAATCGTGAGACCCCCACATGTGCTCAGTCTGCTGACCTGTCCCTTTTACAGTGCATTTAACTTCACACTGCCCAGGATGTAAATAAAACATGGTTACCTTTAGGTCTGTCAGGTAAATAGAACCTCCAAGCCATAAAAGAGGTCTTTACATATATATCTATATATATATATATAATTATATATATTTTCTCCTTTTCTCTGATGATTAGCCACACTGAATAAAAACAAAAACCAATTAAATTGCTCACTTTACGTACCCTTGCATACACTGTACATATATAACAGATTTACGTTGTAATGGATGCAACAAAGTAATATAATGGAGTATACTTAAAATGTCTGTGAAGTGAACATGGGTGAGAGTGCCTGGTACTCGGGACCTAGAGGATCTCAGACGAAGGGACAAGTCTGTCTCTGTGTATCTGCAGCACCTGTGAAAGCCCAGCAGAATGCCCTATAGAGCACAAGTGTCCTCTATAAGACCCTTCTGATTCAACAATGGGATGTAGTGTGGCATGTGTTTCTCCTGGTACATACCATCGATGACATCATGGTCGTTGAGCGATAGGGTGAGTGTGCCCCTGCTTACATATATATATGTTTGCGTTTGTGTGTGTGTGTGTGTGTGTGTGTGTGTGTGTGGTAGCATCTTGCGCTTGTTCTCATGTACACAGTTAGTACATCCACAATTTATCTTTTTGGGAACTTGTTAAACTAGGCCACCCTGCCATCCTGGTATCCCAGTTAAACGCAAAGTGTTATCGAATCTCTTACTGCCAAAAAAATGTCATCTCAGGACAACATCCACAGGCAATATATATATATATATATATATATATATATATATATCAGAGAACTAATGACTGTGAGGAATGAAGCAGTATATATGGACGTATTGAGGATGTGAACTTTCTCATAGCTGAGCTTTACCCTATTATAGGGTTAACAGCCATGCAGAGTCACTGTAAAGCTCTTAGTTATGGGTTTAACAGTGCAAAGTGACATTGCGCCCTAGCATGATTCCACTGAGGTGAGATGCCAGTTAATATAGCAGCTGATCTGGTGAAGATATGAAAGATTACTGTGTCACATCAAATAAGAGTCACGTGTAATAACACAAACACATATATACAGTTACAGGTTCTGTGTTTAATTGCTCTGCTCTAGTCATTTTCATTGGGTGATTTTCTTCTCTGTCCCTCTTTCCCTGTCTTTCCTATCTTTCTCTCTCTGCCTCTCCACCTTAAGCTTTACCATCTGAATTTTTACACTAAATTCTACCACAAGAGATGTGTAAAAAGTGTATCCAATCAGCACAATCACATTAGAAGGAATTAATTAATCGGATCAAATAATTTGTCTGAGCTTGAAAAGAAAGGAAAATATCATAATAAATAATAAAATATTATTTTGATCTAAGTACACACTAAGGCTGAGCCCTCATAATGCATCGCACTTCAGATCCCTAAAAGAAGAGAAAAAAATGTTCACAGCCTAGAAGATTCCATATGAAACAGAGAACAGAGATAATGCGAGAAGTGATGGAAGTGTTCGTGATGGAGGTACTGTTATATAAGCAAACTTATATTAAATGAGTGTCAAAGCTCCTCACCTGGGGAGAGGGCGGATCATAATCTCACAGCTAAAGGAATACGTCAGGGAGAGAGGTGACAACCAGCAGGGCATGAGAAGGAACGGATAGCGTGACTGCAACAGAAACATAAAAAGATCTACCCAACAGAACGCCTCTGCCATAATTCAGCAACAAAAACGTCTTCCTCTCTTTTCTGTCATCATTTGTTGAGTATGGTGGTAGTCAAGTTGGTAGAATCAGAAATATACAGAAATACATTGATTTATTGAATGATGAGATATTTAATAAGAAAAAAATGTTACCGAAAAACCTGACATATGCCATACCCAGAATTTTCAGTATAAGTGAGATTTTAACTGTTTTTTATAACAGCTACTAACATTAGCTTGCGGAGTAGAAGTTGGCCTGCGACATTGGTGATGTTAAATGGTAATGCGACATGGTGAATTAACGTTAAGTTCTGACTGACTGCAAATATTCAATAACCTTAGCTAACATGCCGAATTAAAACTTACGGCTACTTGCTAATCTAGCTACTGTTTGACTTGCAAGCTAGCTATCTAGATTACAATTGTTAAATGCTATCTGGCTCTCTCATTTCAACAAAGGAGCTTGGGATAAATGTAATAGTGAACAGAGCACAACAAATCAGGCAGGAACTTGAAGGATAACGGGTTCATGCAACTCAGAACATCAACGACAAAGTCTTGTCTGGAATGGATCAATGTCGCCAAAGTAGAGTCTGAAAGTGAATATTGGTATGACACTTCCATTGACTAAAGGATTTTGTTGCATTTTCCAATATGAGACAAATACAGAAAATGTGGACTGTTTTTCTTTCTATTTTCGTTTTTTCAATTGCCATTATTGAAAGCAAAAGTTGGATAACACAGTTTTTTCTTAGTTGTTCACCACATGTAATCATGTTCATTTAAGGTTTGTGCCTACTTTAATTGGTTATTTTAAATGAAGATTTATAACTACAACATGAGAGTAGCCTTTTTTTAAAAATATGTGTGCGTAACAGTTACAATCATTTTGTAAGTACTCAGTAAGATCCCTTTTATGACATTACTTTCAGAGTTACGAACATTTCAGAATCCTCCATTCCCAATGTGTGCATAACTCTGAGGTTGCACTGGATACATAAATTATAATTACTTCTATTTATTACCATGGTAGCTGTCAGTCGTCACACTGAATGCCCGGGCTGCTGTCTGCCGTGGATTAGGTTTAAAACCTGCCGTTCTCAAAATTTAAGCTGAGGCTTAATATGAAAAATTCAATGTGTAAATTAATATCTGCGAACTCTGCTAATTTTCCTCCTCTGTTTTTGGGAAGAAATGTGCCAAGAAATGGTAACTTTTCCCATCAATAAATTTTACAATGTATGTGCATGGAATGACAAAAACTGGCAGCTTGACAACTACTGTCATTTCTGTATTTGTTTTTTTGTTGTTGTTGTTGTTGTTGTTGTTCCCGGTGGTAATGTGCAGTCTGGTCTTGTGCAGTACACATTCATTAATAGGTGAATAGGCCTCACTGAGTGAATGGTTGGAATAAACAAATATGTTCTATAGTTTAAGCAAAGCTAATTGATTCTCAGGAACCGTAAATATCCATAAGCAGGGTTTCATAATTAATAAATATGTAGCATGATGGGATCATCATCGCAATTATGACAAGTACAAAATTAGTATATCCTTAGCACGGGTATTACAATATTAAAGGAAAAATTTTCATGTGGCCACATCTTATAAGTGTGTGTTCTGAATAGTTACATACCAGCGATGTAATTGCCCTTCTCCGCACAAGCATCATAAATGCCATTTGCAAGAGTGTATGAAACAACCATAGAGTGGAAGCAAATGTATCTGCATATTAAAAGTGACAACATTTCATGAAATGCTCATTTCTCAATAGGAATATCCTGTAGAGAAATGATTCCTCGAATTACTGGTAATGAATCTTTAAAAATCTCTCACTGATGATGTTGTTCTCTTGTACTTGTGCTCACACCTACTGATGGAGAAATAAAAACCTGATGCAGAAATAAAAAAAACGAGTCCAAACATTGTCCAGTGTCCAACGTTAGTGTCTGACTCAGACTTCCCAAGGGTGGGAGTGGGGGGGGTGTATTTCTTTTCTCTGACTGAGTGTCATGAGTCTTCTCCCCCAAACTCTGAGTGTGACTGTCTGAGAGCCACATTCTGAACCTAATGCTAAAAATAAGTCAGGACAAGAGGCTTCCAGCAACCGGGACACGCATATTTCCATGTCCCCAGCCTACTTTGTGTTATAAAACAGTGCCGCGCAACCATAAACTACTGATTCTCATGTAGTATTACTAAGTTCCATTTATTAGTTGTATATTTCGGGGAAGCAGTACAGTATGAAGTTTAGGAAATGGGTTTTGTAACTCAGAGGGCATGGGTTCACTTCCCACCACAAGGTGCAACTTGCAATATAGCTTAATTATCCAGCTATAAATGGACAGTGTGTAATATGTATGCTGCAGAAGTCACTCTGGATGACAGCTATTTTCATTGTCGATTAATCTGCCAATTATTTTCTCGATTACTCGTGTGGTGTATAAAACATCAGAAAACAGTGAAAAATGCCCACTGCAGTTTCCTTGAGCACAAGGTGACGTCATTAAATGTCTTGTCTTATCTGACCAACAGTCCAAAACCCTAAAATATTCAAATTACTATACTGTAAGACCAAGAAAAGCAGCAAATACTCACATTTGAGAACACAGAACTATCACATTTTTGGCATTTTTGCTTCAAAAATTATTTAAACGATTAATCGATTATCGATTAATTTTCTTTTCATTGACTAATCGATTAATCAACTGATCATTGCAGCTCTACTGCTACATGTGTAAAATGTGACATAACTTTACATGTAAGCTGGGGGACAGCATTGTTGAGACGAAGGGTGAGCAGAATGGAGGATGGGGCTATGTCCTTAGTCCCTGTGCCACTTGCCACGTTGGCAAGATTCGGGATTCCTGCATATATCATGTAAAGAAGCCATGCACAAAAAAGGTACATGTCTGGGCTCAGTTAAACATAGTTAACATTGACACAAATCAAAATCAAAAGTTGTTCAACTTTACAAATGTCATACGCTGAGTTATGCAGAAAAGAAAATGATTCACCAAACAGTTTTAGTGTGGAGAAAAGCTAAATAAATGTTTGCATGTAAGTCAGAGTGAAAGAGAAATCTTTTTCGAGTCCAATCCGTAACGATGTAGAGACTGAGGTCAAAAGCAGGGCGCTTGCTGGAGAAAACACGTACGAATCGTTACATTAATCATGGGCTTTATTGGCAGGCTGGTATAAGGCAAGCGGTTTTATATGGGATTTCAGTGCCTCGGCGTTGAGACGCTGACTCATCTGACCCGTATCGATGGCAGTGGGATGATCACGTCCTCACTGTCTGAGTTTTTGCTGATTGAAGATGTGGAACTGCCCCTCACCCCCCACCCCCTTTAACCTTTGACCCATGCTCTCAAGTTGTTTTAGGCGGAGTCGCTCGAAGCTGGCGGTCATGGGAATTGCCCGAGTGACCTGGAGGAGAGGGTGACATAAGAGCTTGAGTCCTGTCAATCACACCCTCCCTCCCTCCCTCCCTCAGTATCGCCATGGTGTCATCACCATGGTGACGTGATCACCTATCATTGAGCGATTCCTGTCAACACCCCTGTATGCCCCCCTCCCCGTATCAACTTCCTGTTCCCTGCCAGCGATGGAAGCCCGGCTCTATATGAGAGAGCGAAAGAGAGAAAGAAAGAGAGAAAGCATTACTATCCCTGATGCTGCTCCACAAATAATGGAAAGCAAATAAGGGAGGAAGAGAGAGATGGAGGAAGTGAGAGAGAGAGAGGGAGGGAGCAGAAGAGCGAAAGGGAGAGATAAAGGAATACACCCGTTCCCTTTTCCCTTTTTTCTCCTCGCACAGAGGAGTCCCATGGTGGTCCCTCCAGAGACAGGAACAAACTGTGAAGAATATTGTTACCGTGCTGCTTCTCTTGATCAGGGGGTTAACTCTGCCCCTCACGGACGCCATGCACAAAGACCAGATTTATCAGTGCGCCTGCACTTGCTAGCTTGCAGATAATATCCCCAGAAAATATGGCATTCGCGTGAAGACTACCTCCAGCACCTCCACAGGCTATGTTTTGGGCTCTTTTTTAGTAGTGTCTTTGAGTGATTAGGCGATTGGCTGCAGCTCTAGCTTTGCAGATCTCTCATTTCAAAGAAAAAAAACGTTTCAAAATAAAAGCCAGTTTCATGACTGAAGCCAGCAGATCTACATAGTTGACATTATTGCGTACATTGGCTACAAAGGGTTGTGGCAATATATTACTGTGAATGTAAAATAAAGGTAACAGTATGGGTTTTATTGAGAAATAGAAAAATGGAAGAACAGATAGCCCTTATTTTTCATATGGAGCAGCACATCCTAATAATGACCTCTTGACTGATCATGATTTTGGATTTGATGCTTTAAAAGTGATCTGAATTTGTTTGTACCTTGTTTTTGAGATGTTGACTGCATCGCTTCCCCATAAAGAGTGGCGGAGTTGAGGCAAGAAGGGAGAAAGAAAAAAAATGTTCATTTTATTTTGTTACTTTGGCTTTTCAAGTGCAGTACCTCACTGTTATGCTCCAAGGAAAGTGTTCATTTTGATGATTATGCTTATTCCTCTTCAACCCCAATACGTTCACTTAATTTGATGACATTGACCATCTGTTTTCTCCAATACTGTAATATGTAGATACTAGGACTAGGTTAGTTGTGACTCATTTTAAATGACTATACTCACCTAAGAAGTTAAACAGTTTGGAATACAAAAGTGTTGACAGATTGAATTTGCAAAAAAAAAAATTAAACAGAACGATAACAATGAGACAGAGAAAAATGGCAAATATTTTCCCCATAAAATACAAAAATGTATTTGGCAAAATTGGAAAGAGAGAATTTAATATTATTTGAATTAGACACAGTCTGAAAAACTCAGACATTGTGGTAGATTCATTGAACTGGATAAGAAACAGAGGGGATTTTGGGAGGGGATCTTGAAATAAATTCAAAACAAAAAAGATCTGTGCTCAAACAGGTGAACTTAGCGCTGAATCATTTGGTTATACACGTCTTGCTGGTAGAGTACCCTTGATGAACCATCAAAAACACATGAAACTTTCAGTTGTTATGAAGATCACACAATTCCTTAATTACTTAAGAGTGCACCTTACTCAAAAAAGTTTTTGAAATGTATTTTAAAAAGTTGAAGATTTATTCAAAGATGAGCACCATTGGTAATTTCAGTTTTATAACTCAGTCTAGAGACAGTTTTGTGCAAGAGGCATCACATGACGTTATGCTTTAGTCGTTATAAAATGAAGTTTAGGGCGAGGTTTTTCTGAAGGACTTACATTTTTAGCATGGATTAAAGAACTGGACCATAAAGATTACTTTGAATTTGGTCCCACGAACACAGTGAAGACAGAAAATTATAGAGCAAGTTAATTTCGCGCTGGTATAATGAAGTGCTTTATAACCGAAGAAACCTTATCCTGACTTCGCGATTTTATGTCCAGAAACTGAGTCTTCATTGTGACTAGAAGTAGGCTGTAGGTTCATTTGGCTCAGCAGGCCATGTTGACAAACTGATAGATTGACTCTGGATTACTGGTGAATAACAAGTCAGGACAGGCCGAAAGACCTGGTCCAGCTGTTATTCTTTTTATGTCTTGACATTAATGAGCCAACCCAAGCCAGGATTTTGGGAGGAGGGACATTTTGAGCTTACACCAGGAGATGGCTCATGACTCAATGAAACAGATTGCCTTCTCGTAGCTCATTCCAACATTTCATATACACTCCCATAGGTACTCACTCACAACTACACATAGCTATACAGCTTCTTATACATTCATAAATACAAACATACCCCCACACGCCACACACACACACACACTCACACAAACAGACGCCCTCGCTGCTAAATCCCTTCATCAACATAACAGCTGTTGAGAGTCCTGAAAGGTCACGGTTTGTCTGCGCCGCGCTAGCTAGCCATTTCCCCATCTCTCCCGAAAGGTCAAGCTGTCTCTTCCGATGCGGAATAGATCTGCATAGCCCGGCCAAGTGTTACGGATGAGCGTCAGGGAAGGAGACAGGCTGTTTCGGGCCCGTTATAAAACGGGGTTTGCTTGAATGAGTACCAGAAGGTATGCGATACGCGCCCATATTCAGCCTATGGGTGGTGTCCTTTTGCAAGTGCGTCTGCAGTGAATCTGTACAGAGATGATAGGGGGACTCTGTCCGTCATGGATTTGTGATAGACGCTTGCTGTTTACGTAAGTTAAGGTTATCACTTTAAAATGGATATAGGGGAGAACGGGGTAAATCGTGCTAGTGGGTAAAATCAGCCACCCCCTGTATCTAGGCAACCATACACAAAATTAACCATGTGATCACAGATTAAAGAACAGCATTTAATTCCACACAGGCCGTGATGGAGATGAGCGTGTGGAAAGGAAAGTAGGCAACCCAGGACCATTTTGTCACGCAAAGCGAATTCATAATGATTAAAATATCATTAATCTTGTGTTTTAGCAGAACAAAATAAGTTTGGGACATTATTGCATATTAGTTCCTCACTGTATAAGCTACAAATTGAGGCCATAAACACAGCACACATTTACACATACTCTTGCACTCTCTCTCTCCTGGACACGCACACCCACCAACTAACGCTCTGCTCACACACATAGTCACACACAGCAACAGCATACACAGATAATTGCCTGATAAGAAGTAATGTCAACATGTGAAAGCTGAACCCATGTGCATCACCAAGCACAGAAAACATATGTTTCCTTGTTGAAAATCAATAGAGTATGTTATTTCTCAAAATGGTGTGACTTTATCTCATTCGATATGTAGTTAATTAGATGTGGCACTTTTACCCCACAGTACTAAACCTACCCCACCCCCATTGCCCAATTTACCCTTGTCTCGGGCCAAATTGTGCCAAAGGCTCATACCTCTAAAACTGCATTAGTTACAAACAATGTTTTAATTTGTATGGATGGACAACAAGCTGAAGCATACATAATAAGTGCTGTTTGAAATAAATTTATATTTTCTTTGCTGTACATGAAATGTAAAAAGCGGCTCTGTTTACCCCGTTCTCCCCTAACTACACTGGATAGCCCTGGTAAAGTGACGGCTGAATTTGAAGATGGGAGGACTTATAGGAGAAATTGAAGCATACTTCATTCCAAAACCAGTAGCAATTTCTGATTTTGTCTTCTCAAATGTTTCACACGGCTTCAGTCCTTGAGTGGGTGGAAAGGAGGCCGGACAGTCAGATTGGTACGACTCCACGGTGCAGCCGTAACATTATGGTCCGAACAATCTGTCGCAGAAAAGCTGGTACGAGCACGAATGTGAACAAGCGATGCTGGGCCAGATGATCGAGGGTAATTACAAGAAATTTTGTTGAAAAATATTGAGGCAATCAAATGCAGATACCGCTGCCATCATGATACCATATACATAGGAGACATGCTGACTGAGACGCATGTCCATTTCATTTTGTTGTCTATGTAAATGAGTGTCGGTTGTATTGCGGCTGTGATGTAAATACTAATTACGCTCCATTCTACCTTATGAATCACATGAATCATTTGTCCTGGTGAACTTTGACCTTGCTACTGCCTTCAGATGAAAGACCACCTGCATAGGTGACTACTTACACACAGTGGGGTCACGTTAAAGTTCACTCTCTTTCTCTGTTTCTCTCTTATGGACACACAAGCGGAAACACATACCCTTATACTCAGTCACATCAACATTTACACTGTCCTTCTATTTCTCTTTCTCTGTCTCTGTCGTTCACACCACCATGCACAACCACATACACACACACACACATATACCCAACCACCTCGGCATGCGGACTCACTCTTCCCCGCTCTCCATTCACACACACGAGCACGCACGCACACACACACAGACAGGGCCTTCACACAAAAGAGCGGCGGTGTGCGGGCCGGCGGCATTCTCCCTATCTCCGCGGTGGCCGCGGCACAAAGCCGCGCAGTGTGTGGGGGTCAGCGGCGCCGCTGCCCCCTCGGGAGAGTCCCGCGGGGGATTTTAATGAATGTCATTTTCCTGCATTGTGGGATAATAGCCTCTCAACAATAACATTTAACCAGATCCCCTGTCTTTGGGGCTGTGCTCATTTGGGTCGCAGTGGGGGGTGGTAATTGATTGTCTAATTCCAATCAGAGCAGTAAACAGTTCAGGGCCCTTCTCCGCTCCCAGATTAGATGGCATCAAAGGAACAG
This sequence comes from Albula goreensis, assembly GCA_022829145.1. NCBI lineage: Eukaryota > Metazoa > Chordata > Actinopteri > Albuliformes > Albulidae > Albula > Albula goreensis. The sequence continues at coordinate 35,437,369 of CM040745.1, forward strand.
CCGTTAATGGACTTCCCTTCACTTTGCCTCGCCATTTTGGTTGGAAACTTTAAATATTAGGCGTGACTCAAAAGAAAAGAAAGTTTTTTCCCTTCAATGTCAGACCCTGTGCCTTTTTTTTTTCTTCTTTTTTGCGTCACCTCTGACCGCTACGATGTGAAAACATGGGATTGTTTTCGCCGCCCCTCGTGGCGTTTCCAATTTCCCTCCTACCTCGAGGAGCGGAGATAAGCAGCCGGAGAAAGGTTCGGGGTTAACTGCTTTTACCAATCAGCGTTCACAGAGAGGCCGCGCGCCGGCAGGGGGGAACATTGTTTGGCGGGGGTGCGCGTTTGTGCGCGAGCGTTCGTGTGGGTGGGTGCGCGCTCATTTATTTTCTCGTGCGTCTGGGTTTGGGTTGGTGCGCGTACGAGGATCTGATTGTGTGCACCCCGTGTGCATGTGTGTGTGTGTGAGTGTGTGTGGCGTACTCTTTGTTAACGCTTCCTCTGAAAATTGTCTCGTCTTTGTTCTGTACCGGTGAAAAACAGGAAAACTTGAGAAATGATTCAAGGGGGAAGATGTAGAGGATCCTACAGTGAAGAGAAGTCTTGTTGTGGAACATGAAAGGGTTCTTGACTGAATTCCCTGTGCTTCACTGTTGGTGAGTTTGAGTGTGGGGGGTTGGGGGTAGGGGGTATGGGGTAGAGAGTCCAGAGTCTAGAGATTCTGCCTGCTTTCTTTTGTGTGGCTTACAGTTGTTTGGAAATAAACTTCACTCACATCTCAGAACACATAGGCATGAGACGAAACAAAACAACAGTAGTCTATAAATGAATATTTAGTTGTTTTTTTTTTGTTGCAGGGATTTTACACCTGTTAGTGTAATTATCCACACACCTGACACTATTAAAGTAAGTGAGAGTGACAGACATTAACCATCCAACCTGACCATATGCTTTAATTAGTCTTTTTTTGTTTTGGATGAGGAAGAAATATTCCCCCATTGCCTTCCATTTGGAGGATGCCATTTTGGCTCTTGAGTCGTCTTTGTTCCACCCACCCGCACCTTTGCAAGGACCACTGCAGTTGAAGTGTATGCACTCCTCTCGTGCGCTCACCTGAGAAACTGTGACTGTCGTGCAGCAAATGCATGCTAGAGGGCTATAGCAAAGGGACAGGATGCCTCAAGAGCTTCTTGACGGTGTTCGGGGAGCAGAAGCTCCTCAAAACCAAAATAGCAAATGCGTGTGCTAATTCACCACTTCTCGATTGAAACGGAGGCAGAGCCAGGCTGTGTATGGAAAACAGGCTCAACAAACATACGTACGTACATATGACGTGATCCGTCATTGGATGGGGCGTGGGCTGTGGTTTTCTGGAACGTTTTGCAGCCCGCAGAAATCTGACAGATGTTTAAAGATTGATGAACCTGCCCCCCCCCCAAACCCAACCCCCCACCCCAATCTACACTCATACTCAGCTGTGTTGCATTGCAGTTCATTTACAGCTTGGAGCTTCTCTCCTTTTTTGCTGACTTTGTGCTATTCAACTAGGGTGAGTAAATCTAATATAAAACGTTTATCGATTGGTGGACCCTTAATCACTCCACCTACACCCAATTTTCAGCGACCTCCACATGTAGCTGGAACATCTGGGGTATGAGTGGAGTATTACGGATTGCAAGGATAATTCAGCTGAAAACAATTTCACAGAATCAGCTTGGTTTTTAAATACAGAGTGATCAGTTTAGGCCTGGTGAAACATATAGTAAAGGATGGTTTTTCAATCTCTCCATGGCTCTCAGCTGCATGTGTGGCGCGTATGCGCATGCGTACGCGCATGTGTGCATACAGATTTAACCATGTCGCTCAGCAAACAATGCTAATTAAGTCAGGCGGTTTGAGACGTTCCGTGACCTTAGTTCTTCTTGTGCATGCGCGCAAGTGTTTGTTGTTCTTCGCGCTAATTAGCTTTAATCCCAGTCTCTGTCGGTGGCTTCTGACCGGCGTGAAGCTGTGATGTAACAGCCAATCAGAGGGGAGTTTGCTGCGGGAGAGCTGGGTGGGGGTAGTGGAGAGAGGGGGGCGAATCCTCCAGCGGATCATGCCGCGGGTCCCCCGCTCCCATTGTGCGGCTGCACAATGATCGGGCTCACCGGTGAGTGCTCGTTAATAACAAGGTCCGCACGCACGTCGCGGTAATTGTGCCGCCGGAGTGTGAATGATGCCGTAATCCTGATAGGCGTTCCCCTCGGAAATCCGCCTGAATTTTCCCCCTCCGTATCTCTGACACGGGAAACGTGTTAACTAATGACTAATTAAAACGCACAATTAATGAATAGCCATTATGACATGATAAGAGAAGTTCTGGGGAATTAAAACGTTTCCTGTTGCTGTCAGCCCCCAACATGAAGACTACATTCAGAGCACTGAGAGGGACTCACTGTGTGTTACTCAGCCTAGCGCATAATCACTAATGTTTAGTGAATCCAACTATCTGGGGAGACTTTAATTGCTTACATGTTGATATATACATATTTGTATCTTCATTCCACGTATTTGTACAAATTAATCTTCAAGAGTACAGACTAAAGGGTGTAAGAAGCTCAAAAGAGCCTAGAATTAAACAGAGAAGAATAGGGGCTCTTTCTTTTCAAAAAGCTGTCTTAGGTATTAATTCGATACTCAATATTTACCCTTACAGTTGCCTTTCATATAAATGGAAATGTTAATTTTATCATTTTTAATAAGTAGAGTTTGGCAAATGAAAAAGGAAAAATACTGAAATTTGTAAAAGACAGAGATTAAATGTTGATTTAATCCTGGCGGATAAGACTTTAGGTCACAGACAGGTAGCCTAACTAAGGTGACATTACACAAACAAAGCTACAAAATTCATCAGCAATCCATATAACATTTTGTCATCTCTCCTTATCAAAAAAACGATGGAACCCAAAACAAAATGTTGGAAGGTCAAGTCTGCTGCTTATGCTCGAAACAGTTAGAAAACCTGTTAGAAAAAATGCCCTCGTGTGATTCAAACCCATATTCCTTTGGTCATCAACCCTTCATGTCTGACTGAACAAGGTGTCTCTCAACCTGGGGAAGCACTGAAATTGAACGTCTGTGGAGGAAATGACATCACTCAGTTTCCTGTAGATTTGTGGCCATTTTGAACAATGTTTGTTGCTTGCATATTTATGTGTCTTTGTGCATATTATCTGTCCTTTGGATGAGAAAAACAAACCAAAGTCCTTCAAAATCCCATGGCACTTTTCAAAACAGCTTAACCTCAGTGTCCTGTTCGAATTCCCATAACAAGTGGCTGGCTACCATGACCATCTAAACAACCTCTTCCACCTCACACTGATTGATTGACTCCACATGAATATAAATATATATTTCAAGAATAATGTGTTGGCGTATATTCCTTCCAGCATATGGCAACTATAGATGTGAAAATTGATAAACACCTTTCATAAATGAGATTGCCTTGTTCCTACGTACCCATATATAAGATCGCAGGCTGGAGATCAGGGTTTGGGCCGATCCTCCTGATGCGTACACTCTGCTCCTCTCTTACGATGTCCCGGGGCGGCGCGGAGAGACACTCTCCATGCTTCCGGAGCCCGGAGTCGCTTTCAAAGTGACAAGATGATTTGAGGAGGTGCTCGGTTTAATGTACTGCGATGTAAAACATTATTAAACCCCAGACTTTGACCAGATATCTCTCCATACATCACAAATCATTTCCATTGTCGGGCTAAAAGCACGGCCATAAAAAGAGGACTGTTCTTCACTGTTCAGCAGATTTTGAGGACACTCCAGACACTTCCGATGACCGTCTTTCACTCAGCGCCCAACGTGACGGTATTAATCCTGAGATAGCGGCTACTCGGGCGTGTAAAGATATTAAATAAAAGTACACTCAGTCAGATAAAAGCCAGAGAAAAATCATATCTGAGAAATATCTAGTGAGATGATATGAGAGACACATACCTGTAAAATAATACCAATAAAATTAAACCTACTTAACACATCTGTTTAATGTACTGAAATTCTTTTATTTAATTCATACTAGTAATACATTATTCGCATTGTAGTTGTAACCATTTAAATTATTCAAAGGAATATATAATGTAACCTTGAGTTGCTGGATGTTAACCTGGTACAGCCTGGTGGTATCTTCTTTTTCATTTCCAGACCGGAGTAAACTTTGAACAATTTGCATTTTGCTGTTCGGTTTTTGTCTTGGAGTCGTTCTTAAAAATGTGACCGTCTTGCACTGGAGGGTTGCGGCGTGGTACTCAAAAGAAGACGGGGAGCTGAGGTTGTGTTAAATGCTTAGGCAGCTCTATGCAGCCATTTTTCCCATTGCCCCCAAATCTCCCATCATGCACCTCCTTGCCAAGTTCAGACAGAGTTTCTTGCAAAAGGGAGCAGTGGCTCATCGTTTGTTTGCAGGAGTTATTTTTTCTGGGAGCAAAGCCTCGTTCTGTCAAGGGCTTGACATAACGGAAAATGTTAATATTCCCTTTTCTGACATGCATGGCTTCAGAATGAAATATAGCTGTCCGCTGTCACAGATTTCAAACGGAAATGGTGGATAAACCGAACCTCTTGGAGACGTGGGATCAAAGTCCGTGTAATTGTTTGTGAGACTCGTAACAGATTGACCATGTGTATACCCCCTTTGATACTGCAAGGCAAGGATGGTCCACTTCATAGTCTCTGCACTGAAGCAGGTGAAGACTTGCTATTGGCTGAGGCACAAGAGCCAGCTCACAGAGTGGTGCTGTGGCATAGCCTTATTAAAAGCTGACAAGTAACATGGAGGTTGCAGGTTTAATGCCCATAATGTTGTTGCATTTAACCTGAAGTGTTTCAAAAAAAAACATCCATTTGTATGAATTGATAATGTGCAAAAGCATAAGATATCATTCTATATATTACCCTACTGGCTCCAGGTTATGTCATTAGTTGACCATAACTTGGAGTTCACAACAATGGGACACAAATGGCTGTAACCCAGGTAACATGTACGTAAACTCAATTATGTATGGTCACTGACACAATCACAGACATGTATGTGTAGGCACTCCTGTTTTCACAAACACACACATACGCACACATATTCATCCAAGAATTCACAAAGTGTCTCTAAATATGTCTCAATCACAGATGTTCTCACACAGATGTTCTCTCTCTCCCTCTCTCTCTCACACACACACACACACACACACACTGCCGTCATCTAATCAACATATCTGATGTATGGATTTGAATCAGTCTTTCCCAAGAGGCGAATGCATAAAAAGCGTCCCATGGCAGTATTTGCTGAGTGGCTGGTATGAAGAGGTCAAAGGTCACCCTCCCTGTCTCTGCTCAGCCTAGTAATCTCTCTCTCCTCACCCTACAGCGCGCCAATATTAAATCACACTTGACGTACCTGAAGAGTCCACGAACTTCATCCATATTTTATCCGTGGCGAAATTTAATACCGCAGCATTTTTTTTTAGGGGCGCCGTATTTATTAACCGCCAGGGCGAAATTCGGTTTGTTCGGAGAATAAGATGAAACCAGCTTGACAAGTTTATGAAGTAAGCACAATAGCCGTTCATTACAGTTTTCTGCGCGCGCCGTCCCTTTCCCAAGTGGTTCTCCGGCGGATAAGTGGACAGGCTGCCTGTGAGTTCCCTCTCGGAGTCATAACTTACCCTATAACGGCCTATTATTTCTGAGGAGGCCGCTACGGCTGCGGCATAGATTTACTGTCATCGTTCGCGGAGTCTCTTTTTGAGGAGATAGTGAGTGTAAATGTTTATGGAAAGGGCAAACAGTGCGATTATGCACAATATCGCTCACAGGCATCCGTCCCGCTCCGTACGATTTCTCTTTCTCTCCTTCCCCCGTTGTCTCTCACTCTCTCTCTCTCTCTCTTTCTCACACTCGTTTTTCACTTGCCTGGAGGGCCCCGGGTGTGTTTTGATGAGAGACTTTGGTGGTTTTATGTGGACAGGGGTCAAGTGGTGGAAAAGGTTTACTAAAAGGAGGATAAGCTGTTTCCCTTCACCTGTGGGAAGAGGAGCACAAATGCTAAAGCTCTACCAGGGCGATTTTTTTCCCTTTAGTACCATTGGACAGGTTTCTAAAGGCTGGCTTCTGATTGGCCCTGATTCTGATTGTCTACTGTAGCCTCTGATTGGAGCTTCGTGTGTGACATCACAGTGGGCAGGTGTAATCGGTTCAGTGCTTTTACTGTGTTGGTCCATTTTAGGTGCCGCATGTACAGGAATGCACGATTTACACCGCATGCATGATTAAAAACAAGATTACGAAGAGAGAGGAGACTTCTCTTCTTTCCTCTTATCCAACATTTTTTATGTTCTCTCTTCTCCCGTTTCCTGCAGTTTTATCTACCTGTCTAATTCATTCCCATCCTCCCTCGTTCCTCTCTTCTTCCCCATTGTTCGATGCAAATAGTCTTCCTCGTTGGCCTCTGGGGTGGCAGTGCAGAGCATATGATTCCAAGTTATGAAAGAAAACGTAAGTCCGTCTGGATAAAGGCATCTCCTGAATGCCAAAAGATACTTTTCTCTCGGTCTCAAACTCATTCTGCAGGTGTAACTCAGGTAGATAACAGAGGCCCAGACACACACAAAGTTAGATAGACCATCTTCCAGGTCATGTAGTCTCTCAGTTCCAGAAGCAGAAAGAGATTCCCACAATCGTCAGCACTATCAAGCAGCTTGTTATAAACATCAAATATTTTGTCATAAATCGCTCAAAAAAACGATATCTCTCCGATGCTTCATTTATGCCGCACACAGGCAGGTTTGGGCTCACACACAGGGGCCGGGAAAGAAAATACACACCGACCTCTTCTCCATCTCTCTCAGTCCTGAAGGGAAGCTTCTCTGTACTTTCCCAAAAAGAAATGTGTTTTATAAGAGCAGAAAATGGAGCAAGACAAGTGTATTGATATGTCTATATTTTTTTAGCCCGCGCAGGAATAGAACTTCTGTATTATTTGAAATCAGAAGGAGAGCTGCTTGGGAAGTCTACAGATGGTGAAGAGAGGTTTTTTTTTGTTTTGTTTAATCTGTAAGGATAACGAGCGAGATCTGAGATGAAAGGGAAGGGGAGGAAAGGGGTGGGAGGGTGGGGGTGTGGGGGGTTGCTCCGCACTGAGAGCGCTTCTCCCTCTGGCTGCTCGGACCTGTGGGAACTATGTGCAGCTCTGGGTCTGGCATCTTAATCAGTGATTACCCATCGATTGGGTAATCCTAAAAGGATTTAAATTGTGGATCAATTTCCATTAGACATCTCTTACTGACACCCTTACAGGATCCCGCGCCGTCTCGTGCGCACGTGTGCGTTTCGAATGTGCCTGTGCATGTATGTTCGTGTTTAGTGTGTGTTTAGTAGGTGTGAGGGTGAGTATGTGTGCGTGTAGGGGTATGTTTGTTTATGAGTGTGCGTTTATTGATGTGTGTGTATGCATGTGTGTGCCTGCACTTGTACGTATGTTCACACGTATGTTCTTCGTGTGTAAGCAGTGTATGTGAACAAGTATGAGAAAGTGCCCTTGAGTTTGTGCGTTCTCTGCTGCCCTGCCGCTCAAAGGCAGTACTTTTCGAGTGCTGGGCCTCACCAGAGAGGACTTGCATTGTGGGTAACTTCAAGACTGAATAAAGCCTCCGTACTAGGAGGCTCAGCAGATGCCTACTCTTCTGCCTTCAGACACGAGATAGCGGAGTGAACTGTACCAGCGAGGAGGAGGAGGAGACAAATCAGCCGCCACCGTCACACAACCCCCCACTCCCACCCGCCCCTTCTCCCCCGGCCCCCCGTCACCACCCGACAGCCTGTTACTGTGACACACCGAAGATATGGACTCCCTCTCTTTCTCCCTCACTCTCTTCTCTCTCTTTCTCTCAATCTGCATGAGTCTCTCTCTCTCTCTCTCTCTCTCCCTGTCTCTGATCCCCGTGTCTCCTTCTGTTGTTGTTGAAAACACTCAGCAGGGGGTTATGGGTAGAGGCCTGCTCACACTGTGAAGGTTGTCTCTGACTCACCGCTGAGACAAGGTCGGCTGGATCCCACATTGTGGGGGGGTGCAAGGCCCCTCCCCCTCGAACCCCTCACCCCCCCCCCCCGTGGCCCTCCCCAACCCACACGACCCCCCACATGAGACATGAGACTGATACTCAGTCGGGGGCCGGGGAAGACGCAGTCCTGGCTGCTCCATCCAGATACTCAATGCACGCTCGCATACACAAACACACACACACACACATATGCCCCAATATGAACCAAAGTCAACCAGACAGCCACATACATACATGCATTCGTTTTCATACACATTCACACACTAACACCCAAGCACACATACATACATATATACATACATGTCAACATATGAAGCATGGTCATCCAAATACACACACACTCATCCTCATACACACATACATTTATGTATATGTCAACACAACAAGCATGGTTACACACACATAAACACACTACACACTCTCTCTCACACACACTACACATTCTCACACACACACACTCACAACAGTCAAACACTGTAGAACACCCGTCTGAGTCAAATCACGCACTTCCAGTTCATCAAAGACACAGTCCGATCACATTCGTTTGGTACAGGACCATTTGCATCGCACAGACTCACACTCTCTCACCCCGCTGCCTTCTTAGGCCGGGCACACTCTTAAACTCATGCATCCGATTTATAACACGAGCACAAATAAATATGCTCTGTAATATACCGCACAGTCTCAATCATCAGTGTTGGTGGGAAGAAATAGAATTATGAAAAAATATTATCAGATTTCTCTATTGAGCCGATTTGGAAATATCCGGGATAAAATATACACAAGGAATGTAATACAGAGAGACTGATATGATACAGGAATCCTGCAAATTTAATTTGTGCAAGACGCAGAAATGTACTGTACAGTTCGCCATTGCACACAGCTGTTCAATTTACATACACTGCTGAATGTATCCTGGGGATTATATAGAATTGCACATTTACATAACTGCATTAATATATGTATTTTATTTATTTATTTATTTGTTTATTTTTTATTTCTTTCTTTTTTTTCTGGAACAGACAGACATCTGTGTTGAAATTGTCAAAGAAATCTTTTCGCTGGAGAATAAAATAGATTTTTTTCTTCTCTTTTTTTTTCTTTAATAAATAAATAAGAGCGGCAGCTGTGAAAATTGCCAAGTGACGCAGAAAAAGTGTTTTGCAGGACTTTAGGCGTTTAGTATTTAGCGCCCGCCCGTTGTACCGCGCTTTACTGTACGTTTCTGATGAGAAGCAAGAAACGGGACACTGGAGGAGAGACGGATGGCCTTGACAGGTCAGAGGGGAGGGGCAGAGACAAATCTAGTTTATTCACTGCTCCAAATCCCACTTAATAGAGCTGGCTTAGTGTCGTCAAGGGCAGCGAGGGACACTGATCATTGATTGGCTGAGAATGGCTGGATTCATCATTAGATTAATTCAGCATATTATTGAGATGACCGTAAAGGTAAATGATGATTAAACGTAAAGAGTATTTCTATTTTTCGTGGTTTCTTTCAGCACATATTTCTTCCTTTTTTGTTGGCTAAGCGTGGTATAAAAGCAATGCGGCTAGGACCAAATCAAATCTCTTTTAAGGGTGTCTGTGATTCAATCAAAGCAGACTTCAGTCTTTTTAAAGGAATATGCTTATCTGTTTTTGAAATGTAAAGATCACGGTCCAAAGGATGTTTACTCCTCTGTACTCAAAGAAACTCGTGTTGTAATGTAAAGTCTATTTTGATAATAATTATAATTACGATAATAATGTAGATGCCCTGAAAGGAGACTATAAAATGTTGACTCATAAAACGTTATTGTCTTTTCCCCTTGTCCATTCCATCAGTTTTATATCATTATTTCACAATGGCAGAAAAGAGTCAAGCGCACAGGCTGCAATGTTTGTGCTAATGGCGCCCACTTTATCCACAGCTCACCTTTTCTCCTGTCCCTTTTTTGGCGTACCTTCCACTGCCCTTGGTCTCCTCTTGACAGGGCCGTCTCACATGTCGCCAGACGAGCCCTCCATGTACGTAATGCCCCAGTAACCAGGGCGACCTCCAGGGGTTACCGCTCCCCCCCCAAACCCCCCACCGCTCAATAACGCCCAATGTTCTCACCTGAGAAAAAGCGTCACATTCACATCTGACAGGGGGGACAGAGACCAGGCCGTGGCTGCAGCAGAAACCGCACGAGCGGTCGTTAGCCCGCTGCTAACATTACCGGCTTTGAGCGTGTCATAAATTACCACGGTAAAGGGGGTTGAAAGCCATTTTGAAACATTAACTGTGGCAGGCGTTTGCCTCGGCTGCCCGCAGAGAGGTGCGGCTTTTCTCTGAAAGGCTCCTTTCGCTGGAAAAGCACTGGTAGCCAGGCGGGGCAGGTAGCATTGCAACAGATATGTGGGATTCATATTTAATGCTTGCCTGAGGTAGGCTTTGGTCCACTGCTCCTCCATCTTCTTAAAGCCTCATGCTTCTGTGTCATGGGACTTACCCCTAAGCTGTTCTTCTCTCTCTCCCTCTCTCTCTTTTTCACTCTCCGCTTCCCTCCTTTCTTCTCTATGGAATGAATCATAAAAGTGCAGTCCTGCTGGCTATCCAGACCCACGGTTCCCCCCGATTCAGAGAGAGAGGGGAAGAGTCTGGGGTATTGATTTCAGAATACGCTCTGTAGCCTCTCTCTGGGACCGGTCGCGGAGGTGCTTCACTGATGTCACACAACCGCTCGAACCCCTCCGAGACTGGACTTTGAGTGAGCAGGGAGGCGGAGGGTGGGTGGGAGTGGGGGGGTGATCTTGAGGTTCAAATCTAGAGGATATGAGGACGCGCTTTTCTGTCCTGACCGCAAGGAGGCCTCTGCTTCCCTCATGGTTATTTCCAGAAAAGCCCCCTTGTCTGCCTTTCGTCTTTTCGTGTCTCGATGGCGGCACGGGGCAGACGGCCCGGGGGGCACCCTCACCCGAGCACAGAGAGAGTCCTGAACTTGCATCTCCACCAACTGGAAGAGCCAGGCCCCCGGGCCCCGAAGGGCCACCCTCCCGACCAATCAGAAGCAGAGACGGGCTCTGGCCCTTGTGACACGTCGGGGTCGCGGGTTCCGAATCGAGCTCAGCCGAGCCCTGGAGCTAGTCAAGACCCACGCCAATCCACTACTCTGGCTTCTTGAACAGGTTCACAGATTTGCAAATTTCATTGCATAAAAGGCCCGGACAAATTGATTTATGTGACTGAAAGGGGCAATGGTTCAGAAAATGGCGAGTGAGAGCGAAGTCACCGGGTGAAGTATTTTTGCATGCGGCTGTGCGTGTGAAGCTTGATGGTGAGTTCTGAGACCGTAGAGACCAAACCTACCCATACAGCACACACTTAAGGGTTGAGGTCACCACTGAGGGCCACTAGCGGTTACTAAAAACACAAAAGAAGAAAAAAACCTGTAATGCGGCATCTTGACTTGTAGAATATTTGTTCCGCATTGATTTTTTCCCTGTGCTTTTTTGTATACTAATTTCAATTTCATTCGCTGAACAATCATGAGTGATAGGTGAGCAGTTTAGAAAATGCTACATTTCATGTAACAGGAAAAACCATCATCTTTGGCCATAATTTTGATCGTCTTTGACCAAAATTATAAATCCTCAAATTTATACAAGCGTATATAATTTTCTCATTATAACTATGTGCATTATTTCTAGAGATATGCTACTGTATTTTTATATTTAGGTCATACATAACTGTGCAAAACTGTTGCCTAAGAAAGATACAAAATCACAGGACATTTTGGAGTAGTATAAAAGTTAAGGTTTTGTTTTTAGGGGAATTCAGTTTGGTTTTGGATTTATGTGTCGATAAAGTCATGTGCAACTTTTGAGTAAATGAATCACGTTCATTGTGAAACTCCTCTTCACAAGCAGAGATTTTGGATGTCCCGTCTGTAGCATTACAAAATAGTGAAAACAGGACAGGTACTCCCATTACAGGGATGGTTAGGATAACAGATAACCGATTTTGGGGAATGTAGAATGAAGAGATATGAGGTGAAGGAGTGTGTCATTTTGTGGTTTATTTTTAGGAGAAATTTACTTGTGCGATTGTTCTTCAAGTTTTCAGTTTAAATCTCTCTCTCTCGCTCTCTTGCTCTCCGGAGGAAGCTGGTCGCACTGACCCGGGGTTATTCTGCCCACAGCATTATGCACAAAGTACCCACAATGCACTGGGAACCTTCAGCAGGAACACGTCTCAGGTCTGAGATTCCCATCAAATTGTACACTGGGGAAAAGGTCTATTCTAGTGTCTGAACTGTCACTGCTGTTTAATTTTTTTTTTTACCCAGTCAATTCCAATATGGTCAGGTCAACCCAAATGTTTTCCAAAAACTCTTTTCCCAGCCCCAAAAACAGTGTTGTCCACAAGGAACGATGAATCGTTCCTTGTGAAGCGAATCTCTACAGAAGATACCAAGTCATTTGTTTGTTACATTACAAAGTATTCAGTAACGTCTTATTACCTCATCTTTAGATGGTACTTGTGACAATATATATTACATAATTATTTAATCAATGCCATGTAACCTTATCATTGCATTATGATATGCATTTTAAGGGGTCCAGTAGTAATTATGCAGTTTTTTTCCCAAAAAGTTTGAATGGGTTTTTTTTAATATTTCTTCTGCAAAATGTCCAGTGCAATGACCAGTGCCCAAGCCCTATGTGACAAAGTGTTTACAAATGGTGCCTTTGAGAAAATAAAGATTGATTGATTGATTGTTGGAGTGATTATTATCCAGTTTCACACATGAGAGAGGGTTTCTCAGGATCAGATCAAAGGTGAATTCTTCACTCTGGTAGAAAATAGCAAACAACTCTCCAAACATCAATCATTCGTTTTTATTTTTTCTATAAAGGAATATAAAACTTTTCTGTGATTGATTGAGTGTAGTGTTTTGGGTGCAGGAATGTATATATTAAATAGTTTGGTATGCTCAGCAATCAGCAAAATGAAAGGAAAAAGTGCACTTGAATTAATAAACGAAACACTTAATCGAGAGCCAATGTTGACCCCTTCTGTTATGTCTGGAAATGGGTCACATCGTTTATGTTTTCCAGGTCAGTTTTGACCTGGCTTGGCTGAATCACTTTAAACCGGTCATAATAACAGCCGGCCTCATTATAAATGAACAAGTCTTTGGTACAAAACATGCTTTGCAGTGTTTTATTTATATTCTGTAGTCAGGGGCTCACCATGCTAAACCACTGGATACTCTGATGGAGTAAATATGTTCCAAAAAACAAAAATGAACATTTTACATTTTCACATCCCCTATGTTCAGGATGTCACGAATTCTCAGGCTGAGAAAAATAACTCAAACGACATTCCTGTGATGTTGTATGATACAATGGGTCGATTTTGACTCAGAGGAAGGAAATTCAAACAAAGTTAATTGAATTCAATCCATTGTTGCATGTATGCCAAAAGGCCTATATCTTGGTTCTGATTTATGATTGAACCCAGAATGTGCAGAGATGGAGAGAAAGAGAGGAAAAGTAGGGAGAGGGAGAGAGAGAGGAAACGGAAAGGGAGGGCGGAGAGGAGAGAGGAGAGGTGATGTTAGAGGTGATGACTCTGGTTGTACTTTAATTAATACCGTAATGAGTTTCCTTTAAACAGCGGGATCCTTAATCAGTCCTATCAAAACCCCTGAGCCCATTCACAGGCCTAGGACTCCTGCTAATTCCCTTGTAATTCCTGTCGGTGGATCAGGCGCATTAATACCAGCTAATGCCTTCCTGCTTTACGGAGTGTCATTGTCATAATATCAGCCCATATCTCAGCGGCTAACAGGCGCTCATTGGGTCATGGCGATGTGGTTTCGCCACGTGACAAAGCTCCATTCTCTCTCCGTTCCTCATTCTTCCCTAGCGCAGGTTTTCTAAGATGGTGTACGTTAGTAACCGGCCTCATCCTGGATCCGTGTGGGTCTGGATGGTCTTAGAGCGAATGGGAGTCGTTGACACTCTGCCGATTTAATGGCGACTTAATTAATGAATGGCTTGCTTATTCTCAAGGCTTTGTTCTGAGGTCAGATCACCTGGACCTTGGAAAATGTAAACACTCAGGAAAAAGGTTTTGCCTTGTGCATGGGAAAATGGTGGGACAGTGTATGAAAAATACAACAGGTCTGCCCAATGAAGACTGAGCCAGTGTGGATAGTGCCCGGCAGTCATCTAAGACGGTGCGTGATTGGGTGTCACATTGCCTGGGGGGCGGGATCATCAGTGTCTCATTGCTCACCACTGACCCCTTCTGGTCAAGAGGACACCTGCAGTTTCTCACGCACAAGCTACACATGAAGGGTCGGTCCCTCAGAAACAGACCATATTGTATGACATTACATCGTATTCTTATGGAAGATACTCTTATCCAGAGCAACATACAATGTGGATCCACCCTAGCCCAAGACTAAAAGAAAACTTAAATGCTTTGAAAAACTTAAGATTGGGCTTAATCCGATGGCCATGAGATCGGCCCACAACGCTTCCGACTAAATGGTAGTGCGAGATTAATCTGCGAAGCTAGTCGTCTTTAATAAGAGCGTATGTATGGAGACTGCAGGGGAGATGACACCGGGAATAAGAGAGGATGAAATTCTGCACCTTACCTATGCACATCTGACTGTGAAGGGTGTGGGGGAGGGGGGGGGATTGGGGGAAAGAAATGGAGGGCCGTGCCTGGGGCGGGTGGGGAGGGGGAGGGGGAGGGGGATATTAATTTCCAGCAGGCAGTATCATCCAGCTGGTCGTTCAGGATCCGTTTTTGGTGTAATGAAAACGGTCCGGGCAGAAGATAAATGGGTCCTAAAGTGGACCATTTAGATGCAACGAGGCCTCAATCTGGATGGTGACTAATCACCCCCCCCACACACACACACACACACACACACACACACAGTCACACGCATACATATGTGTACACACACAAAAAATGCACTCACAGAAGCAGTCACATGTACGCTCTCTCATACACACATACAGAACTACAGATGCGCACACACACACACACACACTCTCTTTCGAGCTAGAGCTGAATTTCACTGATAGACTTTTTTTCTTTAGTCCATCCTCCTTTTCTTCCTCTGATGCTCTCGCTCCGATGAATTGTAGGGGGTGGGGGTGGGGGGGGTTCGAAGTTCAAGGCACGCAGAGAATTATCTTGATTTATGTTGTGGCGATCTGGTGGGCGCGTGAGCAGGAGGTGGGAAGGCGTGCGGTGGGGGCCAGTTGACGAGGTTGGTGGCGGGGGGGGGGGGTGGCTCTTTTACGGCTCCCTGGTGAGCGGGACCGCAGCGTCGTTCGGCCGGGGCTGGGAAAAAAAAAATGGGCCGTCGCCGCACCTGCCATTTTTCTTGCTTTTGCGGCTGAAGGTATATCATGTCTCTCTAAAGCGTGTAATACGTTTCTGAAAAACGTGTTTTTAAAACAATTTGACACCCATGCTTTATGAGGATTGGGCCTGGGCTGGCTGGAGGAGACGCGCGGCATCGACGCTTACGACAGGAGGCTTTCGGCGTTAGGGATTACGCTGTCAAAAGCTTGGGTTCAAGCTCACAATAATTAAACAGTGTAGCTTCTAGCATATAATCATTACACCCTACACCTCCAAACACGTGACTTAGGGCCTTGCGGATGTGCACACGGACAGCTGCGGACACCATGGACTTTTTTTATTGTACGTCTTTCTGGACCGCTTGGATTCCGCTTAGCGGATGCGTTCCATTGGCTCCTGCTCTTGGTTTTCCAGAGCATGAGCAGTTGGTGCCCTTGTATAGTGGCCGCATGGACAAAAAATTGAAGGTACACTAACGTCCACACAGAGCCTCGCTTACACAGACCTGCACTGTCACATCACTGGTGTCTGGTATTTCCGCTCTGGATTTACCGTGCTTCGGATGGCTTCAGGCAACGTGAGCGGTTCTCTTTTCGTGAGTCGTAAATGTGAACGGCTGCCCCATGTTTATGACCTCCTCACTCTCCTCGCTCTCCTCTTCCTCCTACCCCTCTGAGCAAGACAGTCTGTCGCCTCAAGATCCCATCTCCAGGCGTGTCACATCACCAGGCTTTTTCTCAGTGAAAATTAATTCCTCCATGCACATCTTTCCCCAAGCCCCTCCCCCCAGGGTAGAGCAGGTGTAAGGCCCGTCACCTGACCTCTACGGGAGCATTCACTCCGGCCTCCGCCAAAACGATGTCCGCGGAGCGTCACCTCTGACCAAGCGAAGGGGCCGAGATAAATGACGGATCCCGTTTTCGTTTGCTCGACCTCTGACCCCGGTAATGTGAGCTAAAAACTAATTCCACCCATCACCGTCAGGCCCACGGTCCCCCTCCGGCGGGCCAGGCTTTTCATTTCGGGAAGCCTCCTCCGGGACCGTTTGATAAAGCTCAGGACGACTCTGAGATATGGTTTCATATCCCCCCCCCAAAGAGTGTGTGCTGTGGGACACAAAACTGTGTAATGATGAATCAACTACCCCTCCTCAAACCCCCCACACACACACCTCCATACCTCCAGGAGCTGAGTCCCACCCTCAGCACTGAAACCACCGACCGCAACCTGATTACACAACCGAGGCCAGGCCATTAATTTTCCACGGTTGCGGTCAGAGTAAAATACAGAGATAAAGCGCTCTTATTTTTTATTTATTTATTTATCTCCTTTTGGTTGTACAGTATTCAAGAGACCGTGATTGAATTACAGGGCATTCACAGTGACTAAGAGGCTGTAATTAAACTGTAATTTAAGATTGCGTTATTAGCTGGGTGAGCGCGCCGTGCCTGCCGTGTTTTCCCAGTAACTTCGCCTCAGCAGTCATAACCTTATCAAAAAAAAGGAAATCCTTCACTACAAAGGGCGATTAAATAACTGGATGTCCACATTTTATTCTCACAGCAATAATGGCTACAGGTGCTACTATGGAGCAGGAGGCTTTTATTATCATTTCAACAGTTTTATTATTTATTAAACATTAACGCTTTGACTTGTTTATTTTCTACTATGTGTGTTTTTTTGCTTGTAAATTTTGCTAAATGTGCATGTTCTTCCATTTGTTGACTCTTCGGTTATTCTTTGGAAATAGAGGAAGAGTGAGTGAGGGGGAAGATGAGGGGAGACAAAGCAAAAATGAGTAAGAGCGAGAGACATAGAAAGAGCAAGACGGACAGCGAGATGGAGAGCATTTCTGCACTTAAGCCACTCAATCAAACCACAGGATGGAGAGGAGTATGAAGAGGAAGTTATACAACCTGGAGTCACTCAATGCAATGCTATTTTTTTTTTGTTGTTTTTTTTGGCCTCCATATGTTTCTATCTGCACATTCGCTGAATTCCTCCCACAGATATTGTCGAGTCTGAGGAAGTGACGGTGGAGGGGACAGCGTGGAAAAGAGCCAGATGACAAATCCCTGCCAAAACACAGATCCGGCCACTTTCAGCTGTGTCACTGCGAAAAACGTCTCTCCTCCAATCACCTCTGCTCTAATTGGCTGAACCTTGACCCCTGCAACTGGATGAATTCTTCCCTGGCAACACCCCGCCCCAAACACCCCACCCCCAACCCCTCATTTTCCTTACCAACTCAGGAAGTAAAACAGATCATCAAATATATCAATGTATTTTGGTGAATATTATGCCTGTGTGTGTATGACAGAGTGTGTGTGTGACATGTTTGACTAAATTAATATTACGGAACATGTGTAATATTTTACCAAAGTAAGATAGATAATACAGCTGAGCATTTTAAGCTTATAATGAATGAATATTGGCAATGTTATTGGCAGTTACACACAAGGTAATTATAGACTGCTGTTGATCTTTTATGTTTATTAGGCGGGTAGCTGGAAGCCTATTCATCCTAAACCAAGCTATCCTCGCGGATATGTGATATTGGACCACTTCGGTACCCCCGGTAGCTCCTTAGCGGTGCAAAGGTGGAGAGAAACAGGGTGTGTGTAAAAAAGAGAGAGAGAGAGAGGTCTGCGGAACGTACAGGACCTGATCACCCGTGTTATATCAATAACTTTCCCGCGCCGGGCCCTGTGTAAATTGATCTTTTGCAATTTCTCTGGGTGACAGCGCCTTTAGCAGCCCAGGATAAATCACTCCCTCCCACAGCTC
Source organism: Albula goreensis (assembly GCA_022829145.1). Lineage (NCBI taxonomy): Eukaryota > Metazoa > Chordata > Actinopteri > Albuliformes > Albulidae > Albula > Albula goreensis. The sequence goes on from CM040745.1 coordinate 35,455,611, forward strand.
CCTTTTTTATCGATCGTCAGGGGGGCCCGAGGAAGAGCGCCGGATCCCTGTCTGGGGATGCGAGCGCATGGGGGCAAACACGCCGGGCATGCGTGCGCGCGTGTATTATTGCGAGTATGCGCGGCAGTGTGTCCCCAGAGTGCATGCGTGTGATGCAGAGGCATTGTGGGTATTCCCTACCACGTACTCGCGGTGACCGTATCCGAGACGGTTTACTGCAGATGATCCATTGTCAGGGTTAAGGAGGCACAGTCTTTAATCACATGGCCGGGTGTGTCGGTGGGTAACTCCACCCACCCCTTCCCTCACTGAGTACTCCTTCTCAATGCTTGAAGTCGGACCACAGATTAATCAGTAGCTACTTCTTTTCCCGTCCTTCCCCCATTCTTTAGTTGTTTTTTTTTTTATCCCTCCCTCTTTTAAAAAAAATGCCCCCTATAAACATGTCTGCCCGCCCGCCTTTCTCTTTGCCTCAATGACACAAGACACCGCTGAGCTAACATTACGTCATGGTCCCTCTATTCCTTCGCCTCGTACCCCGGGGTGGGAAATTGGGCAGCCCTTTCTCCTCTCCTGCCCCACCCCTAATGAGAGGACAACAGGGAACACGGCCCCGAGTCAAAGCCCGAGGGTCACAGGCGCACGACCCCCACAATGGGGTGTCAAGGCGGGGTCCCTAAGTCCCTAGTAACGGCGTTAACCGCGGCCCGCTGCCGGATGGGAATGAAAAGAACAATGAGAGCCGGAGAAAAATGGCACGGAGTCATGGGAAGGTTTGGCTGGGCTGAGGGCCGGCTGGAGGTCAGGGGGGAGGACGGTCCGAGCGGGAGAGATGGAGAGGCGTAGCCACGTTCGGTGAAGAATGCCCCCCTGGGACCTGGAGGTCAGTCTGACCGGAATGCTAGCAGGTGATTGGCCATCCAGCACAAAGTTCAAAGGTCACAACCCACTCCCATTGGTTAACTATTACAGAAGCCAGCAGGACACTTCTCCAGCCGTCCTAAGGTTCACATCGACACCCCGAAACAGGTACGGAAAAATCTTTATCCTGAGGAGGATGCACTTGAGTGAAGTTCAAGTGAAATATTGGGTGTTTCATTGTGTCTCAGAACAGAAGCCCGTTAAGTCATTCTCCTTTTGAAGGAAGAGTGCCTACACTGTGGCAGCTTTACAAGGGTGATTTCACTGTGATGAAAGAGCAGTTTCTCTGTGGGTATACTGCCTTAAATCCTGGCTGTCACTTCGACCATAAACATTTCCTAGAGGATAATGAAATTAATTTCTGTCCTCTGAAAATGTCAAGTTTAATAATAAAAGTTTGTGAGGAAGGGCCATCCCTCCGCTTCTTGCCATTGGCAATCAATTGAGAAATATGATGGAATCACTGGTCTCTCTTTCATTTGTGCTCCCTTCTTATCTTGCTCCTTGTGAATTTAGGTTCTTCAGGTGAGGAAATTGATCACCTGCAAGCAACGGACCGTCACAACTCCATGAATCCAGTTGTAAGTCTGCTAAGCTATCTCCCAAACATTTCATAGTCACCTCCATGTCTTTCATTATCAGTTTCTAATATTCCTTTACAGTGAATGTAAAAAAAACACATTCTGCCACTGTCTGGTTTGTGCATATATGTGTGTATATGAGGTGTGGCTATTAAATAAAGAAAAACACGTCTACTTCGAGCGATGCGTAACAGCGAACTGCCTGCCCATTGGTCTATGTATACCACGTGGTTCACGTATGCGCGCTGTGGTTCGGCTGACGTAAACCCAGTCTTGTTATTTAATGGCCACACCTCGTGTATCATCATATGCAAACTTTATGCTTGTGTATATGTTTCTGTGAATATTACAATCGATAATGATGACGGATAGATCATTGCAGGACATTAATCCCATCTAGGCCCGTAGTTTTTAATCAAACCTAAAGTGTATCCAGGACAGTGTTGTACCTTGTCTTGACATATCTAACACCCCTGTAAGTAAACATCGGCCTCGTTGTTTCTTCTGTCTGAAAGCACCGATTACTCCAGAGTGAAACACCAGCGTTAAGCTGACAACGACAAAGAGATATCTTAGGTCATTGGGAGGTGGGGAGGATGGATAATCGGGGTGCCACTGATCCGGCGGCGAGGGGCGCGGGCCGAGCGAACCTGCAAGAGAACACTCACTCAACAGTCACATGTCCTTTCAAGCCCACACAACAAACACAAGAAAGGGGCGAAGAGGAAAAGCATTGTGGGTAGCCGCTCCCTGCAGGGCCGTGGATGAAAGGGACGGGAGCCTCACACCGCTGACCTGCTGCTGCGGGATGACATGAGAGAGCCGTGAGCCCGGCAACCGACACAATTAGAGCGCTTTGCACACAGACACACAGACACACAGGAACCACACGCACACACACACAAACAAACACATGAACAAACACAGTAAGACACTCAAGATCAAATGTACCCCTTCTGTGTAAAAGGTACTCTATCAACATTGATTTAAAACTAAACATTTAACACTAAACACTCACTCACACACACTTGCAGATGTGTAGCTACATAGAGAAGTGACACATTTGAGAACGCACAACCGAATTTGCCCGCTAACGTGCGGGGACAAACATATGCCGTCACATTTAAACACACACGCTCAGGAGCACTCCCTACATACATTACGTCATTGGGTGTTTTTTCAGCTTTGCAAAAAATATGAACATCGTCGTAACTTTGCCTCTTTTCTGACTGTGTTGATCATACAACAATTACGGAAGCGATCTGCAGTCAGATAAAAATAGCTGAGTGCTTCAAAGATAATGGAAAATTGGTTTACCCAGCAAGTCGCATGTAATTACCATTTGCTCATGCCAATGAGTACATGAACACTGATTGCGATTAGAGTATATCTCCACTGCCTCTGCTCTCTGTGTGTCTCTCTTGCGCTTACCGCACTGCCCTCTCAGGAGAGAGCGAGCGGCAAGGACTCAGGATTTAAATAGACACAGGTCACATATTTTGTTTGTCAAGCCAATACTCTCTAAGCATGTTCTCATCATCTCAGAAACTTTTGATTTAGTCTCTTGGCCTGCTCTCAGAAAAGACGAAGAGACGAAGTCTTTGAATTTAGCTAATGTTAGCTAGCTTGATTTATTTTCTAGCTGGCGCATTACTTTCAACTCAGCTGATGCAGGCACTGTTAATATTCGGAAAACATGCACGGAATATTATAACCTCAGAGAATGTCAGCACTTTTCGCAAGCATACTTTCTTTTTCAATACTTTGTCGTATAAAACAAAGAAACACATAACTCAAAAACGTTTTTCTCTTTCCTGTAATGAATAAGGATTCAGTAAGTGTACTGTCCCTAGCTCCTCAAAGCTCGGTGCCACCTGTGACCTATAAGTTTCAAACCGATTCAAAATGAAAGCCAATGTTTTATTCTATGCATAAGAGACAAACAACAAAAAAATGTTTATTCAATGTGTCCTCACAGTCACAGAAAGAAATCGCTGTACTGCAGTGAGCAGGGTAGCAAACACACAGCGTCAGGGGAATGGCATAAAACAAATAAAGCAATAGTTGTGCGACGTCACTGCTCCCGTACTGTTTTATGGTCAGATAGTTGCCAACTTTAAATTGTAATATTTCTGTAAGAAAAATTTTGTGGATATGTTTGACTCCTGAATATTGTCTTATGAAAAATGGCAGTGTAAGCATTTGAGTCTTTTGCATTCTGATCAGGTTTTTGGCTCATAAGAGTGCTGTTGCTTAGTAAACTTGCATTACACACGAGTCTTTAAACAAGCCTCCTGTCTTGAGCACACACACACACACACACACACACACACGTGAGCGCTTGCACGCTAGGTTTCAGATTGATCATTAAGCAACAAAGCATGTTGAATTCTCTAAAGATTTCAGCACAGCAAAAATAAACCCAAGCACTACATTTGAACTCCAGAACACTTTTTATGTTTTCTATGTCATGCTGAGTTTTTAAAGCTAGTGTTCCTTAAAGTGCTGTTTTAAAAGGTTTTTTATTTTATTTTTTTTTGTGCTGTTTTTTTTTTCAGGGAGGAGTTGGAGTGCGGGGCTTTCTTCTTTCACAGAGAATATCATGGCCACAGATTCTGCGGAATGCAATTAGGAGGCCTAAATTAAGTGGTAATGGAGAGCCGGGCCTCGAAAATGCGGTTGCCACGGCAACGGGCACTCACAACACAGCCTCCAATAGTTCTGCCACTTTATCTGCAAAATGCACAATTGAGCGTTAAACCAGCTGCTTACTCGGAGGGTTCCGCTGTCTTTTAACACAACCAGTCATCAAACGTTACTTATCTAACCCTAAAACACACTGCGCGCAAGCCAGGCCACGATGAGGGAGGGTTTGAGCTTTTAAACCTCCAAAAAATGTACACTTTGTACACATGTACACATATCACAACTTGTAATACTACTACCACGACTACTACTACTACTAATAATAATAATAATTTATAGAAATAAAATTTGAGCAAACACCCTTACCAAGCCACAGTTTCCTTGACATTTAATTATTTATTATTCATCCATTCCAACAAGGTAAATCATTAACAAGTTTTTCAAAAAAATATATTCAGTCATAACTAAAATCTCATCCAGACAACCTAGTAAAATAAAGGTTTAATAACTAATATTAATTACAATGACATGGAAATATCATAGATAAAATTGAAGTGGTAAACAGAAAAAAATAACACAAAATTAAAATGCAGGAGTGCAGAGTGGTTCAGTGTAGGTGTAGAGTAGGTGGAGTTATAGGTTCCTAGTCAAGTAGTTTTAGCTGCAGCCTTACTCAAGAGAGAAAAAGTGGTTCCTTACCTGGGTATCTAATGTGCTGGCCTGGGGTTACAAGCTCAGCTCTAGGTCTTGGAGCCCTATAGCAGGAAGATATTATTGTTATGTTATATTATGTATTGTATATTATATATTATTATGTTGGTTTTACAGCATTTTGGCTTTCAGTCTGGTCAATTCATGAAATTTCCCATTTCCAGATGGGTCCAATTGCATGTGAGTATAAAAAAACGAGTTTGCTTTGGCAGCAGGTAGAAGAATCATTTTCATTTTTATGAAAAAAATACAGAGAGATAATGGAATGTTATCTAATAATGTAAGAATAGGTAACTTGGTCATTTATTAAATTACAGTTTACTCTGTAGTCGAGTACATATTTGTGACTGTTATATTTCATAAACCTGCATAATGAAAATGATATGATAATCATTTGCAGGGATTTCATGCTGCTGAGTTGAAAAAAAAAACACTGGTGTGATGGTAATCGTCGGTAAGATAGAAGTCAATATTAATGTCAGAGAACAAGGTTTTTTCATTAATTCTTCAAGAGTGTCTGTTCACAGACTATTACCAATATGGGGGGTGATTTACAAAAGGAATGTGCAATATTTCTCACCCTTCTTCAGGGCAATGTCAGAATTGTTGTTAAAGAAAAAAAAAACACACCTGAAAACAACACCTGTTACCGGTGTTGGAAAGTGCGTGCTAGTTCCTGTCGACTGACAGGACCTGCCAGGATTCATCTGTGCTCAGTTTTGATTTTTGTTTCCTGCCAAATGCCAAGAGGTAGAGAACAAGTGTTGTTCTGTAATTAGTGAAAATGCATGCCCCTCTGTCCCGGGGCATTTATGTGGCCGAAGGGAATACGCTCCAGTTCCCGAATGTGTGAAAAGATGCCGGCTGGTTAAAGGGATCAGAATCCATGGCTGGTTCCAGGACTCGGCCCCTGTTCTCAGGCTTTTTTGTGGTTTGTCACGGGTACATTGCGTCGGTGCCTCTGAAAGGCATGAGGGCCGCACGCGTTGGCGGGCGGGGCCCATGCCAGGAGATACGCCATCGGCCGTGCCAAGGAGCGCCGTCAGGTTCCCGCGCCGCTGCTGGAGAGAACATCAGACCGCTTCATTACCGCCGCCCTGGCCAGACAGTCGAAGTCACCGCCAAGAGCCCCGTCCAGAAATCCCACAATCCTACACACACACAAACACACACACTAGCACATTCAACCGGAACAGAAAAAAATCTTCTTACACTCGAATTCCAACTCCCACAGTGTCGTGTGTAGAAGTGGATTATTGAGTCATACATTTAGACATAAAACATTGAAAATCCGGCTTCTGGTCACCGTGTTTTAATATTCTAAGTGTGTTTCTTCGTTGCTGTTGTTTTACCAAACGGTTGTGGGTCAGAAGTGCTGAGGTTAAGGACAAGGGTTAGCTGAGGTGCACTGGCAAAAGATTGCGCAAAAGAGTTAGCCCTGCCTTCCACAACAACAACTATATCCAATTGGACCAGGACCCATTTCTGGTTAATGCATAAAAAGCAATAAATGTACATGGTATGTGACCTCGCTGTTCCTTTATCTGCGCTACCTGTTGGAGTAAAGCGCGCTGCTGGAGCGAGGTTAGGATAACAGGGGGCTATTTAGCTTGTAGTGTCCTCCATTTTGAGTGCCGAATGTTGCCACTGTCCACTTACATGTGAAAGTCCCAAACTCTGCCCTCTGCCATCATTGCTCTCTCCAGCGGCCCCTCTCAGCACCGTGCGCAATTTGAAATGTTTTTCCGGCTCTTCATATTAAATATGGTCCACTCCACATGGCCAAAAACAATATTATATTTTTATCTCCTGTTTTTTACTTTTTCACCTAATTCAGGTTTTGGGATCTGATGGAAGTGGAATCGTTGCTGACTGTATCCTCCTTTCCCATACAAAACTGCAGTATTTTGCACTTTGCCTCTTGGATTTCCCAGCTACGTTATGCAGCCTGAATCTGGATTTGATTAGCACGATAATGAAAAGTTATAAAAAATCCTGCCAAATTGTGGACAGTAGCAAAACATTGTGTTTTCATGATTTTGCCTTGCTGCAAACCTCCAAGAAACATTTCCAATAAAACAGTCATCCTATAAAACACTTTCCAGGTGGGAAAAAAAACAGTAATCTGGATCTATTTTGTAGCATTGTGAGGTGGCAGAGAACAAAACAATCTTTGTTAAATTTAACGAAACATTGCTTCACCTCCCATATCACTTTTCACGTTGACATTCCCTTTGGCATAAGACGTTCATCATGTGCCTAATTCTCCTCACTTCCATATTTTAATAGGAATTTCTCTTTTTACAGAAGAATGTGCCACGTTTACAGACGGGTTTTTAATTCCCTCACAAATATGTTCATGATTTAGAACAGAAAGGACGAGTCTATAAAAACCTTTCCCTCTCCACTTAGAATACAGAGGCAAAGTGCAAAGTGTTGCGGCTTTGCTTTGTTCGAACCGCACATGATTGACAAAGATAAAAAAAAAAAAAAACCGTGGTAGAAGCTGCCCCCTCCCCATCCCTGGGAGAGGAGAGAAGAGGAGAGAAAAGAGGAGGAGGAGGTGAAAGGGGCAGGAGAAGGAAGAGAGGGCAGGATCAGACGTTCTTGCCGGTGGCCGGAGGCTGGTAAATAATTAATGTTGAGTGGCGTCGGATACGGTCTGAAATGTAAATGCGGGGGATGGAGGTGTGTGACGCTGTCAGACGCCGTGCGGGTTCGCCGTATGTGACTGGAATGCGTATCGCAGACCCTCTTCACCGCATCCTCAGGGGGGGGCCGGGGGCGCTGGGTAGAAAGACCCGGAATGCAGAGGAAGGGGAATGGCGAGGAGCTGATCTCTTTGACCTGGGACGAGATCTCGGCTGCACCTTCGGTGGCCTACGGAAAGAGAGGGGCGGGGAGACGGAGGGATGAATAAGGACGGGGGACAGGGAAAGGGGGAAGAGAGAAGAACAGATGGAGACAGAGAAAGAAAGATAGAGGGGAGGACGACATAAGAGGGAAAGTAGGGAAGGACAGATTGACACAGATGGAGACAGAAAAAGGGAAAGACAGAGTGGCAAGGAATGGGAGAAGAAAGAAGGAGAGACTGAAACAGAGAAAGAAATAGACTCCCGAAAAAGACATTGAGAAGGACATTGAAAAAGAGGAGAGGTAGAGAGTGGGAAAGACAGACAGCAACAGAGACTTAAACAGAAAGAGAAAGAAAGAGGGAAAGGGAAGAGACAGAATGACAGATTGAAAAAGACAGACAGAGGGACAGAGAGAGCAGGAATAACAGAATAAGTAAGGGCATATCAAAATTGGGAGAAAAAAAACCAGGACAGCGAAAGAAGGACACAGACAAAAAAGAGAAATATGGCGAAGGTTAGAAGGATCGAGAGTCAAAAGGAACATGGATGGCTGTGGGAGAAACAGACACCACCAATATACAATTAACTACATCGGTTAATTAAAACCTTCTTAATGAGTTTCGACAGTGTCTTCCAGCCCATTGTGCTGTGTGGAGCGGTGGTACAAAGTCCGTTCAGTCAGTAGAACAATTCTAAAGTGACAACAGTTTAGTCAAAATGCAGGTGGGGAAAGTTTTTTCTAATGTTTTAGTGAAGACAGAAGGAGCATACACGTTTAAACACTGATTAATTTAGCTGTTTTATCTTACAGCCATTCCCCAATATACGTCCGAGTTCAGTTTTGACTGACCGAAATGGACTTAAGTCGGACAAACGGTAGCATGGCATGCAGAAGTTGTATACCTGTACAGCATTCTTTTATCCTACCCAGTCTCTATCATGATTATCTCGTTTTTTATTAACCAGCTTTATTAATTGACATGTAATATGATTCTGTATTTTTTCTTACCTTATATTTAAGATTCTTTAGTGCACATTTCATCATTTTTATTTTTTCTTACGTACGGATGGTCGTGTAGGTCGTAAGTTGAGGAGAGGCCGTATTTTTATTCGATTACGTTGTTTGCAAAGATCAAGGCGGCTCGGATGGACCGTCCCCTCTCCTTTATGCCAGATCTGTCAGACGACCGTTCCAAGTCTGTTACAAAATATGTGTCTTGTCATATTGTGCGGTAAAATGCTTTGGCATCAGTGTATGGTTTATTGTCATGCCAGTAAAGCTCACATGAACAGAACAGAACTGTACACAAATGGATTGAACTAAGCAGGGGAGGGGGAGGAACAATTGCTATATTATTTACTTTTACCTCTATTGTCAATTGTTTTTTTATTTCATTATTAATGTTGTTTGGCAATATCATACCTCTCATATATAATGCAAATAAAGCTGATTTTAATTTGAGCAGGAGAGAAATAGGAATGGAAATACACACACACAGAAAACACGACAACATTGTAGTGATTGTGTCCAAGGAATTGTGTTCATCTTAATAATAAAAATCCGTAGTGTTTAGCCAAGATTAGTCCACAGCTGTCAAACATTTGGTGGGCGACCAAAGAACTTCATACAAATATAGATTTGACAGACATTTTGTATGTATTGCCATGTACATAAATGTATTATTTATGTCAAACAAAACCATAATTTCATAGAATTCTACAGATAATTCCCTAGAAATGCCCAAGAACGACCAGTGGGAGGACAGTGGATGAGTGTGTGAATCGGTGGGGGGGAGTGACAGAAACAAAGCACAAAACAGCCTCCTCCACAGGGATATCTATCTTCAAGGAAAAAAAAAAGTTACCAGAAACTTCCATTCAGACCGAAGGGATATATTTCTCCCATATCTCCTCTCTCCATCAGTCACCTTTATGTGTTCCGTACCGCGGTCATGTCCTCACTCAGTCACTAATAAGGTGGACCCCCACAGAGCTCAGCCCAATTTCAAAGTCAGTGCTTTTACACACAAGCGTTGAGACACAAACACTAAGACATGTACTTATAATTGGAAAATCTATTTTTAGTGATTAATCACTTTGATCTGTTTACTTTGAAATAAATTCTATAATATGCCTAAGGTAAATAAGCAGTCATTGCTATATTCCATTTGGGTTGGTGTGTAGAGCACCAGATTGTAATTAAAAGGATGTCTTGTAAATCTCACTGGAATCTGGTGGCTTTTGAATCATCAAAGGCCTTTAAAACTTCACTATTTTATTTTATTTTATTTTATGGACAAAAAACGTTAAATGCAATAAATGAATATGAACTCTCCCTTTGATTCATTCTGCAAGTAGAACATGTAATTTTTGGTATTTCTTTCGATGTCTTATTTTGTAATACTTGCTTTTGTGACACACACGCACACACACATTTGTTGTCTGTGGACATTTCCATGGCAGTCTAACAGTAGTCTGTAGGGAATTTGCTTTCATTTTTTATATACAGAAAAGTCTTGTGCAAACTTCTCAGTTCCAAAGACTCCATAAGTTGTTATTGTGTTTTCAGGAAGAAAATCCATAACAGCAGGAGAGTCTGAGCTGATCTGGGCTCAGTGACAGCACTGCCTCTCCCAGGATGGGAACACACACACACACACACACACACACACACACACACACACACACACACACACACACACACACACACACACACACACACACACACACAACACACACACACACACACACTCAAAATCACTCACACACACATGCACAAACTCTCACATGCACACACATACACACACACACACATTCACATACACTCTCACACACACACTCACACAAACACAACACACACACACACTCAAAATCACTCACACACACATGCACTAACTCTCACATGCACACATGCACTAACTCTCACATGCACACACATTCACACACACACACATTCACATACACTCAAACTCACTTAAACACATATGCACTCACTCTCTCTCACACACACACAGACACACAAACATTCACATACACATGCACTCAAACTCACTCACACATATATGCACTCACTCTCATCCCCCCCCACACACACACACACACACACACATGCATTCACTCTCACATGAACACACATATACACATGCACTCAAACTCACATACACACGCACACACACACACACACTCACTCAAACACCTTCAGACTTCGCCCTCCGTTGCGGCATACTGCGGTGCCAGTCTCAGCAGAAGGTGGCGTCTCCCGCAGGGAGCGGGTCACAGCAGGGCGCTGACTGGGGCAGCACACTCGCACACAGACCGAGGAGGGGTGGGGGGGAAGAGAAGGGGCATAGCGGGGAGGTGACAGCTCTCTCCAAAATTTCTGCTGAGTGGCCTGCCGGTCCATCCCCGACTGCCACCCTCAGCCGCCCCAGTTCTCCAGCCCTGCCCCCAACCCCCCCCAGAACTCCTCTTTTCAGCATTATCTTACAGTCAGAGCCCTGGTTACCTCAATCTGGCAACCCATCACCAAGTTTCTGTCACATTCACATATCATGGGATCCTCACAGACCTGTATGCATCATCGCACACATCTCATTCAAAGCTCACTGCCCTCCCTTCACCATTACCATATGCATCATAAACCAGACACCCAGTTTTATCCATATTATTTACATTAGGTTCTACCAATATATACACATGATCCTTACTAACAACCATCAAAAAAATCTGAAAATACACCATAGATTCTGGTTTAAAGCTAAATATATTGCTACACAACAATTTCATGGAAGATATAATTGTTCCCTAAAAAAGAAGGTACATCCCTAAGGGAGGCTGGTATTAGACTGTGCTTGGTCCGGTTCAATACAAACTCTCGATATTAATCAGTTCTGTGTAAGGTGTCCAGTGTCAACGAAAGAAAATGTCAGAGAGAAATGTTTTGTATATTTGGCAACAGTGATGGTAGAGAATGAAGAAATCCAAGCAGTGAAGGCGATCAAAATTGATCTGTGGGATTTTCCCAGCATTCCCGTGACGTTGGCATGACCGTGGCGGAGGTACCCAGGGACTGTCTGCGGGTATTACCACCCCACGCTTGGCATCCTTCGAGCGTGACATCAAGGGTAGCGGCAGTGCCAAATCAGCTGATTGGCTTTGGCTAGGGACGGGCGGTGAGATCTGTGGCCACAAAACCCAAGACAGCGGCCGTGCATGTAGACGGTTAGTTCTCTTCTTATCCAGAGAGACTTACGCAGGTTACATTTCTACACACTACCCATATTATGCAGCTCGATATTTACTGAAGCAATTTGGGTCAAGTACTTTGCTCAAGGGTACAGCAGCCCTTTCTGAGAATTGGAACCCACCATCTCTGATTTGGAAGCTCTGCTGCTCAATATACACTTAATAGGGGAGTTAAAAAAGACAGATTTGGGTAGGCCATATTGTGTCCATTGCATGGCTGCAGTCTGCATCCACAAGAATGTGGAGCTTGTAATCCCATTAAATCATGCTGGCACTCTGGACCGGGTAGGATCTGATAGCTTGGAACCATGTGTGACCTGATCCATGTTTCCTGAGGACTGAAAGCTCATGCGCACATATCACTTTTGCTTGGCTTTGCTGTCTTTTCCCCAGAAACAACAAGGACAGAGATGGGATATTAATGAGGGTGTTTACTTTGGTATATGTATTTCTTCAACTCATGAGTGTGTGGTGTTGCGCTCTCTTTTTAATCAACACATGTGGTTACCATGTGCTCGTTTGTCTGAACTTTGTGAAAGTCAGAGAGAGTCAGTGAATTAACTGCAGTGAGATAGCGTGTGAGTCAATGACAGAGACTCAGTGTAGCAACTGTAGAGATTGAGTGAGTGATAGAGCATGAGAATGAATGAATTGCAAGTGAGTGAATGAGAAACAGATTCCAGGGAGATTGTTTATCTAAGTACCACCTAAGCAGGTGGCCCTCAGCCAACCTGTTCCACCCTCACCTTGTCTCAGAACACCTACACAGGTACCAGCTTTGTCTAACGCTTTGTAATATACTGCAATTTCACTATCATAACTACTCACTAAAATTGTTTTATGCATTACTTAATATTACAGTGTCGATAGTTTTGTTTGTAGTTTTGTTTTGTTATACAGTCGGTAGGTCAGGGTTGCCAAATTGACACAGTTCAGAGACAATTGTCCCTTAATCATGTTTACTCATTCTTTAGTAGTATTTAAGACTAAAAGGTTCTTATATTGGAATCTTTCAGTTTCAGTGCCGACCAGTTTGTGACTTATATACTTGAATTGTTGATTAAACTTATTTCTTGTCATCTGTATTGGGTTGCAAAAGTACAGAAATGTAAAATGTAGTGTGCTGATAAGTTAATGTGATGTGAAATATAACATTGCTGTCAAGAACTGGAAACTCTGCAGACAGGATGCAGCTTCTTGCCCTAACTGTGTAGGCCTGGGCCGAGCTGGAGAAAGGGAGAACGGGAGAGTTTAATTAGCTTAACGCTGAGCTGAGCTGAGCTGGAGGAGTCAGGATTGCAGAAGGAGCTTTTGAGGTGAACTCTGCTGGAACTAGCAAAAGTACTTTGTGAGTTTTAAGGTGACCCTTTCAACGCCTGCTCCTGGGAGTGTGTGTGAGATTAAAGGAGATCTGTCTCTGCAGCTTATCAAAATTTAATACGCAGGGAGAGGGAGAAGCAGCCGAGAGCATGCATACACGCACCCACACACACATGGAGACACACACATACGCACACAATTTTGCGCAAACACACGGAAGCACACACACATTCGCGTACACAGGCACACACATGGAGACACAGACACACATATGCACAAATATATACACACGGAGATACACACACATAAGCACAAGCACACACAGAGACACACACACTTACACTTACATACGGAGACACATACACACAATTACACACATACTCAGACACACACAGAGAAAGACACATATTCGTGAACACATAAACAAACACATATGCACCCACACACATATACACAAATATACACATATGCACCTAGACACACACATAAGCGCACACACACATGCACATACATACATTCACATGTGCACCTACACATACACAAAAAATATGTGACCCCCCCACCCCCACCCCCCCAAAAGTACAGTCAATAAACACCTTGCCAAGAGAAGAACTGTAATTTTTGTGAATTAAATGTTGTTTGTTGATGCAACGCCGCACACAACACCACAGACAAGATATAGGTTACATTAAAAATAATATCACAACATGGGACATAGAAAATTACTTTCATGTCGACAGAGGGCATTCCCAAGTTTTCCCCAACCAGCCAGTAAACCTCAAATAACAGGTACAGCGTAAACACGAGCCCACCAACAAACACGCTGTAAACCAAACAAGGCCCCTTTCATCTCTGTGCCTCTCATAAACGCCTCTCTCTTCGCCAAACATCATAAGAGAGTCCCAACGGGACACGCCGAAGTGTGTGTGCGCGCGCGTACACGCGTGTGTGTGTGTGTTTACGTGTGTGTGTGTGTGTGTGTGTGTGCGCTTGCACAAGCAAATCACACTAGGCCTCAGGTAACCAGCACTATGAGGCCTTTGTTTGATGCCAGCCGTTTCATTTTCTCACTCAAAAACACTGATCTGATCTCAGCTCACACACATCTGAGTTTGAGAAAAATAAGAGCACAGAGGTGAGTCCACCTCTTTAAAATACTTATTTAGCTATTGTTCACATCAAAAGGAAGTTTTATAATTATAATGACTGTAAGACAGGGTTTTTTTCTCCAATTAAAGCAGCATTACGCAGGGTCTGATTGTATCTTGTGGACTAATGAAAACATGTATTACTTGTGGGGATGTTCAATTCAGGAAGGTTGGATTATATCAGATTAAATGATGCAAGAATTGCTGCCATGTACGAGACGCTCTCAGTCTGTAACCCTCCCTTGACCCTTTGCTTCTGTCATGCTAATGAGAAGGAACATTATATATACTCCATGCACACACACACACACACATACACACACGGACACGGACACACTGTCAAATGTGCAGTAACTGCCAAAAAGTCTCTTCCTTTCCCTCAATGTCAAGTGAGTTTGACATCGATTAGCACGAATAAATTTAACGTTAGCATTTTGCTTTAACTAATGTGTATGTAATTGTCTTCTAAACATCTAATCCAAAAACTATCACCCCTCCTAGATACTATATTGGAAGAATGTGACTTCTCTTACTTTATCGTATAGTTGGGCAACAAAGCGGAAACTCATCTCTACCTAAGCTTTTTCAAGGTCCCGCTGCTGCCAAAATAACCATGGGCTACATTCATTCAAATCGTCTTAGTCTTTTTAAGGACATATGCGATTCAATCCAAACACATTTTAGTGTACTTGAGGGTATACATTATTCGATTTCTATAAAAGACCACATTATAAATTTTGTTTGCTTGTTTGTTTGACTGTATTAAAATAGGAGATACTCAAAGAAGTCTGCTTTGATTGGACTGCATGTGCCCTTAAGGAGGATAAGTGCGTCTGATTGGATGCCAGCCCATGTGTTTTTAAACCACCTTGTTACTATGGCGAGGCTATGGTTTATTACCTCCCTACTCATCTCTCTTCCTTCCCCTCGCTCTAGATTCATCTTTCTTGCTCCATCCCTCTCTCCCTCACTCACTCTGCCCTCCCTCCTTTTTCCTTCATGCCTGCTTCTCTCTCTGATTGATGTTTAAGTGAACATTATCACTTCTCTCACCGCTTGTATTGAAGGAAATGTATCAGAGGAATTGGTTACCTCATCTAGTGCCGATGACTTTTCCAGAAGACAGCCCAGGAATCGATGATGAGTGTTTCCCCACCCTTTGCCCATCTCGAGATGCTGCTCACTTGAAAGCAATTAAAGAAAAGCACATTTGCATATTGAAAAATAATTAAAACAAACAAACCAACAGGAACAAACGCCCCCCCGGAGAGACAAAGTGAGGCTGCGATGAAACTCGGCCAAAAGTGAAAAATGTTTACAGCGAGAGGCTTAATCGCACAGTGAGACGGCTCTGTCATTAATCTTGGAATTAAACCGATTTCATTTGTCATTGCTGTGAATAACAACTTTTTTTCCCCCCACACTTTTTTTTTTAAACTTAATAACCTATTGTAGTTAAAGAACAGCTCCATAACTTCAGGGAACAGGGAAAAACAGCCAACCTGTATTGCTGGTGAGATAGGCCTGGGAGCTTTAAAGTTAAGATTGAAACTCTGTTACGGATACTTTCTCACACACACACACACACACACACACACACACACACACACACACACACACACACACACACACACACACACACACACACCTTTTCACTCATACTCAAATGAATACACACATACACACAACCCTGCCTAGAATGCATATTCATTCATGCCCAAGAGAACATATACACTACATGCACACACATGCATACAAATGCACATACAGGCACTCACATATGCATATAAACATTGATGCATCGACACGTGTTAACTTTGACAGCCCTAATATGTATTCTACAAATATATACATGCCACATACAGTGCTGTGAAAAGGTATGTGCTCTTTCTGACTTATGTTTTTGCTCATATTGGTAGACAATCAGGCCTGGTTTTGGTCAGTCTTGCCTGACCAACAGAGTAAAGCTCGAGAATCCACGCACAGCTTCTACAGGTGCGTGGCTTGCTACGGTCAAAAAAAGGCCGTTGATGCCTGTAAGTCTGGGCAGGGTTACAAAGCAACTTCTAAGACTCTGGGGCTGCACCAAACCACAGTCCCAATCAAATTTTCCAAATGAGGAAAGATTGGGACGAGGGTTAATCTTCCAGGACGTGGCCATCCTGCCAAAATCTCTCCGAAAGCCAGCCATAAAATAATCCAGGAAGTCCCAGGAAGAGCTCTGGAACAGCAGCCAGAGCTCCGCAGGCCTCCCTGACCTCTGCTAAGATCCGCTGTTCATGACTCAACAAATAGGAAGATACTCGATAAGAATGTGAATGCTCAAGTTAGCCTAAAAGCAATGATCCTGTAGAGTTCTTGAACAATACTCTATGCATGGATACTTTTAGGATGGTTGATTAAGCCCTTTATGTACGGAAAAAGCTACACTGAATTTCACAGTAAGAACCTCATGCTTTGGGCATGTGTTGTTGTGATTAGGACCGTACATATCGAACATGGATTTAATATGGACAATGTTAACTTGACACAGCTAAATCCCCCTATGATACTGATATAAGCTGCTCAGAAACTCTCACCACAACACAACTATAACATTCTGATTCCTGTGTTCAAACATTGAGTAAGCTAATGTTAGCTAGTTAGCATGCTGCTAGCCTTTTGAGGATTTTAAGTATGAGCTAAATGAATGTTAATAAAATAAATAAAATGAATATTAATTGGTGTCATGCTTGCACAGTAAGGCAAGTCATACATATGGAATGTGGGTACCACCACCATTTTTCTAGGCAGTGCTGAAACATCAAGTGTTACCGACTGTTCTGGTGTCTATGCACAACAGGTTAGTGATTTTAGCAGTTTGGCTGTTTGAAAAGATTCAGCTGTCTGTGCAATTGTAGTGATTGTAGCCACTAAAGTATGTGTAGGTGTATTTGAGCAGTGAGCAGGTTTGAGCAGTCATAGTAGCACAAGCAGTTTCATAGGATTGAGAGGTGAATGGTTTTCAGCAGGTGCGGAGGTTTGAGCAATATAAACAGTGAGCAGGTCTGAGCTGCTCGATTCTTAACGGTTTGAGCAGGCGTGTGATGTCGGTGTCTTTGCAGAAAGGGCGACCCACTGGTCCTCCTGGGGCCTCGAGGTAGTCGCTCGCAGCCTGTGCCCGAGCGAGCAGTCAGCTGAAGCTCCATCTCCTGGATGAAAGCCAAGTCCGCCCCCCCCCCCCAAACCCCCGGACCCCCCCCCCCTCCACCCCAAACTCCAAGCAGTGAGATAATGATGTAGGACTCCCTCACTCAGCTTCGCACAGGGGGGTTACTAGACAGACCGAGCAGGGGACATCTAATGACAGGCTGGTCCGCGTGCCAACCGCAGTGGCACCTTCAAGCCTGATCCTGTCACACTTCAGCTGCAGAACGTACGTCTGGGCTGGCAGGCAGCGGGGGGCGCGGGACAGCAGGGGCTTCTGGGATTGAAGGGCAGGGTTCTTAATCTCCTCTCCCCTGACAGTACAGGTCCCTGCCGATCAGGAAGAAAAAAGAAGGGGAAAAGAAAGACAGATTTCTCTGAGTTGGAAGTAGCAGGGACTGGGAGATGGCAGACTAGGGGCAAGAGTAGGGACTATTACAGATTGTATTTGACTTTTTTCCCTAAAGAACAGGACTGTAGCTGGGAGGGTGGCCAAAGGTGAGCTTGTTTGACATATGTCAATCATTCAGCTTCAAACAAGGCCCACAGAGAATACTCCTTCACGGGTATTGTCATAGAGAGAAATAATAGGCCATTTTCCAATATGCATTTTCCATCCCACCAAATGTTCCATATTTCCCATTGTATTTATTACATTTTAATATTGTGAACGTGAACTCATTAGTTTGAGTGTGAAAATATATAGACTGAAATGATTTGATTCAGTTTGAAATTGCAATTCGGTGTCCAAACATACATTTGAAATGAATCAATAGTCAATACAAAAACTTGACTGCTTGTATATTCAAGTCCCTTATTTCAAAGCTGAGAAATGAAAAAAATTACTGCTTACTCATTCAGGAAATATCACTGTCTATATTGACTGCCATTTAGCTGTGTCAGCATACATGCTGAATTGATTAGGCCTCCTATCTATGTTACCTCATGGTCACATGGGCTGCCATGAGGTGTTACTGAAATCACCCAGCAGAAAGTCCAGCCATATTTCCTCTTCCATATCCAAAATCTCCCTCCTCCGGAGCTGCCTTTGCTTGGTGGACAGAGCCTGCGAGGAGCTAGTTTTACTTCCACCGACAGTCGGCTATCTAGCAAACACTGAACGAGAGTGTGTGGCAATATGTCAAGCTATCACATTACGCTATTTTAAAAACCATGCAATTGTTGCATTGATCGGATTGCAGTTTTGTGAGGAGATCAGTCGGTTTTCATGTCCAGTATTTCGCTAACTGGTTAGTGGTGTTGGGTCGTTGATGAAGATAATATAGACATGCATGTATTACTTTTGCCATAATCTGTTGCATTAGCTATTTACGCTTCAGTCATAGATATAGTACCACATACATATCCATCAGTTCAACAGCTTGCAGTCATCATACAGATTTCTTCATAAGAGCATTAGCCTATTTGCACAGCGAGATAGCAGCTAGGTAAGCCGTAAATTTATGCAGGCACTGCATTTCTGCTTACAACCAAAGAACTCAATGGAGCGTCAATAACTTTTGACCTCAGTCAAGCTCTCCGTCACGTAGATCAGAATTCTAGATTGTTTTACATATCATATTCAGGAAGTGGGCTTTGCATGGTGCGATATCGGCTTTGTTCACTAAGCGTGAATTCCCTTGGTCCAAACTATCGTCAACAATCTCAAACTTCAGAGCATCATAAATCTCTTCATAACCATGCCCTCACAGGGCAGAACTGTGATTATATAATGTTTGTCGTTGCGCCGAATCTGAATTTGACCTCGCGAAGGCAACGTCATCAAACACAAGAGTTGTGAACCGCTTTTGTAGAGGCGTAGAGGTGAACAGTGAGTGGGTGATCTGAGATACCTAGACCAACACAGCTCCCGCTCTTTAAATTGCACCCCTGACATACCGGTAAACTCAATAAATATGGGTGCTTAATGACAGGTTTGAGATGCACTGACTTTCAAAAAATAAAAACAGTTCTTGTTTTATTTTATTTTCAGGACTAATAATCGTATTAAACGATAAACCTTCCATTTTATGCCCGGCACTGCTGCAGTAATGTCACATACAGTTCCCTATCTAAATCCTATTGTGCCTGCTCCAATATGAAGTGTCCATTTATCTTCTCTCTCAAATGCAAGGTCTTATTATATTACTGGCCATTTTCTCTGACCCCAGAACAACTATAGGCTGGAGACACATGTTTAAAACCTTCAGAATGATTTTGCATTGCAGAAACCATCGGCGACTCAAATTATAACACTATGCACTGTGAGCTAAAAATACTCTTTTCACTCTACAAAACTGAGAAAGAAATGAGCTTCAGTAAACAAAAACCCTAAAACCCCATATGTCTCATAGTTTGAGAAAATACATTTATAAAACTGTTTATGTATACAGTCTTGAATAATTCTTTGATTTTGATTGGTTGATAGCCAAGCTGATGTATATGCATATCAAAATTATGTAAAACATATATACATAAAGCAAAGTGCCTCTCTGTAGTACTCAATTGGATGACTGTGAGTTAAATTTCAGAAGCTAACATCAACGAGTTTAATATTTCATAGAAAACATTTACATTTGTGTGGAGACAACAGAGACCATAGCAAACAACACATTATGTCTAGTGTCATTTATTCTGTGGTTTTGGAAGCAGTACTTTAATATTCACTGTGTGTTGTGGCCAGAAACACTGTTGACAGAACTCTTTAACAACAATAACTATTTAATAAAGTACCTACTGTCAGTATCGTTTTATTACAAATGAATCAACAAGGTGAGATTGTGCTTCAGGGGAAGCAGTATCACAAATGGCCGAATCCCCATATAGATCACAAAGGCAAGATTTATCAAAGCCTTTAGCACATGCAATTTCAGTGCCATGATTTGTGATTGGAGCAGATGACCTACCTCAACCAATCACAAGCTCTCTTACTCTTTTTGCACCACTAAAACACTTTTGCGCATTCAAAATGCTTTATTAAATCTGGCCCTGAATCTCTTATGCCAAGGTGGAAAACTGGCCTCAGAAAGTAAAAGCACTGCCATGAATTTGTTCCACCTGTGCGAAAAAGACAGGCGATTTCATTAATATGCTCATCTACTATGCTGAGGAGTTGGGCTAATGAGTCAATTCTTATACAGGGCATGGATGAAACTGTCAGAAATGCTGTTTGACTTTTTTTCTGTTATGTGTAGTTTGGTTTTATTCGGCTGTTTTCTTGCACATTGTTTTTGGTCATTTCCTCTGTCCATGTAGTCTTATTTTCATTGCCCTTTTAATGTCTGACCCGCCTCCTGCCTTGTTACCCTTACCTGATTGCCAATTTGTTTCACCTCTCGTTTGCTCGTTAGTCTGTATTTATACATCGTCCTGTCCCGTGTACTGTTTGAGTTTGTCTCAGTTGATTATTTCTCTATGTATGCGACAAGCCAGTTTGCGAACCTGTTTGCCTGTTTTGTACTGGTGCTGAATCTGCCTGATTATGAACCTGTTTGCCTGTTTTTGACTTTGATTTTTGGATTTTGCTGTTCGGCCTAGTAAACTGTGATTAAGTGCACCTGTTGCGTTTGAGTCCCTTTCTGAGCCGTAACAAACACACACATGGTAGTTCTCTACTTGAGGCTTTTCCAGCATTGATAATTTTGTCTGCTGGAACAGGAGTCTGGTGCGATGCTTTGGCTTTTTTTGAAGGAGTTTTCCGTTACAGAATATCGGTCAAGAACCATTGATTGCAGTTAGCTAACCAGGACGTGTTCCTATTGTTCTCCAGTGCTAAATACTGAGATCAATAATGTTAATTTTAATTTCTTCACTAGTGACTTATAAATGCTGAGAGCAATCTGAAGGGTTGTAGCAGCCAGCTATGAACTGGGACTATCTTTATGTGGCAGATTCATAAATTATGATTTTAGCATTGCACTCGATAAAGAGCTTATTGTTCTATTTTATTTGAAAAAAGTGTGGGAATGATAATTGTAACAGTTGTGTAAGAGATATAAACCACTCCGTGCCAGGGAATCTACAAGAATATATTGCACTTGGGGGTGTTAATGGCTTGTCGGCTACCCCTGTCCTGTCACAATGAGGAAACAAAGACCGTTTTGAGCTTGTTCCATTATCATCACATTTCTGTGTTTTTCTTCTCATGATGGTGACATCTCTCATGTTTGTAGTTATGCTTTTGTCTTTCTTTGGAGGGTATTGAAACTCAAAAAAACACATTATCAAAAGAGATATTTAAATTATCGCACTTACGTTTGGTTTTAGTATACCCTTAGTGCATAAAATCTGTTGAGGACATTAAAACATTAGCATTTCTTCACATAATGGATTGAAATAACCTCAACGAGCGCTCTTTTGTAAAAAATTGCTTTGTGATTGCTTCCTTTTAGGAAGCGCTCCGTGGAACTGGAAGATGCCGAGAATACGTCTCTCAAGGTCTTTCATCGCTCTTCTTGGTTTCAACTCTTTGGCTTTGGCTTGGCTATTTTATTCTTTGTTATCCCACAGCATTTTGACATGGAACTATGGGAGCAAGGATGCCCTGTGGTTTGATGACTCTTAAACATTTCTCCGCCAGTAAGCTTAGGCCAAATATTCTTCGAAGAGGCGCGAGTCCAGCTTTCGTACGCACACTCCACGGTTACGTTCGCTGACAGTCGGGCCTTTTCTAATTCGTTGGGGGTGGAGGGGGAACGGGGATGAGGAAGGGGGGGACAGACCGTAGCGCTCAGCCTCATCAGGCCTCGGCAGTAAACAACTCGCCGACTGGTTTGACCTGTCTCCGTGGCGATCCGCGCGAGCGGGCCCGCGGTGAACATGTGCGGAGACGGGGAGAGCGCAGCGGGTGTGCGCTGCCTCCTCTTCAAAGCCCCTCTCGCGCCCCGCACCCCCTCTCTCCTGCTCCTCCTCCCTCCCTCCCTCCCTCCTGCAGCTCCCGTCTCCTCCGATGCTCTCCCCGTCAGCAGTGGCAGTCCATCTCCCCGCACAGATTGTCTGTGACAACCCTGCTATTTCAAGTTGCGTTTTGAGGTAAATTGGAGTGAGCAATACCACCTGTGCTGGAGTGGGCCTCGCTCGGCTCTCCGCAGCACACGCGAGAGAGAGAGAGCGCGAGAGAGAAAGGGAATGTAAGAAAGAGAAGGGGGTAAACCTGCTACCTGCTACCATCAAAGGCTCACCTTGTTATAATGCAATCTGCCTGGGCCCCTACCTCGGTGCGCCTCTCTTTTTGGCTCCACTCTCACCTCAGCTCCTCTTGCCGCAGACGCGTTTCAAACGCCCCGGCGCACTGTATGGGCTCAGGCCTTTGCAGGCTGCTTTAGTGTCAGTGACGGACACACAGCACCACAGTACCAGAGATGTACCCTAATATTCAAATATACCCAGGACATATAGAATAACAATGTGTTACCATAACAGGCTCATGTTAAACACTCACTGATTGATTATGACTGAAATTGGCATTTTGACAAAAAAATGCCAGACAGTCTCAACAAAAGATGATTGTTACAATAGAAGTTTGGGGTCAAAGAGTTAAATAAGTTTTAGTTAAATATTGTGTAGACACTTTATTTGTTATACAACTGTGCTGGTAAGTCACATTTTAATAATTTCTTGAGAGACAAAATGTTTCAAAATCAATGGACAACACAGACAAACAAAATATAAAGCAAAACACTGAAATGTAATGATTGTTGTTGTACAGATATTATACAAATGTCTGCACAGCCTAAACAAAAAGTCATATTTTAATAATAATGTGTGCAAATTAGGTTGTTTGTCTGGAGCAATACAGAATGGTACCTTACAGAAATATTTCTGAATTAGGTTTGACACATACATAAATTGTGAAGTATTAGCAGTGGGGTATCTCAGTTGAGTGTAGTGTCTCTGGCAGAAGATGAAAATTACCAAGGGCAATTATTTGTGTTATTTGAGTATTATTTGTACTCAGTCTTTGCAAATCACAATAGAAAACATGTACTTTCTGCAACCATTTTTGCAAGTTTCTCTGAAATGCAATTACATTTTATTTAAGAAAAGTAGAATTCCGTTATTATTATTTGTTGAAAGCACAAATCCCATTTTCTATTTCCCTACCCAGGAGCACAGTATGTAACTTTTTAGAATTTTTTTATATTTTGGAATGCTGAAAAGCCATACATGTTCCTTGTCCATCCATAAACTCTGTAATACAGTTCTGGATTGTATACTGACCCTTGATGAACACCTATGGTTAAAGTGTAAGTGTCATAGTAGAACAGTAAGAATAAAGATAAAATGTTTCATTCTGAGTCCCAAACTTCATATCCTTGCGTAGGAGGTCCATCAGCCTGGACAGTGTTCAGCAGATCGCTCTCAGCTCACAGAAATAGCTGAGCGGTTAGCATCAGGGGTCAGAGCACTTATTGTACCAGCAATCTCATTTCCACAGCTGTCCACTCACGAGTTTACCTCTGCATTGTGCCATCACCAGCCACTTAGACTACATACTGAAACACGTGTCAGTTGAACATCATACTCAATGACCTGTCAGTTAAACATAATACTCTTACACACCAATGTGTTAAATATAATACTCTCACCTACCAGTAAGTTAAATATAATACTCTCACACACCAATGTGTTAAATATGATACTCTCACCCACCAGTGAGTTAAATATAATACTCTTACAAAATAGTGAGTTACAAAGAATACCACACTTTGTGTGACTGGTATGTGAGAGTAAAGACAGTAATCTCACCCACCAGTGAGTTAAATATAATACTCTCACAGACCAATGTGTTAAATATAATACTCTCACCCACCAGTGAGTTAAATATAATACTCTCACAGACCAATGTGTTAAATATAATACTGTCACCCACCAGTGAGTTAAATATAATACTCTCACAGACTAGACAGGTGCACATTATACCCACTCTGTGATCACAGTACTACTGATCAATGTCATGGTCCCAGTTATTGCTGCAGCTGTAAGATGCACTTGACAAATGGGGACTGATTGTCATACTGCCTTTCGTCTAAAAGATAAACTTGATGTTTTTATAACTTTTCAATAGCATGTTTTGGTTTTTTTGTGTGCTTTTAATGTAGAACACTATATTCTGTTTTCCCTGGAAGATTACAAAGCAGTGTTCCCAGTGTCTTTGTTATTTTATCTTGGGATTACTTGTCTTTTTTTCTTATCATATTCCACATAATTTTGTATGACGGCAGCCTCAGATATGAAGAAATATATCTGTGCTTAAACTGAAAAACAATTCTTGAAATTTATGGACATAAACAGAATGCTACCTTGCGACTATAAATGGAGCTATTCCAAACAAAATGATGAATTGATTTATTGACTGAAGAGTGGCGCACGGTATTGACCTACAATGATTCCACTCAGGGGTTGGGGGGGGCGGGGTCACTGTCCCTGTGGTCTGGATGTTTAGACCTCATCAGATGTCACCGCCATGTGGTAACCGTGCCGACGGTCCCCAGACCCTGTCACCACGGCTCATCTACCGATCAGCCAATCAATAGCAGTCCGTGCTTGTTAGTCACCAATCAGAGATTTGGGTCACTGCACCACTTTGAACCCTCACCTCTCCGCCTTTACCCTTCAGACGGCTTGACTCGACGGCGCGGAGCGACCGACCAGTGAGTGAAATATCGGGCAGCAGCATGCAGTGACTGCTGAAGGTATGGAGAGTGTTTTGGAAGCATCCATTTATATTTAACAACAAGAGAGGGAAGTACAGTACAAGAATCTGTGGAGTAAAGTAGGAGAGTAGAAGATACGGTTGGAATAACAAAATAAGTGGATTTGTAGAATTGCAGGCAGCAGTGTAGCAGTAGAGCTGCATCTCCCTCTCTCTCTCTCTCTCTCTCTCTCTCTCTTTTCTCTCTCCTACATGGTGTACAGTAAGCCCACTCCCCCCCCCTTTTTTACCGAACTCAGGAGATAAAAGGGAATTCATCCGTGGAGTCTGGCGACACAAGGAGGGCCTCAGTGTTTGTCCGCGACCCGGTCCAGCTGCTGGAGGTGCTCAAAGGCCCGTTTGTTGGACGCTCTTCAGAGACTGAGCCCTTCTGAACCCCAGGATAGGCCTGGATGTCACCCAGAGAGCGCCGGCGGTCCAACTGGACAATCGACAGCCAGAGCCGACCCCTCCCCGGGTGGCTCGGAGTGTTACCAAAGACACATGACCAAGCGCTAAAACCAAGGCCGACCGGCCGCTCTTGCGCTCGTTTTCCTACAGTAAAAAAATTGACTTTATTTTAATCAACTGCTAAAACAGTATACTGTACAGACCAATGTGTAATATATCCTGGTTTATTTTCAAACTCAATTCGTAAGGGAGTCAAGCTGCAAAAGTAGTGTAGCAAGAAAGGACAATATGAAGACAATGTTACAAGTGTGCCTGTGTATGTGTGTGCACGCGTGTTTGTGTTTGTGCATGCATGTTCGTGACTGTATGTGTGTATATATTGTGCGTGTGTGTGTGTCTGTGTGTGTGTGTGTGTGTTTCTCCTGTGTCCTTGTGTCCCATCTTTTCCCCACAGTGAGCTCGATGTTGATGTGTGGTTGAGCGTCTCTCTATCTCTCCGTCTGTGCCCTGTGGTGAGATGACTAATAAGCAGAAATATCTTATAAACCATAACGCCGTGCCCTCTGAAAAAACTCTGCATGCGGGTACAGTGATATGCTGCCCTACTTTACAGCTTGTTTCGGGAAATATTTCACCAGGCTATTTTTGCCTGAAAGATTTATTTATACAGAGTTATATATGTGTTTTATATGGGAGTAGGTGCACTAATCTGTAATTGTGTTGGTGTGAGAAGTCTCTGCTTTGCCATTCTCTGTCTCTCCGTTAATGTGGAAGTGATTCATAGGCATGTTCTGAAAGAATGCGCCCAAGCAAAAAGTTTGTTCTTATGATCCATTTATTGTAAATACATAAGTTTTGATCATGAAGGCAATGACAATGGCAATAATATGAATTTCAAAAATTATCCACAGTATAGTTTTATTGACATAGGGACTTTTCTCCTTTTCACCTCATATTCAGCATAGTCGGTCTTTTTCTTTCCAACTCTCTCTCTCACTCTCTCTCTCACACACACACACACACACACTCACACAATACACTCTATCCTCTCTCTGAGACAGAAGATTTGAATCACAATTTTACTATGAGTACCGTAATTGACTCATTTTCCGTGTACGCCTCATATATGCGATAGCACCATTCATGGCCAAATGACAAAACAACTTTCAGAGTGAAATCAAAATGAAAGAAAATGAGCCGTACCTACTTTTAAAGCCTTTTACGGGGGTCTCGGCGGACCGCGCGGCTGACAGCGCGGGGGGATCTGGAAACGCTCCAGCTCCTGTTGTGATTTAGCGACTGCTTAGCGCTAACGCGGAGAACGTTTCCATCAGCGCCGCCGCCGTCACTGTTGTCTCAGGTTGGTGCAAGTGTGTGTGTGTGTGGGGTGGGGCACGATCACAGAACAGTGAGCAACAGAGCAGGTACTGAGAGAGAGAGAGATCACGTAGAGATCGTTGTGGTAGCTGACTCTCAGGTGCTAACGTGTAGAACGGAAGGTGACACCTTTCACGGTTGAGAGGTGATGTTCAAACTCACATAAGAAACAACTGGAGTCTTATAGAAACAGCTGGAGTGTTCACCTTAATGGACTTCACTTAAATGTAATTACGAAACTTTTTTTCCTTCCTTATGAAACTTTGCGTCAAAGGCCTTTGCTTTACTTATATCTTAACTGCTGTGAATACTTGTTTGTTTTTAAACGATACACAAAAACAAACCGGGGCTAACAAAATGTTTTCAACAAGTTCACAACGAGACACCTGAAGCTTGTAGGAAGGATTCAGCTGTGTCAATCAACGCTAATCATCCAGCCTTGCTTTTTAGATGTGCTCTTTAAAATTCCAGGAAACATTTTGGCTTATATTAAAATTATGACAAATGAATGTTTATCTCCAATTGCATTCATATCTATCATATCAAAAATCATGTTTTTGGAGTCCAACACTTGGTTTCCTTGAAAGGCACAAATGGCTTAATATTTCAGACTACTAAATATTGCTGTAACAGTGTAATTTGATTTTAATGTAGCTTAAGGGTAGAAAACACTTTGGGACAGGTTGTGGTTGTGTAGGACAGATCTCATGATTGGTTCATCAGACTAAAACCTTTCCTAAAGTGAAAGAGCGTATTGGCTGTTTTTCAAGAAACCGCTACATTATGTTGAAATGTCAGGTTTCAGTTGCAATGTTAATGGATGAATTAGGTGGCCTGTTTTAGTGAATAGCCTTGGGTGTCTGGTTGACTATTGACCTTACCTGAGGTTTCGTTGAAATAACATACCTTAGGGCTATCCTTTATTGTTCGTGTAGCTGGACAGCGTTTAAAACTCAGTTTCCTAAGACTTTCCCTGGCTTGCCCACTCTTTTCCTCCCTCTCTCTCTCAAGGTTTCTCTCTCTCTCTCTTTCTCTCAAAAAGACTGGATACTGCAAGACTGCAACGACATCACAAATTCCTCCATATAATGAACTCCCAGCACCAGAAAAACACAAATACAAAATGCAGGACATTTTTTTTCTCTCATTTGAGCTACCACATTTGCATATCTTTATAGTCTACCAGAGAAAACAGCCAGCAGCATCAATACTCCAGAAGACATGCACATTTCTTCTCAGAAGAGGTGTAGGGGCGGAGCAAGTGTGTGTGTGTGTGTGTGTGTGGTGGAGGGGGACAGTGTGGGAAACTGCTGTAGCCATTCTTCCCCCCGCCCCCTCGGTTGCTGAGTCTTACCCAGAAGGCCTTGCTCCTTGGATTCAGTTGGGCACCGTCGAGCTCCTGAGTGGGGGTAGAAAGACATACATCAGAATGGGGAGACACACACTAGAAGGAAATGAAAAAATAAGTTACACAAAGACCCCTAAATTCGCCCTAACAATACCGTATTGTTCAGTGTAATAAATCCATGGTGTGTCAATTAAAGCAGACACAAAGTTATAGAGATCCAGATCATAACTCCTCTGTATGAAATATCATATCCTACCATAGACTGCAACGCATTCAGTTTAGAATAAATAATGTAAACCAGAGTTAAGACATACTTTACAATTTTTTTTAATGTTTGTACATTTTGTGAATACAGCACATTGTAAAGTAAGTATCAGAAAAAATCATAGTCATAATTTAATAAGCTACTGAGAGCGAAGATCAAAGCTGGTTTGAATAGAGTCAGTCTCTTTCTTTTTAGCAAGATATTTGACTCATGGAGTAATAAGATGATATTGTGGCAATATGTATTGACTTAATGCCTGCTGTAGTTTAGATTATAATTTCAGATCATTTGTTGCTCTGACTTCAATATTCTTTTTCAAACAAAATTATAAGTTAACATGAATCAAAACTCGGAGTCCTAGTGAAGTTATGATCAAAAATTCATTGCTCGCCAGTTGCGTTTCAGTTTGCATTGCTCATACATACTGAGTCGGCTTTAAGGAGGAAATAAACAATTGATCTCAAGCCCACCTTTCAAGTATAAAGAAATCACTGTCACTGTGAGCTTGGCTTGCACAAACCAATAATAAAATTACTTTTTGTGACATAGCAACAGAAGCCTCAAATACTGAATGAAATGAAACACAGACTATAATGACCAATAATTAACCCAAAACAAAATTTGCCTGCAAAATAATGTCCTTGATGCTGTATGGCCAGCGATAACGGCCATTATAATCGTCATGAATGTAAAGCTTACAGATGTTTTCGTACATTTACGGCATCACTGACAACTTTTGAATATTGTTCTATTTTTAAGTACATCAGAGAGTGTTTATGAAAGACATCTTTTCGGATGGACCGTTTTGAAAGGACTCTTTTCACTGCAGGACTACTCTCTTTGACTTTGTACCGCTTCACCCGGCTGATGTTTAAAAAGGAACTCCCTTAATGTTCCATGCGATTTATTCCCTTCGCTCTCGCTTCTCTCAGAGCACACACACACACACACACACGCGCAGATTTAACAAACGCATTTCGGGCTGGCTCCTTCCACTGGTAATAAAGTCTGCGGTGTGGAAAAACCTCTCCAGGAAAGCTGGGAGCAGAGGGCGGAAGTCACAAAGGCAGAGTCTCCGGCTCGATCTGATGGAAGCGTGCGTCCTATTTGCACATTTCAAAGAAACCGTATCGATTGCCATTTCGAGTCATTTTGATGATTTCATTTCATTTCACCCCCTTTTTGACCGTCTTTTATCTACCCCAACAATAGCCGCACTACATATCCCATAACACCAAGCAAGAACCACAGCGCAAGGTGGACGGTGAAATCGGTATTTGAGAAGGCACTGTCATTTTCAATGACAAGCCCAGTTGACATGCTGAATATTACAATATTTCAATGCATATGTATCAAATATACATTTTGTGTTAGCTATTATTCCAAACAACTTCCTCTTTTTTTGCATACAATCCATTAATACAGTAAAAATTTACATTGACAAAATCAGGTGAAGAACCTAGCTAAAAAGTTCCGCTGAAGTACCCCAACCGGGGACCTGATGCTAAGATTAGTTCTCTCAAAGTATTGTAATACGCTGCTGTCTGCTACTCCCCTCTACAATGATAAATTGCATAAAAGAGATTTCATCTGGTTTCAATGCAAAACCTATGGGTGTGCCAACTCTGTTGTGGATACGTATGTGATAGTGCTTTCCTCCAGAACAGAGCCAGCAAAGCCACATAAAGAAGTCCCTTGATTCTGTGGCCAAGTTAACAGCAACTTTAACATACATATAGTGCCGTTGACTAAGATTCATGTTTTCAGTATAACTATTACAACGCTATTCAATGATATTTTGTTGTCTATCAACTTCCCGTCTCTCCCTGAGGTTGTAGAGACCTGGTGTGCCAGCGCAATAGCATAGGTTCTGTGCCCAGTGTCACGTGAAGTGATTGACTTCACTGCTGTTTTTTGGGGTGCACAAGATGTGTATCTTCTGTTCGGATTTGTCTGTTAAATACTGGAATCTGTAATTGTGCGTTCAGGAATGAAAAACCTGATAGCCAAGCTTTATTTGGCTAAAGGAGATCTAGATTACAAATCAAGAATTTCTAGTTACGTTTCTCCTGTTGGAGGATTGTTTGTTGTATTTCAGCACACAATAATAAGTCATAGTCTTTCGTATCAATATGAACCATAATAAGCATCCTCTGATAAACTAATCGCACACATCTTACAGTTGACTCTTTCCCTCCTCTCCTTTGAACGGACTGATCGTCAGAAAAGGGAGTCGCCCTGTGAGTAACGGCAGGTGTAGGACAGTCTTAAAACCTCGGGGGAGGATGAAAACCTCTCCGCACGTGGAGGCAGGATGCTGGACGCAGGAAATGAGACATATGGAAACCTCGCTTACACATACATGGGCCCAGCTCTGGGAATGCTGGGATAGATAAGAACACCGTAAAATATATGCCTGAGTCCATAATAAACAAATGAATCAGGATTTCCCGCCCAACAAACATGACCATACACGCATGTACACACTCACACACACTGAACACAAAGCAGAAATGCATATAGTTAAATATACATTTACATACATACATACATATATAAAAATATATATAGTTATAGTTAAATATATAAAAATGTTAATAGTAGTGTGAAGCTAAGTCACAGATATTTCTGTTGCTCATTGACTTTAGCTCTCTAGCTCTTCTTTTGGTTATTATGGGACTATTGGCGTGAAACAAACTAGCTTAAATATTCAAGAGCATACATGGAGAGGAAATGTAGTTAAACAACACTTAATATGGCACAAAATCATGAAATGTATGCTTCAGAGGAGTACATATAATCTCATGTCGTCCCCTTGCATGGGGCATTGTGTGGCCTCACGTAAAAATGAGGAGAACGCCTCGCGTTTCCTGCATTCCCCGCGACAGGTAACGCCGGCGCGCGAGAGGCGTCCCTCATCGCCTTCAGCGAGGCGCGGCCATCACTCCTTTGGCTTCTCAACGCTAAGGCCAGGGGGCGGCCCGGGCGCCTCAGAGGAATACATACGTTAGCGATTTCGCCCATATCTCGAAAAAGGAGGGGGGCCATCCACGTTTGCTTCCTTGATTGGAAAAGAAAAAGAGACCAGCGCAGGGAATTTGGGTTTGGGGCACAGCGCTACAATAAACAGGCCTTGCCTTTCCTCACCGTTTCCTTCATGAATATCAAATAGACCCCCGCTATACCAAGGCAACACCCAAGAAAAATTACCGCTCTATTATTTTATTTGCATTACCTGTAATAGGCAGCGTATTGTGTGGGGTATTTATTGAGGCGAGCCCACACTGCTTGGCTGTAAACACTTTCTGATTTATTATGCCGGCTGCTGGTGTGGCGTTTTATTCTGACTAAATTACATGCAATTATTTTCTGCAAGTTGTAAAAAAAAGAGTCTCATTTCCCCTCTCCATCATGCTACAACTCCAGCTTTTGTTTAGAATGAACTATTGGCGAGAAATAATTTCAGCCGATTTGATTCGTTCGTATTTCAAGTGAGAACGGTGGGGCCTACCTGAGCCCAATGCGGTGTGGAGAGTGGCTGTGGCTTTGTGTGTGTGTGTGTGTGTGTGTGTGTGTGGGGTATGTGTGTGTCTTTGTGCAAATACACGCGTTTTGTGTTTGTGTGTGTGCGTCCTTGTGCAAATACATGCATGCTATCTGTGTTTGTGTGGATGGGTCTTTGTGTGTATGTGTGTGTGTGTATGTGTGTGTGTTTGTTTGTTTGTCGATGGCCCATTTGGAATAGCATGAAGGTTTCGGCACCGGGTTCTGAAATTTGCGCACTTATTTTGGGCCGCTCTCTACAATAACATCGTTTTATTTACACAGGAAAAGAATAGCCGTTATATTTTTTAAAGAGAGGAGGAAGGTTACTTATAGTGTTCCATTCCTCTGTGATCCAATTTTATTGGGATTTGGTGCGATTTGAGCTGTGGTTCTCCAGGGAAATAAATACGTTGATTAATGTAATCCTGGGCGGGGAGGGCCAGGAGCCCCAGTCCTAAGGGAATCAGGCCCTGTTTGACAAACAAAAACACAGCAGCGACTATTACAATCTGCGCACCCTTCCACACGAGCTGCAGCTGAATTTCACTCATTTGGGTACCCATAATTCCTTTCTCCGGCCTTCTCTGTGTCCTTCCTCCCTAACCTTTCCATTTATTTCTATGGAAGCCAGCATTTACACTCTGTTCAACCATTGACTAGAACACGTTTTAAATACATAATCTATCAGCTGTATTAAATTATGTTATTAAATATGTATTACATACTTGTATGTGGTGTATATTGTATAATTGCATATTAAAGAGTATGTAGGCATGGATACCTCCTGATTCAATGGCTCAAGTGAATGGAGATCTTAGAGACGCATGTAAAATGTCTTTTGCGTCCATACTACTAGTATTAATACCAGAATAGTGATGGGAGAGCTCAATAGCCCTCACACCGAATGAGCAGGTGTTTTACCGGCTGCTTAGGAGAAGGACAAGTCTAAAAGAAACGGCTAGCCCAACGGTCTTTCTTCAGTGCTCAATCGCACTTCTCCCCCAGCCATTCGCCGACGCAGCCAGGAACCTCGCCCCACTCATGAGTTTACAGAAAGCCGCAAACAAAAGCGTATCTTCATTGTCGCATGCATTGATTCTCTCCGCCCATCATCGCCAGCCTATGGCATCAGTTTTGCGTTTTTTTTTTTAACTTTTAATTGTCAGTGGCGGTATTTTACTTTAAATATTAATGAATGGTGCTGGATGGGTAAGAAGAAAATGGAACTAACTTATACTTTTGATTCAGATGTAAAGGATTATGCTAAACCACCAGGCCAATGCTGAAATGTTGCAGTCAATGCGTAGCAGCAGACATTTTAATTCTACAAAGCAGTGTAGTTGAAATGGGGGGTAGAGGGTACTGGGGAGTTTTCCACAGGTACCCGAAACTGTCTATCCTTTGCACACACTGAAAATATAAACAACTGATACAAACAATAAACAACATAAACCAAACAACACAGGTACAAAGTGGCGTTGCAAATGTGGTGTTTATGATCTTAATGAATAAAGCGCATACGTCATAATTTCCATAAATGGCCAATTCTTCATACAGACACGTTTTTCCATCCAGACATTCATTAAAGGGAAATTATAATGCTTACATCGATTTACAATGAGGAAAAGCAACGAATCGATAAGGGGCAACTGACACGTCTGTGAATGATGGGGACTTTAACGTCTTACTAGACCGGAAATCTTACACTAGCATTTTCCAAGTAAATTGCACTCTACTCCTCTACATCACGTTTTTACGTTCATGTTGGACGTGGGCCCGAGAATGAAATATTGTGGGAGAATCCAAAGCTGACTCGATTTAAATTCATAATCAATGACCATGGCTCAAAATACAGGAACTGAAAAGTAACATGAACGAGTGATTTACACATTTTTTGCTCATTTGCATGAAGTCGGTTATTTACGCCACACTTCTTTTGTTGAAACGAATAATCCCAGTAATATGTGTTACATTTTACGTCCGCTATTTTAATTAATTGGGCACGTTATCCTCAAACTGTTCAAAGTTATAAGCGGTTTTAAATCAATTTCATTAGGCCTGCCCTGAACGCGGAACACATGTCATTAACGTGTGTTCTGATTTGCATATATGTGGTCCAAGTGAACAGGATGAATTACGTGTTCTATAAGTATAATTAAAACGTGCGTGTTGGTAATTTAATTAAAAATGTAATATCAGACGTAGGCTACTTTGCTCGGCATTCCGCTTGATTAAATTTATTTCACCTTACTATGCCTTCATCTCAACTGCCGGATTGGTACATGGGCATGGTAATAAATAGAAGGCGTCGTCATTTAGGTCAGGAAAAACATCTAAGTATGAATTATGAACACAGTGAGGGAGAGTAATGATTATTATGAATGTTTTGTTCTCTCTCTCTTTTCTCTCTCTTGTTCTGTGTATCATGATGTAATGCCAGGAAGTATTTCATTGACTTCACGCTATCATTAATACTGTTATTATTCTCCTTCAGTGGTTTCCGGCTGCATATATGCGGGTCAAGCTGGAACCGCCTTCTTTTTTGGTTATTAATTGATTAAAGTAGGCCTATCTCTGCTTAAATTTGCATAAAAAAACCTCACCAACACGAACTTTATTTCAGTTGCCCATAAACAGCATGCTAATTAATGTATATCTGGAGAGAGCTGGAGCTTTCTAGATTTAAAACATATATAACTCAAATGAAAACAGAACTATAAAAGCGGTTAGGCCTTCGGGAGTTGAGATAACTGTGACAGAAGGTAGACTAAGATGGTAAACTGTCCTCAGTCTAAGTTCTGGCGTTGGGGAAGTGTTTTCAAACGAAATGAAAGTCATTTCCTGTAACGTAGGGTCGGCATCATCAGGTTTATTAAGCAAGTGGCAAGGGTTATGTAATTTATGGGTTATTACATTTTAGAATACGCTAGAGCAATAGAAGCAGAAAATTAGTCTGATTTTCAAAGTATGCATTCACCTAGGGCTATATAGGAATGAATGCTGCTATGTAATGTACTTATTTAATGATCTTGGATAATAATAATAATAATAATAATAATAAAACTTAAAAATAAAACTTGTGCCATGCACCACATGAGTAAATGCACGTACTTAATCAATATGCTTAATAAACCTAATAAACCTTTCAGTTGACAACGAATTCAATGTTTTACAAGTAACTGCATGCATCCGTATTTCTTGAAAGACAAACAAGTACAAAATATATGGATAATAAAAACATGAAATTAAGTTCTGACACATCCATTGGTTCTAAATGATTATATTCAGTTACATCTTAATTAATATGAAGTAAGTTACTGGGTATCGTAAATGTTTTGGTAAATACAAAAAAAAAGCTCATTTAAATATGGAATAACATAACTTGGATTTAAATAATGCCAAATAATCGAATGGGTCATGCTGCAATCATATTTGAATAAAGCATTTATAACTTAACTCTGTCTCGGTTATTGTTAAATTTCTTCACTTGGTCGATGATCAAGTTTGACAGGGGCAATAAAAAAATTGATCAAAACGCTGTCTTGTTTGAGGATACCGAAAACGCGTATTTCACAGTGTTGTATTTTTAAAGAGGTGAAATCTTCCTTTTTCATCTTTTTATGTTAAACAGTGCCTTCCAATCTCAGAAGCTAACTTATAGTGGTCATAGCTCAGCACAATTTAAGTTAACTGTTATTTTATGCACACTCATTTCAGTGTTAACGTAAGCTTAACGCTTATATTCTAATTATTGATTGGCAATACAAATGCTATTTTCAGATTGTAGTATATTTGATAAAACCTGAACTTGCGACACAACAGTATGCATTTAAAATAACTACGGTTTCACAAGGTTAAACATGCAAACCAGAGTAGGCCAATTTCTAGGTGTATAAACTGCTACCTGCTTCCATTTTTAAAACTTACGGAAACATTTTTAATTCAGTTTTTTTATATTATCCAGTAGAGTTGTCAGCAAGAGGCACAAGGACATCGGTCTATCAAAAACTACACAAAACCAAGATTACTTACCTAAACTGCGATCACAAGTAAGCGTGACCCCTACTGGTCACATAATATTCTCTCAATCTCGAATGTATTAACGAATTAATACGGAGTTTAGTAAAGACGACTCTGCAGATGAATGACTCTGCGACGAGACGCATTGATACCAAATTGAAATAAGGCGATGACATTTAGATAAATGTACTTCTGCTATGTAGGCCAGTTTTGGGTGGTTTCTTTGGCTCTCCGTGAGATCATCCTGGCTTCTCCGGGAGCTCTTTCATGTCGACTCCAGTGCACAAACATATAGCTTAATGCGACTAGTGTTCCCTCTTTTATTCGGCTCACCATGGCAACAGAAATGCTGGGTTCAGAAATGCCTTCCCCATCAATGAAACAAACGATCTTCCCGGGGCTGCGCGAGGTGGCATCTGCACCAGAAAGGGCACGCAAAGTTAACCCGTTAGGAAAGAAAGATGAGGAAGTAAATAAATGCTAAATCAACTATAAACTATATTTATGGGACAAAAACTTCAAAATAAAATCAAGTCTGTATCGTCATTCTCTTAAATATTTAGGTTATGGGGAGGTTGTGAAACTTTTTAGTGCGTATGTATTTTATGTGTTTGCCAACAGAAACAATACAAATGGTGCAGTTCTGAAGTTGCACAGTAAGTATCTATGAGGTATACAGTACATGTGTGTGTGTGTGCGTGTGTGTGTGTGTGTGTGTGTGTGTGTGTGTGTGTGTGTGTGTGTGTGTGTGTGTGTGTGTGTGTGTGTGTGTGTGTGTGTGTGTGTTGTTGGAAAGTATCGCCCCTTTGTGCACTGATCTCAGTATGTTATTTTTCTATAAAATCATCTTTCAGTCAACCGCGCAGTCAAAATTAAGACGATGGGTAGTATAGAAAACAGAGGACACTGTGCATATCTATACTAGAGTGCAGAAGAATGTACACTTCTGTTTTAGTTGGTCTAGTTAGGAAACTTCCCAGCGAACTCACAGAAAAGCCGCGAGGAATCAATATATGTAAACGACTTGAAATCCACTTGTACACGACTGCTCTGGGGAATTCAGCAGAGAGGGTGTCCTCCTTAGATTTGATTGATTGCGCTCTCTGCTGTGGACATTCACTACAAAACTGCGCTTCTTAACCGTCTGTTCACTATTTATAAACCTGAAGCTGTGAGCTAAATCTTACACAAACATATTGATTTTTTTAAAAATGCGAAATATACTTTTTCCCCTTCTGCTCAATTACAGTGCAATTTTATCTGATGTACGGTAATGTTTTATCGTCAATACATAAAATACACAAACTATACAAACGCACCAATGACATGTACGGACGCACAGGGAGGCACACACACACACACACACACACGCACATGGACACATATACATGCTGCTGATGTAAGATATGGTTTACGTTATAAATCTCTCACCCTTTTTGGAATATACAATATTTAAGGTTTGTGAACTTACCATCTGTAAATCTCCCCAAAATTGTCTGGCACGCTATTTCTGTTTGGTTAAAATTAATGACCGTGTTTCTGTCTCCCCTCCACTGAAACGGTCCGTCCTAAGATTTTCCCTCCCTGTGACTCAACTGAGCAGTGCTCTGCTACGCTCCGCTATTATTTTCACTAAAATATATGAAAATTTATGCAAATGAAAATCAGCACTAACTGGTCGTCTCTTGCTATACTTGGGGATTTTTTTCTTTCTTTTTTGCATACAAAACAAATGAAGTCCACAGCAGGGAATGTGGGGTGCTTACAACATAAACAAATAAATAAATAAACTCATCACGGAGGGGCACAAATAGTAAACGGTAGGAAACACGATCATCTGAAAACGTCTTTTCTTTCTTTTTTTTTTTTTTTTTTTTTTTTTTTGAAGGCGGGGGGGCTTTCCTTTCCACAACCCCACTCTCACGTTTCGGGCTGCCGTGTGAGACGCCCTTTGAAAGCTTGTACTGTGAAATCCATAGCAGTATTTTAGGCAAAATCCTGGCTGTATATTAATGAAAAGCCAACCCCATGGCACCCCAACCCTGTCTTCTCCATTCAATGTAAACACATCCACGAGACTCATGCAGTTTTTGAACCGGATCCAAATGAAATCTACTGAGATGAACAACACGGGATTCTGGCACTGAGTATTGAAACGACTGCATCTGGATTTATCAGCGCTTTTATTCAATCAAATCGGTGTTAGATCCTCAGATAAAGACAGGGGGACGCTGGAAGCCGATGCATAAGTGGAAATTTTAAGATTCCCCAGAAACTGCCTCATCCTACTTATTAAATTGTAATAATTTTATCTCGAATTTTTTTTACTGACGCATATTTATACTGGCGTGCAAACAAAAGGTTGATTGACTCCCACGTAAATTATGCCTGTCCTTGCACGCGCTTGTGCATAGCAGAAATACTGCTCGTTTCGAGGGGAATGGCTTCTGGTTAATCTATCGCATTCATTTACAACACTGGCGCTGTGAGGGAATCCGTAAACTGTGGGGCTACACATTTCTTCCATTCCCGTACAGCGTCTGGAAAATAAGTTTTATTTCTGCGTTTAGGCTTGACATCCATGGGGTGCGCGACGCAGGGGCTCAAAGTGTGGTTGTTTCCTCGCAAATCCCCGAAGGACTGCTCAATTTTCCCTTGTTTTGGTTGCCACTTTCTCTTTTTCCGTGGTTCAGCGAGGTTGCCTGTGCGGCGCGTTTCCGCTCGGAAGCATCGCTCAGAACCTCCACTACCACCAACCACCCACACCCCCCCACCAGCCACAAACTCACACTTGTCTGTTAACTCTTAATAAGCCGACACTGAACCTTTTTTGTATATGCAAAATGTGAGCAACGTCGTTATCATTCAATTTTGACTTGATTTTGTTGTATTATCGGGTATTAATCTGTGTAATATTTAATCGAATATATATTTTAAGTAACTAAGGATAAGAACGCACCAGTAACAACGATGACAATTAGACTAATTATAATAATACCAAGAAGAGAAGAATGATACACAATAAGCAATTTCTTTTTAAATGTTCTTCTCTGTGTGTTATGTTTATGGTAATATGCCATTTTGCACTTTTTTGCAACAAATATGGTGAACAAAAAATGCTAAATGTACTAAAGAAAATGAACAGTTATTCCCTTATCTTTTTGGTGTGTCATTACATCGTTTACCTTCAGTAACCAAAATAAAACCATGACCATTATGACACACAGATCCACAGATCCACATGCAAAAGAAATTGGCCATGAAAGAAAAGGGTTTTTCCGTGGGTCATTAAGGGTTAAAAGATCAGCGCTATAGATTTTCTCAGCTCTAACGATATTTACTGTATTTATTTATTTATTTATTTAGACTAAATTAAAAAGCAACCAATTGGAACGGCTGGGAGGGGGCCTTCGCGCCTGAAGCCAGGCTTTCTACACCTGCCAATCATGTCACGGTCACCCAATCAACGGGTGTCTTGCAGTGAACTTCCTTGTATTGGGGGGCGCGGGCGTGGCCGGTGTGCGCACGCTTGGCAAAGGGTAAACATTCGTACGTCCCTGAGCTTTGAGGGAGGGACGCACAGAGCTGTCAGAGAGAGAGAGAGAGAGAGAGAGAGAGAGGGAGCGCAAGAGAGAGAGAGAGCGAGAGAGAGAGAGAGAAAGCTTGCAACCATCGTCCTGCACTGTAATACCGGGTTGTACTTCAACTGGAGTTAGAGGTTTTGCAGGTTTAAGAACATCAAAACAGAACAAAGAAAAATAGTCTACAGCAGTATAAAAGAAAAGGCTAAAGCAAACTACACTGAGAAAAAGCTTCGTCTAAATTTCCAGTGGCAAGGATCATTCGTCGATATTTTTCCCACTCCACCACTTCACAAGAGGGAATTTAAAGAGGATTTCGGTTTTTTTTTCGAGAAGAAAGTGCAAAAGGCGCATAGCCGCAAGAAGTTTGCAGGGGACAAAACTTCTTTTTAAAAATTCTGATTTCATTTTACAGTTTTTCTTTTTATCACAATGGACTACATTAGGTTGAAAATGGCTTCTGAAAACTGACTTTCTTTCAATAAGTCCATATTTTCTTATTTGATTGTTTCCGCTTTTCACACTTATTCATAGTGCTTTTAAGTAGTCTGTATGAAAATTGTACATTCACGAATATCACATTTTGACGGATTCTTACTCCCTTTTCTTACTTTTTGCTGTTTAACTGAAGAAATCGATGGTATAATCCTATACCACGACTACGAGTTTCAAAGTTTGAATAATTCATGGAATAGATTTTGCTTGCCAGGGGGAGAATAAACTTATATAAAAGAGGGAGGGGGTCAATCAACGAACACATTCTTAAGGGTTAACGGGATGGCCACAGCGGCTTCTAATCCCTATTTACCCAGTAGTGGCATTCTGTCGTCAGGCTCGATCGTGCATTCGGATTCAGGAGGCGGTGGTATGCAGCCGGGCAGCGCTGCCGTCACCTCGGTGTCTGGCGGGTACAGGGGAGACCCCACGGTTAAGATGGTGCAGAGCGACTTCATGCAGGGAGCTATGGCTGCGAGCAACGGGGGCCATATGCTGAGCCATGCGCATCAGTGGGTGACATCGCTGCCTCACGCCGCTGCAGCCGCTGCCGCAGCAGCAGTCGCGGCCGCTGAAGCCGGGTCGCCCTGGTCGTCCAGCCCCGTTGGAATGACTGGCAGCCCCCAGCAACAGGACGTCAAAAACAATTCGGGCAGGGACGATCTACACACTGGTACTGCGCTGCATCACAGACCCCCGCATCTAGGGTCCCACCAGACTCACCCAGGGAGTTGGGGCGGTACCACGGCGGCTCACATACCCTCCATAGCCGGGGGACAGCAGCAGCAACAGTCGATGATTTACTCGCAGACCGGTGGGTTCACGGTGAACGGGATGCTGAGTCCTCCGGGGAATCAAAGCTTGGTGCACCCCAGTTTGGTGAGGGGGGACACGCCGGAGCTCGACCACGGAAGCCATCACCACCATCATCACCACCAACATCAACGCCATCAGCCGCACCACGGCGGAGTAAGCAGCCACGACCCGCACTCCGACGAGGACACGCCAACGTCGGACGACCTGGAGCAGTTCGCCAAGCAGTTCAAACAGCGTCGGATCAAACTGGGCTTCACCCAGGCTGACGTCGGCTTGGCTTTGGGGACCCTGTACGGTAACGTCTTTTCTCAGACCACTATCTGCAGGTTTGAGGCTCTCCAGCTAAGCTTCAAAAACATGTGCAAGCTGAAGCCATTGTTAAACAAATGGTTAGAGGAGGCTGATTCGTCAACCGGGAGCCCCACTAGCATCGACAAGATAGCGGCGCAAGGTAGGAAGCGAAAGAAGCGGACCTCGATCGAAGTGAGCGTAAAGGGTGCTTTGGAAAGTCATTTCTTGAAATGCCCAAAACCCTCGGCCCAAGAGATAACCTCTCTAGCGGACAGTTTGCAGCTGGAAAAAGAAGTGGTTAGAGTCTGGTTTTGTAATCGTAGGCAGAAAGAGAAAAGAATGACGCCCCCAGGACTGCCGCAGACGCCGGAGGATGTGTACTCTCAGGTCGGCAATGTGAGTGCAGATACACCGCCCCCCGCAATGGAGTGCAAACGAATGTTCAGTGAAACATAGAACTGTATAAACGCCTAAAATGTTTTATATATGTTTAATCTAATTGGACACAAAAAGACTATCATCGAGATAGCAAAATGTTTTTGATACTGTGATTATGATGGAATATGAATACCGCTGCAGATGTGTTTTATATTTTTTACCAGAAAAAAAACAGCACCTCTCTACAACCCCACCCCAGAAAACGCAACGATAACCTGCACCCAGGCCCTTCAAATGTCTTAACCTAAAAGGTTTTGTCTGCTCTTTCTTTCAGGGACAATTTTTAGTAGATTACTTAAAAGATGCAAGTTTAACTGGGCCCAGCGAACCGAACGACCAGAGGGTGACAACTACAAGTTCGTTCCATCAGGTAATTTTGGCGCACTGAACAACATCGACACGAAAACAAACGCAAATGTAATATATGAGTATCTTTATATGCCTCCCCTTGTCCCCTCTTGTTTGATTTTTTTCCATGAAAACAAGGAAGCGGCATTTGCTCAGTAAACAAAAAAGGACTATCCAAAGATAACAAAGAAAAAACATGACAACAAGAGGAGAAGAATCAATGAAGCATCGAAAATATTTTAAGAGAAGGATTGCATGGCTCGACATTTCAGAAAAGGAAAAAAAGGGGGAATGAGGCTCTTTTTTTGCACCAGCCCCACCCCCCGCAAACCTTTGCAGGACTGTTTTGCCCTCCAACCACCCCCCACCACCCCCCCACCCTTCCTCCAAACCATCCCCACATCAGAGTCCCCCTCGCCAGAGTGTAGATCTGAAAGATCGCATTTTTTTCTATTTTGTGGACACCCATAAGTGGATTTTTTAAGAAAAAAGGAAAAAAAAACGAAATTTAAATGACTTTCTACAGCTGCACTTAACTGAAATTCTTCTCTCTGAAATCCATTGCCAAGACTGACTGTGGATGTTCCTATGATACTGCCTTTTCCACGCAGTGTTTTTGGTAGGTTTTAATAAACAAACTCTGTAAAACCGGCAATATAGATTCATTAGATCAGATTATGGTCCGAGTTATTTACTTTATATTTTTCATCAAAATGACCTGTTTTAATATTTTATTCTGAATAACTATGGACTATTGCAAACGGTAATTTATTTCCCCCTTGAACTTGTCATAAGATGTTTTCCTTTCCAGTTTACGTTGTTGTCCTCATTCGTTTTACTTATTTTTTATGTATTTTTTATTGTTTTCAATGGAGCACAACTCAACATGAGCTGAAACGGGCAGTTGTGAGGTAATAAGGGTATATTTTGATGTGACAATTTGACTGTAATTTAATTTCAGTAGTGATCCCGTCAGAGATGATTGAGAACAATAAATTTGTTAGAATGAAATAATTTGCTTGTCTGTGTTGCACATGGTAGCTCGGATTTATATTTTTAATGCATAATTCCAGTAAATAATAGGCCTAAGATAAATATTACCTCTACAGATTTGCTGTGATGAACGCTTGTTTGCCGTGAATGCGTGTTATACGATTTATCTGAAATACGCCATTGTTGTGTGCTGTGGATTTTGTTTATAATGTGCAAGTGCGGTGCCGTTTTGTTTTTTAAGAGAAACTGCACGTGGAGGTTAACTGACCATTCTTGACCCGGTGACCTTTTTGTTCAGCGAGGAAAACATATGCGCCCGTAAACAGTACGTGCGAAAAACAACACAAAATAAAGCCCGTCTTTTATCTTTGTTCGGTGTTTTATAATAAACCACAAAAGAATTAATGATTCTTGAAAAAATATAACGATAATATTTGGCCTGATAAGTATGTGGTACCCATAAGGCAGTATATTCTTGAGTAGGTAACATATATAGAATTCTTCATTTGATCATTACTTACCCTGATTCAAATCAAGTAATCCTGGTGTGATCCCTAACGTGCGCTCATTTCCCTCAGAGACACTTTCTGCTCCTGTATACGTTTGCATTTGTTAATTTATGATTCCTATTTGTGAAGGAGCTTACAGAAGTGATCTGCCCTAACAGAAAAACAATATTTATCGTGTCACATGGTCTGTAACTAAAACAACAATTAATTATTGTTTTAAATCACTGCTACGTTTTATCATTTTTCGCAATTTAGCCTGTCCTTAAGCTTGTTCTTTGTTCCATTTAAATAATATACAGTTTTTCTGATATTTGCCGGTATAATTTGTGGACTATTATTTGATCTGTAATTCTGAATCAAAGAACCATGGATTTTTATGTTAATTACCCACCATCCAAGATGTTTTTGAATACATTTGTCTTTGGTAAAAGTTGCGTAAAAAAGAGGAAATTGCAAAATGTACTCATGAAAGCCCTAGTGTAACTGTTACTGTGAAAGTGCACGCGGGTCCCAGGTAAATGCATTGAGTGAATGTCTTCTCTCATTTTGTGCGTGGTAACTAACAGCGTGACATCTCGTGTACTCGCAATTAGAGGTACTTTTCCTCTGCACTACTTCCCGAACGCCCTCCAACCTTTCTCGTGACACAAGTTTTTTTTGTTTTGTTTGTTTTTATTTATTTATTTATTTACAGGACTGACCTCCTGAGAGATGTCTTCTCGTTTTAACACAAATGTCCACGGTTTTTTGTATCTTTGTCTCTTCTACCAAACAGAAAAAGATTTGCTTTCTTTTTTGGGACAGGCTCAGAGATTGAACAGGGTGGTTATGTTTGTAGTTGAACGAGGTACGCTGCTATTGTTAACACTGAGAGTGAGGGTTATGGCGGGGCAAGCTAACCTCTAACGGACAGTGCTGCTCAAGAGGGCTTGACTTGCTTTTCTGAGATGATGTGAGATTTCGGAGTATCATTTCTGTGACTTTTCCCAATGTCACTTTGGTGTGTTTCTCATTCATTTAAGTTTTGGCAGTTGGTGCATTAGTCCACC
Source organism: Albula goreensis (assembly GCA_022829145.1). Lineage (NCBI taxonomy): Eukaryota > Metazoa > Chordata > Actinopteri > Albuliformes > Albulidae > Albula > Albula goreensis. Next base: position 35,500,404 of record CM040745.1, read on the forward strand.
TTTCCAGAATACGCCGCAGTTGCGTTACATTAATAATAACACACCAATGCAATTAGGATCACATCCTTGTTATTTCCCTATCACGACAGATCTTATATTTACTCTTGTGTCCTGAGCAGGACGGCACAGTCTTGTGGATGACGTCATAGGGAGGTTCTGGAGCCTTTTGGTAACACACTGGCTGTGACTGAATTGAAAAACCAGCAACACAATAGGAGGTAAATGGTTTGTACGCCAGATCTACAATTCATCTAAAATCTCATATGTGGTAAAACAAGTGTAGTGTGATTTATTTTTACTTACCTTAATATACAGGCTAACTGCACATTTATTGCACTGCTAACATCTATCATACTATGGGATGTTGGCAGGATCGTGCTTTGGACTATGTCTACAACTTTTACATCATGCTTTTTCCCTCCTGTCATTGTTATGATACATTTAATTTTCATATTAAAATTTTTGTCAGATTACGGTATCATATGATAATATTTCCGACTGTGCCCCCTGCTCTATGATTCACACAAATTAGACAATATGTTTATGCATTATATTACAGTCGTCATAATTTTTTATTAGCGTGGAAATGTTTCCAATAGTCTCTTCTTTCTGAAGGGGGACCTGGAAGCCTTCAATGTGAATTTTTTAACGAGCAACTGCTTATTCCACAATATTTTCTCTCTCTCGTGGTGACTATTCAGCAAAACGCGCAATCCCTCTCTCAGATTTAAATTTCGCGGATGATTTACCATACACTGGTTGCGTAGCAACTGCTTTTAACCAGTTCTATAAGAATATGCTCCCCGTCTCTGGATTCGCATCAAAGACGCCAGTCAGACACACAGACTCTTTCTGGATGAGTCCAGTCGGAGATATACAAGAAGTGGGGCACAGAACTGTTCAGAAAGTGCAAAAATGTCTCTCTGTTATTTTTGAACCATAGGCCTACTTTGACGCCCCATGGTGATAGCTACTAGCTGTGCTCCTGGATTTTGATTGTCTGCGTTATTCATAGTAGAACTGGTTCCTGTCAGAAAATCGAGGCTACAAGACGTAGGATGAGATTGCAAACTCAACAAACTCAGCTCTGAAACAACTCTCATAAATACTACAGCAAAATTTGGACGTCCTTTTATTTGAAATCACTTACTTTACGTTCAAAGCAGTTTGTTAGGTGTGTTGCTTTGCGTATTTACAGTAAGCCACGTGGTAACTGGATGGATAACGTAACTATTCAAATATTGTGTGTCAGTGCGTAAAAAATAACCAATTCTTTGTTAGATTTCGCATGTGTGGTAAAGGACTTTGATGTTTGTTTGTTTTTTAAATTATTTTGGTGAACGCTGAAAACGAGTATATATTTTAATTTGGTGTATGGCATATCAATTAATTAATCTCTTTACAGTACTCGTAGAATTGTCTTACTGTTATTCTGAAAAGTAAGACCAATAAATATGCATCTTATCACCTTAGAAAAACTTATGTAAATAATTTTATAAATGGCCTGGTTTTGTTTCCCTTCCATTGTGCAATTATTTGCGCATCAATATAACAATGCATATGTACAATATTGCAGTTGCCTTTTCAGCCGCGGTCAAAATTAATATCCTGTACAGAAGTTTTAGTGATTTATGTTAATAGTTTGTAATTCGGTCTTACATACATGAAGCAATGATCACAGGTCTTTTATCCTTGACATGAATAAACTGTGATGTAGTGGAGATTGTTATCATAGCGATATGCCCCTATACTTCAGCAATTTAGTAACACAGAATTCAAATGGACTCGTAAAACTTCACGAGATAGACAGTAAAACGAATGATTTCGTTCAATTAGATGTAAAAAATTAATGTAATTTAGCATGGCTGAGTAGGAATAGTGACAAAAATGTACCCGTTTCTCTGAAACGTGATTAATGACCGTTCTAATCGGGGCTATCTTCAAGTACATCGCATATCACAATCTGAACTTGAATCCTTATTTACGCTCTTTCGACAGCAATCTATTTCAACAATAAAATATGAAATTTCACACTTTTTGAATATCATGCCGGTAGCACGTGTATATAAAACTATTATTCTGTCACATTTAGACCACCTTATTGTAGCATAAATATGTTACGCGCCCAAACAATATGAGTCGTGATAATTTCAGTAATATCCTATCAGTGCCTGTCTAGTTTATAGTCTGATTTCGTACTGTGTGCATTATGTAAATCGTGAGGACACAAATTCAGTGACCTGCATGTCATTTTGACTTGGTAAGATTACTCCGAGCCTTTTCTTCCTTCACGCAGTGGCAAAGGTGGTGATACGGTTATGTATCAGTAGAGATGGAAAGCTAAGCTGAAAAGATCTTGAACATGAAAAGTGATAAAGAATATTTGTAGCAGTTACATTAAGAGAGGCTATGACTAATTATTACTCTTCTTATTATTATTCTTTTTCATCTTCTTCTTCTTAATAATAATAATAATAATAATAATAATGAAAGCCGGTACCATAGTATTTATTGTGATTTAATAATAGAACGAGATTATACATATATATTTCATATATATTTTGTAAGTGTTAAGTGTTATGTCTGATAGGCAAAAGAGAGTTTTTTCAAAATTCTAATTATTTTCTGCCCTGTGTGAAGGCCTACTGCATTTGTAATCTTACATTAAATAATTTTGTTTTTATGTTTTAGAGATAAACTGGTTCCCTCGGCCCTTTACAGCCCCAAAGTCGATCTCAGGTATCCACATATTTTACCAAATAAACCCTCTTATGAATAATGTATTTTCGTCGTGTTATTGTATTGATTAGGGCTTTGTCCTTAAATAATCCCTATGTTCTAGCAAGCAGTTAAATAAAAAAAAAAAGGTCATAACAAGATTTAAAAAGTATTCCCCGAACAACTGAGTGTGTAATTTTGACCACGGTGTCTACACTGCTTTCAAAAAGAATATATGGCCACTGGAAACGTGACCTGCACTTTGAAATATTTAAATGTCAGCGATTGTATTTCAGAAAGAATGGCTCTCCTCGCCGTTTTGCGTGTGTCTATAACCAGCTTTCAGCTCAACACACTCAAGCCTTCAACATCTTCTTTTTTGTGTCTTTCCAAGACTTGCCTATCTCATACATTTTAATTGTTCCAGGGATATCTCGAAGCAGGAATATGCTGGCTCGCTTACTTCCGCCAGCTGTTTATGTATTTATTTATTCATTCATTCATTTTCTCTTAAATATTTAATGGATTTGTCCATTTAAGAGCGAGTATACCAAATTTTTGTATGCGTTTAGGTTTAACGGCTGAAAAATGGACTGATAGCTAAATAATACAACTGCTAATGCACGTTATATATCTAAAACTGAAGTTTACAAATTGAAATGAATTAGTTATGTATTTTACATGTTTGTGTCATTATTTTCAGTGCTAAAAATCTTAATGGAAAGAGTCGTAATTTATTTTCTCCTTCCAAATTTCTTGAGTTGATGGAGTAGGCCTACACAACAACAAATTGTCCCAGATTAGCTATTTCATGCTAAAAAGATCCATGTGTGAGTGAAATATGGATGTAGACATATGCGTCCAAAAAAGTTTTACATTCCCTTTTACACTGAACGAATAAGTTCTAGTTTACTTTGAAGGGACTGGATGCGCCATCGGTTGGAATCTCAACCAATCGAATGTATAAAGGAATTTTTCATGACGTCTGTTGAGTGCGGGTATACCTACATGTCATTGCGCAACACAAACTGTAATACAAACTGTAAGCGAAGCTTATTGCTACGTCAAGCCAACGTTTAAAGAAAGGCATCATATTAAAATAAAACACGTTATGAAATCATTTCATATAGGTCTTATTTGAAGCATGACTTTATACAGCCATCACAATAAATGTGGTTATTTTTTAAATGGAAATAATCTACAACAGGTGTCGTCTCAACATAAAAGTTCGTCTCTGGTTGTTTTCGTTCCTCAAAGTGACAGTGTTCCAACGTAGGGCTCTGCTTCACAGTGCGCTGATGGAAATGAATACGTGTTCTAGGCTGTACTGTATCATTTGGACATTTAATACCACTAGCGGGAAACCGATACATTATTCATCATGTAGCTACTGAAAGGAATATATCAGTGCAAACGTCTCGAGGATCGGGCTATACAAAACGAGGGATGGATTCCGGAGTTTGTATCATGTGCTGCTGTGCTGTACAACCTTCTTTCTCTTCCTCATGCTTTCCGACTTTTTCTCCCGAAAGGATGGAGAATATGAAAATAGGTGTATGCGGTGACTTGACACTGAACAGTTTTCTGTGTGTAAATCCTCAAGGTTGTGGGTTAACCGCCAGGAAGATGCAAAGGGGGGCAAAATAAATAGACGACCTCTAGGAGAATCGCCTCTCACTTGGGCTTAGGCCATTGCTTAAAGCGAGTTGAATTTAAAGCACCAACTTTTTTAGTTATATCTTGGAACCCTGGGCGTGCTGTTAGTGCTTTCAGTGATCGTATGTATGAAATAAATCATTATGGTTGTCGTTTTAATGAATTACAATAATTTAAAATACGGGTAACCTATATAGGATACCATGCAATCCACTGGATACACCTTATTATTCCATCTGGTTATCGTGATTCAGCCATATATCACGGATGTAGCCTAACATAAAGTAAAGAGCAAAGAATTAATTCTTTCGATGTAGCATCTTGGATCACAAACCTAACCATGCAACCGCCAAAGTCTTGGCTCTGTAGTCATTAAGAATTATTAGCTATACGTACACCGTCTTACACAGTCCCCTAAACTTTAGAATAGATGAGTACACTTTATAAATATTGCATTCCTTATCTTACCTGAATGTATAACGCGACAATTCTTTTCTACATTCATAAGGAATTCATTCAGAGGAGAAGATCATATCTAGCCTACATGTTAGCTGGCCTTTTTTAGGACTTCATATTAATCTGCTTAAAATGATTCCCAGTTTCGTCACAAATGACAACGAATGCTTGGTATTCTTCATGTGTAAAACTGAATCTATTATTAATGAATTATCCTTTATTTCAAACAGTTAGATCCAAAACAAATTGTTGCCAAGGGTCTCATAGGCTGTCTTAAAACATAAAATGATGTTAATGGTAAAGAAAATCTGCTGCTGCTATTACTACGACTATTGCTACTAGTGGTGAAAAAGTAATTGGCCTAATTGTAATAAGCTGTGCACTTTCTTCAGTTGAGCTTTATTTTTAATAATGATCAGCAGTTTGAAAACATTCAAAATGTATTCATCTTTGTAGGCATTCTATGATTTTTAAGTTTATATAGTGTCCAACTGAATATGGCATGTCTCAGATTGGGAAGTCGGTATAAAAACAGAAATTCTGTACGATTTTTGAATGTATGTGTTGTTTATTTAGATTTTTTTCTAATATCTTAATATCTTACGATAAACACAAATACCTTTTAATATTATATTTACAATTGATGTTTTCGACAGTACAGTGTCTCTCAAATATAAAGTCCTCCAGGATAGCGCTTTCACGACACTTTACCGCCCCCTGCTGGATCATTCATCCCTAAAAATATATATTATTTCAATGGAATTAAAAGGCCCACATCTTTGAAATAGTTTCTTTGGCAATGCACAAATGTAATTAAATACATTAATAATAATAATAATAATAATAATAATAATAATAATAATAATAATAATAATAAATAAAATGATACAATTTCGAACTGATTTCGCTTAAAAACAAACGTTTTCATTTTTACAATTACTCTTAACTGACACACTGTGCTTTTATTATCACTTGTTCGTTGAGATTCGTGATAAGGCATTGCTAAAAACATAAGCATGTCTACAGCATGGCTTTAAATGCGTACATAAGCACAACTTTATGATACCTTGTAAGATTGACTTTACTTAGGTTTAATACAAAAGGTCGAAACCTCTTTTTTACTCGCTTCTCTAAATAGTCAAATAACAGATCAGTGAAACGTTACCCGTCATGTTCACCCGACCATCCAGACTGCACCACCGAGACTCTGAAAAAGTTTTACATTTGGAGGTGTTTCACGTTGTCCTTCTTTATAGCGTACCAGTTATGGCATATCCATGAACATAACTAGATTAAACTGAAACTTCATCTAAATACAATTTTACAGCACGTTTGCGAGAAAGAACGTTTCCCAGAATTATTCAATTTACCAACAACATAAGTCATACAGCAAATCTTACAAATCTTACATCCGAAGATCTTACATTTTCCTCTGTTGCTACTACGACTACTACCTCTGCTGGTGTAATCACTGATAAGTCTATAAAATGGTAATAACGTTATAAATGGCCCACAAAATCGTATTGTCTAGAAGTGTGGTTATACATACTTAAAATACGATTATTTAATGGCAACAGTTAACCGTTTATCACAGCGTTGTTTATTGCACATCTTACTGCTTACTTAGAGATAAATACAAAATACAAAGCAGTATTCCAAAAAAAGTACTCCGTTAACTCCCGCTTGGGGAGAAATTTGAAATGCAGTTTGTGTAGCAAAGGATACATATGTTTTCTTGTTTTCCATTATTAATTTTGATATCGCTTGATTTTGTAATTTGCTGTACATTAACATTAAATCATTTTTCGAAGGAAGACGTTTTCAGTGCAAAATCGCTGATATTGATGATAGAACACAATTCATCTATTTACACTTACATTTCAAAAAAGGTTCATGGAACTTACGACCATGTGCAAGTCATGTTAAGTTTATGCCATTTTTATGATAGTTAAAATAAGCTTAAGAATAGAAGTATGTGGTTATATTATGTTTTTATTCCCAATTAGTTTAAGTAAATCACGAGAATAGTAATGTAGTAATAGTGGTAAACTGTAAGTATGCAGTATGCAAATGTACATATGGCATACGTCAGCTGTATAGATGTATAGTGCATATAGTAGTAATATGCAAATAATATATAGTATGAAACTGTGTATTGTGCAAATTAGTTGATAGTGATCTCCATGTGTAGGTCTGGGTTAGATACATGTGACTTACATTCTACATTTTCAATATCTCTTAAGTCTGGTAAAAATCAGTACAAAAAATTGATGATTATGCAATACTTAGTCCTTAATTAATTTAATTTCAAGGTTCCAAGAGAACATTCTATTTGCTTCTTCAACAGAGATCCAGAAATATGTTTACAGCCTATTTTTCAAAAGATTCCTTTAATGAAAACCAGTCTTCACAAGTGACTCAAATGTGAGTGGACTGTCAAACTCAAAGCCACAGTCAAAGAAAGCTGAGTTTGCTACAAAATAAATCCACACACCCAGTCATCATCTACAGTTTGTTTCTGTGTTGGGGGTGGGACACATATATCAAACGTTATCATTTTATTAGGGTTTTTTTCCACTGTTAGAGCACTGTGCAGTTTATCTGTTGGGTTAGCAGCATATTTTTTAGTTTGCGCAAGCTGTGCTGGTTATTTGCTTAGTTTTGCATCCTGAACACAATCGTTTCTTTTCGACTTCCGCACCCTGTATTGAGGGTGTATTTGCTCGTTGTTTTTTGTTAACTTCATTCATTTCATTTAGTTAATAACAACAATGCATAACAGTCAATGGTGGCAAAACAGTGTCAGCAATCATACGAGAATCTTACCAGATTTACACAGTAAAAAGTTCAGTGTTAGTTTAACTGTAACAGACTTTATATAAATCCAAGAGCTCATGTCATTGAACATTCTATTAACACTGAACATTTCGCTGTGTTGCTTCGCAGCTAACGTTAATTTCTTTTCTTTTTGTCTTTGTGCTGTACGTTGAATGTGTCCAGCACCTTGCTTTGAGTGTATGGTCCTCTTTGATTGTATACATTATGGCCTTCAAGTTTCGTATGTGCGCATTTGCCTGTACCGAACAGTGGTAGAGTTTGGCTGGTTCGTGAATTGCGAAGCTGTAGCCTATCACCATATGGCTCAAGGGCACTGCCTCTGGCACCAATACTCTGCCCCCCCCCCTTCTCTGTACTCTCTACTGGCACACCCCAGAGAGAAATATGAGCACAACACTCTGTTATGGTAGTGTGGCACACAGTGGAACTTATAGTGTTCATTTACAGATCATATAGACTCACCAGATTGTCATCTCCTATGTTCCTTCCACCCTGTCTGCCGCTGTAGGATGTTTCCAGGAGTTTATCTACTGGAGTTTTTCTCCGATGCTGTATTCCTCTGTGGAGTGTCCATGTCTGTAGTACCATACCTAGTCATATCCAGTGCAATTCAATGCTTTAGTTTCAGATATATAGCGAAACAGAGCAATGTTTTTCTTGCAATGTTAAGAACATTAAAGTTTCCTGGTGACTTTACAGAATTAATGGTTCAATCAAGCAATGCACTGTATGACAGGGGGAACTGTGATGTCACTTCCTGTTCCTGTTCTCTCCAGGGAGTCCAAAGTCAAGGAATCACTCCATGAACGTTATGCTGTGGAAGTGTGTAGGTTATTAACACGGGACCTGCCATGACCTGTCATGAAGATTGATTTATAGTGAACATGAATCATGATGAACCACCTACTAACATATATTACTGAACAATGTACCAGCATAAATTATGTCTGTAAAATCAATCCATACATATTGCCCATCAAACGTTCCACTACGTTTCCGATCAGACCAACAAATGAGCACATTTCATAGCAAAACATAACTGTTTCCGCCAAATCTAGACCATGCAATACTTATCAAATTTATCAATGCACATTCAACCACATACAAAGAAACACATTTTCAAGAAATCTGCCACATCAAAACATCAACTAATAATGACGCACATTACCCACCAAATCCGCCATTTCATACAACGTACCTAATCTTCAGCAAATATAATTTACCACTGTAAAGCATAGTGATAAGATACACTTACAATGTAGAGATTTCTCTTTTCTGTTTGAATATGCATTTGATTTTTGCTATCTCGTTTCTCTCAGAAATCCTGATAATACTTACATTCCATCAATATATGACACCTGGTTTTATCTGAATCATACGATTCCAGAGGCTGAGAAATTAAACTTAGTTTCCTGCTTCCAACTTATCTAAACCCAAATCAACCAATCAGGATCTGGAATTAGGTTTCCGGGGAGAGGATTTTGATTCAGCCAGATTTCATGAATTCCATCTGCTCTATCCATCAGAAGGTTGTGTTGTTGGCAGCCTCTCTGGTCCGACAGTGTCATAGTGCAGGGTCAGGGAGGTGGGGGTAGGTTCTCATGGGTCAGGCCCCAGCAGCTAAAACACCTCCTCTCAAATAGCTGCCAAACAAATCCATCTGCAATTCAGGCAAAGGACAGTGGCCAGGACCAAATCAAATGAACTTTAAGGGAATGTGAAATTGATATTACTGACATTTCTTTGGGTATTTTATACTGTGGACAAGCAAACACATATTTTGGAATATTTTTATTCAAAAATAGAATAGCTGTAGTTTTTATTGAATTGTATATGGCTGTAAGAGTCAAATGGCATGATTTAGTAAAGTATTTCGTACGTGAACAATTGGTTTTCTGGCATAAGAAGACTAAGAGAGCATGTGATTGGTTGATTTAATTTGTTTTCTCCAATCACAGACCATGACACTGAAATTGCATTTGCAAAAATTTTAACAAAATTGTAATTGCCAAAGGCTTTGATAAATCTGGCCCTGAGCAGGTTTGGTCGAATCCCAGGGAAAGTTCTGAGACACTTTGGGATCGATCATGAAGGGCCAGGGGCCCCTCGGGGCCCGGTGACATCATCTCCACACGCAAGTCTGCGGTGCACCGCCAACAGAGGTCATCCATCCCAGCAGGCTGTTCTCTTCTGCAGCAGTTACCAAGGTGACAGCATGTCAGCGCTACCGCTAGAGTCAGCGGGGGCAAGCAGGCAAGAGTCCGATGCATCACTGCTTTTGATGGGTTTGTCAATAATACCCTGTCTGGGGGGGGGAGGGGGGCGCTCTCCCCCCACTGCAACCCCCTCCACACACACACACAAAACACACACACACACACGCACACTGATCCCGCTGTTTGAGGACGTGCATCTCTGCATATATGTATGTATGGATTAAGAGGTGACTTCAGGAGGCTAGAACAAGCTGGAGGAGAGAATTACTGTGTGCTTTCAGTCCAGGGGAAGTGTGTGTGTTTGTGTGTGTGTGTGTGTGTGAGAGTGTGGGCTTGAGAGACATAAAAAAAGAGCAAGGACACTATGTGCTTGAGAGAGAGCATTAAAATTAAAGAAGAACAACAAAAAGTCAGTTTGTCCATGTTTGTATCATGTTAACCAGGGAAGGATCTGCAGAGAGAAACTCGGTACTGTTTGACTAAGGGCTCTTTGTGTGTGTGTGTAAGAGTGCTGTGAATATATATGTCTGTGTGGAATTTGTGTCTGCTGTGTGTGCTTCGGCTGTCCTACTTCACCTGTTTATGGGTTGTTGGGTTTAATATATGACTTTTAATTGGACCCAGTTATGTGAGGTAAGGAATGAGTCCCTCCGGCCTTTAGATAGATAGATCATTGTGAAGTACCAACAGCACGTGTCCAGAGCAGGCTTAAGTCCAGCAGTATGCCATCTCTCTATCTGTCTCTCTTCACACACACACACACACACACACACAAATGCTAACATAGACACACAATGGAAAATCTGCCAATCTGCACACCTTGTTCGGTTCCAAACCGAGGACCCGCTATGAATTTCTCACCATACGGGATCGAGCCCTACGGAGCGTCGGGGGGGGACACGGGCATGAATGAGTCCAGTGTGTGCGCCGTCCTGCGCCCAGATTGGCAGAGCGCGAGTTTGGGGAAAACGGCGTCTGCAGTACATAAACAGCCTCACCTGTGCGGGCCTGAATGGACCGTTCATGTCCCAGCACCATATGCTCTGGGCTGGATGCACTCCGCTGGAAGCACGGTATGCACAATTCAAACAATAATAAAACATAACGCGTTCATTATTGAACATATGCGGTTAAACCAGCTCACCACCTACCGGCATTATAAATTGCGAAGGAAAATGTGGGCCCTGGTGTTATATCCGGAGACAGAGAAGTGACATTTACCCTTTGTTCCATTTAAATATGTTTCTTAGCCACATAGACAGTTGGACATGTTGCATGGCTCAGCTTGCAATCATTGATCTTAATGTTGGGTAACATTTTCCTTGAACTCTCTGTCATAAAGCCTATATAACACTATCATAAGAATGACATAACACCTGTCATGACTTGTTATGACAGTCTATTACAGCTTATGACAAATGACATAGCACTGTCATAAGCAAGTAGCACAACATATGAGGAATTGACTACAATTGTACAATGACTAGGACTGGAATCTACCCCAATTGCAGGAACTTGAATTGATTCGACAGTTGTATGAAGACTTGAAGCTCTGAGAATGTGGATATCATTGGAAAAGGGGGGTGAGAAGAGTTTTCGATCTCATCACAAAATCAACTTCATCATCAAAGTACAAACTACGATCAACGAAAACGCTGCATGGAAAATTAAAACCGTCTGAATACACACCCCAAGATAAAGGCAAAGCAATGCTTGCCAAGATAGACAGATCAGATCTGTTTAAAGTAATGAAAATAAAATGTAATACAAACAAATAAGGAATTCAATAAAATACGGTTATATATACACATTTTCATTCATGTACATGTTTCAGAGAAAAAGAGGACAGTTTTGTGGTGCTTTTTAGGAAATTAGAGGACTTTTTATGAAAAACAGGAGATATCAAAGGAAGAGTGTCATTGTTTTTTAACCATAGGTATTCATTACTGGCCGTGATGGTACCTGATGGCCGTTAGTGTACATGCATGTATATAATACATGTATATTCATACATTTTATATCATGAACACAGTACATATTTCTATATTTCAGCTGTTATTGCCAACCATTGTGCCTCATAAAATAGATTATATGTGTCAATGTTTTATTTTGGATGATACATTGACATATATTTGAAAGTATGGAGCATGTTAATAGGATTTGTTTTGTTTGTTGTTTTTATTCAAATAAGGTAAGCAACATTTCATGCCCTTTAACATTTCACAAATAGCTCTGAAGGACAAAACTTTGAAATGTCACTTGGCAACCCATAAACTCGTATTGGAAGAGGGACATTATGGATATCGTTCGTCTGAGAACTGAGAACGACACGGGGCCGAGTCAAGCTGGGTGAAACGCGATTTCATGACGAATGAATAGGGCAAGCTCTGGAGGGATTACACCTGTCAGTCACAGGTATGATGTCAGAGGCGATACCGCTCTCCGGGCGAAGGCGTTCCTGAATCGAGGTGACTCCTGGATTCCGTGCTGAGCTTGCGATCATTAATTATTTCAGGTGCATATTTTCGACCGGGGGCTTTTCAAAAGCTTCAATCTCTTTTTAACAAAATGAAAAAAATAAGCCCCTGGATTGAAATAAGATCTTCTCTGTGGCTTAGCGGTGTCGAGATGGAAGATAAAACTGAAATGACAAGATAAAAGCCCTTTAAAGTTTCTATCATCAGATACGTGATGTCCTCTGTGAATCTCGAGTGGGAGATCAGAGGTGGGAGGATCCTGTCAGTACACAAGATGCCCAGATTAGAGTCTGCTTTATAATTACACCTATTAGTATTATTTCAAGAGAGAGAGGGAGCAAAGGGGGTGAGAGAGAATAAAGAGACTCAGGGAACGGTGGTGTGTATGCGAGAAGCTGAGAAGAACAGAGAGACTGAAATACCCATTGTCTTTCTGTCGGTGAAAAACGCAAGGTCACCCAAACATGTTGAATAGGTGTTTCTCACCTAAGTGAAACTAGATATATGTTGTAATACAGAAAGGATACACCTACCCCTTTGCCTCCCGAAGACACATATTGAATTGTTGTAATTACTCTTTGAACTTTGTTCACAAGTGGTGCACACTATATTAAACGTTAATGTTATACAGTTTCAGACTTAAGGGTGTGTTTATCAAAGCACAAATATTGGTTCTCGCACAGCGATGCCCAGAGTCTAGGCTACATATCCTCTGCAGCCAAACATTCATTTAAACCCTGTAGTCAAACTACAGTACAGCCACACACCTGTAGCTATCTCATTGTCCGTAAATAACTGACACACGATAAAAAAAAAAATATATGTATTTCTTTTTCTCTTTCAACTAAGTTAAAGGGTCCCAGTAGACCTGTAACATGGCTGCCCTATTTCATCTGAACGATTGATAAATTCAAACTTTGAGAGAGGGAGGCGCCAAGATCATGCCGTGCTAAAGCCATGCACACAGGGTTCATCTCTGGTCCTCGAGAAGCCGAGTGCAATTTAGCAGTTTAATAAGTAAACAGCCAGGGATAATAAGCGCTTTCTCATGTAGGTCTTATTTGCCGAACCGACCCCTTTTAAACTGCGGTAGCTGATTAGCTACGACGATTTTACTTCTAATTGCGGCGCTCTGACCCCCTCTAGGCAAATATTAGATTTTGGCGGTCCAAGTATTGCCATCTTCAGAGTGCTTAAATTGCCTGAGCAGATGTCTGGAAGCACGGCAGCGGCATCTCTGTCCTTCTTTGTGCAGAGGGAAATATCCAGATCTCCAGACTATTTCCACTCTATCAAGCGTTTTGTCTTTCTGCCGCGTTGAATGCTTTTGCTCTTTTTTACCATACAATTATATTTACATTTATATATATGTATTTATACTTCTTCAATGGAACACTCATTTGGAAATTGTTTTTGGATATGTGATATAATATTGTGACATACGTTGAACTAAATATTATCACATTGCCTTGTAGTGGCTAAATTAGAAATTTGGCTCTCCAAAAAATAATTTAAAAAACTACAGTTCCAGAAAGTAAAAGTATGATCATATATGGAAGGACTTGTACATGTATGTCAAAACAAAGTTTCTCTTGTGTGTTTTCTTTCTCTCTCACTCACTCTGTCTCATGAGGACTCATTGAAACCAAAATCACCTCATCTTGCTTACTCTTTATAATGCTGTCCACTTGATTTCATACTATCTTTGTAAAATCGTGGGAGATTAAGGTAACAGAGAACAGGCCACTTCGACAAAGACATTGAAACGATAAACTGATATTGAATCATACTGACTATCTGTCATATGGGCCAACAGTCGTCTGACAAGCAGGTGTCAGTACACCAGCATCGTAGCCGTTTTTTTACTTTGTGTTTTTTGTTGTTTTTTCTCTTCCACGTTTTTCCCGATCTCTGTGGCATGTGCTCTTGTTTACGTTTCCCTCGTGATTGTTCCCCCCTCTTGATTGTTTCATTGCCAACGACCTGATTACCGGTTTAGTTTCACCTGCTAGTTTGCACACCTGTTCCCTGTTTCACCTTGTCAGCTGTGTATTTAAGCTCCTTGTGTTTCTGTGTCCGTTGCCAGTCTCAGTGTGTTACCAGCATTCTTTATCCACCCATCTGATTTCCTGTGTTTCACCCTGCCTGTTTGTTTCAACCTCTCTTTCTGCCGTGTTTTTGCTGGCTTCGACACTTTTGCCTGCTTACTCCTGTGTTTACCTTTGGACTTCGGTCCTGTATTTTTGCCGTGCCTCACTGGTTCTGACCATTGCCTGTTCTTGACACTGACTTTCACATTTTAGACTTTGGCTTGGCCGCAAATAAACATTCGCTTATTTTATTCCTGTCCGCGTCTGAGTTCCTGTCAGAAACCTGACACAAGGTGTCTGACAGGCCATTATGCGAAATGTTTACAAGAGGATGTTTTTCCTGGGTCGCCCACATAAATTTCCGGGGAGTCGGGTTTCAGTTGTCCTGTCTGGGATCCATCCCCCTCCATGGTCAGCATTTGAATCCCACGGCCCTTCTCCACACAGCAGCATAATGGTTTCCTTCCTTCAGCGGCTACGGGGGTCCCCTGGCCTGCCCTGCGAAGTAAAAAAAAATAAGTAGAAGAGAGCTAAAGGCTGCAACAGACCATTGGTCCAGTGGAAACTCGATATGTCCGTTGGGCTGGGAAAAGAGGGAGGCCTCAAATTGGTTCCTTGTGGCACGCCGAAGCTTGGCAGGGGTCCAGGGGTCCTCATTTGTAAACGGTGCGTACGTACAAGAAATGGTCCAAAATGTGTGTATGGCAATGTTCACACACAAATCGGGATTTATAGAATTTACTCTCTACTTGACGAGAGAAGGTACACAGCATTTGTCGATGCATACACACATTTAGGGCACATATTTGCTGTAAATAGCACACCCTAGAGTCCAAAAGAAATTTGTACCGTTGTTGCCTCATTCCTCGTGATTAATCACATCATTTGTAATCCGTGATGTTTCTGGCCATAAATAAATGATACACTGAATTAACAATGTGAGCAATCAGTGTGTTATTAAGATTTATATTCATTTTGTTCACTTAAAAGGACCTAAAGCATGTAACGATAGCAAGACCTCATGACCATGGTTGCCTTTGTACTGCAAGAGGATATGGTGAATCATATGGTGCAACAAGAATTAGTTGTGATTTATAATCTAAAACATGCACATGTGTAGTGCAAGCAAGTGTTAAACATCAAATTATTTTGTGTACGGTAACTTATAGGTTTTGTTGGCGTATGAAACTTTTAAGTTAACACCTACACGCAAAGTTTTACAAATGAGGCCCCCAGGAGAGAGAGGGGCATGTTGAACCCGCCCAAACCCTCCGGGAGCAGAAGTGTGCATCTGTGAAGAGGGGTCCCTGGGAGAACTTCTGTTCCATTCCCTCCCTGCAACCCATGCCACCTCCCAGCTTTTTGCACACATACACACATACTTACAGCTGCAGGAATTTAATCAAACAGCGCTGTCAGTTGCTCTGTAACACTCTCCTCTAAGAACCCAAACAAACATGGAAGGCATCCAGGATGAAAGAGACACTGGAAGGAGAAATATCTCAGAGCAACATCTTTGGGGGTAATTGTCATTCTATTGTAAGTCTGATTTAGCTCCTTTTATTGGCAGTGGGCTGGGTTATAACGGCATGAAATTCACTGCATGTGTTTAAGACTCCATGGACAATCCCTTTGAAAATAAAATGATGAAACTGTAAAGTCTTTACAAATATTTAATTTAACACTAACACTGTCTTTAATTTAACACTAACACTGTACATATGAGAACAACCAGAAACACATGTACATTGTTTATGTTAAATGAACACTGGACATTTTGCTGTGAGTGTTGGGTGGAGGGGTTTAAGCCTGAGACATAAAGTGATATTTCAACATTGTGCCAACTAAGCTCCTTGTTTTACTTTACTTAAGAGTAGAGCATCTCACTGTTATTGCTTTAATTTCTGTGTGCTCATTCCAGCGAAGTGCTCAGGACAATTCACTGGGCACAGCTGAGCTTTTGAATTGGATGAAATTCAGTGGAGTACTGTCAGGAACATACACTAGCCCAGCACCAAACAGAAGCGAAATCCGAAAATCCATGAAAGTGCAAGCCCTCGCAGGAAGACGTCCACCGGACATAAATTCAGGAGCATTCCATTGGGTTTCTCTACTCTTAATTGCCAAAATGTTGGAATGTCCCTTTCAGTTTTGGCACCACAGAGATACAGCAGGGTCACTTTGAGACACTGTTGTTTTCACTTTCATATTCATAGGTCTCTCTTCACCCATCTCGGTTTTTTTACTTTCACAGATTATCCGTACATCATAGAATATGCACCTTTAAAAAGGACTCCACAAGCACAGAAAAATTGTCACACTGTTATGAGGGTGAGGGTGAGGGTGACAGAGAAAGCACAAACACGTACATGCTTTCAGCGGCCCGGCTCACTTCGCTCCGCTTACGGACTGTAAATGATATTTACCTGGCGCAGAGTCAGGGGCGGTGCATGTCTCTGGTGGGGGCCGGCGTCTCGCCATAGGCCAACCTAGCGGAAATGGCATCTCCGGGGCATGGACAGGCACGTCCCGGCTCATCGCGGACCACGGTGCGGTTTCTACGCGCCGCCAGGAGCATTCCCTAATTAGGCGGATACTGATGACACCTGTCCTCCCTGATTCCGGCAGGTGATCCCCGACAGCCCAACTTTTCTCCACACCTCCGCCAAATGTCTCCATTAATTAATTGCCTTTCTTTGTGCAAATTAGGCTCTGACTTCCAGCGCTGGCCTCTGGTGATCTGCAGGGCCCTGTCCCGCGGCAGGGGCCGCACATGCCCGATTAAACGTCCTTTTTACGGTCTGTAACACAGCTGGGGGGTTGGTCGGGGGGCGGGGGGTGGCGATGGGGGGTGAGGATGGCAGTGCCAAGGTGATCTGCATAAACTTGCATCAGGAGGCATCAGCTGGTCTTTTAAAGGGAGGGGGGTGTTGATTTTGGCACATTTGGTGGGCAAAACACACCAACAGCTCAGACTTCAAAATACTCTCATTTCAAAATACTCCCTTGAGTAAGCGCTCATTACCAAGTTACATTAACCTCATTTACACAAGCTTGGAAACTGGGGGTTTTTTGGAAACCTGCATTCTGTGATATGAATGGGTCTGTACCAGGTTATCAGACCAGGGATCTCTAGGTGGGCCTGACCTGGTAAATTCTCAGGTTGACTTTTGTCTGAAAGCGATAACTCAGGATTCATTACTTGAATATAGCATACATGATGTTTTTGAATATGGAGAAATGAGCGCGTTTATCCCATGCAATACCTGGCAAACTGGCTAAAAGTTCTAACGCAGTTATTTAAACAGCTCTTACGTTTGCCATCATTGAAATTGTTCGTTTTAATTTATTCCACTGTCTTGTTATTCTCCAGACCTTTGTTTTCTATTATGTCTTTTAAATCAGCAATACAAAGCGATAATATCATTGCTAGTTTTGCTTCAATGATACTACAAAACAGCGTTGTTCAATTTACAAAACACATTAAACTGCTAGAAATTAGGGTATCTGCCATTGAGACGCATCAGAGGAGAGCACTTGGTATAGTAATACACAACTGTCTCCTTGGGTTTAGAACTGATACCCACCCACCTCATCACAAGGGCTGCCTCAAGCCAGTTCTCCTCAATGGCATTCCTTCTCATAGACCCTGCAATGCTGGCAGTGCTCAAAGCCTAAAGGGTCTTGACAAAGAGTCTTCCCACTCTACATGAGCTGGGATCATGTTTACGGCTCTCCCAGCAGGGCCTGGATAGCCCACCCGGCTCCACGCTGCGCTACAACACTTACGGACGCCCGGGCGGAATGAAGCCGATGCTCCGGGAGAGCCTGGGAGCCCACAGCCGTTTCACACAAGGGTTCCCTCCCTCACTCCCCTCCTCCCTTCCCCCTTACCCCCGTGAGTGCGCCCACGAGCCAAGCAGCCCTCTCCCCAGCCTTGGCACTACCTTCTGCCGAGCCGGACGGGGAGGCAAATTAGGCAGCGAATTCACCACAGGGCGCTGGCCGAGGGCCCAAGCTATTAGTTAGCATATTATGGATGCGTTATGTCAGTACCCCAAACGGCCAGGCCCCGGGGCGTCCTGATGAAGCACGCGGAGCCCCCGAACGAGATCCGAGAAGGAAGGGTGGTAGAGGGCCCCAAAAAAACCAGCTCTTTTGTTCTGGGGCAAGCTAGCTGAAAGTGATCTTCTCTAACCGTGCGACAATTTCACCCTGACCTTCTTTGGCACCCTCCACCTCAATCTCCCCACCCCCTTCCTTTCCCCCAATCTAGGGCACCGTGGCATCCGATTAAGAAGAGCCCCTGCCACTCTGAGCCTTAACAGGATTTGTACATGTTTCTCCACGGTTTTTCCCATAGAAGATTCCAGTGAAAATCCCAAATGCACCAGGCTGGGAGGAGACAAGAGGGAAAATATAATTTCTTGCTCGTGCCAGGTTTACTTCCTGCCATGACTGTGACTAAGCCTGGTTTGTGACACTGGAAATCTATGAAACGAGCTAAAAACCCTTACGAGAGGTCCGGTGTACGTTCAGTCTGATAAAACCTCTGAGCCAGACTTCATTTTGAAGTAGACTGGTTACAATGGATTCTGCTTGCACCTGTCCAATATGAAGTCCACAAAAAGGATCAGTTATCTAACTGATGAAAGCAGAGCATTAAAAAGGAAACGTTGAGTTGAAAATAAAAAACATGACCTCAGAAATGAGTCACTATAAATGTTTAAACTAGTTGAAAGAGAAGTATTCACACCTAATACCTAATATGAGGTAAAAAGAAAAATGCATAGCTCATATTCTAAAATAAATTCAGCTTGTATGAGCTGTCCTTTTTCCTTAGTCATTTTTTTATTGGGATTTGGTTATCAATGAATAGATAAACCAGTCAGTGTACACTCAAGCTCTGTTATTTGGGGGGCTCCTAGGAAAGTGTGTCTGGCTGAGGTTCTTCTACTAAATGAATCGGACTGAATCCTGACCGTGCTAATGCTAATACAGGCTGTAACCCATGGGACGGGGACAGCACTGCTCATGAAATCTCTGGCTCTGTATCTCTTTCCTTGGTGCATCTGAGCTAAGTGCATCTTTGAGGTTTGTCTTTGCGTTTGTGTTTTCCGGGGACATACTGACTGCTTGTGTGTGTGTGTGTGTGTATGTGTGTGTGTGTGTGTGTGTGTGTCTGTGTATGTGTGTGTGTGTGTGTGCGTGTGTGTCTGTGTGTGTGTGTGTGTGTGTGTGTCTGTGTGTGTATGCGTGTGTGTCTGTGTGTGTGTGTGTGTATGCGTGTGTATGTGTGTGTGTATGCGTGTGTGTCTGTGTGTGTATGTGTGTGTGTGTGTGTGTGTGTGTGCTGTGGGGACGCGTACCGCTTCCTTTGAGTTACAGTGCCTCTGGCTCTCTGCTGTTCTCTCCCTGGCAGTGATGTGTCACCATGTGTCCCACTCAGATCCCCCTGGCTACCTTTTCCAATCAGCGCTCCTACTCCCCACAGATAAGAAGCCAATCAGTCCTGGCTTGTGTACATGAGAGGCGTGGGGGAGACACTCTGCCCCAGGACACGTGAAACGAGCTCGCACCCCTCCACACAAAGGCCTGCTTCGTCTGCATAAGCAGGGTCGTGAGGAAATCTCCTCCGCTCCTCTTTTTCGCTCGTCTTTCTTTAGCGGAGGCTTTTATTTTTGGTCGGGGAGTGAATCATCCCCACCTCTGTTTACCATATTTCTTTTAAAAGGGGATACGGGTTCATAAAGATGTGTTTCTCTCCCACTCACCAACATCATAATACATTATCCTCGTACGCGATGAAAAGGGCTTGTAATGGCTCTATGTAAGGTAAAGAAAGAACTTGTCTGTGTATGAATTCTAAGAAGGATGTGACACTTGAGAAGGCTCAACACTGCCCACACGTATGGCACAGAGGTGAGGTGAACCGGCTTGCACATGATGAATGACAAGCTGTTGAATCGAAGCAAAACATTACAAATTACCCAATGGCCAAATAGAATTACATCTGAAATGAGCAATGAGTACAGCCGGAAGGTAGAATCAACCCCATATTCTTTCATCTTGTTGTGAGCTGGTGAAGGTACAATAAAATGACAATAAAAAAAATCTAGCACATGATATTTTGTTGTCAGAACAGACTGCGGTTATAGACAGGTTCCATCACAATTTTCAAAAATGTTTTAGTTGATCAAAAACGGCTGGAAGGATAAAAATGTCCCGATACCGTTTCGGTTTTTGAGTGAATCCGACAACCAAAAATACTTCTGGATGCTGACTTCATCTGTAGTGCTCCTGGTATGTACACATAGATGATATGGTGATAATTCTATATCAAAAATGTTTTTAATGTAAAAACAAATAAAAATAGGATGGCTGATGGTAACAGTGATCTGTTTCACTGGATCTCAGTACCAACACTTGCTACACCAAAGCCGGTTCCTCTTTTTAGTAGCTGTGATAGATCGAGGGAACATTTGCTTAAAGATTGCAAACACAATTACTATATCCTAATTTCCCGTTTCAGTCATGGGATTCTCAGTGCGGAGACTGTGGAGAAACAGAATGCGCATCCACATTCAGAAAACGGAATCACCGTCAGGTATCAAGAGAAAACTCAAACACACAAAGGAACTGAGCTGAATTAATGAATTACTATCTTGGTTAGACGTGTGTGGTAATTAAATGATCTCAGTTTTAATTACGAGATTTACATTAGATTACTATAATGGCTTTGAATTAGTGCCTCTCTGTGTACCTCAGACGGGGGAAATGATGGGGAATTTGTTTGATTGGCTCCTTAGAAGTCCTGACAAGTGCAAATCCGGGGACACTCACAATCAATATGCTTTTCTGCCCATGGGACATATTCAGAATCTTGGGAATGTTCCCACGTACACAGACAAATACGCACACACATGAACACACGCGTTGACACAGTCATGCATTCACATGCACACTCACACTCTCTCACACACACACAAACACACACAAAGAAGCTGCTTCACTCTACACCAGTGCTCTCAGTGTTAAAAAAATGGTCAGAACAGATTGACAGCGGAATCAAACCTTTAGATCGTGGCCCCATTACTCTTTGTTGTGTCTGTGAAAGCGTGTCAAGGCCTCAAATTAATGTTGTGCCTGAGACCGTCTGTTTATAAAGCCCCAGAGAAATGAAAAAAAAAACCTAGAGGGGAAATCAGGGAAAAATATCAATAAATATATATTGTACAACAGGGGTCTGCGATTGGCAGCTTTTGTGCCAAATCTGTCACTTAATCCATAATTTCTGACCCACATTTAGCCCGCTATTTCAATTATTAATTATCATAAAAAGACTCCCATGACAGCAAAAATTTACATTGTAATGTCAATTATGTTTTTGCTTAACGGAACTGCTGCAATGTTGTGTATATGAAAGAGTTCATCAAAATCTACCCACCATAGTCTACTAAGCGGACTGAAGAGCTGAGATGGCATATTTTTATATATTAGATCTATTCATTCTCTGATACCGCTCTTGTACTCTAGTTCCACAAACAAACTGGCCCTGCTACCCCGCTAATCAGACTGAAAATGGAAACCGCTGTTTTTGTTTTTTCACAAAGTAAAACAAAGTTCAGGACAGAGATGGAGACGAATGAGAGTGGTCGCATTGTCACAAAAACACGGATTGAATGTATAAACAGTAAACACAATTGAATGAATAGAAACTTGTATATACACCCCCTCTGAGTTCCCATATGTCAGGAGGTAAGTCTGACACCCGTGTCAGTTGGTAGGGTTTCCTCGTTGATTGATAATTGGTAAACATGGGTGCATCACAGGAATTGGGGAATTGGTTCATTGCCATTCGTTTAAGGGGCTTTTGAAGCTGCCTCCTTTTTGGTATTTGGGCAGAGGCAGCATGCTAAAGCAGCAGAGCTTCAGCAGTCATGGTTCAGACAGCTTGGGAGAAGCAGGCTCCACAACCACGGTTTTTGCTTTTGATTCGTTTTTGTGGTTCAGTTTCGTTTGATTTTGGTCTATCAATGGTATCTGAATGGGGTTCCTTTTTATGAGTGTGTGAGTGATGGGACAAGTGGTGGTAGAGCACTGTTGTAAGAGACTGCTGCAGAGAAGACCCAGGGTGCATTCCAATACTCAAAGTTCATCTCCTCCATTCCACCTTCCCCCTGTAACTTATCTATGTGTCCTTCCTCCCTCCACTGTGCCAAAAAGGTAGGAGACAAGTTTCGCCTCCTCCACTCGTCTCCTCCTCTCCTCCCAATGAAGGCTACATTGATGTATCAGACAAGATATCAGACAATTGAGCCACAGGCAGTGTTGCGAAAACATTTTAATTACACTGGTCACTGAGTACTAAACTACTTAAAAAATGTCTGCCTGGTTAACTGACAACGCTGCAAATGCTAATGAGGTAATCAAATAAAGTCAAACGTTCGGAATGTTCCCCCTTTACAAGCTGAAGCCTTCAGCATTTGGCTACATGGGCCATATAAGCAATCAAAACCAATGTCTACATCTATCTACATTTATAAGCAGCATCTGAGGAAACATTACAAGCACCCAGGCCCAGTATCCACATAAAGATGCTTCATGACAATGTCCTTTGTAAAATCTTTGTATGGATACTGGGCCTGAGACCCCCTAAGAGCAAGCCTAGGGCGACAGCGGCAAGGAAACAGTCCCTGGCTAAGAGGAAGAAACTTTGGAGCAGAACAGGGTTCAGAGGGGGAGTATGGACAGGATGGGGAGCTGGAGCGGGGGAGCCATGTTGGACTTCTCAATCAGCTTCCTGCAACTACATCAGATAAAAAGCTATGACATGGTAAATAAGAGGATTCAGGGTAATTTCCACTGTGATGCTGTCCAGGGTCCTGTAGTTGGGGTATCCTGGCGCTGTCCTGGGTCCTGAATGGCCAGCCAGGTCTTTGGGCTGTGGTGTGAAAGTTTAGTTATTGAGAAACACACCCTTACCCGAGCTGCACAGCACACAGTTTAATGGCTAGACACCTCATCAAAGTGATGTGGGCATCAAATGAACTGTCTAGACTATTGCTAAATTATGAAGACAAAAGTTACGGACATAATTACTCCTAATTTGTTTCTTTCACAAATTAGGAGTAATTAGAGGCTTGGCTTGTGGAGATTGAGCTACAGTGGAGAGGTTAATGTTCAGGTGGAGTTAATTTGGGTTGAAATATCAAAAATGTCAAAAACAAATTACATTATTTAAGAAAAGTCAAGACTTTGTGCAATAACAATCAAATCCATATTGACCTAAACTCTTAAATGATCTTGTTTTCTTTGCAAACTAACTGAAGACCTGAGTCCCACAGAATACGTGAGTACCACAGCAAGCCAGAGGTGGCAGTCTTGTGTCCCTCTGCATTCTGCCTTTCCTCTTCTGCTGTTTTGTATATCAGTCTTCAGCTAAATAATGCATGTCCACAGTTTCTTGGGTAATCAGTCATTACCTGTGATATTGTTTTATGTCATCTTGGTGTGGGGCACTAATACACAAAGGCACAATCCTCCACTATGCAAAGATTTAAAAAATGTAAAAAGGAGGGAGGGAGCCTGCTGTCCAGCTCGTTAAGTTTACCAAATAACTTTCTTTAGAAATAGTGCAAAGACATGCACCTTTGTCCAGTTCTGACGGAACTCTATTCCATTATCTATGTACTTTGTGGTAGCTCTTCAGTTTAACACAGTTTTGGTGTTCTGCTTGAAATTCTTGATTAGTTCTAATGCAATTCATTATGAATTTTCACATATTAAGAATACCTTCTTACCCCTTCAGAGTCCTGTTACATTATAGTAACAGGGATTAGGACCTAAGGAATCATTTTGTACTCAAGTATTTCTCCACAGAAAAAAAAATTTAACTTGCAAATGAAAAGAGTTGAACTTACAAATGAACCACACAGATGAACAACCTGGCTTGAAGCTACAGAGGCGTAATTGAATTTCAAGTATGTTGAGCAGGGTGCATAGACTCCAATTGTGCAATAGCCTTTGGATGTGCAAAAGTCCTAAATTGCACTGACGGAAAACAAATACAAATACATAGATTTTGAATGAGCTATCGTTTCAATGGACCCATGGAAAAGCTTCACAAACTCCATCTTAGGGAAGTTTGTAACATGCTTAAATTTTGTTCCAGCTGAAATGACCGTTTTCACCTGCTGTTATTTCAGCTTACTGGACCATTTTCGCCATCTATTGAGCTGTAATTTATAAAATGTCATATACTACATAAATACAGTTCATGAAGTGATTGATTCTTTGATTGACAGACAGACAAAATCACAAGGGGGTCCTAAATATTATATGTGGACACCAAGCACCTTAATATTAACTTCTCTTGGAAGCAATAACCAAAGCCAAACTCGACATTCAGAGTAAATGAAACATAAAAATCATGGAAACACATAAATATGAGGTGTGTCTATTAAATAATGAGACTAATACTCAAGAAATATATGTCTACTTCAAGTGATGCGCAACAGCAAATTGTAGACGCGAGTAAATTGATCCTCTCAGGGGTTGTTTATGCTTGCCCATTGGTCAATGTATACCACGTGGTTTGCGCGTGCTCTCTGTGGTTCGACTTACATCAGTCCAGTCTCGTTATTTAATAGCCACACCTTGTATATGATCCTGTGACTTTAATTAATTACTGTACTGGCAGGAACAAAAAACAGCATGCGCTAGTCTCACAATGACAGCGTTTGAAAACCCTGCCATACAGTGAATTAATGGTACAGGAGGAAATGGTTCTGAGAATGATAAATGGAGGTGAAATGTATCAATAGCAGTTACCGTTAAAGACGTTAAAGCTGAAGTGAGGCTGTTGGTAGCAGGCCTGACGTACACCAACCCAAGGACTCCTGATGAGACTAACTGCTTGTTCATCAACACAAATTAGCATTTTTGCATTATGCCAGAATAGGCACTACATTTTACAAACCAGGCCCAGCAGGTCCATTCACCGAAACCCATGTCATGCAAAGAAAATTAATGTTCTCCAACACAAGGATTGATTTTCACTATTCAGTCAAGGGTATCCTTTTTATCCTTTTGATATCACACCAGGTAGTAATATGCAATCACAATTAATTATCTCTAGCCGGGCACTGAACTTCGGCATGATTAATTTCTGTATTCCCCTATGTTGTGTAACACCGGCCATTCCTCATCCAGGTCTCTCTCACCTCCTACCCCTTATCATATGTCAACATTTATCCTTTTCATCTGCTGAGCAGATGCAGAGTTGAATTAATGCCTTGAGGTGAATGCTTACTTTCAGAACTGCCATGTGTTTTGCCTCTAATTCTAATATACATTACTTTGGTTAGATATATGGGACCTTCAGTGACAGTTCAAGATCCAACATGTAGGATCTTGGCAGAGAAATCTTATCATCTCCTATTCGCTCCATAATATTGACAGGTCCGTCATCTCTCCATTCACAAGATCACACCATCGGATCCCGTCATTTGTCTGGTCAGGAGCCATTGCCCTCATGTACATTCTCTGTTTCCGTTGAATAGGCTGGCCAAGCAACACTGTTTATGAGAAGACCATTCATATTACCCTTCATAGAGGCAATTTATTTGACACACAACAATCCACAAGTCTTGGCGCCATTGCGTCCCTCATATAGTCAATAGGCACACTAGGAGTGAGGAAGGACCTGGTACCCCTTTAAGGTCATGTTTGTGTGTGATGCCTGACAGCAATGAATGGCAGGAGCTGCTTACCCAAGCACAAGTCAGTCGCTAAACCCTTTCTCAGAGCTGCCACAGAGAAGCGTGGAAATGATAAATCCCCAGCTCGCTGGAGAGTCTCAACCGCTATAACCTTCGGATGCACAGAATCTAGAGCACAGCACTATTGACATATTCAAAAAGCATTTTGCCATTGTTATAGAAAGCAATGGCCTCCATAATAGGATTACCAGTGTCATTTACGCAGCAATGCTATTAGGTTAGCAGTTCAACTCTACCCTCAATGACCTCTTAATAGAAAGAAGGAGAAGCTGGCAAAAAGCTAAGAAACATTAACACTTTCCCAGGTTCATGGATAAGTAAATGAGCCATATTCTGATATTACGTAATTTGCAATAAAAGTAACCAAAAAAACCATGCTAATTATAATCTTGTATATTGTCAATTGAGGATAGGAACACTTTTTAGAAGACTAGGTCTCTCGGACTTGATTCTCTGTAAGAGCATATGCAAGGCAATCAAAATGGGCTTCAGTCTTTGTCTGGAGGTAGGCTGTTCTATTATAGCATGAAAACAGTTAACATATTTGTTTGCCTCAAATAAAGAAAGAAATATTCAAAGAAAGATATGTTGTCATGTAAAATACATTTCATTTAATTACGTATGCCTTAGAGGATACTAATTGCATTCGATTAGGTCCGTGACATATGTTGTTGGGAGTGTTATGTTTCCCTGTTTCTGTTTTACTGCAAACCTTTTTAAAATGGAAACAGGTCTGTTTAGCTGTCACTCATTAGCCAGTAAAAATCATAAATTAAATCGAATGCGGGGCCTAACGCGATGCTAGTTAGCACACACGCACCCACACCCAGACCTCTGACCTCATCAGTGGATCTTTCTGCTATCTGTGCAGGGACAGGGCAAAAATTTGATTTATATCCCTCCCATCACCCCCTACCATGAATTAGAAACTACGGGTCGAACCTATTTTTCTTTCCGAGTACGAATGAGCTCGTGGCAAAAACACGAGGGCAAACACAGTTTATCATCCCACGGACGATTGCTCTCCTTGGGCAGGTTTACTAGGTGGCCGTATCGACTTACGCGAGACAGGAGCCCCTGTCGTTTCAGTTTGATTAATTTCCCTGAAATTTCATTCTAACTCTATCACCGAGATCTGTTGAAAACGACACTTTTCATATGTGTGTGTGTGTGTGTGTGTGTGTGTGTGGGTGTGTGTGTGTTTATAAAAATAATTCCTCCTTCCATGGCTGAAACTTCTTAAACCAAGAATTTAGAGACCATCTTCAGGTGCATGGTTTATTCTTCTGCTGAACATTTAGGGACCGTTTGATGCATATTTAGTTCTAAATAGCTTTTCAGTCGCAGCACTCAAGGTGCTTAAAGTTTAGTGGAACTCAAATGATATGGACACAAAGGCACAACCCTTTGATTGCCCCTGCGGTGTACTGTTAATTTTTGATTAACATTTCAATCATCATTATTACCATTTCAATAACTCAGTGATCGTATCACCCATGGCGTTCAAACCAACTGTGTCATCTTTCAGGATTGAGAATACCCAGGCACAAGCTTTATTCATCCTTAAAATTTGATTTTTCTCTTACTTTATATTACAGGCAGGTCAATAGTTTCTAATGGCCACACTTACAAACTCCAACCCACCTGCATTCATCAGGAGATAGTCTGGATATGGACACAGCTGTAGTTTTATTTTATATTTTTACAAGAATTAAATTTGTAAATCCCATTGTCATACTTCTATATCTAAAATGCGATGTCATTGCTCCCTATATCTAAAATAACTCCCGCGTCTTCTGTGAGGTGGTTAGCATGTTCATGCTCCCTCCTCTCCTTACTGCATCCTTCCACCCTAAGGCAGAGCCTTGTGGCCTAAACCGTTTGGGCTTCTTAGGGGTTTCAAATGGGCACCCCCCTTCTGGTTCTGGTGTTCCGTTGTTTAGCCCATTACTCCTCGGAGGGGCTCGACAGCAGAGCCAGCATCCTGGACCCGCCCCCTCGGCCCCTCTGATCCAGTCACCACCCAGCTTTGACTGCCTTTTCGCCAATGCTCGTTCCTCTTTAGCCAGAGCCACCTGGATGCTGTCTCTGCTTCCTTACTGACGCTGGCTACACCTCTGACCCCCAGGACCCTGCCATGCCCCTGCAGCCAACCACCAGTGGGAGGTTCGAGGCTCTCCATCCCCTCTGCTGGCTCTCAGGGACAAGCGGCTGATATTTCCCAAAGCTTGTGCTCATGTGCTTCCCCAGTTCTCTCCTTCCAAGGCAAGGTCAGCTCGAGGAGGGCCACCTGCTTCGTTCCCTTTCACCAGAGGACAATGTCAGGTCACAGGCTCGCGGTGGCGATTTCCTAGGACATTTTTGTATTTTATGTCAATTGCTTCAGTTAGTGAATTGCGTTTCTGACATAATTTACATCATTTATTGTTTATTGAATTGGTTATTTAATGTAATTTTCATAGTTTATGTGATTTGATACATATTTATATTATATTATTGGATAATAGATTAATTGATTTAATGTCAGTTTTTTTTTTAAGTTAGAACTGCATAGCTGAATTGTGTACAGTGTAAAATCAGTAATTTCAGTATCGGTATCAGTAAGTAAATTTTTACCCAAAACATATTGATTAGGGGTTCTACTATGATATGGCAACCCTGCAGCCCGGTCCCTTCCTCAATTCATGTGACGTTTTTCTCAGTGTGCGCATGCTCCAGGAAACTACACAAGTCAAACATGGCTGCCTCCAGTGGCACAGCCATGAAGTCCTTACTGCGGAGATGTGGACACTGCTGCTCAGTTATATCGGCATCACCATCAGCGAACAACATTCGACAGCTAAACCCAGGGTTTTCCGTATGTGTCTTTTTAATTGTTTGTAGGTGATCTTATTGATTGCAATAGGATTCTTATCGTTTGAGATTGGAGTCTGCTGCCGTCCCACTGGTTATGGAAGAATCGAGCTAGCTTGTGCCTTTAGTTACTACTGGAAGCATATTTGCAAGCTTGCAGGATAGCTGACAGTTCATTGAACGTTGCAGAATATGTTTTTACTCTGTGTTAATGTGATCTTCCAAAACCGTGACCCACTCTTTTGACTGAGACGGGTGGGTTAGCAGGTTAGCTTGCATCCCGTCGTGTTGCAAAACGTCCTTGAATAGGCGAGCACCGTTAGCAGTTGTCAGCTAGATGTCTTAATTGCTATGAACTTGTGGCCACATTCGAGCATTTGTTATTTTAATATATAAATAGGTTCACAGGTAACAATCATTTGACTGGTAAAACGGGGTGTTAACCACGTAGGTAAAATTAGCTTAATGCAGCCATATTCATCATTGTATCATTGTATGGCTCATTGTAGTTCTTGGAGATGCAACAAGTAGTTAACTGAAGGATCCATGAATGACTTACTTAACTATGTAAAGGTTAAGTCACACTTTTTGTGTAACAGTAACTAACCGCCCTATATTTCATAGTCGCAAGGTTGTCATTAATGCGAATTCACAGTTTTAATAAACACTATAACCAAAGAACTACAAAGTTGCATATGAGGTAACAAATGTAATTGTTTGGTATATTAGCACAGATTTTAAATGTTTAACCTGCATAGATGGTATATGTGGTATGCTCTCATGAAACTTTTATCTAGAGTGTGTGTGTTTTTGTTCATATATATTATAAAATGTGACAACAAAATGCAAAATGTGCAATCAAAAATGCAAATTTACAGCATGATTGGCCTTTTGATTATGAATGCTGACGATCTGTCTGCATATAGGTGTGTGTGTGTGTCTGCATGTGCGTATGCTATATATTTATGCACATATATATGCAAGTCTTCCAATTCTGTAAATTTCAGGATGATCCTTAAGGTCTTATGAAAGAACATGGAGCTGACAAGGCCAACCAGCAAGAGTGTATACATTTAAATTGGTAGAGGAGGACAGCACTGGACATTGAATACCTCTCTTAAATATTTTGTTAATGGAGCTTTTAGCAGGACGATAAACGGGGAACTTCTGTTCTTTGCATGTGCGGCCTATCTGTGTCACTGTCAGATATGTAAGTCTGTCTTTATTGTGCTCAACCCCACAGCTGCCTGCAAGGCAGATATGCACAAGCTCTGCGCTCCCTCAAAAGAACCTGGCCGCCGCCGGCCCAGAGAAGTTCACCGAAGAGTTCATCAAGAAGCAGATCGAAGAGTTCAAAATCGGGAAACGGCACCTGGCAAACATGATGGGGGAGGACCCTGAGAACTTCACGCAGGAGGATATCGATGTAAGAGCGATGCCACGTTGGTGGGTCACGTGACTGGGGTTTGCGGTCTTTCACAGGCCACTTTCTACCGTGGTCTATCTGTGCATTAGTGAGACACAAACAAAGTTGGGAAGCGCAGTTACTCATAGGCCTAGTAACTGTTATTTACATGTGCAGTTAGGTAATGATGAAGGGAATGTTTTAAGGTCCTGTGGAAACCATAGTCTCTGATTCATTTATCCTGTTAGTTAATTCTGATTCCCCACCATCGTCTCCATATTCCTGAATGGGTTTGATACTGTGATCACAAAGTTTGATCAAAATTATCAATCGTTATGGTACTAATAATATTGTAAATATTATTGTAACACATAATATTTGTCTACACACCACTTTTTTTCCCCCTCTCAGGAAAATGTAAAGTTAATGTAGGGTTTTTCTATATCCCTCAGTCTCCATTGTAGATTTGATCATTTTCCACAAATTTCTCCTATTTTTCTCATTGTAAATATGTATACATATGCACAATAAAACAACCGCAATCATATTTTCAATAATATGTGCTGCTTTTGACCCGTATCTTTTTCAAAGGATCTTTCCCCCCATGCCTTATTTCTCAGTTACAGGAATGGGCTGCTTTAGACATAGCCAAATAAGAGAAAAGAACTACATGTGTGCTGTGAAGGGGTTACACAGTCTACGTATTGCAATGTTGAAGCATGAGCAGGTGGTGCTGTAATGTTCCATGTTGTTGCACCCTTCCCTACCTGTCTGATTTCCTCCCTTTCTGACAGGGAGACAGACCCAGACCTGCCCCAATGCGTTCTGTGTCTGCTCACCCCCCTAATTAAATGGGGCAGGGGCAAAAGGAAAAACAGCCCCTCTGTCAGACTGATTCTCCAAGTCAAACCGACTAGCGTGGACTAGCTTGAAGCCATGTGCAAGATGCTAATGCTAATGAAATGGATTGACTCTGTGTGTATTTTTAGCTGTCCTTGTTTTCGCTATGCTAAGCTATTTTAAGAATGATTAATTTATTTTTCTGCTTTCTTCCTTTTTAGCTGTACCCCACTATGCGTTCCACCATGGCGTCGTAGTCTAGCTCTCTGTCTCTCAGAACACCAAGATATCGTTTCTGGAAATAGTTAAGCATGGAATGCTAATCGCGTACATTTTTTAGCAGAGAGCTACTTTTTCCTCACAAGGACAAAATGTTGCAGAGATCAAGGGCGCGTCCTCATCTACCATGTTCAGGAGAAGCAATTTTTCACGAACTATCGCATGTTTATCAGACCCTGTGCGGCTGTTATTGCTGCTTTGTCGTGCATTTTTAAAGGGAAGAGGGGGAGCTGGAGCCGCAGAGAGAATAAAGGGGTTTTTGTTGTTTGGGCAGGTGAAAGATAAGAGGGTCTGTTGAGGGGGCCGTGTCTGTTCTGACGCAGCGTGTGTGTGGTGGGACACCTGGGGGGCCCCACGTGTGGTCCCATTATCTCCCCGCACTATTGCGAGGCTTCAAATAGTCCCAAATCCAGAACTCCTGCTGAGTGTGTTTGTGTGCGTGTTTATGCGTACGTGTAAATGCGTACGCATGTGCCCGCATGCATGTGTGTGTGCCTCTCTCTGTGTGCATTGCTAAAGTTGTGTATGCCTGTGTAGAAGTGTGTGAGGGTTTATAGAGTCAATTCTAGGTGGTTTAATGGTCCCTCTCCTTTGTTCTGGTTGTTTTGTTGCAATTAAACCAAATTTGAAGCTTGGAGAGTTAAAACGGAATTAATTTCATTTGCTAAATAACATTTGGGTCATTCAACTTTTCAGGAAGCATAGTTTTATTATTGAAAAACAGAATACCGTCAACATCTATATTAGCCTATAAACTGTAGTTCTTTGATATTTTTGCTTTTTAAACACAGTCATACAAACCCAGCAGGCTACATAAGCATGGGAGACGACCCTGCGCTCTATACATTTGTGCGGTGCATCAGACACTTAATTTACATAATTTCCTTCGTTTTGTTGTATTTTTCTCTCAGCAAATGAATATGAATATGAATATAAATCTGTCCTCTTTCAGAGAAGCATCTCTTACCTCTTCCCCTCCGGACTGTTTGACAAAAAAGCCCGACCGCTCATGAAGGTAAATGTTAAAACCATTGATTTAACATTTGGAGCGGTATCAAAGCCGTGTGCTGCGTTAAATGTAATGCTGACTCATATGGAATAACTAATGTGAGGCCTTGTGCTTTGTCCTTTCTGCAGCACCCAGATGAGATCTTCCCAAAGCAGAAAGGTATGTTCAATTCTACAGTGCTATTACATATGGTGCGTTGTAGCAGTGTCAATACTGTTAGCGTCCATTGTAGCGACAGGTCTTAAACTAGGATAAGAAGAATACACAACGTATTAGCCCCTGTGTGCCCTGCATAACCTTGCAAATTCTAGTTTATCTTTAGCTACTGTTTTAATCTGATCTGGAGTTGAATGGTTAGTCATGGTGGGAATTCCGTGTATGTACCCATGTCTGAAACGGGTTCTTTCTTTTGTGTTTCCAGCCGTCCAGTGGGGGGAGGATGGAAGACCGTTCCACTTCCTGTTTTACACCGGGAAGCAGGCCTACTTTTCACTGATGCACGTGAGTGTTTGGAGATCTTCGGCCGTCCCATAGTCGTCCTCGTGTATTTGTTTGTTTATTACAGTCAGCCTTGTCGCAGTGGGCTAAACTCTAGCTTGCTGAAAACTTGACCGCCTTCTCTTGGTCATTCTCTAGATTAATAACAATTTAAGGTGTTAAAGTGAGGTTGTCTGGCCGCCCTTCGCTGAAGAACCCACGGTAATCATCGCAGTGAATAGAGATTCCAGTAGCCTTCTGCAGAATCTCTGGTATTCCCCATAAACTCAGGCAGGTCTGTAAAGCAGTCCACCTCCGCTGTAAAGCACTTTTTGGATTTGGCAAAAGTGACGAAAGGCGCTAATACAGATATGCAATTGATCATCATAATGAAAGTCTGTGCCTCGTTGCTGTCTTTTCGACTTTTTGTCTTTGGTTTGGTAAACCGGTTCTCGTTTTAAGGAGGCGGGGCCCTTTTCTCACGTCATGCCTGCTGCCTCTCTCAGGTGAATACCTCGAGCTTTTAGGTCGAGGGGGGAGGTGTGGCAAGACAGTGCGAGCACACTCTTGTCACCGACCTTGAGCGCGACTTCTGCCAGACACTTCGACTCGGCGCTTCCTCCTTTATAAGGAGAAAAGCACCTCTTATCGGGCATTTGGAATGGGGTGGGGGTGGGGGGGGAGTGGGTTCGGGGGATAAGCCGAAAACCGCCAAGTCAGTGTGGTGAAGAGGATTCCGCGCTAATGCTCCGCCGTTAACAATGATAATAACGCTCTTAATGTGCGCCGTGAGGTTGGAGTCACGGTGCGTTGAGGCCGAATAAACAAGGAACGGGCTATACGAATGGAACGCGAGAGAGAGAGCAGGGTTTGGGAGGGTGAAGGGAGGAAAAGAAAGGATGGAAGACTGAAAGAAGGGAAGCCTTCCCTCTAGGGAGAGAGGTAAGCTGTGCTCCGTGATTAGGGCAGCAGTATTCGGTCCCAGCCCCGGGCCTTTTCATGTAGTCGAGCTTTCTATTCCCCCGGCGACAACTCTGTCAGATCCCATTTCACACACAGATGTGTCAACAAATAAATAAATAAATAAAAGGAGGACAGAGCAGGGTGCTGTCTTTAGTATTAAGGTGACAGTCTCCAGTCTGCCTCCAAACTGCGCATCGTGGAATCGCATTTGGAGCGTGTGTCTAGGGATGGGGCGAGTTTGTTGGTGTTTTTTTTTTTTTTTGGTGAATTTTCACAGTGGTGCGTCGTGTCAGAGGCCCAATGCCGACCGCTGAGAGGTGATCTCTTCTGTCGCCTTTCCCTCAAGTTGCTTGCTAGAGCGACCTTGGGTGACCTTCGGCAGGGCTGTCCCTCACCCCACCCCACCCCCCTCGCCAAATGGCGGCTCTAGAACCCCCCCGCTGTTATTTAAATAGGTATGTCAAATCCAGCGCGAAAACGCCGGCCCCGTTTGATCCGGCCTCCTGTCGGAGAGCGGCTCTGCGCGTACGCGGACCCCTGCCGCGATCTGAAATAACGCGGAGCGCTCGGCGGTGCGGATGAGTGTTCTCTGGAATAGGGGGAAAAGAGGGTAGGGAGGGAGGAAGGGAGGCAGTAATGAACACAAACCTCTCAGCGCTCAAATTCGTTACCTTCAGTATCTGCACACTCCAGTAAGAAGCACTTTGTCACCTCATCTGCTCAACACAAACATGCACTCCTATTGCATTCAAATGAATGAATGACACTGAGAGATTGGCTGAGAGAGTGGCTTTCACAGATATAAATACAGTCCCCCATTCTCAATAATTCGTACACACATACACACACATACAAAACACACACTCACACAGACGGCACGGAGACGGACAGGAGCATACACGCGCACACACACACACCATACCCTGCCACATCAGAGACACAGACAAATGCACACGCGCACGCAGCATTCATCCGTCGGAAGCAGATGACAGTAATGACGACGAGCAGGGCATTCTATCTGTTTGGTGGCGTTCAAGCTCTCTCTCGTTCTCTCAAACCCTGCCTGGAACGTCCCACGCTACATTAGCTCTCTTCCTGCCCCGCTGCCCTTTTTATCTGCCCCCCCTGCAGAGAGGGAAAAATGGGGCGCTGTTCAGCAGAGGATCATGGGAAGGAGGAAGGAGATCAGTCTTTTTCACACACACACACACACACAAACACACACAAAACACACACAAAACTACACATGCACATGCTCCATGTTCATTGTTTATAAATATTATCCCCCATTATGTGATAGTTACTTGGATTTGCATGAAAGGGCAAACAGCTGAACCAGGAGTACTTGTGAGCCTTATTAGAATAACCAAGCTTTGCTCCTTTCCACTCTCCTCCTGCCTGCCCTCCTTACCTCAGCAGCTGTTTAAACACCTTTCAGAGGCCGTGCTGTTTTCATTCAGACATGCACCAATCTCATTTCCTTAAATACAAATCACAAAATCATGTATTTTGTGTATAAACATGTATTTTTACGGTTGGCCAGCATCAGAGGATTAAAAAGCATGAAATGTGCGGGTTCTGTACTCATGCCTCTGTTTGTAACGTTGCGCTGCAGGAAACGTTTGGGAAGCTCTTGGCGGTGGAGAAGCACCAGGATCGCTTGAGGAGTAAAGGCCTGCCCACCCAGGATCCTAAGCAGCTGTGAGTCCTGAACGGCATCATTTATACGGAGTCTGAACTTATTCTGCTGTCCTGAGTTGCGTCTGACATGCGCAACGGCTCTGCGTGTGATCTGTGTGTGACTTGGCAAGCCAAGTACTGTGTGTGTGTTTGTGTGTGATTTCCCATGTCTCTCTTGTGTGTGTGTGTGTGTGTGTGTGTGTGTGTGTGTGTGTGTGTGTGTGTGTGTGTGTGACTCTCCAGGACTCTCAGTGTATATGTGTGTGTATGTGATTTTCCAGGTCTCTCAGTGTGTATATATGTGTGTGTGTGTGTGTTTCTACCAGGTCTCTGACCGGGAGCAGGTGGCTACAGAAAGAGGAACTTGAGGAGTTGCTTGTTGAGGCCATCTCTGATCATGATGTAAGGAACAGCCATTTATTCACTGAAAGTAACAGTTTAATCCATTGTTTACAATTTTATCTCAGAACAGCTGACTGCTGTCAGTGCAATTGCT
This sequence comes from Albula goreensis, assembly GCA_022829145.1. NCBI lineage: Eukaryota > Metazoa > Chordata > Actinopteri > Albuliformes > Albulidae > Albula > Albula goreensis. The sequence continues at coordinate 35,536,640 of CM040745.1, forward strand.
GTAATTCCATGTTGTAACAGATATAATTGGAAAGAAGTGTGCAATTCAATGCATTAGAAATTCATGTTGCAATTAGCTTTCAAACCACAAGAGGGTGCTGTTTAACACAAGAACAGTCCAGGAAAGATTAGATTTAAAGCATACATTTGAAACATTTGAGATTTTTTTTTTGGACACCTGTGTGTTGTTAATATGCATTTTGATTTGCGTTTCTGTTCTGACTCTTTTTTTCTGTGTTGTGTTAATTTTGTTATGTGGTTGAACTGTGCTGCATACATTTTTTCTGTGTTCCTTTCTGTGGCTTTGTATCATGTGGTTATCGTGTTGTGATGTGATTCTCTGGCTCGGTGCAGTACTCTCGCTTCCTCCAGCTGATGGAGAGGCTGCTCGCCCTGCCCTGCTGCTCGGTGGAGGAGGAGTTCATCCTCAAGTTCCGCAGGCAGCTCGACGTTCAGTCCAGCAAACAGGTCATCCAGGAGCTGCAGCACGACGAGAAGGGGGTGGCCTTCGCCTCCGCCGAAGGTACTGCCCACTGCGCACCTCGACGCTGTCTGCTTGGATTGCGTTCACTGCTCCCCACCGATATTCACTGCTGATCGCAGCAATGAAAGCACTGGCTTTCATTTCAACCTTTATCGATTTAAAATCTGTTCCCGAAACATTCATACAGCAACCTCTTTTCATGAATAAACAATGCAGCTTCATCGATGGTGGTCTTCTGAGTTTGGTCCCAACTGTGTTTCATGAATCTAATGGCAGTGTCATAAAAAGCCTCCCCCCGCTTAATTGGCTGTTATGCTTTATCATGTGATCGTATGCCCCGCCCACAGGGAGGAGGAAGAGTTCCAAAGCCACCGCGGTGGTGCGAGACATCGCTTCGATGAAGATCCTCGTAAACGGCGTCGACTACCTGAATTACTTCCCTGTGGTGCAGGACAGGTGCGTGTTTGTTTGTTTGTTTGTTTGTTTGTGTATGTGTGTGCATGTGAGTGAATGTTTGTGTGCACGACTTCAGTCTCAGCTGGATTTTCCCTCTCCTCTGTGATGCAGAATTAAGAATCAGGAGCTTCTGTTGTACCATGTCACATGACATATTGTGTTTTAGCTCTTGTCCATGTATACTTGAAATTGTGAAATTGTGTGTACTGCTGACTCTTGCTCCATGTTACAGCATGACTGAACTTCTCGTTCCTTTTTGACCCTCTCTAATTGTTTTTACTTTTATCCCGACCCTGCCCTCCCCCCTGCCCCTTCCATCCTGTCCCTGTCACCTCCCCTCTCCCCATGGCTGCCTCTCTTTGCTCCTATGCCAATTGGCTTCTTCCCCTTCATATCTCCATGCTTCACCACTCCCCTCTCCTCTTGACCCCACCTCTCCTCCTGGCCCCTCCCCACGCCTCCTGGCCCCACTTCTCTCCTCTTGGTCTCTCCTGTCTCGCTGTTGGCTCCACCCCTACCCTCCTTGGTCCCTCCCCTCTCTCAATTGGTTCCTCCCCTCTCCTGATTGGCCCCTCCCTTCTCTCAATTGGCCCCACCCTTTCCTCATTTGTCCCTCCCCTCTCTTGATTGCCCCCACCCATCTTCTCCTTGCCCCTCCCCTGACAGGCAGCAGCTGTTGTTCCCACTACAGTTCCTGGGTCGGCTCGGCAGGCACAGCCTGGAGTGCAGCGTGAGCGGAGGAGGGCACACCGCCCAGGCGGGGGCGCTACGCCTGGCCATCTCCCGCGCCCTGCTGAGCTTTGTGTCCGAGAGCGAGAGGGAGGAAATGAGACAGGGTGAGCAAGGCGTCGCATGTTAGCAAACACAAGTAATTCATGAGTCACCATTTTTTTAAAAGCACTTTGACTGGTACAGTTTTTGTTTCATTTTGTTAGAATGACATTGGTGTGAAAGGACACTTTGGAATTGTATTTCTCTATGATTTACTTTGTTAAAAATTAGGTACAACTATACGGTGTCTAATGAAGGTTTATTTATTGCTATCTTTCATTGATTTTACTTCTCAATCGTTCCCTTAGTTCAGACTCACTTAATGTAGAACTGTGTCTCTCAATTATTCAAATGTCCAGCAATTTTATTTGAATATGCCTGATGATTGTATAATTGACTGCATACCTTCTCTCTCTTGCCCTCCTCAGCTGGTCTGTTGACCTCTGACCCCAGGGTTAAGGAGCGGAAGAAGCCGGGCCAGGAAGGAGCCCGCAGGAAGTTCGCCTGGGTGAAGCGCTAGAGAACATCTGGGCCTGCCCGGCTAGGAGAGACTCAGACCACCTCTCCAGTCTCCCACACACACACACACACACACACACACACACACACACACACACTGGGGCTGATATTCACAGCCTGATATATCCTTCAGCAGTAGGAGTCTGAAGGGAAGCCTGGGGTCTCTTTATTGTCCCTGAAAGCCTTCTTCAATACAAAATGGCAACTTATGTTGATATATTATCAATAAATGGGTTTACGTTTTTCATGTGACATTCTGCCTGTGTGGTGTGTTTTTCGGTTCACCTCCTACATTCGTCGGACCAAGGCTGTGTGATTGAATCTGACTGTATGTAGTGCTGGTGAATCTTTGGTGGTGAAAATTGTTAAATCGCTTTCTGTATTTTTGTATATTTTTGACTGTGAATGTTTTACCTGACCTTCACATTAAGTAATGTGGAATCTGAATGATGAAGTAACAGAATGTTACTGGCCATTCCTACACTTAAAATTTTTTCTTCAGCCATCTTTTTTTGATGTAGACCTGTAGGCTTGTGTGTTTTGACTCATTGTTTTGCCCAGCTCTGCTTTAGCCTGACCTCCTGCTTCAGCTGATGGATGAATAGCTTAACGTTTTCCTGTAGAGTTCTGTCCTACCTGGATTTAATGGCTAAGCCTTAAGATTTTGAAGCGTTTCACCATATATGCAGTTGTAGCTGTACACACAGTGAACTTGTTCACCTTTGCTATTGAACAAATTACTTGAAACTGTTGTAATGTCACATTAGGACCACCAGAGGGTAGTGTAGTGCAAAAAATCAGGTTGCATACTTAACATGTATACACTTAATGTTGCCTTTATGTGATGTTGGCTTCCATTTACTTGATGCCTCTCAGCCTAAGAGTCAGAAAGCAGACTCTAGCAGGCAGGTGACTTTTCTCAGTGTGCGTGTGTATGTGTGTAAATGATTTTACACACACATAACAGCACTGAAGACTATGTAAAATGAAAGGGATCCCCACAAGTCTCATTTATTGGCAGTGACATACTGGTCTGTACTGTAGGCCACTATGTACCCGGCAGTGTCCTGGCCTCACCCTTATATGGTCCCCATAAGTCATGTCTGTCAGACCTTACAAAGATGATGGTCGCAGTTCAGACGAGTGCTGTCACAGAGCTGACATGTCCAGACTACGTGTTTGCGTCAGCGTGGTAAAGCAACATTGGTGTTTTTCCTGTGACCTAGGAGAGGAGGAGGAGGGAAGAGGGTGACGAGCGTGTGGAGCGTCCTGGGTTCGATTGATTTCCATGGTGCATCCATCAAGGCAGGTGTAGGGTTTCCATGGTAACAGGCTCCACAGCAGACAAGCGCAACGTCTTCCCACCTTCTCCGTCTTGACCCGTTTTACAGGTTCCACCAGTCGGAGTAAGCACTAGTGTACTTTTGTATACATGTTCTGTAAATCACAACAACACTATATTGAACAGTAAGGTTAACTACTTCCTGGTCCCATACCTCAAAAAGACACTGTGTAATTTCCTTGGTATAAGGTGAGTGTATAAGAAAAGGTGAATAATGTAGCTTTTCCATCTGTCCCCCCTTTTTAAAATGTCTGAATACAGCCATATCCTTATTATGGAAGCTCACATGTACATATTCAGTGAAAGTTGAATGTTATACTGGGGCCCTTGGGCTATATCTTATTTTATGTCACAGAACAGAGGGTTACAGATGCCAGCTTTATTGCTGTTGTGTACACAAACCTTCCTGACAACCCTACATGGGATTTTCATCTGTATAAGCCAGCCTCCACAGTTTTGGGTTACCCCCAAAGATATCTGCTCTGTGCTGTTTGAGCTCACATTTACACAAAGGTGGCGAAATGGCTGAAACACGTAATGCATTCCATTGTAATGTAGCATGTTCAATTATTTTTCTGGACTGTGTCATCATTTCTTCCATTCTTGCCTCGCAATTGTTCCTACAACGTGTACTTAAGGCAGTGGAACTAAGCATTGTAGTAGTGACCCTCGTCATGTCTCATTTTCTTGAGACTGAATTACAAATTCGTTTCTTTCTCCACAACAATGCAGACCGCAGAGAGTGGAAACAGGAAATGATAAATCCAAATGTGTTAAATCACGCCTCAGTATTTTCAAGATTTTGTACATGCAGTGCTTGCCTTTAAATCGTTTATATCGGCAAATGGATAAATCGTTTCCCACGTGTTGCCTTTAAATGAGGCAGTATCACTGGTTAACCGTGTGTTCTTGTTGGTGTTGGGATTAGGCGAGCTGATTACCGAATCCACGGCGCACTGACCCACGCGCGCGATGTGGCCATAAAGTGGATCGCTACATATCGGCACCATTGCATTCTCCACACCGAACTTGCCAAGGAAATGCACAGAGAAAAGGCATTAATGCATATCCGTCAAATGGAACCGCATCTGAGAGACGTTTGGTGTGAACGCAGGTATTTCGCATATTCTTCTGTATGGAACCCGCATAGCATTTTGTTCAAAGATGTGTGTGTGTTTAAGAAATAACGATGGTAGGTAGTGTTGCTGGATAACGGCTGGGAAGAGTTCTTTGAAATATAAGAATCATGTACTGTGACGTTATTGGAATAAATGCTGATAAAGTGTATTTTACTTATTTTAAATCATCTTTGGCTTTCCTTTTTATCAAGAGGGAGGGGCGCGGGGGATGCGTTTTGGAGGATTGTGAACAAATAAGATTAGAATTGGTAGTGGATATTATATTGTTTTATTTTGCCTCACTTTTGGCCTGACTCTTTCTGCTTTGTGTTGAGGCACTTAACGACCCTCAGTAGTTTAATTAGACTAATATTATAAGCATTTGAAGCAGTTATTGCTTAGGTCTAGGCTATGCGTTAATCATTGACTTCAAATTCCACCTGTATATACATGCGCTAATAAACATCAAAATCTCCTCTGTTACACTTGCCTTTGATCTTTGTGTAAATTAAGAACGGATAACATAATCTGAAACCAGTAGGGAATTATGATACCAAAGGTGGATGCAAGATTTTGTATTCGCTTATTGACAGCATTCATATTTTCCGCTGTTCATTGCTGTAAACATTTAAGATGTTCCTGCAACCACATAAATACACTCGGAATAGTCGCAGAAGTATTGTTGTCCTATAATTAGAAACAGCACTGTAGGTTCGCCTACGCGGTGATGTTTCCGTTCATGTCGGGCAACTGTGAGTTTCGGAAAGGAGGCTTTGACCGCAGAACTTGAGATGCAAATCAACGCTGGGGATCGCTCTTAACACTGCTGGTAATTACCAAGGATTGCACTCCTTCTCTTTAGCGTAGAGGACCGGACTTCTCGTCTTTGAGTGACGCTTGGCGGGGAGCTCAACAATCTCACAGCGTGTCCAGCTCTTATGGTGGTCTTGGGAGAGATGACCTCCAGACTTTTTCCATCTGAATCTCAAAGGTCAGTAAAGGTGTGATCAATGAGCTTGTAACAAAAGTTAGCTTCTTCTTGACCTGCCCCGAGAATTGTTCTATTCCTGGCAGAAGTACGCAACAGAGATCAAGCAGTTTTCGATGTAAAAACCTTTTTTAATCGAATGTCCCCACTAGGTAATTTAATGGAAGGGGATTTTGAGTACTGAGACGTTTTATGGGGAAAGACAGAAACAAAGACACACGCAGATTATTTTATAAATCGGCCCTATGAGCCTTGCTTTTATAGACCGCTGAATGTTTTTGTCAGCAATTGTTGGGGGTCTGTATTAAGTGGATGGAGGGCCCTTAAGGTGATGTATGAGTAAGGAATACTCGTCGCTTGTCTCGGGATCCAATCGACAGCGGTCTTTGGCGGTATCCTAGCAACCATCTGACAACGTACACTATGCAGGAACACAAGTAGCCCTCGCTGTACTGTACACCTTGCCTTATGGGATGCAAACGACCCACATTTCAAATGGTTCAGTTTTCATTCAGGAGAAGCTTCGGCCTCCTCATTGCGTTCTATTCCCATGGCACTGAGCTGCTTAATATCTGTATGTAATGGGCCTTGCTTGAGCATACTCGATTAATTTTAGTCTCAATTTTTTTCATTTCTACCATGTCTTTGTTATGGTCTTGAGTATGTTCACAAAAGAGCAAAAATCAAATAATGGTCTTATTCCTTGCAAAAAATCACACAGGGTCCTCTGTCCACAAGCATTATATTGATCCCTCTAAGGGTTAAATGATGAAGGACATGTCACTGTTGAAGCCTAAATACCCATGGACATATGACAGAACAGTACAGAGTTTACCCGTAAACTTTTTTGTTGGTATTTTTCCCTAAACCAAAGCACTGTTCTTCAGCCCCACCAAGATCATTTCTTAGATGCGGGAGGGAGAGACCATACACATATGTGTACTGTGATTCCTACAATGACTTCCTCTCCCCACTAAAGATGTGACACAAGTCACCTATTACATGCACTGCTGGAATCTGCAGCAAAACTTGCAGGCACCCCGCCAGCCAGGAGAAGCAGCTAGCGAGCAACGAAACAGGGCCTGGCTTTGAGTGGCTTAGCCCTACTCTTCCTTGGCAAGGCTGAAGCAATTTTTACCTCACCAGTTAGGACCTCTGGACATAGCCGGTAATGCAGACTTCACCGCCTAGCATTGGGATCCACAGGAGTGCAGTGCACAGGTCTTTTTAATCCTGTGACTTACCCGGAGGCCGCTGTGCTAGAACGATTTTTAACTTTACTGAAACATCATAAAAAGTTGCAGAAAAAGATTTGCCAGCTTAGTAGGTAAGAGCAATGTTCAAGCGCCCAGGTGTTTCTTTAGAAGATAACTGTTTGTACCTGTTGGTGCTGTCAGCGAGTAAATGACAGCCAGGTGTCAAACCTGGAGACACAGAGAGAGAGCCATTGGTAGAGCAGGTTTGCAATCTGTCTCCAGCAGGCACATAAATTATGCTAATCAACAGTCCAGGCACATAAATTATGCTAATCAACAGTCCAGCTGAAATCAAGAAAGTGCTCTTGAGCACTCCAATTAATATTGTGTGTATTGTCATGACTGCAAGTGAAGTGCTAGACGGAGAGCGTGGTGCTAATGCAAACACTTGTATCTCCTTTCAGTCAAAGTATTCTCCATCATTTATCTCTTTTTAAATATTTTTTTTAAATCTCGTTTCAAGGTTTCTTCCACAAAGCTACAGATTGTGGGATGTTGGAAAAAAAGTCAACACCAACACAAAACAGCAAATAAATGTCAGGAAGACAGAAATATCTCATACAGTGGGCAGCTTAAACACAGGCAATTTCAGCAGAGCACAATTTACAGGTTTGGTTTAGAAGCTTTTCATTCTAGAGTTCCTGCATTTTGACAGGTCAGGACCTGGAGTACATCCAGGTATTTATGTGCAAACCTGTGGTTGTATCATACAGTGTTAGCCATTAACAGATAACTAAAGGCCTGATTTAGTATGTGCTAGTGTAAACTGGCTAAGAGAACACATGATTGGTTGAGGTAGTTTGTTTGCTTCAATCACAGATCATGAAATCATGACTGAAATTTCATGTGCAAAACTTTTAACATACGCTAAAGGACATTGATAAATCTGGCCATAAATCATTTTCTGAGAAAGCATGAAATTATAAAAGTTATAGTTGTTTATTGCACTTGAAGAAGCATACCAAGTTCAGTATGTTCAGTACGGTAGTTCATCAACAGAACCTAGGATTATTTTACCATTGCTTTGGAGAACAGTAGTCGTGTAATTTAAAAGGGATAATACATTAGCCCTTAAAAGATGGATGGCAAGATTACGGTGTAGATATAGGTCACAATAATGTGGCTCGCTGGCAATGTGGTGTCAGGAACATTCACAGAGCCAGGGATTTTCTTGTTGCTATGGAAGTGATGACCTGGTTGCCTTGGTAGCGAAGGAGAGATTTCTGCTATATTTTCCAGTGCGGGGTCCATGTGAAATCACATTCTGAAAATAATTTGCATGCCTTTCCAAATAATCCCTCCCCCTCCAAAAAATCGAGAACTCCCCATTAATACTCTTTACTCACTTGTATTCCCCATTGATTCTCTATGGATTTGATTCCATTTTGTATGGGTTATGCTCATGAACATTTTTCAATTCTGTGAATTAGATGTTTAGCTGCTCACAGAGTACTATAGTTCCTAGTAGTGATAGCACTTTTTTCCTCAGCATTTAATACTCATATCCATTGCAGTGCATTAATATTTATGGGTAATCAATATAATGGGATAATGTCTGATTAATTAGTCAGAACCATCTGTACTCAGTGACTCCACTTGTTATGGATGTTTCATCCCATCCAACACACCCCGTAGTCAGCCATCCAGTGGTCAACGGAGAGAGTTCCTCTCCTCAAATGATGGTTGAATTGATATCTGACGAACCATTCAACATCTTGATGTTAAAAGTGGAGCTACACTATCAAATCATGGACTTGATTGAACCAATCAAAAATGTTCTTCTGTCCCCAGCCAATGCAGCCATGGGTCCAAATCATCAAGTCTCTGATACTGTATCATAGCTCCTCCAATTTTTGGAAAAGGCAGACATTGGTTGGTAGTTATCAAGAAAGTAAATTTGTCAGAGAGCTGGCATAGGAGATCTGTGGCATGTAGACAGGTCAGATTCTTTGCAGTGTGGAGGCAAAAGAAAGGTTGTAGTTTGAAAACAAAAGGTCTTAGCAACATTGCACCATTCCATTCAAAAGAGAATCAATGGAAATCAATGTCCCCAAGTGTTGTTTCACATTCCTCTGTAGGTCTTTGACTCAAGTGCCTGCCTTCAAGCTTGTGCCATCTCTTTTGTAAGTCTTTTTGTTACCGTATCATTGCAAAGTATCACGAATAATTCACGTTTTCTGTGTCATCGTTTGCTCCGAAGAAACCTCACAACACGTGAAATGAAGTCGCTCACACATCTGTGTCACATCTTCCTCCGCAGGTAAAAATATCCTGTATCACGGCACGTTTTCTGCGAGGGGAGATCTTGACCAGTGTGGAAACTGGAAGAGAGGAAAGAGGGCGGTTCTCTGGCCTCAGCCCAACTCCCAACTCCACCCCCACCCCCGCTTTGCCCCGTTGTGAGAGGGAGCTCACCGCCCATCGCTATGGAGGATTAAGAGTGCATCAGCGCCACCAGAGGTAACCATGGCAACGGCAAGGCCCTCTGAGTTGGCCTCTTTGAAGATGGCATCGCTTTGATCAAGCCAACATCAAATAGCGATGCTGAAGGAGCAGAAGAGAGCCCCCTTTCTCATTGGATCACAAGGCACTCATCTGTAGAGGTCCCAGTTGCAATGTACCGTATTACATTACACTGGGAAGTACAGTATTTCATTAGAGTCATACTAACTCACATATCATCCTTCATTGGTTTACCCTGCAAACAATCTTCTCCAGAGTAGTTTACAAGGCCATTGTGGCAAATCCAATACTTCGCATTCCATCAGAGCTGCGGACATCTGTGATATAACACATCCACAATGAAGCTTACATTGTTCAACGGGATGTACAACCAAAGCTCATACAAGGGTGTACATTACATAAAGCTCAAAACGACCATTAAAGGATTACAGTATTTTTCAGAAATTATACGCAGTGATCCTAGCATTCCAGCCATTAGGTTTCCACTGAACTGATTCAAGTTCTCAGCTCACCAAACTGGAGACGGCAGTATAGTATAATAGTTAGGGTGCTCGGCTTGTAACCCCCAGGTTGTAGGTTCAGTTCAATTCGCAGGATGGGTGCTGCTGTTGCTATGTTGAACTAGGTGCTTGGTCCCCATCGCTTCTGAAAACGGCCAGCTGTCTTGGTTGATAGGATGTCCACTTTAAATTGTGAAAGTTGCTTTGGATAAGGGCATCTGCCTAAATGTAATGTAACATTATGTGCTTAACTTTTAAAACCTTAGCCCATATAACTAGTTAAATTTCATATAGTCATACAGGTCCTTTTAGGTTACTTTGTATAGGTTACTTTACATCACATGTTGCTGTTAAAAAACTAAATCAGATTTTGCTGGGATTATGAGATGGTTATGCAATAGGAACAAAGAATAGATGACTATAAATATGAGACGTGGTATGAAAGTGCTAAATAGAATTAGCGTATGTTTTGAAGGACATACTGAGCTTTGCCTACTGACGAAAAAATAAGAACTGATGTGAGACACAAATAGAAACCATCTCCAAGCCTGTGAAATGCTATTTAAAGAAACCACTAGAGGATTTTAGTGAAAAAAACCACTCAGATTCTTTGTCCATGGAAGTTTCTTCTGATACAAGCCAGGTCCAATAAAGACAGCTACCATTGACCATCCACCATCTGCCTGCACGTGACGATGTTGCTGTCCAAGGTCCTGAATGCTGAAGTTACTAATTCAGTAATAGTTTCTTGTTTGTGTCACCAAGCAGTGACTCTAGTGCCTGGAAAAAAGTGTGATAAAACATAAAAATATATTGTGTTTCAAATATAGCTTTTCTCTGAGTTATTTTGAGCCATGATATAGCCCTCAGATGTGTGGGAGGCTGGTTGTTCATGCATTGTTGTGGCTTATGTGATGTTTGCAAAGGTGTCTGCTATACTTTTTTTGTCGTAAGCAATTTTTTTCTCTACCTGGGGAAATGGCCCCTAGTTCATGATTTAAATCTCTAACCACCTTCTCTCATCTGAAATACAAGACCAGAGAATCTGCATACATGTTTCATCCTCCTTTACAGCCTGTACAGTGAGTCGTACACTGACTCACTTAATGCTTCATTTCTTTGACAACTTCAAGACAAAACAAGCGGTCCTGTCTTTCAGCCCAGAAAAATTACTCATTTCAACACTCCTTCACTTCATCAGTTTTTTTTTGTTCTGTTCTGCCACAGCTGGTGTCTGATCCTGCGGGCCGGGGCCCGACTCACGATGCCAGTGCCACGTAATTCCACCTGGACGGCCTCGGAATGCCATTTCCTTTGTGCCCCATCTGTTACATAACCTCGCAGGCTGGCATGGCGAGACTGAACTCGATCACCAATCAGAGCAGAGACCCTCTGTACCCTCCTTAATTATTCATGGGGTGTTTAAAAGGACACCCTCGCCAAGGGAAAAGTCCCCTTGTGCCCATAAGCAGATAACATCTGGCACTGATTATGGAACCCAATATTTATCTGTCAATGAAAGATAATAAGAAGCTCAGGAAGTATATACGACTCTACATGTTGCTCAACGTTTGAATTTAAAGCTTTAATTGATTACATGTTTTTGCAGACAGAAAAGATTAATGGTATTTTTGTATGCTGAGCAAATTCATGGTGCTAATTTTTTTTAATTTAAAGGTTGCATTTTAGCCACAGTAACTCTGTGCCTTGCTATCTTGAGTTGCCTGTTTTTCCCATATTCCTGCCTCAGGCTAAATCAGGATGACTGCCGCAGTTTGTTTAGTTGAGTTTTGTGCTTATATGCTCTTGTTGTATGTTTTCAGATCTTCTTGTTGAAGACGGGGCCGGGTAGGTCGATTGCCGATGGCGGTTCTTCAGAGCGACGCAGAGAGAGCTGAGCTTTTCCGCAGCTGATTGAGGTTGCCTAGGAACAGCCATGGCCTGGTGCAACAGCAGCTCCCCGGACGCCTGCGGCCTGATGGAGCCCAATGGCACCGACCCGGCATCGGAAGACCACTCGTTGATGCCTGTCACCCTTAGAGTGGCACTGGCCGCCGTGATGATCTTCATGATTACCATCGGTTTCCTGGGCAACGCCATTGTGTGCCTGATAGTGTACCAGAAGCCGGCGATGCGTTCAGCCATCAATCTGCTCCTGGCCACACTGGCCTTCTCCGATATCATGCTGTCGCTACTCTGCATGCCCTTCACCGCCGTCACTGTGGTGACCGTGGACTGGCGCTTTGGCGGGGAGTTCTGCCGCGTGTCCGTGATGCTCTACTGGTTCTTTGTCCTGGAGGGCGTGTCCATCCTCCTCATCATCAGTGTGGACCGCTTCCTCATCATCGTCCAGCGGCAGGACAAGCTGACGCCGCACCGCGCCAAGGTGATGATCGCCGCCTCCTGGGCGCTGTCCTTCAGCGTGGCACTCCCCTCGGTGGTGGGCTGGACGGTGGTGGAGGTGCCCACGCGGGCGCCCCAGTGCGTGCTGGGGTATAGCGAGTCCCTGGCGGACCGGGGCTACGCCGTGCTGCTGGCGGTGGCCGTGTTCTTCGTGCCATTCGGCATCATGCTCTACTCCTACCTCTGCATCCTGAACACGGTCCGCCGCAACGCGCTGCGCATCCACAACCACGCCGATAGCCTCTGCCTCAACCAGGTCAGCAAGCTGGGCCTCACAGGGCTGCAGCGCCCCCCGCAGGTCAACGTGGACATGAGCTTCAAGACGCGGGCCTTCACCACGATCCTCATCCTCTTCATCGGGTTCTCGGTCTGCTGGCTCCCGCACACGGTGGTCAGCCTGCTGGCCGTCTTCAGCCGCCGCTTCTACTTCAGCGCCTCCTTCTACCCCATCAGCGTGGGGGCGCTGTGGCTCAGCTACCTGAAGACCGTCTTCAACCCCATCATCTACTGCTGGAGGATCCGGAAGTTCCGCGAGGCTTGTCTGGAGTTCATGCCAAAGACCTGCCGGATCTTCCCCAGGGTCCCCGGACGCAGCCGCCGGAGGATACGGCCCAGCAACATCTATGTGTGCAGTGAGATCCAATCAGCGGTCTGAGCCTTGTCCACTCAGACTGCTAATTGGCTACAGCCTACCACATACTTTCAGACTAAGTATCCCTCACATACTTTTCTTCTACCCTCTCTGCCCCACACATCAATATTCAATCAATCCAACAAGTCATTCGACACATGAATTCTCAAGTGTCATATTTCACACAAAAGCACACTCACCTGCCACATCTCATACACCTGTAGTCTCACCTCATACCTGTATTCTCCACCTCATCATATACACCTGTACTCTCTTTTGAATTCACAAAACTCTGCTGTCACCTCTCACACATTACACACCTCTTGTCATAAAGGAATAATACCACAGTGTATTCAATCAATGGATACATTCTCACCGTGCACAACTTTTGAAGCCCAGAGAGTGTCAAGTGTGTTGATATACCCATTTTTTTAAGATGGAGAACTTTGCCCCAGAACAGAACTCCTGTGCACAGACCTTTGTGCATCTCTTTACCGAAACTGAATTTCAGCAATATGTTTATTTTAGAAACACAGGTGGTAGTTTTATATGTCCAAGGGACTTGTGCAGGTGAAATTTTGTACTTGGTTGTTATTTTCAAGATTCTTATCTGTGCTCCAGTGATAGCAGAGTAAGGTTTCATTAAGCCCAAACTTAGTGAAATTATCATGTGCACTTGGTTGCTGGTTTGAACCAATCAGACGATTTTATGGCAGCTTTTAATTGGTAACTTATTTGATCTCATTATGGATTAACAATTAGTGGTAACTCTCCCCATTTTGGATTTGGGTGAATCCTTTGGGTGAATCCTGTTATTGGCCTTACTTAAACTTTGTGAGGTCACTGTTGGTACTGGTTTTACATCAGATCTTCAGATCTCCCTTCAAATAAGAGATAACACAATTGCACAAATGATTGTAGTAATTTAATAGTTATTTATTTTCTCATGCAACTGATAAAGAGATCGTTCATTCCTCAAAAAGATGATGGAAAAGCTTCATTGCCCCTTGGTTACATAGTCATACCAGAGGTTGAACCAACCCTTTCTAAAAACTAAAAGTGAAGTATGGATTATGAATTAATTCCTCATAATGCCATTGTGAAGTTTGCTGTCGCATAACAGTCAGTGTGTTGAGTTTTGTTTTGTGTATTTCTTTCAAGTTTCAATGCATGCCATTATTCCCTTTCTTTTTTGAGGATGGAAATGTTTTGTGGTGATTAATTTGTACAGATTAATTATTGTTACACCCTCAACCTTAAAAAAATGGCTGAGGATTACTTTAACAGGTTATGAAATAATAAAAAAATTAAAATCAATATCAGAATTTTTATTTTCTAACAGATATCCCTGTTGTAATATGTGTTTATTGAAAATGAACATAACAACGTAAGTAGAAGTACTGTAATAAGCATGCCAATATAGCAATGAGGGGCCCTCTCGATCGCTCAGCCAACAATTTGATTTGACAATTCACAATCTTACAGAGGTGGGACCTTAACAGCCAACTGATAAAAAGTACTTTATAAACCCTGAAGATGAGATTAAAGGTATCACTCTTTTTAGCTGCAACAAGCAGCAGATCTATAGGTTGCTCTGTCAGTTGGTTGTTTGGTTGATTGGTCCCACAAAAATTTCCCCAGCTTTGGCAGTCACAGTTTTTGTCCTAAGAGGCTGAAATTTGGCATGGAGGTCAAGTGTGTGAGTGTGTGAAGGTGTGTGTTTCTGTCCATGTCAACTGGCTAAAAAGGGGCGTAGCAGTGGGAGTGGCCTGGTCGCAGCTTTTGCGAATTCATGCTTGTTTCAATAAAGTACAACTGAGAATTCTAAATAAAATTTTGCTGTCAAATCTTACACATGATCAGGGCACAACTGGGATGTACAAATGATGCTATTTGTTAAAACTACTGCATGTATATGCTAATATTTAGTTTGGGTGGGGAATTAACTAAAGTCCTAAAACTGTTGGGAACACATTCATACATTATCATTACCACCTGAGATGTTAAAAGCAACGTCTGTGGCCTTTAAGAGATTCAGTTGAAATTCTGGTGACATTAAGGAATCACAATCTTCTGACATAGCTTTTTAATTAGTTTCCCTATGATAGCAAATGCATGCAGTGAACAGATGGCTGACAGAAACAAAGTCTCAAAATATGTAATGCTTTCATGTTTTAAATCTCAGCTGTTGGAAGGGTGTGTGTGTGTGTGCTTGGAAGGGAGGGGGAGGGATGTTTAAAGATCACACCAAAAGCCGTCTCCCTAAATACCTCTTATTGGAGATAAAGTAGATAGAGGTAATCTGTTATGTGTGCGATGTACTCATTTTTGGCTTGTGTTAATGACGCAACAACAAATCAACAACTATATGGGGCTGACACAGCACAGCCTTTATCTAAGGGGAAATATAACAAGTGAGTCTGTCTTCGGTGTGATTTCACAGAAACACAGACACTGCTGTTTGCATTTTGAAGTGAGAGATAAGGAAAGCTATATTGCCTACATTAGCTTCTTCACTGAGTCAGAGACAGTACAGACAAGCAGGGAGGTGATCTACAAATATTTGCACTTCGTCACAAACGGACTGATTTAACATACAGCCCTGCGTTAATGCAGTTGGACAGTAATGCAAAGCCAGATGAACAATAGATCTCGCTCCATTTTGTCGCCCCCTGTGGGGAGAAAACAGACCAACCACTTTAGAGCAAACAGGATTTGTGCACACATTCAACAGAATGCTCACACTCACATCACATATCACCACTGTGTTTAGCCTCAAAATGTTTCACTATCCATGTGGAATGCTCAACGTTCATATTTCAGGTCAACTCGCGAGTTAGCCAACAAATCACAGTTCCTCAAATTATATAAATGGGAGATTTGCATATTCAGTAGGTCTGTCATGGATTGCTCTAAAGGAGCTGCAGGTCTTTCCTAATGAGTGGCTAGTTCACAAATTAAATAGTGAATATGTGCAACTTGTCCTAACTGTTTTACCATGGCTCAATGAAATGGAAAACACAATTCAGTGGTAGTAACAATTTAACAGTATTGCTGGCAAGCTCACTGTTTCTGAAATTCAGTGCTATGTTACTGTTAAGCAGATGAAGGATTTATATAAAGTTTGGGTCCTCATATTATATCCCATAATATAGTGGTCAACGTGAATTGCTTCATTAATAGTACAGATGTAAAACTGGATAAAATATATAATTCAATCATATTTAATATGCTCTGTATGGTGGTGTGGTGTCTGCTAAGAAAATGCATTTTTGGAAAAGTAATAAAACAGTGAATTCTTGCAAGGCAAAGCAATGATATGCTTCTGGTTCTGTAACTGCACAAGGTTTTAACTCCTTACAGGACATAACATCATCAGAAGAAGACACCCTACATTCCATGGTCTTCACACCTGGTCCTGGAAGGCCACGGTTTATGCGATTTTCTCTTTTCATCTGAAATTCCACCACCAGTTCAGACCCAAGAAACCAGCTAAATTGAGATAATTGTGTAATGCATTGTTTTTGAGTCATTAAGAGCTGAGTAACAATAAAATCCACCACAAACTACAGTCCAAGGCGGACCAAGGCCCTATGTGGTCTGACAGCTGACACTGTTCCCAGATCAACCCATTATGTGTGAATGAGAAATGTTTCTATACAAGAGCTTCTCCTCGTTTTCCAGGCTAGGAACATCGCTGCTTCACTGCGCTCACGTAAAGGGTAAAAACAGCTGCTCAGGGTGTGATCATGACTCAGTGCTTTCACACCCTGAGAGACACAAAGAGCTGAGATATTTCACACAGCGGATTTTGCACTGTTTTAATTAATGAAATGAAATGTTTTCGCACTGTCTGAACAGTCCAGGTTAAGGGCAGACTGAACCTTAAGTGGGGAAACTTTAGCTACAGTTAGAGGTGTGTTATACAATGAAATCCTGTCAAAGATGGCAGCATGGTTCTCTAATAA
The DNA here is from genome assembly GCA_022829145.1 of Albula goreensis. Taxonomy (NCBI): domain Eukaryota; kingdom Metazoa; phylum Chordata; class Actinopteri; order Albuliformes; family Albulidae; genus Albula; species Albula goreensis. Next base: position 35,553,538 of record CM040745.1, read on the forward strand.
AAGAGGGCACTATACAAGAGGCATGGCTTTGGGAGGAAATTAAGAGCATGTGGGGGTGAGAACCACCTGCTGTAATGCTATGTAATTATTTCATTCACAAGCAATTTTGTGACAAATATGCCAAGTGATTGTGAAGTTATGCTGTATTCTGGCAAAATGATAAGATGGACTGTTGTGCAGCTGTGATGTATAGAAAGCATACAGGCTATGTAGCACCAAAAATAAATACCAAGTGGAGATGCACCTCCCCACACACGTCAAAATAATTAAAAACATGGGAATACTTTTGTGATTATACATATTCTTACTTCAACTTGTAACATAATCACAGATGTACCTATTTAGTTTGATGGCTTGATTCGCAGCGCATACAGGACAGCTCCTCTTTCAAAAGGCAGTTAGGTAGATGTTTCCTCACTTGTTCGATTACATGTCATCCAGCAAGCGGGATTTATTTCGCTGAACGGCATATCTCCCTGCGTATGATTTCGCGCAAGGCATTGTGGGATTTACCCTGCTAAAGATGGCTGAATGCAGCGTTGGAAGAGATGGGAAGGGTACCTCCACGCGAAAAGGCGTCTCTCGCACAGACCTCTTGTTACATCCTGAACTTCTTTCGCGGGAGTTCATTCAGTTGGTGTTACACGAGGTCAGAGGAGTTGAATGTTTTGTGTTCAAACAAGCCTTTGCTTTGTAACTAGCTAAATAACTAGCCGGCATTGAGCTACACAGTGTTTTCAGGTTAGTGTCAGGCTATCTGAACTAATGTTACAAGTAGCTATATGAACGCCGGCGACATTTTACAAATGAAGGGACTAATGACTGTCAGTAACACTATATCCATGCACAAATAATGGCCTGTTAACTTGATAAACCAATAACTATCTAAATACAAGGAAGTGCTAACTAACATTGATCGCGAGCTAATTTTAGCTCAACGCTAGCCAGTTAGCAGGACATCCAGCACGAGGACTTACAAGATGCTTGTAACAAAATAGTAAAGTCCGTTAAATCGTGTGTCTCGTGAGCATTTGTGCGCTGTTAAAATTTAAAACTCAACGTTTTATTTGTCACGTTCACATTCGGTAATGAACAACTACATTTATGATGTAATGATGTGACAGTTATTTTGTCGGTGGCAATGTTAACATTTTCTTAGTTTTCAGTTCATTGGAGACAGTAAATTTGGTCAGTATATTTTAGTATGTTTGGGGTTTTGCATTTCGGGAACTTCTGCTGTTAAACAGTAGGTCACTGAACCGGGAATGTTTCTCGGAAATGTGTTTGCTGTGGCTGTGTAAATGTTCAGTTTGACGTAAAGCCCATGCGGTTTGTGAAGATAGTACTGTCATACACACTATTAAGCACCTGCTGCCTTCTCTTGCAGAAAAACATTGAGGTACGAGATGACGGGGAAACTAACCGAGACCATCTTACAGACCTGTACCTACAGCATGTCATCCCCCTCCCTCAAAGGGATCTCCCCAACAGTCGTTGGGGCAGAAGAGTGGGGCACACAAGGCAGAGCCCAGGGCCAAGCAGTGCCCGTGGAAACGCTCACAGGTGAGCTGCATTCCTCTTCTGGGTATGTGTTACACAGTCACATGGCAGGTTTAAGTACAATTTTAGCTCTGTCAGTATAGCCAACTGTGTCTAATAATCATTGCCTGTATCTTACCAGGGGTTGGGTGGGTTTAATTTGGCCAAGGGTATCTATGGTTACCCTTGGTCACAAGGTCTCACAAATGTTCCATTTCAAGATGGTGCAAAATATTTATCTCAATACTTAAAAATAAAGCCGTCATGTGCAATGAATGAGTGGTTTGTCGTATCATTTTGGAGCTTGTGCATTCATTAGCTTTTCAAAAACAGCCACATAAAGTTGTTGAAATCTTGTCATTAATTCATTTTGGAGAAAGTAAATATTTTGTAGTCATGTCATAAGTGAGTAATCCTATCTCATAGCTTATGTCTTCATTATATAATTAAAGTAATAAGGGATGCTTGGAAACCACAAGGATCCATTTTCCCCTGTTTTGATGAGACTTGTGCTACCCACTTACAGAAACTTGATTACGGATTTTCAAACATGCCTTTACGACGAAGTAAAGATATTTTGTTCGAGAAATGAATAGGTTTCTTTTGGGCAGCACGACTTCAGGTCTGACTGGACCATGAAGGTAATTCTTTGTTAAATTTAGTTAAATCGTCTTTTATTTTTCTGAAAGTAGGCAAATAATCTGCTAATGAAGTATGTGTACGGCCACTGCCAACCACTGTATTGGCTACATACACTCCCTAGTTAGCAGGAACTCTCATGTTGTACTTTGTGACCTGTCTTGTGGACCTCGTCCAGTTGCAATCCTTCTCATAGACTGTGTTGGTGTCAGGGGTATCAAGGGTATTACTAGGAAGAAAACAAGACAATTGAAAATAGAATGGTGTTCTTTTACATGTGCTTAATATGTGTGCATAATCTTTGTGTTGTATTTGGGCCTATAAAGGATGTGCGTTTTACAGTGTGATTTTTATATTGTGTGCTTCCGTATGTGTATCTGCATGTTATGTTTGGTAATTTGTCCCCATTTGTATGTTAGGACATGAAAACAATTGAATACTCCTATGGTGTAAAATAAAAGACCACTATGACCACATGCATTGGTTGTTTGAAGAGTGTTTTTTTTTGTATGTTTTTCTGCCACAGCTCTGTTAACGACAATGTGAGGAAGAGGCCACTGATAGTGTTCGACGGCAGCTCCACCAAAACAGGCACCATCAAGCTGAAGAAGCCTGAGGGAGCATCGCCATTTGGGGGGACAGACCGCCTGAAGCCCCCGCCCACCGGGAACATCACCAACCCCATCCGCAAGCTGTCTTCCTGCCCCTCCTCAAACCCGACCCCCTCCCCTACACGCACACCCATAAGCCCCCCGGGCGGGACACCCAAGAGCCCTGCTGGGAATGGAGGGACGAGGTTGCCTGCCTCACCTCCATCTGGGGGCGCAATGGCGGCGGTCAAGTTAAAACGGCATGGGGCACACGAGGGAGACAATGACAACTCGGTGTGTTGTTAATTAAAAAAAAACCCTTTCAGCAATGTCAAATCACTGTGATAAATCCATATGGATCATTACTGTTTTTATTAAATATTTATTGAGCAGATGCCTTTGTTCAAAGTGGTTTTCAGGCTGTCATGGTAAGATGAATAAAGGGCATGTTGCAAGGGAAATGAAAACAAGGTCATTGTTTGGGAACAGATAGTGGTAACGAAAGCTGAAAGACAGTGTTGAAAAACAAGCACATGACAGTAACTTCTTAAAGTAAGACCAGATTTCCTGTACCCTTGCTGAGGATTATGTACCCACTGTTGTGGTTTATATACTTTATTGTTTACACATGTAAAAGCCACAGGTTTAAGTGGGTTGCACCAAGCAACACGACTTAGTGTTTCCACTTCAACATCTTTTTTATGGGGTCACCGCCCACCAGTCAGGGTGGGGCCACTTACCAAAAGACCAGCCCAAGCCAGGTCCATGAGTATATCACATGCATTCTAAAAAGGAAACTGAATTCTATAGTTGTGCAGGGTTTCTGTTTACCATCAATTACCTGCTAATCAACTACAGAAGTTCAAATACGTTGTTATTTTTTCTGTGATTGTTATTGTCTGATTGACATGTATTGATCCTTGGGCAATTCCATGTAACCAAGCTGTTTCAGTGTTTAAAAGTAGCATTCTCCTTGACCATTGGTGTTTCCACAGAGTGAGCTCAAGTCTCCAGAGGTGAAGAAGAAGATTCAGCATGTGACCTGGCCATGACCCCATGAGTCCCCCTAGCAGCCAGGGGCCCCTGGGTCTCGGAGGGGGGGCCCTCAGGGACCGCATTGCACTAAAACCACTCTGGTGTTGAACCCAGGGAATCCAGGTATCTCATGCACTGGAGCAAGCACGGCCCCTTGGGAAACACAAAAAAGCTTAAGCTGTCCTCAGAAAACACTCCCCATCTTCCACAACTCACCACCTTCATCGTCACCAAAACCCTGCGGAACCTTCAAGTGTCCTTACAACCCTGAGTGCGACTCAACTCTTCCAGAACCTTCCTGAAAACGTGACGATGGAATGCAGCTTTCACATACTGTTTTTGAGTGTAAATCATACATCGAAGTTGAAGGTCAATTTATCTCTAGCACCCCTCCCCCCTTTCCCTTCCCTCTATTTTTACCAGAGACTCTGGTCACCCCCCAAAAAAACACATTTGAATGACTCGGTTAAAAGTTTTAACTTCAACTTGACTCAGCTGTTGTACACCTGTAGAGGACTGACGTATAACCCATGGCCTGTCTAGTTGCCAAACCGCAGTGAAGGCTCCGGGAATCATGAAATTCAACAGTTTTAGAGGTTTTGGGGACACTTTAAGGATGGGAGCCTGAGCAGACCAGATGCGTTGCTGTTTGGAGATGTCACTCACACAGCAAATCAACAAAGACAATAGCTACCGATAACAGCTGGAAGAATGCTCAGGCTCCAGTATAACTGTGTTAGACTGACAATGGAAAATAAAAATGATTTGATGAGGGGACCTCGCGTGGTTAAATGTAGGTCTTTTGTTGTATGTCATGGAATCGTATGCATTGTTGCTTCCTTAAAAAAAAAAAAGTGACGCTCTTTTCTACATCAGTAAGCTGTCTTCCGGTACATTCACTGTACACCATGATTTGCAAATGTACAGAGGGAAACAGCCAGGCATTGTTGATTCTGATCATAAGTATATGGATTTTGGAAATGAAGAGTTTTGATCGTCCATTATGTGTGATTGTGATATGGTCATTTTGCGTGATTTAAGATTTGATGTAGCATCACTTATTTTTTACAGTTAAATTAATAAGCATCTCCCGTGTGTGAAATGTGTATATATAAAATAAACAGAGTTTGAGAGATGCTACCGTGATCCTTGATTTGTTGGAAAAAGGTACTGCCACTCGACAACCTCTAGAGGGAGCCAGAGACCACTGTTTGTGAATACTTTTCACAGTGGATAACAGAATGACATGAGACCTTTGTTTTTGTTTATGATTTTTTTTGTGGGGTCCCCTAATAAGAATTATATCTAATTGTTTAAACTGGATTAGTCTTTACTAACATTATCAGAGTGCCTCATTCTGTACATTGCAGTCACAAAGTATTATGAAACTATTGTTGTGACATTAATGTATAAATATTATAAAGATTTGGGATGTTATGGGGTTTTCAGTGTTAATGAGTTCACACTTTGTTTACATAAATTAGTATTCAAACTTTGTCAGTGAGTGACATATGAAGAAATATCAATATGTATATGGAGATTTGCCCTTGACATCAAACAAAGTAATTAATTGATAATATGAATTTTTCTGCAGGGAAGTGTGAATGATCTAGGGACAAAAGAGACAGTGAAAGCTTCGGTGAGTAAGGAAGGTTTGAATGTGATGTTTGAGTACAATATGTAAAAATGTACAAAAAATGAATCAAAGGCCACATTTCCAAGACCACAAACAGAGTGTTAGTTGGCAATGAAAGCCTTGGTCATCTCATAGAAAGCACGCAGCCAACACAGTTTAACATTTGTGGAAATGCCAAGGCTGCTTTTGGACATTTGTCACCCCAGCTCACCCTCTTGTTTGTTTCGTCTCATAATCAGTTGTGTTGATTCGGGGGGTTTTGAGAGGAACAGTGTTTGTGGAATGTTTTGTTTTTGCATGGGAAAGTACCTGCTGAAATTAGGAAATGAACAAGATGGACTGTGATGAGAGAACGGCATGTGTTGTGCTTGGAACACCAGCCAGGAGCGAAATTGAATTTATCATCTTTCATCTTTTAGAGAACATCATAAACTTCCGCTGAGGCCGGACAAATGGATGTTTCCACTCTTTGCAGGTGTGTACAAATCCCTCTATTGAGGGAATATGAGTATGTAAAAAGTGAATTAAAGTATAAAACAAATACTGCAAAGTATGCATTGTCCTGAAGGTAAGTGGTATATCAAGAGAGAAATATGGTATCTTTGGGATATATATATAAAAAATATGCAACGTAATGATTAGAGAGTGAGGCAAAATTACATCGTGGAAGTGTAAAATCTGAATTATGACTGCTTTGAGGCGTTTTAGCCAAGCCGGGTCAAAACTGATCTGCGAACCTAACTGAATTGATCAAAATCGGAACATGAAAGGAATGTCAATAAACTTAGTGGGAATCATCAGTGCTATCCATGTTTTGTTGTCAGGTGGTCAAAAAGTAAGTGACGCTTTTTTGCAGGGAAAGAGGAGGATTAAATGACATTCACCTGTAATGTTGGTAGGGCGCAGCTCCACCTATCACACGTCAGGCCCTTGGTATCTCTGCATATTGCGTTATCTTAATGAACCTAATTTGAGTACTTACACCCCTCCATGTGTTTTAGTTATGCATATTTAAGGCACATCTCAAACAAATCACTGTTTGAGATGTTTTTCATCTTAATGAGCCTAATTTACTTTGCTAAGTGCATTTGCTACTTACATTCGTCCTTGTGTTTTTGTTATGCATATTTAGAAGTGCATCTCAACAAATCTCTGTTTATTTTGCTGATTAGTTTCAGATGTAGCTATTTTGGAATTGGAAAAATGTGTTAAATTGTCATCTTGCATATATTTCTGTCCTCCACCTCCAAGAAGTCAATGGTATCAGCATTTTAGGTCATGTGTCAAGCATTAGGCCTAAATTAATTGTGGAAAGACTTAGTCTATAATAAGGTAATAAGGCCAACCCGATAGCCCCCAAATTTTTATTGTAAACCAGACTGTCATTGAAAACAAGATTAATCTTTGCTTTGATCTTACTTTTTCTGCTGCTCATGAGGCTGTATATAACCGCATAAGTGATCTTGTCATTGCATTAAGAAGAGAGCAAGAAAAACTTGCTTATTGAGCTTTGATAAAAATAATGTTTTGTTAGTCTAAAATGAAACCTTTGTTCTTGATTCTAAATATGGTCTTAAAATTGGTCTTGTCATAATCAGCTTAGCAAAATATGCTCATGCTGAAGTATTTGTATATGTAGTATAACAATGCATGTCAGATTTTTGTACCGATTAGAACTGTTTTGCCATCCACAGCCAATTTGGACATTGGTCACCGATACGATATAGTATCTCTTCCCTTTTTAGCTCAATGAAACTTCACTCCCCCATCGCCACCGCTTTATGTATGATGTTTGTAAATAGCTGAAAGGGTGCTTTCATAAAGGAGTGACCTTTAGTAAATCAATTTGACTTGAAATTGACAAGGAAAGAGATTTTAAGACAACAGCATGGACAGATAGTCATGGTCAGAAGAGTTTTTTTATTACATTTTCCACACAAAGTACCACTTTCACATCTTCATTTCATGTGACAACGTTAAACAATTTCACATAATGTAAAAACTGTTAGTTCACAATGAGTATTAGCTCACTTTGTAAAAGTTAATTTGACCTAGATGTAGCCAGTAGAGCTATGCTTTAAAAGTTAACACTTTCAGAAAAGACAAAAAAGAAAACCTTAGTTAATTGCTATATATATATATCTCCTTTCCATATTCAGTGTTATAATATGTGTATATATGTATATCGATTTAATTTCAATTAATTTATCTTCGATCCATGCTTATTACTTCACATACATCTCAGTGCATGCAGACTAAAGTCAGAGCTATACCTTCAAATGCATAACAGATATCAGTCCAAAAGCGTTTTCTGTTAGTAGGAGTAGTCTGGTAGTATAAAAAGCGAGTAGTGTTTCTTGTGCTTTGGTGTGGTTGTGTCCATATGTGCTGGACATTGCTCTCTTGCTCACTCTTTTTGGCTGGGGGGAACGGTTTCAGCTCATATATCCTTGCCGCATTCGGGGCACAGGATGTCATCTCTCTCTGTCAGGAAGCCACGGCCCACCAGCGACACGGAGCACTTCTTGCAGTTGAAGCAGTCATTGTGCCACTGGCGTTCCTCGAACGAGATGTACTTGCTCCCTCCAAGGCCTGAAGAGGGCGCAAGCAAGCAGGTGAGGCACTGAAAATATAAACTTGGCAGTAGTGGAGTCACATGGAAAATAATATAATCAAGAAGTAAGAGGTAAAAGTCTTTATTATTAGCATTAATGGCAGAGTGAAAAGCTTCAGCCAAGAAGAAAGCAGAGAGAGAGAATCACTTCATTGAAGGAGAAAGAACACAGTACGCATGATTTAAGTGGCACAGGTCCAGACAGACAGTAATTTGTTAAAAGGTTTTGATCTAGTACAGACTCCATGTATACCATTTGAGACAATATAATGTGTAAGTAATTAACGTCAATATAAGTGAGCCTGGGCAAAGTAGAGAAGTCAGTAAGGAAGGAAGAAAAAAAATGTGTTTACAATCTTAAAGGTTTGGCCAATGAGAAAATATCATTTTTCAATATTTTGTTGTGATTTTGGGATCAGCATAGCTGTATTTTGATTGAATTGTTTCTTGTATTCTTTCCTTCATTGTTCTGAAATTGTATCACTGCTCCACAAATATTACTATGGATGGTTACAGAATGACTCAACTCAGCTTATATTAAAACTGGCAAGACAAAACCAATTATGCCTCATTAGTGCACACTCCCAGGCAGTCAGCTGATGAGGCAGACCAGACTTTTAATGGAATTACTGTGGCTATCTAAATGCAATGCACCGCAGTCACACAGACATCGCTGGTGTGACATCGCTGAATTATTCATTTATAATGGCGAGCCACAGGCATAGTGTCTCCTGTTCTAGTCCCAAGCAGGGCTGTTACCCTTTTGAATGCATGCTGGGTAACAGTCCAGCCAAACTGTGTGTCACAAAGCCTACATAGCACTGTTATAAGCATGACATTACACCAGTGTCCTACTGGCAAATGACATAACACTGTCGTAATGCATGCATTGATGAAAATTATGACACAAAACAGCGTTTATGCAAGTTTAGTGTGTAACATAAGGTGTTAAGTCAGTGTGTGTCAAAATATGGCAGGCCTGAAGCATATGCAGACTTAAAGACCATCCTGTAGGTGGTTTCGATAAGTTTAATAATTTGGAGTGGAGTGGAGGACTGGCAGTTTTTTTGTTTAGTTTAAATGCACGGTGGGACATGGAAAATAAGAATGGCTGTTGCATTATCATGGTTAGGGTCCTGCATTCACAATTATAATTGCAGGTATGACTCCCATGTAGGGTATTGCCACTCTACCCTTGAGCAATATACTTAAATCGCTTCAATACATTTCCAGCTGTGTAAAAGATTAGCGTGCAGGAAGGTAAGCTGTGTGAGGTACTGTCTTCTGCTAAATGCTTGTATGTGAATGTGTACATACCACTGATGGGTGTGGTGCAGGAGGCACACTTCTTGGCATACAGGTTGCAGTAGCAGGTGAGGCAGTAGGCAAAGTTGTCACGGGAGGTGAAGCGCTGGCCAGTCAGCTGCAGCTTGCAGCCGGTACACAGGAAGCAGTCCTTGTGCCAGGGCTGGTCATGGTAGGTCACTCCGCCAGTGGTAATTGGCTTGGGGTTGGTGGATGGGCGGGGGCGGGCAAGAGAGGCAAAACAAGGCAGAGCAAAGTGAGGGTGGGAAAGAGGGAGGAAGGAAACTGGGTAAGGGATGGACAAATGGAAGGTTTGCTCCCTCAGACTGCATGTAACTCCAGCCCAGTCTTGTTTCATTCAGCAAACATTCAAGAAGTGTACAATTCCCCCAATTTGTGCGCAGTTCTGATTTACTTCAATTACTGTTCACGCGTGCTGTGTCTGGAAGGTGAACCTCCAACTTATGATGTGTAGGCTTAGGAATATTATAACTAAACCAAGGCTTTCTAATTATTGTATTTTAAGTCAAACATGGAATGGAAAAACCCAATTTCAAATGTGTGTTCAATCATCTTTTTTGACAGCTCAGTGCTGATTTCATTTGGAAGGAAGCTTTCATGTCAGAAGCTACAAGCCATTCTACAAGCTCAAAACTTGTGGAGCTGTGTTCTGCTGGTAGACGTAGAGTTTAATTTCTCTCCATACTTGTCATAGGGACTTTTAGTCCCTGTTTGTTTTACATCAAATAATAATATGATTATACTTGTGTGTTCCTATCCCTACCTTTTTGCAGTGAATGCACTGCATGGCAAACTGCTTCTCATAGCAAGGCACACAGTAGTTGTGGCCATCTTTGGGGATGAAGCTCTTGGTGCCAATTGGCTGCTGGCAGCGCTGGCAGGTGAAGCATGTTTCGTGCCAGCTGTTCCCCTTGTGCTCCATCTTCTTGGAGCCTGTGGGATGGAAAAAGGGAGACCAGAAAGGAAATGGATGACAGAAACTTAGGATTCAAACAAACGCACCTAGTGCCTGATTTACTCAAGGATTTTGTATGTCCAGAACAAAAAGACCAAGAGAGCATGTGATTGGTTGAGGGACTTAATTTGCTCCAATCACAAATCATTAACATGATTTTGAGAGATCTGGCCCTGAATCTAAGGGCAAATGCAATTCAATCAGAACGGATGTTAATCTGTTAACTCTTTCTTCAAGCATATGCTATTCTATTTTAGAAAGAAAAGAACACATTCCAAAGCAGAATGAAACAGTCTGTTTTAATTTAATTGCATTATGCCCTTAAAGAGATTAAGTGCATTCGATTGGGTCCTGGCCAGTGCCTTTTAAAAATACAGTCCATCTATCCTCAGAAACCTTTGTCCAAAACACATTGTTCGCACATTATCTTTAGATTGGTAGTGGTAGAACACTATAGTTCAGCACCTGGCAGTGATTCCCAAACCTTCTGAGCTCGAAAGGTGAAATTCACACTAGATACACTATATATTCACAATAGATGTACACTATAACTACTGAGCAGCATGTACCCTGTGCAACTACTCTGCAGGAAGCAGGGTAACGGGCAAACCAGCATGCAGTATATCACGCGCTTCATATTATTCATTTGAGCATCAGATGGACAGGCAAGACATTTCTTCAAACGACATTGTTCACTGTCTCTCAGACATGGTCATTAGTTTTACTAGCACTGATTTAATATAGTACAGTACATCTAGGGTGAATCAAGAGGCATATCGGGCATTATGAGCAAGGCCGCCTCTATACCCACCATAAAACTGTCTATTGACTCTCCATTTTTTATTATTTGATTAATTATATAGTTTTCTACTGTAACGTCCTACGTTTGTGGGATCAGGTTTAATTTCATATCTGAAATGATTTGTTTTTTTCTAGGTTAAACTTCAATCTATACAAAAACAAACAAAGTACACATTTAAATCACTTATAAATGAAGTCAGTACATACAATAAATACATTTTTTGTATAAAAAAGATTTGCCCTATTAGAATTCACTCAGTATACGAGCTCCAGTTGTTTTGTACATAAATGTAGTATGTATAATGTTTGCGGATTGCACCCTTGTCAAGCATAAATCTGACCTAATAATGGTAACATTATTCTGGCATTCAAACTGGAGGATCATCATGCCAGAATGTATGTACTGGAAGAACATTAAAGGCATTTTCCTCCTTTTCATAACCTTACTGAACTGCTGTTCTGTCAGCCTCAAGGAGTGATGTCCTCCCATAGGTTCAGGAACAGGGAGCTGTGCACATGTGACTCCTCTTGTTGATGTGAAACCCAGCCTCATTTCTTTGCATATTGCCCCAATCACCCTCCGTCAATACCATTGAAAGAACACATATGATTAGATAATGAATCTTGCAGTCTTCCGTCTGGCCAGGAAGGACAACATGCCCAAGTACTTTTTTCCATGTGATAGGTTTTGGAGGCCCCTATCCTGAGTTTTTTTTTTTTTTAGATGAACTCGGTCTCAAGGTCTCCATCACTCACCAGGCATGATGATCTTCTTGCACTCATGGCACTTGGAGGAGTACTCGTTGGAGTAGCATTCGGTGCACAGCAGCTGCTCGTCCTTGGTAGAGAAAGGCTTGTCCACCAGAGAGCGGCGACACTGGAAACAGTGGAAGCAGTCCTCATGCCAGTGCCGGTCCTTGTAGGACAGGTCCTGCAGCAGACGATAAGACAGGGTAGAAAGTTGAGCAATCATTCACCTCAGGTCCACACAAGAGGATAAAGAATGAGCATGATCACGATCACTTACTGTGGGTTAAGCCACTGACCTCCTCATAACTATAAGAGAGGAAACAAAATCAATGTGAGTGCAGAACGTTTCCAAGGGTTTGAGCCACGAACGTCCTCACTCCTCACTTGGGGTGGGACCACAGGGCCACTAGTCCAATCTGAAATCTGATTGGCCTCCTCGAGGCTTCTAACCTGTCAGTAATCACTCCAAAACACTTCATTGGCTGAGGTTTTAAAAGAGCTCAACATCACAGTTTGTCTGATTCCCTTCTAAACTTTTCCCTTTTGGGTGGATATATGTATATGCAAGGAAACAATTCACCCTGGAGGGATGATATTCTAAATGTAATACATCTGCTTAATCATGAATGTAAGACATATTGTTGGCCCCTTGGTACTGATTTTGGTCCTTCTGAGACCTCAATTTGGAGACAAAAAAAAACAGAATTGATCTTGCTTATCATCACCTAAAAAGTTACATAAAGGATGCCAAAGACTGAATAATGGAACAGCGTTACTGCTGTGCACTTTGATGGAAAGAGGGTGATGCCACCATTTCTCTTGGACTGAAACTAAAGCCCACCTGGCAACCATACTGACATTGCTCTGCTAGAATTCTTTGAGGACTTCAGTAGAAGGGAGGGATTGATTGCCGATTGATCCCACACTTGACCTGTTGTGCCATATCCTGCCCTAAATGGTCTGTCTGGCTTGGAACACATGCTGGATCTACACGTGTGAACTGTGGGTCGCTCAGTTCCACACTCACCAGCAATGGCTCACTTATGTGACCGAATGGAATAACCCTTAATTGATAAATGCCTCGATATATACCTATATTTGTGCAGGTAAGAATTGGCTCTGTGTGTCAATTATTCACCACTTCAGACGAGTAATAGAGTTTGGGGGACCGGTTTAATCCTGTGTTTAGGTGCAATGGATGCTAGGTAGCCGTTTGCCTTAGAGGTGGCCACCCTTGAACTTATCATGGGGTGAAGAGTTTCATTTGAGTGTAGCTGGAGGACAAAGAGTATTTACTAGGCCCATGTGATTCATAAGGTCACAAGGTGCAGGAAGAGACCTAACCTTATCAAAGACTCTTAATAACCATCGCATGGTACATATATTGCACCACATGGTTAGAGATTTCCGCATTCCAGGATGTCTGAGCAGCTTTTACATTCATGACTCATGTCATGCAGTTAACATTCGAGCTGTACTGATTTGAGGGCATAACCTCTTGACCTGACTTCAGGTCAGTGTCCCATTGAAAAGGATTCTCCTTCAGTGGCTCTCAGGAAATGGTGGCTGTATGCCCCATAACTGTGCTTGTTAAGGGACATATATCCACTGGTATCTTGAGTATGAACATACATGCAGTATAAATCAAATGCAAAATAATGATTGCACTGAATTGATCTTTCTGTCACAAATACTTATTCCATGTGACTGCTGTAAAATAAATAGGGATTAAAATAAAAATTTCCTGCTACAGCAGTTACTTTGGGGGCTACTTCGCTCTGCAAAGGATGTGTCTGGAAAAGTTGTCTCTACCTCACTCTCATGAGTCCTCTGGGGACCATGGTGGTGAATTCCAAATATGTCAGCTGTGTATGACAGCTGAAAGAGGTAGAGTTGTGCTAAATTTGAAATACAGGCAATACAGGAAATTAATTACACATTACTTCATATTTTTTTAAATACTGAATGTTTTATGAGGGTTTTTCAGTTCACAAATTCAGTTTCTCCTGACTTGAAATGGAATCGATTCAAATTATGGAGAGAGTGAACCCCTGCTGAGGAAACTATTGCAGTTCAATAGAACAGGAAGTGCTTAAACTCAGGAAATCACAATGTTTTGAAAAAGATACCTCTGGTCCCACGACTTCACACCACATCACACCAAGGAAGAAGAGGAATGCGTTTTGATATAAGCAGATGAACAGATGGAATGCATTAACTTGACTAAAGTTAACAAAGAAAAACATTTGAAATGGAGTGTGCCTGTTTTTGCCTTCTTGAATTTTGATGGACTCTGCTCCTCCAATGAACAACTTTACAGGCTATCTGGTAAGCAAGCTAACTTCTTATTAGCTGAAAAAATAGTGCCTTATGTACTGTGATATCTGTGATATTCTATTTTACCTTGTCACTCTAATCTAGGTACACTATAAATTGAAACACTTGTCATATCAAGAATCCATAAACAAACAGATCTGTAACAAGAGTTTGAAACTACTGTCATGACTTTGAGTCCTCACTGTGAGAGTTCATATGGGCTGTGTATGTTGGCAGTGAAATGATTGGCCAGGATAGGAAGGGAAATATGAGCTCACCCTGCTGTTGCAGCCAATGGGTTTCTTGCATTCCTCACAGGTGTTGGAGTAGAGGCTCTCGTAGCACTTGATGCAGTATGGGTTGTCCTCTCTCAGTACGTACTTCTTCCCAAAGAGGGACTCCTTGCAGTAGTGGCAGTCATAGCGCTCTGTCATTTTGGCCGTGGAAAACCTGTCCCCCCGTCTGCCTGCAAGTCAGAACAGAAACGTCTGAGAGCCTGGGAGCATTAATTCCCTTTCCTGGGTCCTGCTTAAAGAAACAAAACTTCTGAAGAGGCGTAAAGAAGTTCAGCCCAAGGAAAAAATAGATAGAGATATAGAACAAGTAAACAAGCATGGAAACTTGAAATTGCAACGTATGCTTTTATTAACTGAGATGGCTAGTGGACGACAGGACCTGGTCAAAATGTCAGCAATGTCATAGATATGTGAGCATATACATGTGTATTGTCCTTGTCACAAATGGGTGTGTTTATTTTTTAAAATCATTCTTTAACTCTATCTGTCTCTACACATTATATGCAGATATTTGATCACATATCTATGACATTGTTTGAATTATTTTTGACCAGCCTCTCTGTCCAGGCACTGACAGAGAGATAAGCTGGGTATTCATAGCCTACATGTACAGTATGAAAGCATCCGACAAGGCACCGCTACCAGCACTCAGCCTTTCATAGCATGCTGTAGCCATGAGCATGCCACATTCCACCCATGTTGATATAGCTCCATGGCAACCAGCAAATTTCTTCGCCTTCGCTTAACATTACAGAGGGCATCTCTGCAAAAGCTGCTAAGTCCTGTCTATCTGTCAGCGGACCTGCGGGAGGAGTTGAAAGCACTCGGTCGGACCAGCGGGGCTCTGAATGCACACCCCTGCCCTGCATTTGTCGTTCGCAACCTGGCAACGGGAGGGAGGCGACGAAAGATCTCAGAGGTAAGAGAGGTGATGGCATGCTGAATCAATCGCTACTCACGGAATGCAGCTGTTCAATGTCTCCCAATGTAAGACCCTGGTTATCCCTCAGTATGATGAGCTTTTCCAGGCTAGGCTCTGTAGTCCCTGAGAGAGTCTTGGTCCCCCCCCTGCCCCCCCACAGAGAGTTCCCTCCATCCTGCACACGTGGCCAGTGGTCTTGCAGTCAGCTCCACTCTCACACTTTCATTTAGTGGTGAGAGAGAGAGACTGTCTGCAGTGGAACAATCCCTCTCATGATTTGACCATATAAGGATGCAAAAGAGCTGGGTAACCTCTCTCTTTCTCCCACTCTCACTCTCTCTCTGTTTTTCTCTCTGTCTTTCTCTGTGTGTGTCCTGTTCTCTCTCTCTCCTCCTTCCTTTCTTGCTTGATTGCCAGCTCGGTTAGCTGGCAGTCCACACAGCTTTTCCAGTGGTTTACTTTTCACTTTTTCAGTTTTCCAGGCAAAAATGTCAAAAATATTTAATCTTTTTTACTCTCTCACTGTCTGTCTTTCTCACTGTCTTTTACTTCTCTCTCTCTCTCTCTCTCTCTCTCTCTCTCTCTCTCTCTCACACACACACACACACATGCACTGTATCAGTAGGGAAACCAAAATAGTCAGTCAGGATAAGGCAAATGACCGAGAAATAGTTTGGTAACCATATAAATGGTTTCTCAAACCAAATCCAGTCATAAACAAACCCACACCCAAAGGCTGTGACATGGGTAAAATTGGTCACATTACCCATTCTATCACAGTGACCCAAATCGCTCCCCAAGACATGTAGCCTGGTGGACAGACAGCCATTCATCTGGATTTCACACTGAATTATGAATGTGCAATGTGGTGCAGTGTGCATTGCTAAGGTTTTTGGGACATATATTTTCTCACATACCCACGCTAGATACCGTGCTGATAGTCACGAGAACATTAACATCGTCTATAGGCATTACCTTGGTCTCTCCTGCTCTCAATTCATTTCTTTCTTTCTCTCTTGCCAACCTGTTCCTGAATATCAGTTTACTAACACTCTGTGCCCTCTCCAAAATGGCATGCTTAAAATAAAGAATAAAAATATCCTATTTGATAAGATGAAGCAGTTGGTTGGGGTAGTGATGCCTTGTACTTGCTTTGATGTCCCAGCAGCTAATTTGTAGAACCAATTTGGAATAAAACAGGTACCTCAAAGCTGTCCAGAAATGGCACAATGTCACCCACTCTAAATGCAATCAAAGTTTCAAAGGATTCCGCTAAGGTGCACTTCATTAAAATTAAACTAAGTTAGTCTCCTGAAGTATTGCCACACACCATAAACTGGCTTTAAATACCTCTAAAAGTCCTCAAAAGAGTACATGATAAATTCCTATGGGAAATGATTATTTATGTTCACACATAAATATGTTCGCACATCATTTTATACTTTACTCATGATATAATTGAAGTATGCATGTTTCTCCAAATGCATGATTTAGTTTAAATAATAAATAGGTGAAGTATGGAGAGACACGAATGACAGAATGGTCAATATTCTCTTTGAAGATTTTACAATGAGCTTTTGATCTGAGAAATATAATATTTTATCATATTATCATATAAATGTTCTCAAAAACAATATGAATCTGCATGTACATTGAAGGACAGTCACAAAAAAAACCTTGTCTGTTGGATGGACTGCTTGAAATGGAGAGTTTTTACACACAAACACAAGATCAGAGGGTTTACATTGGCAGGGTGGATACCACTGAACTTGTCTTGATAACTGTCTGTTTTTCAATTCAGAGCATCCATTCTTAGCCTTTGCACCTCTGTACTGTAATGATAAGAAAAGCACATTCACCTTAGACAGGAAATGATCCATCACCATTGTTGGCCAGTCATTGTCAGACATTTTTGTTCTCAATGGCAAAGAATTTCACTGAGGTAGCAATCATTGTCATTGTTTGCCTTGAAATCTTTGCTCCAGGAGTTTCAGTAGATGAGTCAGCAACCCAGTTGGATAAAAAAAAAAGGTTCAATCAATACTCCCCGGTCTACAAAAGCATGCAAATGGAGACAGGGAGAAGCAGTCAGCAATATCTCTTTGGAGGTATAAAGCACACCTCAGAATATTGGGCTTTGAAGCTTTCCTTTTACCTTTGAGTTCTCTCACCTTTCAGCAAAACTCAATCTGTCATATCTCTTCTGAACAATATCTCCAATGAATGTTATGGCATCGTTTTATGCCCCAGTCCATGGGAGTAAAACAGAATATAAAACCAGAATGCATGTGTATGCACATAACCAATTTAACAAGTTCCTTATAAGTATGACAAATATGAATAAATAACACATGAATGACACCAACTTTGCTCTCTTGCTGTTAGCCTTGCTTTATGTGTAGCGTAGAAAAATGCTGGAAACATTATGGATTGTCATTTATCATTGATTTCCTCTCTTTTGACTATACATCAAATGTATAGTAACATTTTTACCCAAATTGTTTTTGGAGGTCTATTTTGCTCTTTCTGCCAGTGGTTTGATTGGTTGCGTTGCTTGTGCATCCACATGGTGGCTTATTTTGGAGGAGCCTATCAGTTCTGACAGAGAATTTGTTTGTTTTTAGCTGTGACTGACTAGCAAGCATGTAGCACAACCTGAATGCTAATCAAATTGCTATATCAATTATGGCTGATTAACGAATGTCAGTCTGATGTATCAAAGCATCTTTCAGCTAGACTCAGATAGATTAAACTTGAATTTTGACTCTAGACATGTCTCTGAGCCATTCTGTTTGAATCCCAGCCTCCTTGTCCCTGTTCTCCTCTCAAAATCTCCTTTCAAATATTTTGATCTGATTTTTGATCCCAGACACAACCTTGATCAAGTTACAACGTCAGTTTGTTCATGCTTTTACTGTTTAAGAAACATATCTTTAAATCAGACCACTTTTATCATTTGTAGACATGGAAAAAAATCATACATTCTTTCATGTAATCTCATTTAGCTGCAATTCCCTATATACTTGTTTGAGCTGTTAAACTCTGGCCCTCAAGTGAAAAATTCAGCAGCTTGGCTGGTAAAAAAGATAAATAGAAGATAACATATCACCCCAAATTGAGCTTCTTTGCAGTGAGTGCAAATTCATTTCAGAACGGATGCAAAAATCGTTTCCCAAAACAATACACGAATTGGCAAAAGAATGTGTCTCTGAGCTTTTATCTTATCACAACAATTATCCACTTGTAGCTTTAGATAAGGTACTGTCGGCAGTCATTTAATCTAATTTAAAAACCAAAGGACACCCCACTTTTTCTATCAAAGCTCCCTGACTCTGGAACAACCTCTATTATACATTAGAACAATGCCATCATTATCATATTTCTCATTATTTTATTATATGTTTCTTGTTTGTCCATTTTCACATTATTTCAACAATTTATTATATTTTAAGAACTTTGTGCAGTGCCGCTAAAATGTGCTGGAAAATAACAATATTACTATACTGTTGTACTGCAAATACAATAATACTAAAGTCACTTTTTTTACAGATAGTATGGGGACACAGTCAGGTTGATTGTCATGCTCTGCAATTTTTGAGTATTCACGTAAACTCCCTACAATATGAACCATGATCCATTGTTATCTCAGTCACAGGCTTGTACGAATCATTTTAATCACTTCTATCGCCAATGAAGAACGCTGACATAAAGCAAACATATTATTAACTCAGATCTGTGAGCCATTGATTGCCATGGCGATGATCGTGGCATATATTCTATGGTTCTGGAAACTTCCCTCCTCTACAACTACTCTCTACTAGACTCTACTCTACTCTATTCTACTAGATAGTAGAATAAATGTCTACTGCTTTCGCCCAACAAAAGACCATAGGCAGAACTGCAGTCAGTCCAACAGTATGGGGCAGTGGGCATGAACAACTCAACCTTTATCAGCTGGTAACCAATTGCACAACTGCCAGTCAGGTTCAGAGAAGTACTTTCCAGGAACATGGAAAGTGATGTGTGTGCCCTTAGGGCTCACATGCACACAAGGGTTAACAGCGGCCCCACTGATTGGACGGCAGTCGCAGCGGTGCCAGTATGGGGGCACCCTGGCCTCCCTGATGTCTCTCAGCACCCTTTCAGATGCGTGACTCGTGAGCCGCCACGCAAAGCTAATTAAAGACAATGAGGGGTTTACTCAGGACGCCGAACTGCTTTTAGGGCATGACAAGGAGGGTGACCAAATGGGGGGACAGGTGGCCGCCTGCCTGCACTACCCAAATCCCACCAAATGTCTCACACTCATCCCATTCCACTCAACTGCCTCTAAATACATATCACATCACCAGGCATTCCTCCCCACACACACACATTTGCTTTCCAACTCCATCACAAAGACAAAGACAACCCTCCCTCCAAGTCCTGGGTTCACACATGCACAATGTAATAGTATTCCTATTGTCTCCTCACCCACCCGTCCCCTAAACTCTGATTTATAAATATATTTACAGGCTCCATGTCCAAAGCCACTTAAATCTTCCCTGAACTGATTTGTACAAAGCTCAGTGGCTGTGCTATTTTTGTATTAAATGGTGATCCCTACAACAAAGAGGTCCACACAAACACTAATAAGGAGTGGGCGTGGATGTATCCAATGAAATTTAAGCACATGAAAGAGCACATTCCCGTTTCCAAAAAAAAAGTAAGACCATATATTAAGCCTATTTAATGAACTATCATGAGGCATTAAAGGAAAGCACCAAAGTCTATTTATACATGGGCTGGATTTTATTTGAAATATGTTCAATTTTGAATGAACCCCATGTCTTTGTGGAGACTACCTTGAAGAACCTTACCACAGATGTTGAAGGACTGAAATATATATTTTAATGTAAATATGGCCTAAATTGCTGCATGCATGTCTTTCTGCTTGATTTTCCTTTGATAAATGGAAAGTGTTGTTTTTTCATGCAATTAAAATACACAAAATTATTTTTGACTGGCAACAATAAATGTAATGTTAACTTATACCTAACTCTATGTACTCATTCAGGTATATTTTACATCATATTTTTTACATGTGGAATAACATGCAATAAGCACAAAATTAAAAAAAAAATGTGACATCTCACAATAATCTATCATATCAGAAAAAATTGGTAATGCGAAATGCATGATATAAAAAACAGTTTTTCTGAGTTTAGCAACCCTATTGAAAATCAGAAAGTAGAAATGTATTTCTAATGCTTTGTATATGAATAATACGTATTGTTATCTTTACCAACATAATGCACATGCATTACACATTTTTCTCACAGAGATAGCTCCTACAAGATTCATTCAACATCATTTAATATGAAAATCTCAAGTTTACACATTTTAAATTTCCTGCCTCAATTCCTAACCCAAACACTCACCTACACAACTCCTGCAAAGCTACAGTAAAATGCTGTGATGAGTTCTTACGATTATCAATCAAAAAGCAAACATGCAAAAAAATGGACATCTGTTCATATATAAGTTGTCAAGTATCGTGAGGATGAAGGGATAGTGGGATTAGGAAAAGACTGAAGAGAAGAAAGGTTTGTGTAGATAAGGTGGGAGGAAGAAAAGTTTTAAAAGTAAAGAACTGGGGGAACACAGACGAGTCAGGAAATGGATTGGCAAGCAGAGGAAACAGGAAGGGACCAGAGTGGAGATGAATGGAGAAATTAGTTGAAGGAAGAAGGAGAAGACAGGAGATGAAAGAGCAGAGAGGAGAGTAGAAAAATACGAGTGGAGGGTTGAATGACAGGAGCGGAGGGCTGCAACTCCTACCTTGGTGTCCCGCCTGGTCAGACTGAAGGTGGTAGGAGAGAGGGCGAGTTGTATTCGCTGCTTTATTGGATTACTCCACCGATGGCCTTGCTTAATTGGAGCCGTTAGAGTGGGACGACGAGTGCTCTTTATCAAGATGGGCTATAAATACAGCATCTCCAAAGAGCCGCCCGAGATAAACTTCTCTGTCACCAACCAGCCAGTGCCCTTTTAAGGCTTCGTATTGTAGTCCAGCACAAACCCACATGTAGATAGTCATGCCCACACACACACACACACATTCACAGAACATTCACTAACATACTTACATCTGGATGTATAGATCTACACACACACACACACACACACACAAGGATGAACATGCAGAAAAGCACATTAATACACTCACTTTCACATACTACTGACCCCTCCAGGCATTTCCCGCCACCCTCACCCCCCAAGAATGACAGCAAATTTGAAAATTATATCAGTGACATCAGTTTTTGGTGCCTTGTGGAAGAAATATGGGAAGATCATCACATTTTCCTATGTGGCAGGGATGCCAACCCAGTAGGTTTAAGGTTTTTTTTTTACTTTGAATAATGACATGTAGAATGGAAGGGAGAGAGTGTGTGAGGGAGAATGTGGGCTCAAAGAGAGCTCTTTATCTGCTGCTCCTGGAAAGAGGATCAGGGAACAGCAGATAGCGGGCAGCTCCCGTTACTCACACTTCACTCTGTGAGAGGTGTGAAGATCAGGGCCCCCTTCGCCTAGGGACATGGACAAGACCAGGCTGTGTAGTCTAGAGAAGGGGGGGAGGTAGTGGGGGGTATGGGGGTTGATGAAGTGCTAAACATCCCAAAATGCATCACAATCAACCACCCTGAGGTTCAGATGTCTAGCGTGAGGAGCGCCAATTTTTTGGGAAAGGATCTTATCCGAGGTTTCCAAAAATGGGACTAAAATTCATCTTGTGATGGAAAATTCCGGCTTCGTTGCCAATCTCCAAATTAGATAAAAGTCTTATCATTAATGATGTTTGTGCTGCACTGCTGCGTGACATGCATGCTTGTTTGCATGGGGAACTTGAATGGCTTTAGACCGCTGGCATCAAAACTGGTGAGCATCGCAGTGCACCTTGATTAACATCTAAAACTGCTGAAGAATGGGATATACTTTCACACCAGGTTCTCATGGGGCTGGAGACCTCTTTGGAACTGATGATAGTGACAGAGAGGGACAATTGAGGTGTGTCATCCTGTCCCATTATGAGGATTTATGTATTGCACAGTAACAGCAAATGTATCTTTCAGGGTCCTAGGATAAATAGCAAAAACTGTTAACTAAACAAGATTGTTTATTTATGTCATACAATGCCTTTGTCATCCCACATTGAGAGGATTGTCTGCAGTTCTGGACACCACATCATAAGACAGAAATAGAATATATTGAACAAAGAAGGACAGCTAAATAGATTTCAAGTAAGGTAAAGTTATGAGACAAGATAAAGGGGAATGGATGGCAATTATATCAATGATGTAGCTTCCACAATGATTTAAGGAAGTATTTTTTGAAGACTTTTGAGGTTTTCATTTCCAGGCTTGATGCAGTTCTGGTTACTCCATAGGCTAATATAATTAACTACAATAAATAATAGTTGATGAATGGTAATGAGATAATGATGTGAAATTGAAATGTCATTCACCCCAAAAGAGTTGAAAGCTATTATGTAATCAGAGACTCACTCACTTCTAACCACAAATAGTGTTTTCTAATGGAGAACCAAAGATTTCTGTAAGAATTGGTGTAATGGTTTAATGAAAAAATAAGTTTACACCACCCTTCACAGTAGCAAAGTGATAAGGATCTGAAAAGATTTCCTACTTGCCTTCTCTGAAGCAAATTCGGAGAACCCAAGTGTACTGCAGGATCATGAGTATGCCGTTTTCTTGGATATGTTATTCAATTTGCATCACAAGGATGGCATCTTTTTTTCCATAATCCAAAATTTGGATTTTATGTCAGTGCGGATCAAAGAAATGCATTTTGGGAGTAGTTGTGAACAATTGTAAGATATATTTGTAAACAAGAGACATGGTACCTGGGAATGTACATTAGTCACAGATATATGATGCAAGTTGTAGTATACAACAAGTAAATATACTTGCGTTTTTGGGTTATATGATGAGTTTTGTGGATTTGACATCATTGTATATCTGTTCACCTTCTGATCAATCTAAATTAAATCTGATTGTTAACATGGCTGTCAGTGACTTTAGGTTTTCATTTGAGTTACTCACAATATCCATTCATATTCTTTCCATCCATGTATCCCAGTTACAGCATCTTGCATGTTCCTATCTCTGTTATTCTCTCCTTCCAGCTGTTTGCAGTTGTTCTCCTTCCACCTTCACGGTGTATGCCGCTGCCATCTTGGCGTGTCATCTAGCATTGGTTGCTATTTCCTTGGATGATCAACCTGCTGTGTCATCCCCCCTGAGGGGGATTAAGAGGTACCTCCCTCTTTGAGCCATAATCAGCTGTATGTTCCTAAAATTGGCTCAGACCCCTTTTTGTAACCAAGCCATTGAGCTTAGCATTGCCCCTTCTGACTTGTGGCATGCCTCTGAGCTTCCTTCCGTGTGTCCAATGAGAGCGCTACTGGAGACTGTGTCTCCAGGACGCCTGAAGTGAATTGTGCCATCCATCTCATGTGTTGTGTGTCCCCATGTCCAAACAGAGGCTCTCTCTCTCTCGCTCCTCTTTCTCTGGCCACTGGTCACCATCATATGTGCTCTTCAAGGGATGTTGCCATCTTTTGCTCCTCTGAGGCATTCCACTGGGCCAGGATGCGTGTCTCAGCAACGTGATAATTTTCATGCAGCATGTTTACCGTATTTTATAGTGTGGATGTGGCCACACTGTGCTTAGTTTGGCTAGTTCCACTCACCTGTCCATCAGAGGGTCTTGGCATGCCAGCTCTCCCTTGCTCTCCTCGAGGATCCCTTCAGACCAGGGGTGTGAACCCTTGTTAGACATTTCATACGGGTACAACCCAACAGGCTTTTGGTTTGGAAGTATCCATAGTCATTGACATTCAATTTCAGGGTTCCATGTGGAACCTTGGTTATTTGAAGGAAGAGCAAGGACATAACATGACCAGTTCCACTGTTATGGCCTCATTCAGGACGACAGTTGCAAGATGATAAAACAGTGCATTGGAGATCAAAGTAAAGGCAAAGGAGGGACATCTTCCTTCTGCAAGCATTTATCTGCCTGTAATATTATAGGTGGGATTCTATAAAAGCCTTCAGCCTGTCACAGAGTGACATGGTTATGGTTTTTACAAGTTAAAACTTGGTTCTTCCTTCAGAGAACCAAATTCCATATGAAACCTTTAACTGCTGTTTGTAACTAATTGAATTCTGTTTTCTTGGCCAGGTCTCTCTTGTAAAAGAGATTTTAATCTCAGGGATTATTTACCAGGTTAAATATAAACAACCTATAAATACAATTATAAAAGTGGAGCGATCATGTGGCTGACATACAAACATCCAAGTCTGGATCTACTTCAAAGATGCTGAGTTCATATTTGCCTTGATGGTAATTGTGCCAAACCTAGAAACCTTAATCTGAATGCAGTATTCACATACTGGTGTTTTCACTGAGGCAGACAATAGACAATAAGGGTAAGCACACTAAGCATTGCCGTGAATAAAGCTGTTAACCAGCTAAGCTTCACCGAGACACAGTGTCTCTCTTTTTGGAATTAAAGTGCAGTGATTTTTGA
The DNA here is from genome assembly GCA_022829145.1 of Albula goreensis. Lineage (NCBI taxonomy): Eukaryota > Metazoa > Chordata > Actinopteri > Albuliformes > Albulidae > Albula > Albula goreensis. Next base: position 35,578,546 of record CM040745.1, read on the forward strand.
TAGCACATTCCTGAATCCCTTTGTTGTGCTTTGTCCTGATCAGTTACCATCGGGAATTCTTCATTCCCCTCTTCTGCCTCCAAATGACTTATTGCTTGGCTGTGATCCTCACATCTTTATCCATTCCATTTCCTGTGTCTCCAGAACAAATAAACTTTCAAGAGTCGCCTGGAATTCAAGTTCACTGACTGCTAACCATCTTATCATATTTTGTTTCAAATGAGAACGCTCCAGTTAATGAATGGTTTGTTTTTGTTTTCTAACAAAATTCAAGATGGTATTAATAAAGTAAAACATTAATTAAAGTGCATTAATGCTGTGAACCATATCCATGCGAGACTCCCCATGGACAGTGGAATACTATCCGATGGAGCACAATGCCGACATGGAACGAGCTCTTGCGTGATCCTTTTGGCCTGTGGCCCGGAAAGTATGCCGTGGGTTAAATGTCAGAGTACATCACTGTGCAGAATACATTTGAGGCTTCAGAAATCTCTCTTGCTCTGGATGGAACTGTGTGAGGGGATATTGTCCAGGGCCCGACGCTGAGGGACGAGCCATTAGGGTTTTCTCAGAACATTCTGGCACCATATTCCCGTGGCTCGCGCAATCTCTCGGCTATGGAGCCAAGTCATCCTGACGGCTGCTCCCCTGGACCGCATCCGCGAAATGGACACCCGGCCGGGCGGAGGGAGCTCTCAGAAACCCGAGCGCTCTATTTGCGGATCACAGGGAAAGTGCGAAAGGGGTTAAAAATGTATTTGTCATGGTTAAATCTCATCGGATTAGTTTTTTTTTTTTTACCAGCCCAGCTTACTTGAATGTGAGAGCTGTAAGGTTAATGGAAAATCTTTACGTAATGGGCAAGTGATGATGTCAGTGCCTGTATGCATGCGTGTATTAGTGTGTGGTATGTGTGTGCATGAGTGAGGAGAGAGTGAGAGACAGAGAGAGAAAAAACTTGGGTGCTTGCCACTATATGCTCTACAAATTTGCATATTGATTAGAGATTGGTATATTTGGATGAATCTGTCTTCACTTGAAATTTGAACAGGTGGCCTGAGATCAGTGTCCGTTATACTGGCTCCTCTATTCTGCTCCCCTCGCTGCCTGCATTATATTTCAGTGCCCATACACCACCCTTCAGGTGCAAAGTGACAATTGAGTGTGTCCCTCTGGTACAATACTTTTTCAGAGGATGTGAAAGTCAGGGGACACCTAGCCGCTGTGACAAGATGGGATAAATACACGGACAGGCTGCAGTGCTTCGGGCAGCTGTCACCTTCGCAAGCTCTCTCTAGACAGGGCGGGCTCGTATGTCATACCTCGACGTGGTTGGATTCTGTGAGCAGGACGCAGAGGGGAACTGGGGGCCTTGTGTCCGTCGTCAATTAAGACAGGGTTTCCACAGACTAAATTACAGCAGGATTATCTCCTGTGGATGTGGGAATGAGTGCAGGCCATTCTCACTAAGGCAGCTGCTGCCTTGCTCCAGGAAAGAGCAAGGGCTTCCAAACCTCAAAGGATTCTTCCATTTTTTTTGTCTCATTTGGCCAACTATATGTGGAGAGAAAATATTGATAATGTGTGAATCAGTGCAAGCAGGGACTTGATGTCGATGCTGCCATCTCAGGGTCTTGGTGAACCCTAATTAAAAATATATATTGGATGTCAATGCATTGCAAAACCCAAAGTATGAGAAATTGTTTGATAGAGGTCAAAATGTATACACAACATGTGCCTATTTTTATCAGCCATAATTATTATTTTTTGTATTGTTTCATTAATTCTGTAAATGTGTTCAGCAAATGTATTCATGAGAAAAAAATTTTGACAGTAAAGATAAAGAACTTGAAAAAAGCAATTAGGCTTCTGTAAAATTGTGGCAATTTTTATTTCAAAATGTAATTAAGTAAAATATTATATTAAGTATAATATTTTTTACACTGTGACTTTAAAAAGTTCTCTTTTAGAGGAGCACTTAAAGAAAACAAATTTAATTAAGGAAGATGTCAAATCTTCTACGGGCCCTAAGAAAACGTTCTGAATTGCATTAAGTGCCAAGCGCGTACAAACACCCCATATTGTGCTGTAGAAGGAAATTGAAGTCAGATGAGGTTTATTTTCCCTTGTAAATCTACGTGCTTTTCATGACCTAGTGTCTAGGAACCAAGTGAGTCTTAAGGTAATTTTGATCAAATTTAATTTCTACTTTGTACTTTGACCTCTCCCCCTTCCCCCCTTCATTTCTCCCACCTTCCTTTTACTTTAGGCCTGGCCCTGGGCTTTGTTCCACAGTAGCCTCATGACATACCCTAAATTTAGCTTCCACTCAATGGTATGATTTTGGGAGCTTATTCGCATAGCACTGGTGAAACAATTGAATGAGAACTTACTTAGACACAGACATTCCTTTTCTCAAATTGGGTGGAGGGAGGCAGGGGGCTGGATAGGGGATGGACAGGATAAGGTGGCTTTCCTCCCAAGAAGGTGGGCTCCCATGTTAGAAAAAACAGAGGTTCAGTTCTTATCTGTATGGAAGAATCAACTTTAGATGCTCAATGATTTAACTCCAAAAAAGGCAACAGAAAAATAACCCATTCAGTGCAGCCCAGGATACGTGGAAAAGCTTTCCTTATTTCACTTGCTCAAGTGTGGGGACATGCCTGGGTTCAGTTCCAATCCACAGCATCGAGTCAGTGTACGCAGCCCATAACCCCGTCGCTGGATGCAGCTGAGGTCGCTATTGCCCATTCTTTCTGCCAGTGCGAAAAGGTCTCCAGATAACTTGCGCAGCTGTCAAGCTTGCCGTTGTGGAGGTCCTGCTAAAGCCTGGTTCTTACAAGCGCAGCAAAAACAGCCAAAGGGAAAGGTCAGAGCCGATCCCTCTCTCTCGCTGTCAGACGGTAAATTATTTACCCTGGCCAGACCTCAGAGGCAGTCTGGGACAGCCAGATCTGAAGTGATCCCTCGATAAACGCTGCAGATGCGGACATTAACAGGAAATGGTGGTTGGATTTATTTAACCAAACATTAAAACGCCTGTAGTCTGACATTATACACTTCATGTTTGGGATATCAACATTAGATTATATTTTGTGTTTTAATTTTGTCATTGGAATGCTGGCATCAATAAAACGGTGATTATTTACACATGCCTGGCTGTGCTGTGTGGCAAAGGTAATACAGAATAAGAGGCCTTTGACCCACCATGCCTTTGGATCTGACTAGCCAATATACTGTTCACTTGTCATTATCCATTGTTGTGAAATATCCATAAATCCAGTAATGGACGAACTGGACCGCAATTGTTTAAGTTTCTCTCCTGAGTTTTACAGGAGGATGGCAGTAAAATCACCGACAATTTGAGCCGTCATTGTGACCCTAATCTCTAAATCCCAGTGAATATTAGCCAGAGAGCTCAACAGACGACAGCTGTCTTTTATTTTGGTGTGTGGACCTGCCCGTCACTTTGAGAGAACATACCAGGGCCCCCCGATGTGGTGACTCAGGGTGCTCTAGCACGGCTCATTAAAGCTGCTTGATAATAGAGTAAGCAGTATTTCAAATACGTATATTAAATATATGCTTGTTCCTTCAGTGTATTTAGTCTTTTGTTCTAACAAGGTTAAAAAAAACCATGTATCTATACCTGAGGAAATGTGTAAGATACTTTGTACACTTTTGTGACCTTTTGATGACATCTGAAATGTCAGTTGAGAAGAAATGTAACTTGGCACATTTAGAGCACTGGTTCTTAACCTGGGTTCGATCGAACCCCTGGGGTTGAGTGAGTCAGTCTCAGGGGTTCGACGGAGGTCAAGACACACACCTGACTCATATGATTTGTGATGTCATGCTCCGTTTTTGTTTTTGTGTGAAAATCATGTTTTGATGGTTTTGTTCTTTGAACACAGAGATGTTGATTCACGGTTCACTTTGTGCACCAGGAAAATATATACCTATGTTTTGAATTTGGAAAAATCATATTTTATTTTTCCAATTAAGAAGGGTTCGGTGAATGCGCATATGAAACTGGTGGGGTTCAGTACCTCCAACAAGGGTAAGAACCACTGTTTTAGAGCTATATAGCATAATGATCTGGCCATTTTTGTTTTGTCTATAAGGAAAGTTCATGTTACCTACCTGGAAGGCATTTCAGTTAAACCTGAATTACATTTAGGCATGAAGCACACACATTTATCCATAGTGATGTCTAAAAGTACATCTGATAGTTTTCGACAGTAAACAGAAAAGAAACCAAGTTGTTAGCATTGTAGCATAGCATTGTAGCATAGCGGAAGTCATTTCATCAATCTCAAATATATAATTTAGTGCCATAGTAATTACAAGAGGGTAATGGAGAAAAGATGGATTGAAAATTTAAAAGTGGGTGAAACAAATATTGAGTCAGAGTTCAGGATTAGTTGAGCAGATGCATTTTCAGTCCGCACTGGAAGATAGGGAGGGACTCAGCTGTCCTTGCTGTGGTAGGAATGTCATTCCAGTGTAAGCTCAGAGGGGTGAAGAGACATTACCAAGAAGAACAACCCTTTCAAGAAGGGAAGAAAGGCCAACGAGAGGATGCCAAGTGGAGTGGCCTTGCTGGTGTGCAGGGTCTGATGATAATGAAAATGGAAAGCATACCAGTAATATCTATGCCAATGACCAAGATTAAGGCAATAATATATTTCCATATAAAACATACTCATTCACCTAACATGCATATTTACCACATACAGTTACCTATATTTATATCCAAAACTAGGGAAGGAAGGCTTAATTTAAAATGATGAAATGTGCATCATAACATTAGGTCACAGCAGTGGTAGCATAATTAGTAAGGTCATGGTATCAGTATACATTTGACTGCAAGGTGTTCCACAAATTGAATTAATTAGCAGGCTAAGAATTCATGACTTGCATGAGGTGATTTTTGAGGTTACTGATTACTTGGTAAGCTATGAAGCCTGCAGATTCCTTAGCTTTCATACACTATGCATGTGTCGTACACTTGTGGATTTGGATTCAGCCTTTGACACCTGAAACCATCTTTTTTTTTTTGTGACAACTTTTTATTTAAATTATGACTTTGTACATAAATGCTGGGAATCACCTTGCATACATGTCTAGAATATTTACATACACTTACATGAACTCGATATAACCATTGCATTGTTTTCGTCATGCACCTAACTACCTTACAGATCTCTTGTCAATTCTAAAAACATATTCCAGTGCTCAATCGTTCTGGGTTTGGCACTGTGTAGCTTGGCGGTAGATCTCTCCATAATCTCACTCTTCTGAAGATGGACTGCTCATTGTTCTGTGATATATGCTCATATTCATGGGAAAGTATAACTGGTACGATATAAGGCTAGTGATGGTTCCAAATTATACCCTGCCCTGCTCAATGCAACACAATACTTAAAGCACCCAGCTGTTAGATCTATAATGTACACAATTCTTAGTGGGGTGAGAAAATGTGCTTTCTATTTAAGCATTGTCATGTATCATCAATCAAGCTATAGGCTGATTGTGTGCTGGCACGTTAAATAAATTCGACTTTGCTCCATGTTCTACATGTCAAAGCAAATGTTTACTTCAATTAATTGTGCTAGAACTTTGGTGACAAATGAGTCAGAACTGGTAGTATTAACAAGAACACAGAGCATCTCATAGATCACAAACTGTGCCATCATGAATGGAGAACATTATTATATTATTACAACATCAGTTCAAACTGAAGACAACTGTGCACAGTGTGTAAACAGGATGTGACAACTGGCTATGTGACTGCTGCAGAAAGAATAGGAGTAAGGCAGAGACAAAATCATTGAAGAATATTTCAATGTCCCATAATTGTGCAAATAAACTTCCACATCTAATGTATTTTACTATCTGCTTTCTTTTGTCGTGCAATAACATAAATGGATGTTTTCAGTCAAGGTGACCTGTTTGTGTCCAAGAAGAAAGCTAGCATTTTTCCTAAATTGTGAAAGGCATATTATCAGCCAGAACTGACTGAATTGGTTCATGGACGAAGAGCAAAGCTAAGTGTGATTTATTCACTGGCTCTCCATCATCGAATTATAGAGGATTTTACAAAAAACTAGAAAAAGGAAATTAAGTTATGCTTGTGTGCCCAGCTGCTGGTCCACTGGTCAGGGAGATTGCTAATTAGATTAAACAAGAATCCTTGGATTGTAATCTGTACTGGTACGTTGATGTTTTCTAAGTCCCAACACATATGACTGCATTGCTGAAACTCCAGATGAGGTTTAAACAGAGTTCGTCCACTCAAGTGATATCAAGGTGACAGACAGTGAGCCATATTCTGCTTTGTATTTAGCAGAAGGGAATATTAAAAATGGATGCAGAAGATCTTATGTTCAAAAGTGGTGAGGAAGGAGTCCTGATGCATAAACTGTTCAGGCTTAGCAAACATACAGGTTGTAGGAGATGGAAAGCCTGGGCGGGCTGTGTGGGCTGGTCTCATCATAATATTCCCTTATGTTATTACCTCTTTTCAGATGCCCAGCCAATGTCAGCTTAATTTCAGCCTTCCTTCTCTGGACTAAACAATTTAGCCATGGGTCCAATTGCACCAATGGGATGACTGAGAACATGAGAGATGCCATCTGTGAGGGAAGTCTTTACACAAGCTTCACATTTTCAGACAAATGATGGAGGGATGTGCTACCCTAGATCTTCAAAAGGACCTAAAGACTTGTAAGCAGCTATCCCAGGGAGAGTATATATTATTTTGGAAAATGATTATCAGCTGCTCCAGTATTTTAATTTATATAGATGTGGACAGCAATGGACATTCACATCCCAGTCAAGTCCTCATGGGAGAAATAAATATGTTTAAATACGTATGAAGGGGAAACAAAAGATCGATAGGGTATGGGGCACCCACAGCTGCCTACTAAAAGAAAGTTGTCGTGGAGGCAAATGGTCCGCCAGTTATGTTTATGTTCCTAATTCTGGTAGGTGTCATGGTATTGAGGATTTCAGACAGCTGTCTTAGTGACATGGGACACTGACCAAGGCCGTGGACAAGACACCCCCACCCCCACCCCTAAAATGCTGGAAGTGATAAGAGATGGAGATGATGGTAGTGCCTGGTCTCTGTTTGTCTCGGTCGTGGTGCCTCCTATCCATAATGGGTGCTATTTTGGGAGGTGAACCTTTTTAGCATCAAAGCACGACTTCTACTCAAGAGTGTGGATTTCAAAATGAGATCCATTTGTTTTTTTTGTATTGGGGTGTCTCTATTACAGGAGAGGGGATCATTCTCTCTGAAGGCCAGTGATTGTCACACCTCCAACTTATTGAACATGGTCAATTCAAACCTTTTAATGTCCTCATTAATCTCAAGGCCTTGGAAATAACTACAATGTAATTAAAGGGAGAGTTTACCCAAGTTGCATATTGCTGCACTGTATGATATACCTTGTAACTGACCAATACATCAGTTGTATGAGTAACTCTATGGCTAATAAATGCCATAAATGACGGGGACTACTTTTTAAATGAAGCTTACTAAGCCTTAAACACATATACCTAAAATCAAGCTCGACCTGAAATTGAGTTTATTTGGTGAGGAACTATTTTCACAAGCTGCGGAGCATCATGCTTGTTGTGTCATACTCCAGCAGTGAGTGGAGGACCCGGCCTCAGTTTTCAGTGAGCGTGGAGATTAATACTGATAGAGCTGAGAGTCAGAAAGATGAAAGAATGTTACGTTTTTAACCTAAATCAGTGCTTTAAAAACATAGCTACATTGTGCTAATGGCAATTAAAACAACAATTAAAGTGCGCCAAGTCATCACCTGATTGTAATGAGAAGAACATATGACACACAGCACAACAACAGAGATACTATCTTAATAACAAATCTTGTTTCAAGGCCAGGTTTTCCTGGCCATTAGTGGTCTGTACTGTCCGTTAGACCATTGCCTATACCATTGATTATTCTGTAGAAGAGTCACTTGGTTGGGCAAGCATGAAATCCTGTAAATGTATTAAACCAATTTAACATGCTGCATCAAAGGAGGTCACAAGCTAAACCAGTTAAGATGGAACCCCAGATTCCAAACCGCTCTGGGTCACTCCCCTAACCATTGGCCACTCATTAAAACAAGGACACACAAACTGTAATGTGAGAGTCATTAACCATGTTATTCAAATCCGTCTGGTGTATGACTTGACAACACGTGACAATTTGTACGCCTATTTCACCAAATAAACATATGTGAAAATTGAGCTAAATTAAGAATTTGCTCTAAAAGAGGAGACATTTGGGTACTTATGGCTTCAAGGTAAGCTCAACAAAGATGAGCTGTTGTTATCTACTGGCAACAGCTGTAGGTCATCCTTGCTGTGTTCCAGTAGTTTAGACAAGACAGCTGTGTTCTCTGAAAACAAAAGAGAGAGGGGTCTGTTTATGGGTGGTGGAAACTCACAAGATACTATTTAATTTGAAAGACAAGGCATATTGGCAAGGGTTGGAAATGTTAGGGGAAGACCTAAGCTGACTACCGGTCAAATTGTAACGCAGTACCACCCTCACTATCTTTGTGTGTCTACTTCTTGATTCATTTACCTCACGTCGATTCACAGTCATTTTCTCCCTTGTTCCCTCTTCACCCAAAGTACCCATGAAACTTAACTAAACTGTGAAACTGTAAAAATACCTGGATACCATTGTCATGAGGGTGCAACCTGACATTGGCATGACTCCTTTACAGAATAGATTGGATTCAGGCAGGTAGACACAGACGACAGCCCCGGACTTGATTCAGGATATGCACCTGATGGAGGTTCAGTTAAATGGTGCACCCCTGTTGTGGACTGAGTTGCTCAGATGAATCCAATCAAAAATCTCCCAGGGGGAAGCCAGTGGTTTGACAGTTAGTGCTTGCCAGAGATGGACTTGAGATCTTATGGTAGGAAATTCTAAGGAACCATTAGTGTGTTGAGCCTATCCTCTAGTCTGGACCACGGGTTGGCAGGTAGTCAATTCTGCTCCTGGTGCACCAGAGAGGGCTTTGGTTCTGTTCCATGATTGAGTTAGGAAAGTTTTCACAGCCCCAAGTGGTCCTTTTAGAGTGACTTTGTAAGTCACTAGCCACAATTTTTCAAACTGAAAAGAGAGTTTCTGGCAAAGTGTTTTCAGAAATGCTTCCAAATAGAAAGACACTGCTGTGATCACAGATTGTAAATTGGGCATCAGAGTAGTATGGAGATATAGGGACTGGATTTGAGACTCACAGGATGCAGGTTTGATAACCAGGTGGGGTTCTACTGTTGTACCCTCAGACAATGTGCTGAATCTGAACTGGATTGTATGTGAAAATATAGGCTATGCAAGTTGCTCTGAATAAGACCTTCCAATAAATGCCTAAAATGTTATGTAATGTATTAATTGGTTCAATATTTTCCTTCTTCTGCATGTCAGCTGTGTAGTGAGTGCTCTGGCACAAAATGGCTGCATTGTATCACTAAAGTGGATGTTAATGAGTGAGACGTCAGAGCTGGCTCCAGTCTCCTGATTTGAAACGTTAATGTAGATTAACAGGAATTTAGGGCTTCATTCAGACCACTCAGGGGCACATTATCACACCCCATCGCCTTGGCCTCAAGGCATGGAGAATGAGCCAAAACGTGAGCACTCATTGCATTTAGAAATCACACGGTCAGCCTCTCCTCCTTCACGTATATGCTCCTGTTTGGGACCCAGTGTACAGAGTACAGGCTGATGAGATTACAGCATAAAGGCTTTACAGAAGACTTACTATCATGCTGCAACCTAATCATCCTTTTTATTAATGGAACTTAGTCAGGCCTCACCCAAGATCATGGAGGAGGGAAGGCATGTCAGGAGATTGGAGAGACTGCATTTGTGAGGGTTGGGGGTTGAGTTGCTGGTATACCTTCACTGACCTCTTGTCACTGTTGATCTTGTGCACGGAGAAAGGTACCTATGTCAGTTTGCATATCTTATTAATAACTACTATTTGCATTGAACATTCTGGGTCTGAAATATAATAAAAAAGTTATTGCTATTGTGAAATGTTCTTTGCTGCTCTTCTTTTCCTTGCCTATGTACATGCCTGAACTCACTGTAGATGCTGTGACATCATCTAAACTAACAATTGTCTTGCCTCATTTGTTATACTGCCTTCATTTTCTGTGGATTGTTTTGTGATCTTGGAGAAGAAAGACAACAATGCATTGTCTGGTCGTCTCCACCCTCGGGTAACGACTGCGGGGGGGTAGAGGGTGTACTCTGCAAATACTTTCCCAGATGATTGCAGCTGGAACCTGTTAAGGCCAAAACTAGACTGTAGAGTGTCAACTGGAACACTGTTCGAGAATGACAGGCTAATCAGAGGCCCCTAATACAATATTTCAAAGGCATCAATGTTTAAACAAACTACTTTTTAATAACAAACCACTAGTTTGTTTCAGCAATTGAAAGCAGCATGAATTGTGAAGTGTTCAAGGTTCATTACTCTGTGACTAATAATATTTATTAAAAACACTATATGATGAAAAAGGCATTTCAGAAAGAATGCTGTTTTGTTGTTGTTGTTTTTGAAAGATGTATTATGTACCCTTCAGAACTTCATATTTTTTCACTGTTCACCTGGAATGTCTTTGTCCATTCTTGTCTCAGCTCATTCTAGTGTCCTCTGGTCAGGGCTCATTTCTTTTCTAGTTCATCTTGATTCTGTCACTGCATGTTATGCCAGGAGAATCGCTGTTTTACTGGGAGACTTTCTGGGAATTTATGAAAGCAGTCTGAATGAAAATGAAAGTGATTTATGAATATGTTTACCACTTACTGCACTGGCACAATGACTATAAGAGTGGGCCTCTACTTGGCTCAAGCTGTGAAGATGCCCTTGTGCCCTGTGGTCAGGGGTTGGAGTCCCAGTCATTCCAATGCCATGGGAGGTCCTAATTGCTAGGCAGCAATGGCCATGCCTTGCCAGGGCGTGTTAGCAGGTAAGCCAGCTAAGTTCTGTTGGTCTCATTACTCTCTGGCGGACACGCCTGGTCAGGTCAGGCAACTGCAGATGCATTAACTAAGAATATACCGGCCTTGCAATCCTCCAGCAAAATGGACAGCATAGTGATTTGTGTTTTGTTGTGCATAAAGAGGCGAGGGTCAGTTGTTGTGAATTTTAGGAGTCACGGTCTTACTGCAGGGATGGTTGCTATAGGAGATCAGCTACTATGGTTGTAGCTCAGGGGAAAAATTTGGCTAAAAAATTACTGCACGAGTTTAATTAATTATGTTCAGGGAAATGAACAATCATAAGTGCACGCATGACCCATATCTGCAGCATCCTCTGTCAATTTGGGAACTGTAGCATGGCCCAAATACCACCTTTGCTCATTCTACAGTCAAAAAGAAGTCAATGAGTGAATGACTATGGGTGACATAATGAAAATACATAAACCTGTACTCAAAATATTTCTCATTCAGAAATGGCTTATATACAAACAAGTCAAATGGGCAGCTCACTGTTAGCCCAAATTACATAATGAATTAAAATATAAATGAAACAGTAGCAAGACATGAAAGTAGATACTGTATTACCAGGCAGAAACACCTTCTGAAAACAATCTCCTTGCCTGTTACAGTTCATATGAGCTGGTATCTGGGACTTGTATCGTGTACATGAATATTCTACTTCACCAAACCCACCACCACTCCTGACAACTTCAGAGGGGGTGTTTTTTTTTCTCACATTGGAAACAGGTTTGTTTTCTTGACTCTGACGGCAGGGAGGTTCTGGTACTTTCCATCTGCGTAAAAGCAGGCACTCCCTGTTGAAGACAGCCATGAAGAGACAAGGCTGCTAATTACCAGCCCTCCCTATGGGGGAGATTCCACAGGATGATGGGGTCAGGCCAAGCTGTAACTGGACCTCTATGTGTTGACTTAGGTTTCCCAGCAATGGGAATTTGGGGTTCCCTCCCACTTCCATGAATTATGCTCATGCTCAACACCTGCAGCAAGCCCCAAACTTCTTTGGGACTGGGTTCCAGGGTTAGACAGGGAAACTTAACCACAGGTTTCCATAATGTTACTGATGGGAAAACCTGAAACCTGACAACTGCCCAGTGGTGCCTGAATTCACCAGAGGGTATGTGAAGAGGGTATGTCAGTGCAAGCAGTGTCCGAAAGAAATATTTACCAACTATCTAAAGTCATTCAGGAATGTCTTTGGTGCCATTCTGCCACAAAATGAGAGTGGCACAACGTATAAATAGTTTTCAAGATGGAGAAAAATGTATGTTTTATTGTATTTACAGTACTGTGAAAAGGTATTTCTCCTCTGATGGAATTATTCATTTTGGTACAGTTTCCACAGTAAGTTTGGTCAGACCTTTTTGTGGGTTGTAGGAGCATGAAGGGACTGTTTTCTCTGAGAGAAAAAATTAAGCCAACTTTTGTTATTTGCTTTATTTGTTGAGTGTTTAAGGTACTCTCCAGGTGTGAAAAAGTTACTGCCCCTTGTCCCAAAGATAACTCAATGCAATGAATACATAAGTAAACAGTCAGGCATGATTTGGCCGTTCCTACTCACAGTAAAAACACCTACCTTTGGATCTTACAATTGAAGTGAAACTGTCAGACCTCAAAGGCTGCCAAGCAGATAATAAAGCACAGAGGCTTCACCAAGCCACAATCAGCAATTTTTTGTCTAAATAAAGAACGTTTGGGAGAGCAGTAAATCTTCCCAGGAGCGTCCAGCCTTCCAAATCATCCAGATGTCTCAAAGAACCCAATGACTACATACAGGGATCTGCAGGTCTTGTCTTGTCTTGGGTAAAGGCATTGTTCATGCTATGCCTTTGGAAAGACACAAGATAAGATACAAAAAGCAAGGGTAGGGATATGAATATTAATCTCAGGTTTGTCAAAAAAGACTCTGGATGGTTCTCACCTGGAACATTTAGGGTGAGAAGTACCCAGTTTACTTTGCAAAAACCATACATTACATTCCACAGCCAAAATCTAACACCAGCGCTCATGCACAATGGTGATAATGTCATATGCGACAGTGGTTTATTACATCAAGACCTTGATGATCAAGACTTTGGTCTGTATAAGTGAATTTGATGACTTGCCGTGAAGCCAATTGAGATGTTATGGCAGGATCTGAAGCAAACAAACCATGAACTTTGGTCTGTCATTGCTGCTGAAGGTGGAAGTTCGGGGTACAGGCAGGACATCAACGCTTGGGCGTGTCTAGTACAGTTGTCACTGCTCATTTTTATTCAGAACGGATAACCAGAAACAAGTAAATAGCATAGATATACTGAAATTCATTGGCGTAAAGATCCGTTAATAGATGAGATGTTAATCCTCCCAGGGCAGGATCTTATTTTGGCAGATTTTAAGTTTTCTGATTAACAAAGAAACGTTGCTATATGATGTTGAATAAACCAGGAGTCAAACATCCGGAAAACCTTGTCAAAATATCAATGTACCCATATGCTAATCTTTCTGGGATCTGCTAGGATAATGTTTCTTCTGACTGATACAGCAGACTAATCTTACAAGAGTTTTACCATTTTACTGTAGGTTGATGTTATGACATCATGCTGCTGCGTTTTGAAGTTCACTGATTTGGCATTACCACGCCTGCAATCCCATCATTGTCCCCATTCAAAAGTCTAAGGGATGATTATGTTTATGTACAGGGACACTGGGTGTTGCATAACATTCTTTAATAAATAAATCAAATAAGTATCACAATTTTGTGTTAGTTGTTCACTCAGGTTTCCTTTCATGTAATATTAGGTTTTCATTGAATATCTGATGACATTCAGTAGCAAATTCAAGCAAAAATGCAGAAAACCACACAGTGGAAATAATGCTTGATGTATCATATGCGAGCTTCTTAATGACTGTCATACAATGTGCATTACATTCACATTTTAGGCTTTTAAAAGAAAAACTTGTCGAGAGACTTACACAATAATGTTCTGAAAACACACATTCCATCTTTACATCTACTGAACCAATTTAGATGGATTACCTGTCTGGGAATCAATTTTGCAATGTCTGAGTTACAAGCCCAGTGTATTCATCATTAATGGCCATATCTGTGGTATCATAGACACGAACACTTTGCGTTGTCCTTTGTATATTATTTTATCAAGCAGACACTGAAATTTTTAAATTGGCACATGTCTGGGGCATCAAGGTTATTCCTGGAACCATCCAGGAATGTTAAATATTCCTTGAGATTCTCCATTGAAATCCTACCCTGTTGTGAAATTCAATTTAACGAGAAACCTAATTTCGCCTAGCCATCAACAGATAAATAGTTCAGAGAATTTCAGACTAAGGTTAACTGTGAAAAGAACATGAGATTTAGAGGTTGTAAAATCCAGGACTGTATCCACCATGATGTTTCCTCGACAACTATGACAGAGGTATCAGTCCTACCACCCCTTCACCAATTAAGATAATTTATTCTTTGTAATTAAGTCTCCCCTGCTCCCTGTAATGCAATTTCTGGGGTTTATTTGAGAAAAGAACATACGAAAGCACAGCAGGATCCAATATTCTGCATTTTCTTTCACCCTAATACCTAATCCCTCATTAAGGAGGATGACCCATGAGTATTCATTTGCAGAATTGCTGAAGGCTCAGGGCAGTGAAGAGTGACGTCATCTCCAGCTCTGATAGGCTCGGGAGTATAAAAACACAATTAGCATAGCAGCCAAGACGGCGCAAGGCGAAAATTCTTAAATGGATGCTATATCAAAATCATTCCGATGATTTGTGAAGTCAGCTACACAGTGAGACACAGTCAACAAACATTGAACAAGCACCCTGTTTGCCTATAATGCTTTCCTTGTCCTCTGCTAAAGTCTGTCACAATTTCCCACTGAACCTAAGATCTCTGCGCACCCAACAATGCTATGCTAGCTCGAACTGTCCCACAAGTCAAAACTTACTGGCTTAATGACCAAGTGATTCAAAGACCAAATATAACTGCGTCAGCTTTTACTGTCAAAAATAAAAGACATTAAACAGTGTTAACTCTATACGCTGTTCTACAGACCAATCATTCTTGTCTTGTCCCAATGCCAGACATCACTACCATAACTGTCATCAGGCTCATTGTGATGGCTCACATGATGAAATCACTTCGACCCAGCAACTGGGTGGTAGGCCAGGTCCAATCAGATGGCCTATCAGGCTAGTAATCTACACTTAGCCAAGGCACCGTCCAGCACATCCATCAGTTCGGTCATCTGGGGATTTTCTGAAAGACAGATTTGATTGGAGGAAATGAAGTGTTGACACAATGTAATTGGCTCCTAAATATAATTAATTAACTCTGATGCCACCACTACGACAGCGAGCTGGAGACGTTAAGGTCAATGCAACATTAGCCGTGTCCAGATTGGGGGGAAAGAAATGTGAAGTGGCCTCAGAACTCCTTTGGGGGAACAGTTGAGGCCTTGTAGGACTTGGATTCGGGGACTTTGTGGTCGTTGAAGATCTCATGGCATGACACTTATCACAAAGAGCAGGGGGTTTCCTCAGTTTCCTGGCCAAAGTCCCAGCCTGGCTCTCTCGATCTGGCAATCTAATCATATCCCTTTTTTAAGTGGCCAAATGAATACCCTCCCTCTCCTCAGCTGATATGTGGTAAGCATTCTCCCACTAAATGGCAGCCATGCTTTTCCAAGGTATGCCCTAAACCAGGGCTATATAGCTTTGACGGTAAGTGGGCTACATAACAAAGATGAGACAGTTAATCTACCCCCTCATGTTAACAAAAAGGCTGTACATATGTACATTCTCCAAGGCTTGTTTCTTTTTCTTTTTTTATCTTACAAATGGTAATATATTACTGTGTTTTTAACAACATTCCTTTCAAATATTGTCAATGACAAACAGGCCATGAATTTCATATTTTGAATGTTTGGTGTTCTATATTATTTTTTATTATTATTTATTGCATTGATTGGCAGCAGTCTGGCGGGTTATTGGAAACTCTGTACAGGCCCATATTCAGCCCTCAAATAATCATGCCCTAAACAGCTGTGGCACTGGCTGCAGTGAGTTTTTATTTTGGCTGCAACTTGCTAAAATGCAGTATGTTTTGACTATCCATTGTTAATGTATAAGACCTAATGCTGCATAAAGACGTATTTACACTAAACTGTCTTTCATGAGACACAGTTTCCAGACAAACAAATACCAGGCATTACTTAGATGCCAGGAAAGGACCACAGCTGGGCATAAGGGCAATGTCACTATTTGAGCTCTTCTTTGTTTGTGGTAAACAAATGTATTACGAAAGTCACCAATCATGTTTTTAAAAGTGTGTTTTTGCGGGCAGAAGATCTGTTGACCATTTCCAGAACAGTCTGTATCCTTTTATTATCTCTGTGGTTGCGCCTGAGAAGACTCTGGAAGTTTACCTCAGTCACATCAGTCTCACTCAGTCCTCTAGCGCCATCTACCATAAGGTGTGAATGACAACAGTACTGGACTATTATAATGTAGTTATGTGTAGTGGAGTAAATGCATATTGTATACTTTTTGAGGAAAGTACTACATGTTTCTCATATCTTGGGGAAATAAAATGTCTGATTTTTTTGGCAAAATAAAAAGTTTATATAAGCTATATATGAACCGATATACTATTACCCTTTCAGAACTGCCTGCAGCCAGACATTTCACCCACCCATTGCTGCATTCTCTACCAAAATATAACTTACTTCCTCTTAGTGGACCAGAGGGTCTCCACCCTTTTTGTACATGTCTTACATTCAACCATAAAACAAGATTTTATAATGATGAGAATGGGGTAGAATGGCACTCTACAATGTGAGCTTGCTTTCACTGATCCATTTAGATTGACTACACGAGTTTAGCAATATTTCAATACTGAGAATACTACATACTCCAACTTTACATAGTGCAACTTTTAAAAGTACATTGTCTGATCTTGTATTGCTGTCTCTATATAAAAAAGTCTATTTCATAGAGAGAGCAGGTGCAACTCATAAAGTGGATACTCGTTGTATGCCTATAAAGACAATTATGTCTTGAACTGTAAAAAAGTGGAAACAATTTATTGATTTTGCTTTCAGACAACATCGCCCTTTCTCTGGTCCTCCATTGGCATGAAAACACCGCATGTGTCAAATACAGTGTTTAAAACTACTCTTCCCATAATGCATTAGTTAACTACGTAGAATATATGTGACGGAGAAAGAACGAACTCATGTCGGTGCCGTGTGGTCCTGAACAGGATCATTGTAACAACAAAACACTTAAAATATGTCTATATTTCACGACGAAGTTGAGATAGAAGATTTTGAGTATGATGAAGAAACCGAGACATACTACTTTCCCTGTCCCTGCGGGGACAAATTCGAAATTACTAAAGTAAGTACAGTAATCTATGCTAGCTAGCTAGCCTGACGTTGTTTCGCTACATGGCATAGGACTGAGTTGATTAACAAAAAAAGCTATCTTACTGTGCGAAAGTAACTCAGTAATGTTTGGTAAAGTTGTAATTTAATACATATTTCATGCTGTTATATGTTGTCAAACCTCTCGATCTTCAGGCTGTCTAAGGATTTTTTTAAGTAACAGTGTTTGTGGAACTGCGTAGCTAGCTATCTAGGTAACTGTTCTCAACATCCCAGTGGTAATCTGTTTAATTTCTGTTCCCACGCAGGAGGACTTGGAAAATGGTGAAGAAATAGCTACTTGTCCGAGCTGTTCTTTGATAATTAAAGTCATCTATGATAAGGTATGTAACTTAACGTTCCTACGATACAGTTACAGTTATAGCTAGTTCACGTGGCTCGACATCTGCTCAGGGTTTTATAAAAAACTTATGATGTACCGCTAACTTATTAGTCTGTTTTATACCATCCCAATTGATGACGTTCGTCTTTTGTCGGTTTGCTATTCCAGATATAAGTTATCATATTGTTAGGATAACTCATATTGTGAGACATCCTGTTTGTGGGGATTGAGGGGAGTGGCCGTATTGTGAAGTTGGATGAATTTCAGTGCGATTGCGTCAGGATTGACGTTCAGTGCTCATGTAAGGTGCTTGGGAAAAGGCAACACTTCACAAATAGTCACAGACCCAGTGGGACGTCAGCTCCCAAAGCCTTTGACTGTCAAATGTTTTTGACAAGTTGTCTCTCTTTAGTACCTCTGCAAAACGTTGTGTCGCGTTTCACCCCCCCAATAGTGAATTGTAAATTTTGGGCATAGGTTTGACACACACTCCCCTGCGATTGTGGGATTTGAAGTTATTGTTGATACTGTTTGTTTTATTTTTGTGATGAGTGATGTAGATTCTTTCTTCTCACCGTGTTCCAGTTATTAAATGGTGTAAGACTAGGCTACTAAAGGGAGACCAGAGGTTTAAGGCACACCACTGCCACACTGAAACATGTGTCTAACAGAATTGTGACCAAAAAACCAAATGTAATTTTTAACAGAAGAGATTTGTGGATAATCCTTTATCTAAGCTACATTTTTCAAATATTTTGATATGAATGGAATATTGTGCCAGGAAATGTTCAAATATGTATTTGTTTCCTCATTTTGGTTTCATTTATTCTTTCTCCTAAGAGCTTCACTGTGTTGTTAGTTTGCTAAAGGTCTATAATTCTGTAAGTTTTATAAAAACCAGTACTATAAACAACCTTGGTTTGAGGTTTCAGAGTTGTCTGCGTACCTTTTGCGTAAGTGTAATTCACTAACAGAAAGCTTAAATGAATGTGTAGAAGAGTCGCCTTTCGTTCCGATCATATTGACGAGCCCTGCTCTTGATATTTCCTCAGGAGGCATTCATGTCTGGAGAGGTGATCGAAGCACCAGCAACAGAGGACAAATTGGAGGTTGTGAAGAACTGAAAGAGCGGCCCCCCTGAACACTTTGCCTCAGCAATACAGCAGTAAGGCTGTAACAGTGGCAGGAAGTGTAACTAGCCTTTGTAGTTTACTTTCGTGGACACCCACAACAACACGCACATCCCATATTATTGTACCCTGACATGTGTTTTTATTAGACATCTTTGTAATTCTATTTATTAAATATCAAATTTACTCTTCTATGCAAATATCGGCCCTGTGGATTATTGAGCTGCAAACCAATCGGTTTACCTTTCCTCCCTGTAATTGTGTTGGATCACCAGCAGGGGGAGACAAAGTTTTATTAATTCACATGCTCAAGCACTGGTTGTAGAAGGAAGACCGGGTCCATCCGACATGGTCACAGACAGTTAACCTGATATAGGGTAACAGACAAGTCTCAGATGTCAAGACCTTACTTTCTTTTGTGTACAGTTTTGCAAGCAGTGCTGAATTAATTGCATCTTATTCTTCACTGGTAAATAGTGCTTTTCGACTGACTGTGCATTTTTGCTTGCGTAAATATTATTTGTGCACAAATGAGCGTCAAACCAAAACAGACCATGGCATTTTTATGTCCCTAAGGGCACAACATAGCCAATGAGCAGATCTTAATGGAATTCCAGAGCATTGCCAAAGACTAGGAAAAAAACATATCAATAACATGAAGGCTGTTGTTTATAAAGAGCTGCTTTTTTATTGATTTAATTCTTTGTTTGCATATTGTTACCGCAGATGTTTGCTGTTTCACAAACATTTGTGTTCCATATTTGTTCAAATTGGATTTTGTAAGAGATTAAAATTATGTTTTTCCTGTTTATTTTCAAACCTTCAAAAAAAAAAACTCATTTTATTCCCTCTTTGCATGTTTGGCACTGTTGACCAAACTGTATTCAAAATAATTTCATATGAGCTTTTCATAGGCACATGGCATGCAAACAAGTTAAGACTGTAAAATGGTAACTTATACGATAGGAACTCGAGAAGTAGAGTCTGTGGTCACAAATGATTCAGTCATTCAGATATGGTAATGAACCTGGACATGCTGCACACAATGCCTTGTCACTTGCAAGGTCTTTATCACCACTTATGTTGAAAGGTGAGTATTAAACAGAACGGTTCACACTTTCCATTCATAATGTAAGTTCAGAACGCATGCCCTCCATAACTCCTGCTTGGAGGGGACCATTGAGAGGCAGCGAGTTTTTGAAGGTATTATGTTTCCGAAAAGGCATATGAAATGTTTTTTAAAGAGTTTTGGGACCTGATTCACTAGATCATGTAGAATGGGTAAAACTGTTTTGCTGGTGTGCAAAAGACTGCGAGAGCGTGTGATTGGTTGATGGAGCTCATTTGCTCCAATCACAGACCATGTCACTGAAATAGCATGTGCGTAAATTTGACACGTGCTAAAGGCCTTGATACATCTAGCCCTTCGCGTAGAATGGAACACATTTCTGAGACTTGGATGGATCCACTTATTCGTTAACCATGCCTGAAGCTAGGTGGGGAGAAGCTATCTGCTTCTTGGTCAGGCACCGTTCCCCCTTCCGGGCCCATTTGATAATGCTGTGATTTATATGGCAATGCAAGAACCATCCTTTACGCTAGCTTTGCACACCTGCAGTCCAGCTTATGAATCTCTCTGCCTAGACCTTGTCTTGGTCAGTGCCTTTCAGTTTCTTGGAGCTGGACTTATGTGTTGTCTTTGTGGCCATTTCATCTTATGGTTTGTAGTGGTTACATTTTTTGAGAGTGCAAGATAGTTATTTTTTTCTTGCAGTAACAAACTACTGGTACAGGTAATTCTTACAGTGTCCATATAGGTAGTAGATTCCACAAACTGACTAATAAACTGACTCATTTGAAGGAGAGTTGATAGGAGTAGATTTATTTATAATAACATTTTTTTAAAATAAATCAGAAGTTATGCAACAATTCCCGAAGAAATAAGTTCCTGAAGCGTTCAAATCTCTGAGAATCTGTTTTGAGATATTATATATTTTCTCTCAAGGTCATGAACAATGACCCTTAAAAAGGCCCAAGTGTTTTAAAGCAGAAGAATGGAACTTTTCTTCTCAGACCCTTGAGTTGTAGTCGGCGATAAAACTTTCAAAATAAAACTCAGTCATATGACTCGTGTGGAAAGTACGCTGTGAAGGATGCTCGCAGGTTTCAAGCTATTTCCACATTGTCAGGCGGCTCTCACCACATAACGGTAATTTACCTCAGTCCTTTACTTTTCTCAACCACTATATCAGGATTTTCTGTAACACATATATTCACACACATACACACTACATAATAGAAATAGAAATGGGGAAAAAAAGTGTTATCCTGACCGTACCATTTTTATTTGCATCACTCTTGAGTCTTCTGCCAGGTTTTTCATATGTGTGTCAACAGTTCTTTCGCAAAATGTCTGCCTTGTAGCAGCCAACTTGACGTTACACAATGTTGGAGGTTGAGATGAGTTTCTCCTTCCTCGCTGTTAAGTGCTTTGAGACCACGAAATGCAGCGCGTGCTTGAGACCCGTTATTGCTATGACACAGAAGGATTGCTGCTTATTTTTGATGTTTTGGGGCTCGCGGGGACCCTGTTTTGAGTGGTGACAGCTGTGTCAGCTGTAATAATGAGAGAGTGAAGCCCCATTAACCTCACTTCGGGTAGAAATACTGCACGCTATTCATCACTCAGTCTTGCAGACCAATCAGAATACTGTCTGCTTAATGATGGGCGGGGTAAAATCCCTCTCATAGCACGGGTGGGGGGGGAGGGGAGGTTATATGAGGCTTCACTCTGACGCCTTGAAGAAATCAGTCGCCAGTTAGCAAGACGATACCCTGTTGACCTGGGATTTTCAATTTAATCATTTTAAAAATAAAACACCACTTTTTATTTGGCCACTTTTACATTTGTGAATGGAGCGGCAGGCCAGTTGGGCACGAAGCATGTAATAATATTATATTATATCATAGGCCTATAATTTATTTTATTATATTATCATGCTAACATTTTTATTCTAGGCCACAAACTGTTCTAAAGGTGGGCTTATAGCTTACTACTTACCATCAGGTTCATATAATGAGATGTGTGCATTATATTGAGAAAACATGAAATTTAATATTGAATAAATCCGGCAATGGTATTTGATAAGTCCTGTGACTGTGTTGTTTTGGGGTCATGACTAAGCAGTTCACTTAACATATCGATTGCGCACGCCTTCTCCAGCTCTGAGTCAACGAAAGACTTTTTGATTTCGGCGAGGTGCCAGGCCACCCGGAGAGGCACAGTCATCGCGTTCTCTTGAGCAGATGAGGTATTGTGGATGGTAAGCACTGATTGCTTGTAAAAGGTTAACAGAGTCTCGATTTTACCTTTACATGCCACTGACTTGGGTGGGAAGTTGGCATTGAAACCCATGTGTTAGTTCTTGAAATGCCACTGTGTTTTCAATAACTAGCAATTACATTAATTTTATTTTCACCGGCAAAAGTTTATTCAGTGCATGTGTAGCATGCACTGCTCGTTATCGCTCTGTTGCAGTAGCACTCGGAATCGCCGAATTTATACAGGCTAGCTTTACAATAAGAGTAGGAAAAGAAGCTGCTCAACTGCCGCGCCATGTAAAACACCCCAGTGGGACGCCTGTTGAAAGTCACTGCTGCAGTCTCTGTGATTGTCATTCTCTGCATGAAGTTGATGGATGACACACAGTTCTTTGCCATAACTATGAACTTACAGCAACCAAGCAAAGTGAGTACATTTTGGTTACATTCATGGTACCCAACGGCTTTCGAATGGCCTGGCCTTTCCTCTGTTGGACCTCAACATTTCACAGCCAAAGAGGCCAACTAAAATCTGTCACTCTGGCCGGCATGACGTGCTGGACAGCCAAGAGACTTGAGCGAAGTTCCAGCAGATTACTGACAATTTTAAAACAATAACATATTTGTTATTTATGATATTCAGGACAAAATTCCTATTTCATATGATTGTTTTTTTTTGGTTATCACAAGGTTCTCAGGGACCAGTTGAAGTGTTGTCAAAGTTAAGAGTCGGAAGTATATTAAACGTGTTTAATATAGGTCTGAAGCAGGACTCTCTCACAAAGGCATGTTGGGATAGCATGCCTCTCGTGAAGATCCTTCCGTCAGTGGGCGTTTTGCAAGCCAACGCTAGGCTGAACATTCTATCATCACTGTAGCCCAAACCATTAAAATTAAAAGCTATGTCATGCCAAAAATATAATATAATGCAACAGTGGGCTAATGGTTTTGTAATTGGCATGTTGTTTTGTCACAGTGGTCTAACGCTAATTACAGTCATATAATCTGTCATGCTTTCATCGCAGTGTCGATTCAGTACGCCTTTGTGACAACCTCTGTCACTGTGGTGGGAATTACAAGGCTTTGGTCGCCATGTCCTACTTCTGTGTGGTGATGTCACAATGGTCTAATTCCGTATTCTTTCATCATGTGGTCCGGTGGTGATAATGACCTTGCCACACCTTATACCTATTTTTATGAGCCAGACATGATTGTGGTCTGGTGGTTTTTTATCCCTTATTTGACACGGTTGGCATTTAAACTCTGCGTTGTTCCACATAATAACTGACCTTTTTGAATGTTTAATGAACATGAGAGGTATTTCTGGCTCATGGTTGTGAACAGGCTTCATGTATTAAATGCACTTGACACACACCCTGGTTTATAGACTCCTGCCCCTATCTTTTGTCATTGCATTACATCCTACACTCAACTCCAGCAGCGGCTAAATGTTCGTTGATATAATGCAGCTTGAACAGCAAACTCCAGGCCTGCCCATCACACACTTCTTCATCAGATTTCAATGTTCTCACAGCCCCAATGATAAACTATACTTCTGATCCTTATAAACTCTAGTATCTACTCTAGAATCCTAAAGTCCTGCTCTTCATTTACTGCTATAACAGATTCAAGTCCTGCTTCTCACACACTTGTACACTAGAATCCAGTCCTGCTCTTCATGCACTACAAACCCCAGTCCTGCTCCTCATGCACTCACACAACAAATGCAAAGCCTGACAGGATCCAGGCCTGCTCCTCACACACTATGAATCTAGAATCTCTTATAACAAGTTTAGGCCTCTCACACACCATAACAAATTCCTCAGTCCTGATTCTCATGCATACCTGCAGCAGATTCAAAGCATGTTCCTGACAAAGGTCCTGTTAAATAATCCAGTCCTGCTCTTGATCTGCCAGCAGCAGACTCCAGTCCTCCTCACGGAGCCTCCCGCTGTCTGGTCCCACACCTGGATGAGGATGTTAACATGGAGTCAGCAGATTCACGGGTTTCTCACCTGACCGGCGAGGTCACAAAACAAATGATTTTCTGGAAAACAAGCGCACCCTCAATAAATTATCGTCAGCAATTATCTCGTTAAGCTTGGCATAATCCAGAAAAATGTGCTCTGTTGAAATCCGCTAATGGTCCCATTAATCAATTACCTTTGACACAGATAGGGTATTAAGCTACTGAAATAAATATGAGGAGCATTTATTTCGGGTTTGAAAACGTAGCAGCGAATTGAGCCTGATGGATGGTCGTTTGGTTACCTTCCTTTTGTTTTTTTTTCCTTTCTTTCTTGTATGCGCTTGAAAGCATTTTCATTACAGCCATTGATTTTGTCCTCTGGCTTTGAATCATTCCTTTGTTTGCATAAAGCGGAGATGTTAACTGCGGCACAACACAAAATTACCTCCCGAAGTCGATTTTCGAAGTGTTGAAAGAAGAGTTGGGAAACTAGGGGGCATTACTTGATACTGAGATTGGACAGTCGTCGGCCTCATGCTCACGTTCGGTCTGTTTGTTTTCGATGGATGCAAAAGATAAAAACGGGTGCGACTGCAGGCTGGCTGATATTGCCCGCTTGTTTTTGGACGTACCAAAATGGAAGTAATGAGCGGTCCTGGAGCTGAAAGGATCGTCTGTCGCCGCTCACTTTCTCTGAACCATGAAAAGACAGATCGTCCCTCTACGCTCTTTTACATTAGTAATGGCCCTGTTAAAAAATTAACCTCCGCATGCTCTAGGACAAAACATGTTGAACTGGTCCAGACAGGGCTTGGCCCCGTTGAGGGGTGTGTTCCCAAGCACGCATCGTGTTCACCGCGGTCCTTGGATACCGTCGGGGGACACAGCGGTAGACTTGACATTTGTTTTCCGTGTGTCTTAGAAGTAAACCAGGTCAGGCATGGTGTGCGTTCTCTCCAGCAGTGCCCCCGGAACAGTTTTAGGGTGTGTGAGTATGTCTCTCTATTCTCATGTTCACGGTTAACACACAGCGACCTGGGGCGTTTTCCTGGCTCAAAGAACCGGCGTAGTTTGAATAGATATGGCTCAATTTACATCCCACTTGAAACTTGCACAGTTATCCTGGATAAGATTTGCATGTTGTGTTTAATAATAACCAGCAAGGAGAACGTGTTGAGTGCTAATGCAAACGGCTCATGCGGTGAGCGAAACCCCTGCCAGCACAGAATGCCTTGTGTTCCATTGCCCCTTTCACACATGTAGGTTAACCCAAGAAACTTCCAGAAATCGTCCAAAAGGAAGTCATGCGCGAGGGAGAGCTGGAGTCCATATCCTAGGAAAATTGTTCTGGCAATTTCACCCCACAGGACCTAGCAGGATTCCCACGGATCTCCCTTTTCGATCGTAGTGTTTCCCAGCGCCGGTTTCTTGGGATAACCCCTTTGTAACGCTGGATTCCTGTTCCAGCTGAGCTCTCGGTCAGGGTCGACTGCGCCTCTGATTGTACGCTGGATTTTTATCTCTAACGATAATAATAACAGTGCGCTGGATTTAAAGAGCACCTTTTGTGAACGCTAAACGATTTTCAGCGATAGGGGAGGCCCACAGTTTTTGGCTCTTTGCAAAACAAATGATTGTTGCTGCCTGTTTGCATTTAGAAAGACAACAGTATTTTTCAAATTATTTTCGCTCACTTATGATAAGACTCCTTATTTGGAAGTGTAAAAACACAGATTAGCTTCGGAGTAATTAAATTTAATTAGTTGTTTAATTTAATTCATTGCTACAGGGCATAGAGTAATTGTACAACTTATTAAACTTTATCAACTGAGGCTGCAGCTCAGAATTTTAAAGGGCATATATTAACATAAACAATAGTTAAAAAAAGAAATACTTTTGTATCTTTTTAATTAGTTTAATAAATTGAGTTGAATTGGTTTCATTATTTGCTTGAAACAAACCTCCGACAACACATTAATTTCACAGGGAACTTAGAACAGATACTTGTCCAATGGCAATAATTACCCGCAGCTAAACATATGTCTTGTAAACGCTTGTCTTGGATGCGTCTCTCGACCAATGATGTCAGTCACCACCGAGAGACATGGTCTATTTCAGACTTGCTGTCATGCATCACATTGAAATTGTACATCATGGGTGTCAGTGGGGTTCCTGTATGAGCTAGACGTCTTTCAGGTGGTTTCGTGAAGTAAATGGCTGTCAGTTGAAAGTTGGATGAAGCATGAATGAACTAGAATAAGATTTGTTTTGTTTGGGAGACAAAGTGAACAGAAAATGGAACAGAACAGAAAGGGAACAGAAACTCATCTCAGAGATGAAGAGGTAACTTTGGAGGGAGACAAGAGAGAGGGACATAGAGAATATAGGAGAGGGAAAGAGATCTGAATAATTAATATGCATGACCTCAGTTAGCCAGCCTCTATGTGCAACAGCGCGTCCGTTTATGGAGCGCATGTGAGAGAGGGAGGGACAAGGGGAAGATGAAATACAAAGACCCTCTTTCTGGGGCCCCGGTCTATCTTCATCTCTGAAGGAGGATTAAATATGCCCTTCCTAATATCCACACAAACCCTTTGGCTGTGGGCAAATGCCACGCCATGTAGATTAGATCTCTCTCTCCCCTCCCTCCCTTCCTCTCTCCCTCCCTCCAGCTCAGTTCACTGGCTGTACCCAGCCTGGTGTCCGGCACACACACACACACACACACACACACACCCTCGTGCCCTACAGCTGATATTGAGGGGGCCTTGTCTGTTTACTGAAGCCTCTATCACCAAGCCACTGCAAACTTTCTGAACGCGGTCAATACCGACAACCGCATCCCTCACAATGCGGAACAGAGGAGCGCGTGAGGGAACAGCCGACAAGCACCTCAACAGCTAGCGGAGTAGAACAGCTGACAATGAGAGGGAAAGAGCGAAACTACGATGACAACACAAAAATTCACCAGACCAGTTCTTTCACATTTAACCATACTTACCATCTTAGCAGTCTTGCCATTTTGTCAGGCAAATGGACACACTAGCTGCTTGTGCTTATGTAGAAGACTGCGGTCAAGTCCATACACATAAAAATGAATATTTGAATAATAATTTGAATAATAAAAGAATAAGGGTTGCTATTTATAATTTCTGACACATTCTACAATTGATGTTAATGAAAGCACGCGCATAAATCAAGTTGATAGACAAAATAATGGAAACATCAAGCAATAAATGAATATTCATTCACTAATAAGGACTGCAGTGTGTGAATAACAGTTTGGCTGCCCTTTGCCTTCAGAAAAGATTCAGTCCTTCTTGCGGTTAAAAGCCCTATTAGTTCATCCTGACTTTTATAGCTATGTATCATATCTTAAAACGGGCGTCGCCCAACGCTGTGGGTCTGAAAATCGTTTATGTGAAAGTATTAGTAAATACACGGTAAGTGTATTTACTAATAAAAGGCCGTTAGACTTCCTCTTCCAAGGGTTTCCTTTTAAGAAATGTAACTGTAATGGATGTTATTACTGCACATCTTTAGTTTGGCCTGTATGGTGTGGTGTGCAATGAGTGCCCTCTCCACTTTCCCATGGTTATGAGTTTGCAAAGTGATACATGTGTTTCGTGTCAAATTGAAGTCTTCTAAATACCAGTTTTAGCATAAAAACTGGAGCACATATGTTTTTGGGGTATTATTTATGCATGCGTGTTTATAAATGAGGTTCCTGGTGATTAGGGCGGCCACGGAAGACATGATTTCATCCTGGTGCTCATGAAATCACCTCCATGACGTTCCGCAGTTGGGAACAAGTAATAAAAAAAAATGAGTAGAAAAAGAATAGAAGAGAACTGTTTTTGAATAACTCTGAACTCCGGGTTTTGTGCTCACTGCCATATTTTGATCACATTATCCTTTGTTGTGTATCAGCCATAATTACAGTGACTCCTGAAATGACACACCTATCATAATCATATTTTTATTCTGTTTATTTATTAACCTTTATTTAACTAGGAAGTCTCATTCTGGGATGTGTTTTTCACGAGAGACCTGGCAAAGGTGGCAATCAACACAGTGTTAGTACATAAAGCGATACAAAACAATACATATTACATATAAAACATACAGTATAGAAAAAAATATCAGACTTGTGAAGCTCACAACATACAGTTCCCATTGAAGTAAATCAAGGTGGTGTAGATTCCCTTCCGTGGTCATTTTTGAGCCTGTTTTGTGGTTTTTAGAAGCTATCCTATCAGTATCTATCCTTGTTAGTGAATTTTGGCTTGTGACCCTGTGCCTCTGTCCTGATCCAGCTTTTTCCTTGCCTGGTGAATCGTGTCGTGTTTTTTTACCCTCGACACTTAAAATAATTTTGCTGTCTCTCTGACTGACACACCTGCTGTTTGGGCACCAACGCTTTGCCCCTAAATTGTGTTTGATCTCTGATTTTCTTTGGGTAATTCATATTAAAGTGTTGATTTTAAAACTTCTTTTACAGTCAGTGCTTAGTACTGACATTAATGTAAAGCAAGTGCATGGGCTCCCTTCTAATTGCAATTTAATTAAAAGATGCAATTCAATTTAAACAGATTAAACAGATACTGTCGTCTTTTTTCATTTGCCGTTTCCATTATTTTGTGTGCCTCCTGCATCAGCAATATAATCATACTTATTTTAATGTCGAATGTAATGCGTTTTGTATATTATTTGGCCATATCGATCTGGGGATTCTGCCAATAAATCACATTGAATTAAACTGAGAGATGGAGATGCAGAATGTGAGTGGTGTGTGTGCACGGGTATGAGAACATAAGGGAGGGGGAGGGCCTACCGAGGGACTACATGTGTGTGTGAGTCTCTTCCTCTGTTGTCTCATTTAATGAAACTAATAATATCTCAGATCAATACCTACTGTAATGTCACATTGCATAGTTCTGAATAACAAGGACTGTGTGTGTGTGTATGTGTGAGTTTGCTTGTATATTTTGATAGAAGATCCACAAAAAGAGGCAGGTATTGAAATTGTGTGTTAGTGCCATATCTTTCTGTCTACCTTCATTCTGCCACATTATAAAAAAATCTTTTCATTCATCTGAGAATTACATTAGGTCATTTTTTTCCTCCGAACCACTTAAAAAAGTCAATACTTTCCTCCAGCTCACAAAGATCACTCCAGACATTTCAGTGCTTTCTGTCGTTTCTGCTTGTCTTGCAAAATAATCCTTCATCTCGGTTTCACGGGTGCGCGAAGCAATTTGAAAGTGCTGTGTAATTTGAGTGATCATCGCTAATGCGCTCGCAAGGTGTCCTCGGTCGGTCTTCAGAGGGTTCCGAATGCAATTAGCGTGGTGGAAGACGCAACAAAAAAATCCATTCGACCATAGACCGCGATGTCTTCCCTTCTCACTATTTCCTGACTCTCGAAACAAAAAGTTCCATGAAAACGGAACATTTCGTACTGCTCTCGGGGGCTGGAACAGAAGGACAGCTGAAACACAAGGGGCAGCTGCATGAACACTTGAGAACCCGATCTCCTCAGAAACAGCTGTAGTGACATCTCAATTCTGATCAACGTCGGAAAGCGCGGGACAAATAAAATGCATAGGCCTGCCTATCCTGGATCAGCCAGGCGATAGAGGAATGTGCCAACAATGCAGAATCAGTATAATTTAAAAATAAATTAATTAAAAGTAATTAATGGTAATGTGCATTCACAGGATTGATGCAGCTGGATACTTCTGGACATTGGAGCCTGGTTTGGCAAAGCGCCTTATTCTTTCCCATTAAAATTCACAAAACAGAATTTGATGCCAGTGGGGACATCTCTTCAGAGGACATTTGTTCTTTTTAGCATCTGGTGACAAGTCTAGTGTCCTATCAGCCAGTCCTCACACTGGACTGTGTAGCAGTGCACTGTGGGAAAGGAACAAGTAACAAACGCTTCCGATTGCCCACATACGTGTGGAAGCAGTTTTTACTGTGTGGCATGGCTTGCACCGAATTGCATAATAAAGGAACCCTCCTGGTGTGTGAAGAGAGGAATATGTGGAAATATGAAATATTAGGTATGATTAAAGAAAGCAGATCCGGGGCCAATGAGCAGGGTTCTTTACACTATAGGACTGGAACAGCGGCTCCATCACCCAATGCCGTGTAATTCCTTTTCATAATTCTCTTTTCTATTAAGTTACTTGAAACCAGCGTTACAGCACTTGACATCATACCTAATGCTGGTATGTGCCCAGCAAAATCGACCGCTTTGGACTGTTTGCAGGCTAAGACTGTGGTTTTTCGCCAAAAAAGCAGTTTATTTCACATTTATTCATCAGCCGTGCTTCTTGCCGTTTGCTGCGAGGAAGGATGGCAGCAGATTCCCTTCTCCCCTCCTTGTTCGTCTCCTTGGGTTTTTAGTGCGGGAGAAGAAGACGAAAGAAATGCCATCATGCAGCTCGCCAACTCTTCCCACAGCCCGCTCGTAAGTAGGCCAGCGCCAGTATTTCAGACATGTGGAGGTGAGCCGTGGAGTATTTTAGCCAACAGCTATTCTGTCATTCTTGTAGCCAGTGCCAACTCATGTAAATGTTACTTTTGAACACAAATAAATTTTTAAAGAAAAAATATATGTGTGAAATGAACAGCTCTGAGTATGACAGTACTGGAGAGGGAGTGGAGGGTAGTCGGACTCCATGTTAAATTTTTGACCCCGTACTGGTGATTGTTTGGAATAATCATAGATGTCATATTTCCTTTCTCCTTCTGGTAGCTACAGTCAACTGTCTATCAAGGACTGCTCTTAAACCAATTAAAATGTTTTACTCCACGGCAAAGCACAATGATTGGTCCAAATCAGTAAGTTGCTGCTACTTATATGGCATCTCTGCCCAATTACAGTTTCATTAAAGTCTCATTACCTCACCACCACTGATGGGTAAATGAGGTATCAGGACACCAAAATAGGTGGAGCTACAATTAGCGGCCAATCACTGACTTGATTCAACCAGGTTTTGCTCTGTGGCAACACAATGGTTAGTTTAAATCAGTGTAGAACTTACACACCCACTCATTTTGGGGTGGTGAAGCCTTAATTATCCTATCGTTACCCTGGATAGGTGAAAACACAGCGATAACCATGGGAGGTAAGAATCTGCAAATGTGATGAAATTACAGGAACATGGATTCATAAACCAAAAAAGAAAAGCGCACAAGCACTTTTTTAATGCAGAACACGTTGCTCTTGGCAAGATGATGAGAACCTGAAACTTTTATAGATATTTTTCCCTCAGTTTTGTTGGAGCTTCCCTGGAGCTGTTCTTGTGCTACTTTTAAGCGTTTCATTGGATCTTTTTACCGTTTACTGTTCACATGATATTGTGAGAGTGTTCCTGTCTTAGTGTAGCCTGTGTTTTGTTCTTCTCTGTGTTTGAAGGTCATACTTAATCAGAATTTCTGTTCACAGAAGTAAGGCGGTGATACTTGAGTATGCGCTCTACTAATGGGGGCAGGACAATGTAAAAGTTACATAACATGTATCCCTGTTCAAGCAAATCAATAGTTTGGACGTTCACTTGATTTTAGGGAAAAACAATACGCTAATGTGCAAATATAATATAAACTATGACAGGCCAGCTGTCCATAGCAAGGACAAAGCTGAGATGCAGCTGGCACCTTTTAAAAAATGTGTCTTATAACTTGGCAGTGGACAGGTCTCCAGACTTTCGGTGATCAGACTGGTAACCACAGGACCTCAAACATTTACACTGAATGGAAGATTTTCCTCAAATTTAAAACTCCTTTTGTTCACATGGACAAGAAGCCAACCATCAGACACAGAAGGATACATACCAGGAGGTATTCTTTCTTGAACCCTTCTCATGGGAAACTGCTTAAGCTAAGCAGGTGTTGGCATGGTTAAGACTTGGATGAAAGACCAAAGAAAATTCAGTTGCAATTGGAATAGGTATGGGAGGGACAGTAAGGGGTCACTCTCTCAGCTGCACCAATGCATTAGGGCACTGAGCTGTAATTTGGATGAGACCTTAAACAGAGGTCCTGAACTCCTAGTGGTGATTAAGGATCCCATGGCTGCTCTTAAAAGACTAGAGGACTTAACCCTGGTGTCTTGGCCAAAGTCCCATAGAAACAGGCTGTGTAAATCTGGTAATTTAATCACCCCTTGTATCTGATTGGCTACATGATCCCTGCCCAGTTTGATTGCCATGGTAATCACTGCATAAGATAATTGAGCTTTTAGCTGACCTGCCCAGGTAAGTAAAGAGGGGAAACAATAACATGTTAGGTTGTGGCTGAGTTGTACATAGGTCATGTATTTACTGAAGTTGTGGCCATATAAGAGAAATTATTATGCATTCAGATTTTTACCTACGGATACATAATCAAGATAGTGGTGTGTGAAAATATGTAATAAAAGCATGGTTGATGCATTTGAAAGCAGAAAAAGGGAACGTAAGACAGTCTGGCAAAGAGAGAGTGGCAGTTTTAAAATGTGGACAGTTATAAGTCTGTATAAACCGCAAAAAGACTCGCAATGCTTTTCAGAACCAAACTTTCTGGGGAATCTGGTGATATAAGTTGACAAGAGAGAGTCGCTTCTCTCAGTCCATCTCTCTCTCTCCCTCTCTCTCTCTCTCTCCGTGCTCAGTTCCTTCAGCGCTCCATCGCCTGACTAGTCCTGCTTTGGCAGCAGTGACGTCACCGAGCCAGCCAGTG
Source organism: Albula goreensis (assembly GCA_022829145.1). NCBI lineage: Eukaryota > Metazoa > Chordata > Actinopteri > Albuliformes > Albulidae > Albula > Albula goreensis. The sequence continues at coordinate 35,611,514 of CM040745.1, forward strand.
GGTTGAACAGAAGGTAGAGAGAGGGAGAGCGAGCTCACGAACGGGAGCGGAGTTGTTGGGCCTGCAAGAATAGACCCGACAAAACAATCAAATCGGATTTCTGACTGTCAAAAAATTGTATCACAGCACGACTGAATTGCAAAGAGGCGATTTTGCGTATCCAGCCTCAAATTACCCGTGCCTGATCCGACCGGAGCTAGCAACACCAAGGTAAGAAAGCGAGAGGGAAAGAAAAGTTGGTGTGGTCGCTGACGGGAGAAGAGGCAATGACTGGCTTTACAGTACTCGGTGTTTGCTATATTGAAATCTCAGTGAGCTGGCGGTTGTGTTAACAGCTGTAAACACAAGAGAACCGGTTATTCTTCGGAACAGGGGTTGAGAAGTCAAACATTTGTTTCATGTGTCCATGCTGTTGACGGTGTAGGGTAGCTGGTGATCCTTCGAGAGCTACGCTGCTTTGTGTGTCTACGGCAGCACAATAGATGCGGGTTTGATATAACGGTGGTGATGGCGTTTCGTGGAGGAAAGAATGATTGTCCGGTTCTGTGTGCACATGCTTTTATCGCCCACACTTGAACTTAGCCTTCACAATAATTTTACAAAGTAAAACGCAACACTTTGCCTCACTTAACATAATGACAAGCTGCATGTAGTGTCGTTAGATTAATAGGTTTTAAAGCGAAACCAGTTATTGTAATTGCAGGTAGCTAGCAGTGGCTATTCCAATTGTGTTGTCATTTTGTGTTGGTATTTAATGCATTGTTCATGTTGAAATATTGCGCATAATTACTGAAGAGATCCGTTGTAACCCTCTGTTCAAAACTTGCCAGCCTCTGCTCTGAGAAGTAAACGATTTTACTGAACGTTACATCTTACCTGTGTTCTCAAAAAGTAACCTAAATTTTTCACATCGCTTGTATGGTACTTAAACGTGTCTTTCACCTTCAGAGTGATGGTGCACAAAAGATTAGAATTCAGAGGCACGTAGTGTCAAAGTGAATTGTATGTTTAGTTAAAAGAAACTTCAAAGTTTTGAAATTTGGGCGCATGGCACTCTTTGCGGAAGATTATGCCCAACTTCTATACATTTTTCAGCCTGCAGCATTTAGAACAGCTAAAACTCACTGAATAGATGAATTAGAAATCATTGAACCAGAAAAAAATGGCAAAGAACGTGTCATTTATTTATGTAATCCGATTTTGAGTGTGCGACATACTTAATGGCGACTAATTGAACAGACATAAGCTATAAAGTGCATGGCTATACTGTATGCAGACCGTTTGATATGGTGTACACATAACCTCATTCATACGATGAAAATGAGAGAATACAGTGAAATTTAAGTAGGCTATTTCAAGCTGCATGTTTTTTAATTCAACAAAAGATCATTAAAACGTTGATCCTCATGTGTCTTCATGTCTCAAGCCTAGTACCTGTTTCCTGGGAGTGTTTTTTTCCTGAGAAGATTCCACTAATGGAAAATCTCATCGCAACGGAATTCACACTGTGTCGATTCGCGGAGCTTTTGGATTAACCTCTGTGCCCCGTACCATTCAGATAAATTTGATAAAGCAACAGGGTTCACATTGCGGCGTTTTGCGTCACCTGCTTTTTGCAGGCTACCTGTCGTTCTCATTTATTTGTGGCTGATATAGACGTTTTCTACAGAAAAAGGAAGCCGCTAGTAGCAGCTAATGACGCAAACGTTTCATTGCAATTAGTTTCCATCAGCAATCGATTCTGTTGGTAACCAGATAAAGAACGTTTTCCCTCCGACTACAACCCTGTGATGCTATTTAGGGTTCTGCTTTTTATTTTATCCTACACAAAATCCCGGAGGCATTTGCTGCTTCTCTCATTCCCTTCACTAAGTACATTTTACACCTGTCAGAACACTTAAACTTGCCGTTTAGTGTGTTAAGTAGCACCAGCCGTCCTCGACTCAAGGGGAAGAATGTTATTTATATGGATGTGTTGAATTTAGCTTGGGCCTTAGCGACATTCCTCAGTAAAGTGGAAAACTGGACTTTTCACAGTAGCCACCTTTAAGACCACTGTGCACTGTGTTTCCCAAGTTGTAAATGATTTCTCTTTATGAAAGTAAAACTGACACAGTTTCTGTGTATGAGACCGGCTGGGTGAGCTCAACAATCCGGTTGTAGTTGGGCTGCACCCATCGTTGTCACCATGGGAACGCAAAACCGGAGGACAAGGTCCGCCCTGCAATGAAAAGCATGCGGAATTGGATTGGGTTACTGATAAAGACTGCCGAACACAGCATTGCTGAAATGGATTGTCACAACAAATTTGGATAAACGTATAGTAATGACAAGGATGTATCATCATGTAAAAAGCACACGCCATAAGGCTTCGGATCATTTTCATTTTGCTCCAAAATGTCCTTTGTGGAGTTTTATGTTCCTGACTGATTTGTGACTGTTATATGAACAATGATGATAATGATGATGGCCGAATCTCACATGTACTTAGGCACGTGATACAGAGACATAGAAACTCAATGTTTTCTTGCCTGCAGGTGCAGGATGTGGTGGTGATGCTAAGGCCAATTATAAGGAGCCCTGTGGGGCTGCCAGAAACAGTCCGCCTTGGTACAGTTCTGATTGGATACCTGACCGTGAGAGAGAACCAATCCACACACACCAAACCAATGCAGTGACAGGCCAGGCTAGCATGTAGCCCCAGTTTGTCATAATTTAGAATGTCCATAAACAAAGACCTCTTGCTTATGTGTGTGGGGGAATAAAAAACGAAAACATTTTCAGGACACATGAATTCACAGTTCTGTTCCATTACCTCGGAACACTCTCTATCCTTCTTGATGAGATATTTTCATCTGCCTGCTAGTACAGCAGACAGTTGAAATCCAATAAGTCATGCATTAATGAAGTACCACCTGCAGCGGTTGCAATACTGGGTCAGTTAACATTTCCTTCCTCGTTAAGTGCTTTTCTGGATTGAAGCATTTCCCTGATGCTCAGTCATTATTACTGATAATGGCCCTTTGTGGGTTTGTCAGACGAGATTGGTTTTAATTGATAGCAAATTAGCAAATGATCACACATCTAATAGCATTTGTGAATGTGAATATTGAGTAAAGGATCGACTTTTTGTAGCCTACCTGGGTAAACGGTTCTGTTAGAATTGTAATGGTGAAGTGCATTGTGGGAATCTCCGTCACAGTTGTGTATGCTTGTGTTTCGACTCAGCAGTGAACTTGGCCCGAGGTTAACACCCAACCCTGGGCCTGAAATCTCTCACAGCAGAGGTTTTAATGACCTGTAAAACTGTTTGCGGAAACCTCTCTCTCATGGCTCGGAGCTGCGGTCCGCCTATAGCGTTGCCCTCTCTCGGGGTGGAATGCTGGAATCCGACGTGCGTGCCTTAACGCCACGGTACCAGTCACCTACGTTAAACAAAGAGCCACTGTGTGTTTTCGCTCGGCGTGTATGTTTGTGGAAATGGACGCGCCCCTTTAAAGTGCCTGTTTCTACGCTGGCCACAGTTGTCGGATTGTGCCAGATGGAAAAATTGGGTTTCTACGCGTTTCGAGGAGCCATTAACTCTCTGCTGGGAGTCAGTCAGTAGGTGTGTTAGAGAGTGGAGACAGGAGTCATGCCCATCTTACATTATGGGGCCCTGGAGAGTCCCCGCCTCAACTGGGAATGGGTGAACCACCTGCAATTCACTGTAAAGCCCTAATTCACAAAGCCACAACTTAATATGAATAATATATGAATGAGTATGAATACAAGAAGGACACAATAGATATGGATGCAGGAATAGGTCTTTGGAAGTATTGAATGCCATCAATAGCACTCTGAGTATTTAACCTTTTGGGGAACAGATTTTCAACTGATGTTGATAAAGAAACTGCACTCTCATTTCTACATGTGATTTTGGACGCAAGATCAGATAAAGACCATGGGCCGAATTTGAGAGTTCAAAAGGGCAGTCGCTGAAAAACGTGTACCAGTTCTGTTTTCTGCAGACATGACTGCGCTCACCTGCAGGTGTAACCGGTCTTTCTTATTTACCTACTGTTTACCTGTTTCTCATTTGCTCCAATGGTGGCTATGTTTCACACCGTGCTAAGACACAAGGACCCGAAACAACACTCTTGTTGTCCCTGGGGATACCTGCTCGTTAAAAATTAACTGGAAAAACCAGAAACCAACATTTTAAAGAGTCAGCTTGATTCTTCCTAGGAACAGTGATGTTAGCTCCTTTCTAATGTTACATGCTAATACCATAAAGTCGAAGTGCATTTGCTTTTTTGCTCTGCAACAAGCAAGTAAAAAAATCTTACTTGTTTGGTGAAAGAAACACCCCTTTAAGCACTGCTAGTATCAACATGTCTCTTGATAAGCTTTAACAAGCCAGGAGCAGCTACCTATTTCATCCTACCTGAAAGGAGCTACAAGACACCTGCATAAACCACAAGCTAATTAGGTGTGCTTTCAGTCCTACCAGTGTTGTATGTCTCACTTTATGAAGTACGCATTTCTTGAATACGAATGCTGTAAATGTTTCTCTTAAACAATACATAGCTGTTCCAAAAACCCAAAAATCCCCCTCCCTGCCCCACCTTCATTCTGATAATGTACTTACATTCTCACTTTGTTTCATTTTTACTGGACAGTCTTCGGCGCAAGGAAATTGAATGTTCAATGTTCTGTCTTTGAGCAGACCCCACTGTGTGACAACACACTGTTCAGATAAAGATGGGGGAAGAAAAACAATGGTTTAAAAATACACACCAATCATCATGTGAAGAAAGTAAGGAACATGATGTGCAGTGATGGTTTCTCCCTCAAGGGCACTTTTTTGGCTGTTAGCATTTCATTTCACCTGAAAAACAGTAGTAAGCTCATGTTCTGGCTCACTCAATCTCATATTAGACACATCCTTGTTTTAACCAATGAAATGGCCTTGTTCTCTACAGCCAACATTATGATAGGCGCATGTCTGTGACTAGCGTTGGTTATGTGTGGTTGGGAAGCCACTTTTGCGGGTGTTGAAGCCATGTGCCTCTATCCCATTATTGGGTGTACCATAGCCTTAACCAATCAGAATATCTGCCTGAAACATCTGGCAAAGTACTGGGTTGAGTATCAATCAGTACTTTCTTACCTGTGGGCATATCTGAGGTCATGCATGCTGTCAGTCTGTGCCACAGCAGTTGAACAGGGTTACAGGTATAATTGGTTTTTATGAATTCTTGATTTAAGCAAAATGGAGATTATGAAGGAGTTTAAAAATAGTGAAAGACTTTTGCACGGGCCAGCTTCAGCGAAACACAGCGGTCTTCCGCCGGCGTGGCGAGGGGCATACATGAGACTTAAGAGCATAATATACTGACATTGGTACAGACAAGGTGACCAGAAGACTAGTGAATCACAGACTGAGGGGGGTGTGGCTAATCCTCCCTGGCCCCTCCCACATTTAGATGTGGCATTGACCATTCACCGGAGGAGCGAGGGAATGCCTTTTAGGTGGCCGCACAGTCACATTATCCTGCTTTTACCCACTTTCAAGCAGTTTACACCATTAAGGTCACTTCATGCAAATCGTCTTAAGTTGATTTAGAGTGCATGCTCAAATCCATAATATTTAATCTCTGCTGTGGATATATTTTAATGTCCCTATAAAAGGGTGTAAAACTTTGCCTTGCGCACAGCCAGCCCTTCTGAAGACGTCTGTCGCTCCTCAGTTTCGTAAATGTATTATTTTTGTCATATGTTGAAGGCTAACGCTAACACCTGCCGTGCGTGGCAATCCGGCGTATCACTTGAAACAGAAGGAACCGACAGAAGGCACAGCAAATTCATTACCGTCACTCTGAAGCAAGGTTATTTCCGAGATGATTGGCACTTAATTGCGATGACACCTGACGGTATAGCGTCTCTCAGTCCCTCTCCGTTTGGCGACTCTCTGCAAGGGGGCGGTGGGGGGGGGAGCCTTTTTTTTTGCAGGAGGGATCCTGCGGGGAGTGTCACGTCAAATTAGATTTCATGGCTTAGGTGGAAAATTACTTTCCCTGACCTGTCCTCATGCTATAAATTTTAATCTGTCAAAAAGAGGAAAAAAAAGGAAGAGGTGCACATGGAATACAGACCAGTATATAATAACGTCACAGGGAGGCAGAGAGGAGAGTGGCAGAGGTTACAGTGCTGTTGTTCTGTAATTAATTTTAATCCAATAAATTAGTAAACCATGATCGTGCGTGACAGTAGTTGAATGGGGCCGTAGGAGTGAACTCAGGTTGCGCTCGGCGACTGGTCTGAGCATGTATGTGGATGTTTTATAGAAATTCAATACATCCTAAATAAAGGGTGATGCTTTTGTTTTCAGGCTTATGGGTTATGGTAGTGACAGTTGAGATGAGTTTTCCAGAGCCCATTAGTATGGAGTTATACACTAAACTGTCAAATCATTGACTTGTTTGAACCAATCAAAAATGCTTATTCCTCTCCTAAGCCAACGTGGTCATTGGTCCAAATCACAGTCATGGACACTATATCGTAAGGAAGGTACCTGACAGGATGGTTCGCATACTTTTTTTGTTTTGAAAAATCCATTTGTGTGAGTGTGTATGTGTATACATTGTTGTTTCTGGGTGAGAAACACATTGTGAGAACACACTATTTTGAGACATGCAGGTTTGGCTTTCTGGTGCCCTTAAATAACCCACAGCTCCAACCATTGCTCCTGTTGAGAGTATATCATTCCAGTGAGCTTGATGTAGCCGTTTTGCTAAGACACCTGTAGGTGCTCGCAGGTGAACAGTGCGGAAGCACCTGTTTCTTTGATGCAGGCGAATGGAAATTTTACTTGCTACAGTTGTCACTGTCTTTCTATCTCTGTCACTTTCCCCTCCCTCTCTTTCTCCCCTCCCTCTTTCCCTCCCTCCATACCATCCTCTGCCAGCTCGTGTCATATCTCCTCGCTGAGTCTCTCCCAGGACACCCAGCCTAATCTTTATGAGAGGAACGCGGGGTGCCGAGGGCCACTGCGCAGGCCAGACAGGTTCCGGCTCTTTCCAAACCTCGTTGAGGGACCGTTACAAGGAGCAGACCTCCTTCTCACCTCCCTTAACACACTCCCAGCAGAGCCAATTAAAATTTGTGTTAGCCACAGCGCCCCACACACGCACACAAATCCCAGTTTGCGCTGTAGGACTGGAGCCAGATCAGTCTGTCTAGATGCTGTATGATCGCTTCGACTTCACTCGAGCCGCAGCTCATGGCTTTGCCTTGAATCCGGGCATTCGCTAAGACTGAGAAGACCGTCTGGGCTTTATCTAAGGTTTAATTCAGGTTGTACAAAAAGGCAGAAAGAGATCTTTGTCTCTTAAAGTCCCTTTTTCTGAATATGCGGATCCTGTACAAGTAAGTCATCCTCTGGTAGTCAAGATGTCTGGTCCTGGTGTACGAGGCTTTGAGCCAAAGCTGATGGCATTAAAACAGGCTAAGAAATCCATTTTCTGCTTTTCATCTGATAGTATTCTTCACAGGGTTGTTGGAGTACTGCGTGGGATGGAGGTGAATGGTGAAGGAGAGTGTGGTGTCTGCAATATCTCTCACAACTTTGCGGGGTCTAGAGACTGCTCTTAGTGGTGGTACAGGTGTAAAGGCGCTAAGTTACGAGCCTCATCGGTTGCCTTGTAACCAGAGGCTGAGGGAAACAGGAAACTATTGACACGTTGACCGCCATTGTAATCACTCACCCCCTGCCCACTTCCTCACCAAAACAGCTCACTAAAGAGCAATTATCCCTTGCTCTCTCTCTAACTGAGGACAGTTGGTTTTGAATTACCTCCCAAAATGGCCTTCTGAAGTCTGGTGCGAGCAGGAGGGGTGTTTGGGGGGGAAATCTGAACCTGTTTCTGAGTGTTCCTGAGGGCTGCGGCATGTGCCCCGAGGTCTCATGGGAAATGGAGTTCAATGTGTATGTGTGTGTGTGGAATGTTTCTGAGCCATATCTCATTTTCTGCTGAAGTGTTTTGAGTTTATTGCTGGTGTTTGCAAAGGCAGGTGGTTGGAGGGGCTGGGTTCAGTCAGCTGGGAGTTTGGGGAGGTGTGTGGGAGGACCAAAAGGAGGTGCAGGGTACATTTCTATGCCTGATGGAGCTGCAGGGATGTGAAGTAAACGTCTGTGTGCCTCATTGTGTGTGTATGACATCCATGTCCCAGGATGCATGAAGTTCTGTATGGGTTGATGTGTGTGATTACATTTAATTGTACTTTGTTTTGTGTGAGTGCGTGCGTGCGTGGGTGGGTGGGTGGGTGGGTGGGTGGTGTGTGTGTATGTATGTATGTGTGTGTGTGTGTGTGTGGGTGGGTGGGTGGGTGGGTGTCTGCAGGCTTTTGTAGCGGGGGAACACTCAAGGTAAAGGAGTAGTAGCAGCTGCTATTTCTTTTGATCAGCCTATAAAAGTGTCAGATTGAGTGACAAGCAAAATGACAGTAATATCAGAGAATAAATTGAGCTAAAAATGTAAGTCTCTCACTCCGACATATGTTTTTCAGATTCTGTCCAAGCACTGGCAGTTTCTTTTTATGTTGGAATGGTAGCTTGTAATAATCGAATCACATGGGGAAAAACACAAAGAATGAGTTCACACACTATCGATACCTCATATTTGTAGATTGGAGGCACATAACATTTGTCATACATTCTTTATGATGTCCAATATCTGTATGGATAAGTTATCTATAATGAGTGTATTCCAGGCGTTTTGCTGTTTCAGTCAATGATTGCATTCACGTCATAGAAAAATTGCAGATGTAGGTAGGTGAATTCAAAATGTATCAGACGATATCCAATCTCAACAAAAGAACCACACTGGAAAAAATATGAGCATAATAATGTTCAGTTCAGATGGCTGAAATGATAAAAGAGCCCAAGTGAATTGAAATATAAAAGAAATATAGAAAAACTAATTATTGAAATCTGTAGAGGAAAAGTGATAAAGTGAAAGTGAGAAAGACCATGGGAAAACGTGGCCTAATTCAAAACCATGCAGTAGCCCTACTGATGTAGGAAAACTACAGACCTGCTCCCCCTGCCAAAGTTCTCAGAGACTGAAGGCAACCAGAGGTCATGGAATCACTCCTACATGTTCAAAGTAGCTCGCGTACAAAGACAGATATTGTGCACCCGACGCAAATCAAAAGGATACGTGTTTGTCGCGCCGAAGGTTAAGTCCAGTGGGAAAAGAGCAGCCAGTCGCACATTTGGAGTTTACTGTTCGGCTGACAGAAACTGTGTTTCTATTCGAAGCTGGGAGTAGATTTCACTTCAGTGTGTTCGTGTGAGTGTGGGAGTTTTGGTGTACATGTGTCTGTGTAAGTATCGTCTTGTTGTTTGTTGCAGATGTCATTTTTGTTTGACTTTTCCTGGTGGAACAAGCACTTGGCTTCAGTTTAAACTCTGCTCCTGTTTTCACGTGTGTGTGTGTGTATGTGTGTGTCTGTCTGTGTGTGAGTGAAGAGATTCAGTACTGAAGCGGTACAGTCCCTGTGTTTTAACCTCCCTGGAGAGTGAGTGACAAATTCATTGTCCCTATTCCACTACTGCTCGGCTTTGTTTTACATTAAATCTGCAGTCGAACAACAGGTCAGCCTGAGGGGTACAGTATGCTGTGGTTTAGAGCAGCCATCTCTAGCTCCAATGTGTTCTCAATGTAAAAAAAAAAAAAAAGAAATTAATTATAAGTTTCAGCTGAAACGATCCAGTTACGTCTCTCACATGAGCACTTTTTGGAAATTGCTCTCGCAGTCTTCATCTTTTAAACCTTGTGTGACGGCGTTCATTAGCGGTTTCAGGCCTCGTCGCCTTTTGTGTCTTTCCATGATTTCACAGAACGGAGCACACCCCCCTCTATCTCCTCCATCTACCCTTAAAAAAAGGAAAGCGTATCACTGGGTGGAAGAATGAGATGAGTCCGCATTCATGAGTTGCTTCAGAGTAGGAGCGCTGATCTAGCATCAGTTTTCCATTGTCCATACCTCAGCCTTGTCCATGTTATTCTCAAAGGCAAAGCTGATCCTGGATCAGCATTCATCATGCTAATATGCCTTCTGGACCCCGATAAAGGCTGTGGCCAGGGCTCGACCTTTTCAGAGCTGCAGCTTACAGGCATAAAGGTGGAGTAGGGTGTGGCCTGCCCCCTAAGCATCTCAGAGTAGAAGTGCTGATCCAGGTTCAGTTTTGCCAATGAGCTCATAAGTGAGTATATTATGGCATGGATAGGGAGATCTGATTCTGGATCAGCTCTGCTGACATTTGAGTGTCACCATGGGTGGCATTGAGTTGTGTGATTTGTCAAATACCTTTGAATGCAAGCCTGGTAATAGAAGAATCCATTGTACATCTCAGAAAAGACCTTTTGTCACCTTTGCTCATCACCAAAGAGCAGGGGGTGGGGCTACAGGGGCATTTTATCTTATAGCCCGTCATTGGTGACATAAACTGTTACTGTGCAGTGTCCTTTGCATCGATTGAATAAAAATGTTTTTCTTTTCTCAGGGTTTTCTCAAAAGTATAAGCTTTTTACCCCACAGGAATGTCTGCTAGCATTTAGTGGACACCGAGGAACAAGGGTTGAGACAAGAGTTTGCATGCCTCGTGCCAGGCCCAACATATGAGCTGTTTACAGATAGAACTCAATTTTGAACAGAGTGTGGGTCATTTAGGCTCTTCAGTACTCTTGTAGTAAAGGGGTTTCCTGAAGTAAGTACGTGCTAACAGCTAACTGGCGGCAGAAAATATCCAATTGTCTGAGCAGCTGGTGTCAAAATGAGTTGATAGTATGTTGGTTAAACTGTCGGCATGGTGGCGGAGCGCATTTTCAGTCAGCAGCGACCCAAGCCCAGCAGCGACCCAAGCAGAACGTGACCGTGTCGAGAGGCGAACGAGGGGAGGGTTTCTAGAGGGAGCCATAAATTTGCAGTCCTGTTTTAATCAACCGAATTCCGAGGAAGGAGACCTCTGCCGCCCGCGCTCTCAGCTTGCGGCTTTTACCCATGACGCTTAGTGCTAAGACAGTGCCGAGGGATGTCGTTCCGCCTGTCCGGCGTTTCCCGGTGACGGAGAGCCCATGCTTGTCATGCTTCTCGGGGTAACCACGGGGAAGAAGAGCACTCCAGCCGGCATCCGTGGGTGGGAGTTTATTCAGTGCTTGCTGCGTTCACTTGTTTGGGAGGGAGTGCTAAGCTGTTACTGTCAGCTTGTGCTAATGATTCAGACAATGCTAACCACTGTCATATACACCACTGACTACTGCCTCTGCTGCTACCACTTATCCCAACAGCCACTACTACTTGTGTCACAAGTCATGCCATCACTGCAAATGCTACTACTATCTCCCCTAGCACCATACCATTACTACTGTTACTAGTACTGTCAGAGTACGTACTGTTATCATTATGACTGCAATCATTCCTGCTGTGACTACTGCTTACTGCTTCTGTGATTACTAGCATCGAAACAATTACTGTTACAACTACTGTAACTGCTATGACCATCACCATAACTAATGGGAGTACCACTTCTGACACCATCGTTACAGTTGTTATTAGCATTACTGCGTCTGACACTGTCGCTAGTTTTACCGCCATGACAAGCGCTTGTATTGGCACGGATGGCTCTTCTGTAGTAGCATTGGCACAGCCGCTATAAGTGCAGTCATGACATGTAATAGGATTCTCCATCTGCGTGCCTTCTGGTGTCTGGCTGTTTTACAGTGAGAAATGGATGAATTCCCCGCCTGCTTCTCACCGCGCAGCTCGGCATCTGCTCTTCCCCGGGCAACAGGAAATGGACCCACTGACGGGCTTTGCCACGAGCCGCTTTATGTTTTCGTAAACTTTCATGCCTTACCTGTGTTGTTGTCCCCTTTTTTTCTTGTGAAAATGTAGGCCTTGCTCTTTTTCTCACTCTCCCTCTCCCTCTCCCTCTCTTGCCGAAGTGAGGCAAATGGGAGAGAGGGAGAATTTGGGCCTCCTGTATATGTTTTCTGATTAGAAATGTATTATAAGGGCCCTCTTCCTAACAAAAGGGCGATGTGGTCAGATTTTTCCCATTGTGGGTGTAATGGCGAAAAGACTGGGATTTTTACAGATTATAGATTACAGTTCTGAGCTCAAGCTTTTTGGCTTAGGGTTGATCCATCGGAGGCAGGCCCTCTCATTCGAGCCATCATCTTAATTTGGTTCCGATCGTCCGAATGCATCGCGGTCGGCGACAGGCACTTCCCGGGCTGATGAGCGGAGAGCAACCTGTCAATCAAACGTGCAGTAGACCTCAGCCTCGAATGTAGGACGGATCAGGTTTGAACCAAGACTGGCAGCCACCCCCCGCCCCCAACCATACAGTACATGCCCTGTTTCCCAGAAAGCCATGAAGTGGATCATAGCATGAAATCACTCCCTCTTTTTATCGTGAGCCATGCGTCAGTCCTTTGTCGTGGTGCATTATCGTGACCACAATTTCAAGTGGGCGCATTTACAAACCACGCCAGTTCAGCTTGAAATCTGAGAACAGCTAAAACTAAACAAACATTCGAAAATAGATGCAAATCCAACTATTGTGATTGGTTAGAGGCGGGAACGTAGCCAGGTGTCTACCATAAGATGTCTGGGCCTAGTACACCGTCAGCAATAGTGCCCCGCCCCCAACACTGCCTAATGTGCTCCTCACCATATACATCCTTGATAGGACACTATTTTCATGGAGCAAGGACTAATTTTATTTGCAATTAAAATGTATTGAAGAACTGTTTTATATGATCTCAAGGGACATAGGCAGGTTTGGATAATGGTCTTTGTAATGGCATTAGCTCTGCTGTTTAGCAGGGTTTGTTTGCATGGTACAGTAGGGATAGATGTAGAGGTCCATGGCCATGTGTCTCAGCACTGGACCTGGTGTTCTTAAGTGATAAATTGACTGAGCAAATAATAACCGGTTGGACAGGAATTGGAGAACATTATGCGCGGTCAAACCAAGCTAGGGAGGCTGGGGATTTCTGTACTCTCAAGCGAAGTGGCAGTAAATTGGACTCTTTATAATCCTCCCCCCCATCGTCTTTTTTCAAAGCAGGGCTCGTGAAGTGATGCCCCCTAGGGGAAAATGGTGGATCCCCACCACGCTCTCCTGGGACGTTTTAAGGGATCAATGCCTTTCGAAAAAGACGGAAAAGAGCACAAGCCAGAAACTCCACCATGAACGGGATAGCTGTTGACTTTGATGCCTCCACCCCCAACCCACACCACCCCCCCGGCCCCCATCTCAACAACCCCAGGAGGTTCACCCAGCAGGAAGTGGCGCTGCGTGTCTCTTTGATCCCTGAAGCGTTCCGCATGCCGGAGGGTTTTCAATGAAGGCCGGCCTTGTTCTGGTTCCCCTGCCTTTTCAGGTATGGGCTGAGGAGGAGCAGACTTCTCCTCTCATCCCTTATACCTCCGTAACCCTTATTTATCAGAATGATTTCTCGGTCAAATCATTTTAAGTTATTATCATTCCCTTGCCAAATGCATTATGGGAAAGGATGGCATAAGTTTCCCGAATCTTGAGTTTATGACAAGATAAAAAACAACTGTCATTGACTCCAGCATAATTCAGTTTTTACTTACATAATCCAATTTATAAATTATCCATGAATTGTCATTTATTTTAGTGATGGGTTGTCATTTCGAGCTATGAAAAACAAAAACCTGATCAAGAGGGCTGAGATTCGTGGGAGCTTCAGTAGACAGGAGGGTTGTCTTTTTCCCAGCATGCTTGTGGCTTTTGAAATTCACTGCCCACGTCGAGCTGTTTGGCACACATTACAGAAATGCTCCAGCGTCACGCTTCACATTAGTCATTCTGTCACCTTTCTCAGTCTCCTTAACGTCACGCAATCGGGCCTATATGGTGCACAATCCTTTCGGAATCATCTGTAGGGGAAGAGGGTTTAATGAATAATGTGTGAGGGAAACCAACAAAAACGGGACCGTTAAATAAGTGCATGGTTGACAGCACACATACGGAATATACCATGTCATTGTTACTTCAGAAATAAATTTCCATATCGGCCTCAAATCCATGTGTGGCAGTGAGTTGATTTTTATTTCCTTCCTATGAAGGAAAAGTTTCTTTTAAATCCTGTTAAGCCCATGCACACCTCTGGATCTAAAGGAAATTATTTTGTATTTTTGAGCCTGTGAGCTATATTTCCCGCATCGGTGGAGGTGAGAGATTGCTGCTATCTAATGTGACATAGGCTAGAGATGAGATGTTGTTTCGCGAAACTGTTTCCCTGCACCCCAGTGCACCCGTTAATCCTTGACAGTTCATACCACTGCATAGGCCGTGCTTAGGACCGAATACTCTTAAGCCCCTCTTCACCTCAGAGAACGCCCTCCCACCTCTTTAAATTAGCAGATGGAATCTTCCTGAAGTTTTATTGCGACTCCTATGTTGAACGAGAGTGGCACATGTGTCTTTGTAGGAAAATTCAATTCACTTGTGGGGGTGGCAGGGTTACTTCTGCGCGTGGGTGGGAACGGGAAGAGTTTTTCCTCATGTAGCTTGGACGGAGCACTCGAAAAATGTCGTTCTCCCACTCCAGCAATGTGCTGGCTCAGCACAGAGTCCCAAGCTGTTGTAAAAGAGAGCGAGAGAGAGGGAGAGACCTGGAGTATTGGCAGGATAAAACTAAATCACTCCAAGAGTGGCTGTAATGACAGCGTCTTTGGCTGTAATGAAGGCCAGCGTCTGCCCGATACATTACACGAGTTAGCCCTAATTTCACAGTTGATTTTTTTTTTTTTAAAGTGAATGGAGGCCTGGGATACCTCGTCAGCCTCTCAGTAGCAGCACACAGTATCCTCGTATATCTTGGATGACCTAGGGGCTGAGGTCTGTCAAACAGTCTGTCATTTTACATATGGCAAGATATGTTACATAGAAAAGTGTTGCATAGAACAATATTTCTGATTCACCCTTCAGCAGAGTGTAGTGGTGGGGAATAAAAAGGTGGAAAATGTCCACTGTGTACCCTGTTAGCAAAAGCTACTTTAACTGTAGAAGTCATGAGCAAAGAATGTGACCTTGTCTGCTTTTTCCCGAAAAGCAAAGCTTAGTCACCTTATGTCCAGTACTGTAGGGAAACCAGTAAAACTGGCCAGCTGACCACCCTGCCCATTTGCATAAGCTAGGGCCTGCAGCCAGATATGGACACGGAGACACAGTGCGACAGTGCGGCAGTGAGGTATGGCTCCTGAACTGTGGTGCAGTTGGTTGACTCTGAGATATAAACGCTGAAATGTAGCGTGAGAGGATGGTGATCTAGGGGTCTGGTTTAACGCTGCTCTGCTGCCGTTAGACGCATACCCTTGGAGGAGAGGCGGGGTGACCAGAAGGCCTGTCTGATTGCTTCTTGATGTCTTAATAAGGGCCATCTATCTCTGAAACCAACCCACCCTCCCCCACTCCCCTCACACTGTCTCTCCTGCCCTGTTAGCAGCACTGTCTTCCGAGCTCTTCTTGTGTGGGAAGTGATTTATAGGAAGAAGCCTGCCATGGGATACTGACTCCGGGTCAGTTCTTTCCATGTATCGTGCTAGATTATGGACTGCTGCTGGGGGTGGGAGTGGGGTTGGCGGGGGCTGCTGGAAGCTTCCAGCTGTCAGCATCCGGGCTGGAGTGCTGGGATGGGACGGGGGGTGGGGTGGCGGGGGTGGGGGTGCACAGCGAGCCTCCTCTCCCAGAAGAAAGATGGGTTTCTGCCAGTAAGCATATGAAGCGTGGCCTCTTTAGCTTGGCCCGGCGGAAGAACTGACCGAACGAGGGAGTGAAGATGATACCCCACCCCCACCTCCCCCCACCCCCATCGCATGAAGCCAGCAATTTCCTGCAGTTTGTTTCGCCGGCCCGCGTCTCTCTCTCTCTCTCTCTCTCTCTCTCTCTCTGGCCCTCTCCCCTGATTACAGAGCATACAGATCGAGCGGTGTCACAGCATGACTTTTGTTTAATGTTTTAAAAAAAGGGCAAAAGAAAACTGTAAAGGGACGAAAGAAAGCATAACTGCTGCAAATGGGTGTTTAATGTGAGGTTGGGAAAGGCTGTGGTTTGACCCGTTTATGAAGCTGGGTTGGTGGGGGGCAGTGGGGGGATGGGTCACTGCCGAAAGCTCGGTCGGGGGGGGGGGTGAGGGGGTGGAAGTTTCTAGACGTCTGCCCTCACAGCATTCCAAGCCGCTTCTCTCGCTCAGAAGCATGCCGCCTGGCTATTTTTACCAGGACCGAGGCAGGACGTGGTGCTGGCTGCAGACAGGACTCAATTATTCGATTTCTCCATTCTGCATAGTCAGAAGTGTGTGGCGTAAGCCCCCCCAAGCCCCCACCCCAATCCCCAATCCTCCGTCACCCCCTTGTCACAACATGGCTATAAATCTGCCTCTTTAGGTCAGTCTAACACAGTCAGCACACTCCAGCCTGTGTTTTCAGGAAGTGTTAATGGTTTGAAATTAGCATGCTGTCCGCTGTTGTTTCCAGAAAGGCCTGTAATTTCAGAGCACTTCACCGCCACTGCCTGGTTTGTGATATGTGATCATTTGTGGTGCTTTTTTCCCTCTCTCCTCTTTTGGTTATGTTAGATAATTCCCCTCTTGGACCGCTGAGTGGAAAATAACCAAAGGAGTCCAGTCAAGCATGTCCCTTGGCTGCAGTCAGGCCTGTAACTATTTCAGAAGCATCATAATTATTATTATTAAAATCAATTCGATGCCACACCCTGACGGTCTGTGGCCTGCAGTGTGTTATTTCAGGTAGAAAGCCCATCTGCGATCCCAGAGCATAGTCTGACAATAACATTGTTGACTGTCATGCCTGTAGGCAGGAAGTGATATTGTCTTTGAACTTGTCAGCATTTGACCTTTTGGTAAGTGTTGCATTCTAACCTTGGCTTGCAATGAAAAACATGGTGAAACCAGAGACATTTCCTTCTGTAACTCATATTTTCTGGTTTTGCATGGGCAAAACTTGTATATATTTGTGAGGTTTAAAAAAGTCTTGTAAAACTAGAACATAATTACTGCTAATTGCTTAAAATAGAAAACTGTGTAAGTTATTTTTAGCCCACATCTTTCAAGTTCCCGGAGGACAGGAAGTGCCTAATCCAGTTATTGGGACAATTTCCTGATGATGGCGTTTGTGGGAAGAGCTTCCCGACAACATCGCCACTCTTTCGTCCTGCCTCCTGTCTCTGAATGCGCAGACAGTATGTTGTGAACAAAGTAATGGGAATTGTCGTCGATTGGTTTGTTGTGCAATGGATTGACCTTTGTTTGCATTGCAGAGTGCTCTCTCTCTCCAGTTGTCATCCATTCAGTTCTGTTTTGGAATGTTTGCAGAGTTTGTTGGTTGTGGACTTGTTCTTGTTAGATGACCTTTTTTTGGGTGAGAGCTTAGAGCATGGGGTTGATCTGACTGAAGTCCCAACCATGAAGAATTGAAAAGGTGCCCACTATATTCCCTCTCATTCTCCTACTGTTTGTCGTTGGGAGTGTGAGGCTTCTGGAATCCTTAGAATGGGTGGAGCTATCAGGTGCTGTCAGTGACTCATTGATTAGGTGGAGTAATATTTGTTCACTCACCTGTCATGGTACAGACAGTTCTCAGACAAATAGGGAAGGTTTCTAGTGGTTGCTGTTTTGGTATTGTTCATTCATCTCAACTGCAGAGTTGGATGAAGCCATTTGGAAGTTCTCGCTTGGTAGCTAGAACATTCCATTGCGATTTATCACTATCTCTAAAACACAAATTGTTTTGTCACCTGTTATGGAAAGAGATTTCAGCACAATCTTTGTTCAGAAAACATACCATATCTTTATGTTCAAATGATAATATAATGTAGCTAGCTAGATAGAACTTGGTAGGTAATAGCTTATGGTGGTTCTGTCCTCACAATGTGTCTAGCTTGTGAAATGTGTGCAAGACTCATTATATTTACCAGCAACAATGTCGATATTTGTGTTTTACTGCTGCCCACTGCATTACGCCTACTAGGTGTTAAGCTATAAGTAGGGAAGGGAACTCACACAAACTGTACATGGCAATTAAAAGTATGAATGGCTAATATACATTGTGAATCAGCAAAAAGATGTGTTTGCTGGAAGTGTACTTACGTGGGAACAGAGCCTAGCTCTCATATCCCCCTAACCCTAACCTTATCAAGCACTTCTAGTAACCGCTTGCCTCTTCCTGTCGTAGTCCTGGGTTGAGTCAGTCAAGCTTTTTCTGGCATGCCTTTTGCGACCAGCTGCGTTTTTCAGTTTTGTGATTGGCAGCTGTCTGGTCTCTCCTGATGAATAACGATAACATAAAATAAACATTCACAAAACGGACAGTAAGAGTAAGTCTCTAACACCCCCCACCAAAACAGACTCAGAGCTGTGGGGACACCTTTACCGCAGCTCGCTTTCACTTTGCAAGTGCAAATGAAGTGGAAAGCAATTACCGTGCATCTCTCAGCAAATTGGCTGTAAAAAAAAAAAAAAAAGGACCCTCCCTCCCACACAGTGTAGTTAGTTAGACTCTCCCTTGCACTGCTTCTTCTGCCATTGCGTGTCCCAACGTGTGGGCCGGTACGAGAGTCCCTGGCAAAATAACGGATAGTTTGAGGGAAGTCAAGGAACTGTCAGGTCTCGTCCTGTTGAGAGGGTGGGGTGTCTTTTTATTCGCCTGGTTTTGTTTAGTTCTGATGTCCATTGAAGATCGTGAGTCTGTGTGAAGTGTAGCACCCAGGGATGAAACTGTGTTGCTGTCATGCTGCTATTTTAGAATGAAAAGGTTTTGGATCAGCGTACAGGAAATGCAGTGAAACGGAAAAGGAGCATCATTTTATTCCTCATTAGTTTCAGTTTGAGTTTTTTAAAGTCATTGATGTTTTAAATGATGCTTTATGAAAGTGTCAGCAAATACAGATGTCTTCGCATTATCGTTATCATTATTTACATAAAATACTAGGGTTTCATAATGTAAGGTTTTGTTCTTTTTTTTTTTTCTACTTTCCACCGAGAGCCTGTTGCCTTTAGAAAGAGCCACCGTTTCACAACGCGGCTGGCTGGCCGCCGGCCTCCGCCTTTCAGTTTCTGTCCTGAAGCACGGTCCACAAGGCTTACTGAAAGCAAGTGGGAAGTGGGCTGTGAACGAGGGAGAGCTCCTCTGCTCTTCACTGACGACGAGTGCACTACTGCGCTAGAGGTGGCTTTTCCCAGCTGCTGAGAGCACTGCACTAATGTTGTACTTGATCTCCAAATGCCGCCCACCTCAGTTAAACTATGTAATAATGGCCTTCATTTATAAGGGCATGTGTCCATGACTGAGGTGTGCAAAGTAACTGATTCCTGGCTATGATCCACAGTTTGGGGCAGAGGACGCTACAATGTCTTTTACTATGGACAAGTTTTAATATTTCCTTTCATTATAGTGCTTATCTTGTATAGCCCAACATGTTGTATAGCCCTCCTCCCCCTATTGATTTTTCCAAGGAAGGCATTTTTAACTTGGGGTCTTTCTACTTGTATTACATTGGTAGCCCCTCTGCATAGATCATCTGCTGAATGAACACCACATTTGCTGCATGTAGATCTTGTGTCTGTATATGCTCATACTTGCATTTGTTTGTAAGGAACTGTGTATTTCCCCTACCCTGAGGAACGAGAGGTGATGGGCCTGCTGTATATGTAGTAGGTAGTGTTTTTTAAATGGTGAGCCGGTCGCAGAGGGAAGACCAATTGGAGGAGTTAAAATGCGCCATAAGAGCTGCGGCAAGAAGCAGTTGGGGGGTAGGGAGCGGTGGCGTGCCCGTTAATTTGCTCCTTGGCCAGTTACTGACAGATGGGCATGCAAGGTGGGGGGTGGGGTCGATGACATCATCCGGAAGGAAGGAGGGAGAATGCGGCAGCCAAAGATTGCCAAAGGTGGCGTGCATTCTGATCTCCCGGTTTTTTTTTTTTTTTTTCACTGCTCATCTGTGGCAGGTAGGGCTGGCGATTAATCTCTCACAGAAGCATGATTTTGTCATTCACTTCCTTACCCTCATGCAAGCTAATAAGTAACCTGCACGTTTGATATCCAGCCATTTTCAAAGTGTTTTGGCAACACAAAGAATCATTTGGCAATGTGAACAAATTGCATTTGGCAAACTACCTGCTTTGTATAAGCTTGTGACAAGTATAAGTATTGTTTTGTTAGGAGGAAGTGTTTCTTTGAGACAGAGTGACGGGTAGAGTAAAGATAAGGAGTTCTCTTTTTATATATGGCTTTCCATCAGGCAGTAAGGTAAGGTGATGGATCTGTAATTTAATTAATTGGTCTTAAATAATAAAACACAAAAACTGTTTGGCATATTAAACCTCCGACTCTTTGGTATGAGTCGGCTTTTCCTACTCTCTCCCACTGACAGAAGTGGCCATAACTGGCCATGCCTACTTTGTTTCTCATACCTCACTAATTGGGCACTGAATTGTCATAGCATGTTTTGCAAGATAAGGGCAATTAATAGGAATACAGAGCAGCGTGGTCCCCATTAGTGCTTCAATATGTACTGCTGTGCGGAGCTCACAGTGTATGACACGTGATCCACTGGAAAATATTCAGAATAACGTTAGAGTCTATGCTCTTTGCTTGAATACCAATGTGTGCTGCATGAGTATAAATAGATCAGGGGATATTCTTTGAGAATAGCTGAAGGTGAAGCATCTTTGGCGGCTTTGATCACTTTTCCCCTGCACCAGGTAATTTGACACGGATAAGGGAGAGGGACGTGTACGCGGCGTTATGGTAACGGCATGCGTCGGGTCTCTGAGATGAGTTTCCCAGGCCTCAAGCACATCAGATCTCCAGTCCAGCAAGGGAGAACCCCGCCCTTCCCCCACCAAGCCCCGTTTGTACCCTAATCATCGAGGTTAAGCGTCGGTTGAGCGTTGGCGTCCAACACGCTGCCTGGAGTCTTTGTTTTCTCAATATTTCCATCTCTTTATTTTTGGCAATGCTTCTTGCGTCTCCAATTAGAAATGAGTTTTTAACACTCTGCTGCCTCTCTTCCAGACGGCCCTCCCTTGTAACCGAGGACTGTGCACAGAAAATTTCACCATTTTTTTTGTTTGTTTTTGGCAGTTTTGTTTTTTTTTATTTTGTGTCTTTCATCTACCAGCTAACTCTGTTTCTGGCCTCCGCTTTTGGTCCTTTGTGGGCAAGCAGGCCTTAATACAATCTAGGACTGCCAGAAAAAAAAGAAAGTGTTGAAGTAATTCTTTTCCATCTGCAAGGTCTGTCACCAAATCAATAATTCAGGCCCATATTCACACTGTAGTTTGCTCCGCTGAGTAATACATTTTAGTTGGTGTCATGTTTTTTCTCCCAATTTCTTTTAATACATTAAAGCGAAGAATAGGCACCTAAGAAACGTTTTCCTGAACTTGCGACGCGAAGCACGCTGAGGGTCCGGCTGAACAGAATGCACGGGATAGTGTCCTTGCCCTGGTGTGGTATGCAGGTTGCTGACAGGATTTTTAATTGGAAGGCTGTGCTTTAATTAGTTGTTAAAACTGGATGGGGTGAGGGGTGAATTTGCACACATGGGCTGCTTCCGTAAGTGTCACCTTGATGGTCAGGTCTACAGAGGAACGTTTCCAGTCATCCAAAGGAATAATTCAGGTATCACAGAAGTATTATCCAGGGACTTGAAGGGTATGTTCCGTGAAATGACTCTAGGAACTCCCCACAAGACAGCTGTCGTCAAGGGAAACTAGGAAAACCACCATTCTGACATCATTTATTACATCGTAGTGCATTAGGAATGTACACTGCACAGTCATTTGTGAGAGGTGTTCGTATTTTATTGGCGTGCAGGGGGTAGCTGTATTACTATTAATTTATTCACTGCGCCCATATCCAGGACAGTGCCTCATGCAATAGCATATGAATGTTATTGTTTTTGTACAGCGTCTGTTGAGCTGTGAAATGAGCTGTAGTCTGAAAGATGTGTTGAATTACATAGAATTGATTGAATTAATAACTGGTGCGTTAGGTGTTAAATGTTAGGTAAATTAAGCCTAATATCTACTTAGATTTGGTATGTGGGAGCTAATTCATGCTCCTGGACATAGCGTATTTTGGATAACTGCTAACTGTAGTCCAGTGGAATATTCAGAGGATTCCTCCAGACTGAATGAAAAGAAATTACAATGGCTCCCCCTTATAGTATAAATGTACAGAATGCAGGCAGTGTCAGTGAGGTCCACAGCCCCTGAGGGTTAAATGAAACAAGAGCAGAGCTCCTCAACTGTCAGTCAGAATGTAAGGGAGGGATGGATGCGCCAGCGAGGAATTCAGAATAACAAGGTGGGTCATGGTATACCATGTGACAGGAAGGAAAGAGCCATGGTGACGAAATCGCTCGATGTGAATGTCCGCATATGAGAAGAATCTGGAACACAGACGGCCTCTGACGCACATTTTGGGGGAAAAAAGGTGTACCCTTTTGCTTCCGCTTCCCAAAGGAGAAACCCTTGACCGCAGCCGAGCGGGCAAATGGAAAAGATCGCAGATGCAGCTGAGGTAGAGCGATGTGCTTTGTTCCGGAAGTGCCCAGCGGCGATGCCGCATGCAGAATTAATCACATTTGCCATTGTGTGCTGCAAAACCCATCTAAACTGGCTGCATATTTGGCGGACTGGCCTTTCCTAGCTAGCTCACTCCCTAATTGGTGCAAACACAGAGCTGGAAAAGATTATTTTGGGGTAACCCTTTACTTTTGTTTAATTCCTCGGGGTTGATTTGTATGGGAGTGCAAGTGCAGAGCCAGAACCAGGGAAACTCAGTCCTGGGGCAGAAGTAGTAGGCATTGTCCTTGCTTTGCAATTTGAAACAAACGAGTTTCCACTGGGGGAATAGAGTATCCAGTGTTACAAAGCATAATCTAAATATTTTACATCAATATTCATGAAACTTTAAGAACCATGCATAAAATCATTCAATGATACTTTTAATGTTATTGCCTGGAAGTCTAAGTGAATGCAAATTGCTTTGCAGTCTGTCGTTAGTTGCACTGAAATATTTAGTTTCACAGAATCCTTAAGCTTTGGGGGGCAAGGGTTCAGTTACTTGAATATTGGATCTGAAGCAATATATTTCAAACATTAAGTTATTCACATTGTAAGACTCCATTGACTGTTGTACCAAATACAGTGCATGAAAGCAAGGATTAACATTAGAATCTGTGATATACTTACTCCAATCTGACTTGATTCAAAGCAACTTGTCCAAAAGCTTCCATATAGTGTGCACGATCCCTTATTGAATGTGTCATAACATGAGGAAACTATTTGCAATCAAATGCAATGTATTTTTAAGGATGACATACCAAAACATTATGTAAAATGCCCTCCCGAAATATGACATAACACACAGTATCGGATTGTTCACGGTTTATAAAGATTTTATTCAGCTGTAAATAAAACCGTACATATGCACCTGGGACTTCGGGAAGATATTGCTTTGTGCAAGACGTGTGAGCCTTATCTCTTGTGTCATGATTTGTCGCATCCTGTAGAGTCTCGCCCCAAAAACAGAAGTGGCGTTTGGCCCGGAGGAATGTACAGTACTGCCATTTGGCAGCCACAATTCCCCGATGCTCTGAACCAGATTATGATGCTCCCCCGAGGAGTTGGTTCCTCAGAAAAGTGCACAGTGTCACAGCCATTGGCACCTAATGGCCCCCAAGTAATAGTCATGATTTTGCCTTCATCCAAATCTACCCAGAAGACCTTGTTAACCAGGTTCTCTGAACCATAAACTTAACGATAAACAGGGGTCCTACTGCTACAAAATTCTGTATATTTCTTCAATAAGCATAGCAAAGTACATGGTTAAACAAGCATGAAAACAACAAATAAGGCAATTTTCAAGGGACTCGCATTTTACGACCCAACAGCAATGAAAGAGGTTGTGCAAGAATAATATAAAAACATACATGATCAGACTAGCCTGGTAAGGGTAATGGTTTATATGGAAATGCTATTAAGATGTTGAAATACAGGAGGGAGGATTATATTGATTTGTTTATTCCGTGATTGTGAAATCAGTTGTTTATAGCTTGAGTATACAGGTTGTATTTGAGTTACTGGAACTGTATTGTGTATTATATAATGGGGTTAGAGGTTCAAGGCCTTGTATTAATGTCCATGGAGTTTTTAGGGTGCTGCAGTTTGCAGTTCTGCTTCTAAGGCATGTTCTTTTAACAGTTGCAATCGCTTGTGGTTTGTGTGCTCAGTGAGAAAACTGATATATTTAGCTCATTTCTTCCCTCATGTTTCAGATGAATTTTTCCTGCTCAGCTGGTGGTCTGTGAGGTAATATCAGCGTTTGTGCTAACTGCTTTTAGCCTCTTGAGTTCCAAGTTACCAACTGCTTTTATTATTACGAACAATTCAGTTTCGTTAGCTTCCAGGATTGTGTTGCTGATTGTGGGATAATTCACTTGGCAAGACACATAACTTTATCATATTATTTAATGCAGCACTGGGGAACATGCAAAAGACTCACGCTTTCAAACACAAGCATCTATAAACCGGACAGGAAGTACAGTATTAAAAAAAATGTGTGTGTGTGTGTGTGTGCACCTAGTTCTGGAGTGCTTCATGGGTCTACCCTTGGCTCCATGCCAGGTTGCTGCAGTCCGTGGCGTGCACTGCATTTAGGCACGACAGGTTCAGCGAGGTAGAAAGCAGCCTTGAGCTGCAGGGGGGCACATCAGAGGGGTGCGTGTGAAAGCACCCTCACATTTAGTCAATGGGTTACTTTTTTTTTTTGGTATCCTGCTGCTAAAATGTGCCTTGCTTCAACTTTTTTTTTTCCCTCCATTTAGCGATTTAGGGCAAAGCTTGCTGTAGGATGGGTCAAATGCCGACTAACACTTCCATCAGAAATCGCCCTGTGACTGAAGGCTAAAATAGAAGAGTGTTTTTCAGAGGTATCGTCTTAATTGTGGAACAGGACACCTTGTAAATGCCTCAGCAGCACAGTGAAGGAGCATTTTGCGCGGTTGAGGGGATGTGGCTTCATTTTCTTGGGTTGGGACTCCATGCTGTACCCCTTAGCACGGTCACTTCATCTGAATGGCCTCTGTAAATATTAAGCTGCATGAATGGATAATATGTAAAAACATATGCTGCGTTAGTCACTCAGGATTAAGCGAGTAAATAATTTAACATGCTCGTGGAAGCGGGCTGGAGCGCTAATTGTGAACCCGGTGAGGAAGTGGTCGAGCTTAGCGAGAGGCTGCAATTCCGGCGCTAATTACCCTACGCGGCTCTGCTGAAATACACCATTCTTTGAGAGAAGGTCAGTCCATAACAAAGTTACTGTTCCCTTAACTAGGGAGTGGAAGGCTGCGTTACCCTTATAAAACGGGAAGGCGTTGTGATATTAACAAAGCATCGTATTCATATATCTGGAAGGCCTGTTTTGGCGTTCGTGGCCCGCGTCCATCTTTAGATGCTAACATTATTTTTACCCATCTGTGAGTACACTGTTTTTTTTCATGATTTTTCTGGTTTAGCGGTTCCCTGTTGAGGAAATGCCTTTTCTTTCAGTAATTAGTGTACTAATACCTTCCAGTGGGACTCCATTACACCACGGTGCCTGCTGCTTTTCATTCGTAAGAATGATCTCTTTAATTAGATGTCTGGAACCGTTCCTTGTGAGAACTGCTTGCAGTTCTACTGTCACTTTTTGCAAAGTGCACTTCTCTACCATGGACTTCTCCACTGTTCACTTCTCTCCTGTGAGCTGCTTCACTGTCTGATTCTCCAGTTTGAGCTCTTGCTGTCATAGAATAAAATAAGGGAGTAATGCTAAATGAAACCTTTGAACAAATATTACTACTTTCACTTAAATGTCATACTCCAAAAGATCCCAATATGGCTGTCCCCAGTAAATCAAAAGCCTGCCTTTTGTGGCAAATTAGCCACAGAATCCACCAACCTGTTTTTGCAGTGCAGATTGTCTTAATTAAAGTGACATTTGTTCAAAGCAAATGAATCTGCTCAACATGGCTTATCCAGTAATGATCCCCCACACCCCATACACACACAACCACATGTACCAATATCCCCTCCCATAGCCAGTGGTGATAGACTCTTTATACACTCTCCCTCAGTTCTTGGTTATTGTACTGATAGAGATGTAGTAGCCCTTAGCTGTATGGACAGGCAGAGCTGAATGGGTGTGGGGCTCTGTCTGAAAGTCAAGCACAAGGGGTCCTTCCCAGAGGGCTGTGCTGGTATCCAGGAAGAACAGCCCTTTTTCCCAGAGGGCCATCCTGCCAAAAGTCACTAGCTGTGTGAGGATCGGCTTGACTGGTGCATAATGTGGCCGGTGCTCTGAGCAGATTGACATCAGCAAGCCCCTGGGAGGTTGGAGGTGGAGGCCCACTGAGATTACTGTGTACAAGAGACTGGAGAGACAAAAGAGGCTTGTCTCCCCAAGGGGCCTCTGGTCCCTGTGCGGTACGCTAAAGTGCCAGAGCACAGCATTGGCTAACGCTAGGAGCTCAGCACTCTACGTGGCATGGGGACAGCCGGGAAGAAAGCAGGACTTTGCATCTGACCGTCTCTTGCTGATGACATGCAAAAAACTCTCTTCTTCCACGTCGCCCACCCATTCCACCGTCTCCTCGGAGACGACGGCTTTGCCGCTCTAATGGCGAAACCGAGGCCATTCCGCTGTCTGCCCCCCCCTTGTCCTCCCACAGCAACCGTCCCGAACATTGAAGCTTCCTGGAAGCTGGCGGGGTTGGATCTAGGCTGGCTTTACCCAGATACCATACGCCCATTAAAGAGATGACTGACATGTCCTGTGCGGGACTTTGGTGTCTGTCTGACATGCTTTCTCCCGGGAAGCGGGTGAAGGAGGCGAAGGCATTTGGAGAAGGATGAGGACTAAGACTGAAATCGAAATGGTGAAACGAGGTCTGCCATGCGGCTCTTGGGGAAGATTCAGTCTCTTAATGAGGCAAGGGGGGGATTTTTATTCCACTCTGCTTTCTGTCATCTGTCATTGCCATTACGGGACCTATAGAGATGCAGTGACCTCATTCTTTCCTCTGTGTTTGCCTGTGTGCGCTTGAATGTGCATGTGTGTGTCTAATTGTGTTTGTATGTGTGTGTGCGTGCGTGTATGTGTATGCGTGTGTGGAGAAGTGTGTTCGTGATGACGTGACACATTGGAGAGTGGGGTGCGCAGAGGATGTGAAGGCTCCCCGCAGCGAAGCCCGTTTGTCACCAGCTGTGTCGGCAGCAGACAGACTTCACGCCGTCTCCCGGGGAACTGTCACCACGGCGGCTGCGGCGGCACGTCATGTGCAGATCACTGGCTTAAATGGCAGGAGAATGTCCCTCTGTCTTCTGTCACGGTGACAAGCAAGAGAGTGAAAAACGTATCTGTAACATATGAGTGGCTGTTTATCTATATTCGTAAAGTGTGCGTGTGGGCTCTGCATGTAGTTGGTTTTGAGCTTTGACAGAGCACAGAGTGTTTACATATGACATTGTGCTCTCAGGTAGATTAACAGGAACAGTTGTGCAGTATCAAGAATCAAGTGTTATTTCTTCTGTCCTTCCCCTGGTTAGTCACGCTGGTCTGGGGAGAGGACAGAAATGGGTCCGCCTCGCAGTCGTTGCACTGGACGGGAAAGCACTTAACAGGAGGAGAGGAAGGGGATAGGAACTAAAACCATCCGTTTGACAGGAGAAAAGCCTCCCGTACCCAGGTGTGGGCTGACTGTTAAAGTTGAGGTTGGATCTTTTCCAGGTGCAGGGAGAAACACTTTGAGTCACATGCTTGGCCCTGATGCAATAGAATGGCGAAGTTGGGTATGTCTGTGATTCTGGAAAAATGTAACCAGGAAGTCGCTCTCCCTCCTTAATTTTCCTGTAGACACTCTCATTTGATTTTTATTAAAACAAGAGGCCACCAAAACTTCTACCAAGGTTCTTGTATGAAGTAGTTGAGCATAAATGGCCTCCATATTATCTTTGTTTTGACAAAGGTACAAACATATAGTATGATTGTTCCCTTCAGTACAGCAGACAAGGAGAATTTATGTTCTGCTGACTACCTTTAGATGCAACTGTGTCCATAAAGTACAGCAAAACAAACTGTGTATCGCGAACCGTTACAAAACGACATTACATACCACTATCAAACGCCTTATTGCTTCAGGCTGTATGGAAACGTAGTTCATTATCATACGCTGGCAAAAAAGGCAGTTAGCTTAAATTTTATCAAATTAAAACAAAAACACAAAATGACAAGCGTGGGTTGAGACATGCCCTAAATGGTAAGCCACAAAAACATTGCTTACATGAACAGTAAATTCCTGTGGTAAAGTGAATGGGAAATCCACTCACGCCACCCTTATAAGTCTTAAGTTTATATGGAACCTCCCATGACTGTTCTGGTGAAACACCTGCTGCTTCCGATAGCTCGGCCTCGACCCGTTTGTTATTTTAGCTCGGAGCACAGCCGCCACCATGTACACCACACGCCGCTGTGCGTAGTCGTGCCTGCCCATAGCGGCACATGGGAGCACCGACACGGCCCGCTCTCCCTTGCTTTACACGATGTCCGCGCTGCTCGGAGGCTGTACTGACATTTACTGTAATGAGATTTACTGTGATAGGCTGCTAAAGGCTACACTGCCAGGCCTGGCTTTACAGCGGCAGTTTTTCAGAAAACACATTGTTGCCTGCCAGCCGTCTCTTACGAAACGAGTGCGTGTTCGCGTTCGCTGATATCTGCTCCGAGGGGACCCACAGGCCGGCCATCCGGATGACGGCGGGCAGAAATAGGATATTTCATTTGTTGGAGGAGAATGCGACCGTCCTCAGCGAAATTCAGTCACGGGTGCCCCATGCACTGCCTGTGGCTTCCAAACTAAGGTTTCTTCATGATGGCCGGGCCCTAAGCTTTGGGCAACTAGTTGTGGAGTGCATCACTTCACCAAAAATGCAGCGTCCACCCAGCAAAAGCCCTAGAAGGTGCATGATTGGGAATGCCTGCAAACACATACACACACATATGCACACAATTTAATCACACATACAAGCTTGCCCAGAGAGTCGGTGTGATAGAGTGGGGTGCATTGCACTGAATTATTGTGGCAGGGGAGGAAGGGAAAGGGAGAGAGAGGTAAAGGAGCGACCGAAAAAGAGGTATGCGTACACATGTACATGTATCGATGGCAGCGTATGTATATAGAAATAGTGTACTATTATTATTTTTAACGTGGTTGTTGTTGAATTGGTATTATGCTTGATCCTTGTTCTTGCTATGCTTTCGCAATATGTATTTAAAGATAAGCAGAGGCAATAAAGCATTTTAATTTAATTGAACCTGAAAGAGAGCAGGAGAGAGAGAGAGAAAGACAAAGGGGCATGACTCGGCTATCTCTTCAGTCTGCCCTTCCCCCAACCCCACCGCACCTATCTCCTCCCATGTCCACGAGAATGACAATTACAGAACAACCCTCCAAAAACCTCCCGTCTCCACTGCAAGGTCACACCTTTGCGCGGAAAGCAGCGCTATATGAATTAATGGCCAAATTGAAGAACAAGAGCCTTTGCTATTTGTTTTGACAGGTGGTTAGAAGTATCGGTGGTCGTAATTTGTGTGTGGCATAATTGAAGCCGGCAGTGGGACTGAAGGGCTTAAAGGACTAGTGTGCCTGAGCGTTGGGATGCCTCAGCAGAGG